>CM040743.1:27831873-28453987 GCA_022829145.1 Albula goreensis | reverse complement strand
GTTTCAATCCCTTGTCCCTCTATTTTATGTAAGCAGTTTATGTAGTCCAATGGTTAACACTCTGAGCTGCCGTTTGTGAGTAAAAGCGAAGTTGCGTTGTTCGAATCTGAACTACAATGCCAATTAACTTTTATTGCATAATACTTCGCCAGCGGGTGATGTACCTTGTGAATATGTGTATATGGAGTAACTAAATAAAATAGGACCCACCTACTGGGACAAAGCAGACAGGCTGGTTTTAAAGTTTCTCTTGAGGGAATAATACGTCCGATGATTTGAGTAGTCTAGCAGCAAATGTTATCACAGGTGCTTTGAAACAAGTGCGTACAACTATTGTGACACATCAGCTAAATGAGTCAAAGCCTTGAATAGACAGCAGTTAGAAAATCTTTGGTTGTCTCCTTCGCTTCTCAGGGAAAGCCTATTCGGTCATGTCGGGTGTTGCTATTATTTGCATGCTCTGCATTCTCAAATTAATAGATTTACAAAGAAATTATGACAGATCCTTTTAATTGGTAATTCATTCTTACGTTTGGAAAATGATCATAATGAAACACATGGTTTAACTTAGCTTACTCCTGTAGTCTAAATGTTTCGATGTATGGTTTGATGTAGCTAAACATTGACTTCATCATTCGTCCAGAACACTTCACACAGATAATCACATCACAGCCTATGTTTCTCCTATCTGCATATTCAAGTAAGAAAAGGCGTAGTAAACAGCCTATTTATTCAGAAAATACATGGGGAAAGTTTAATTTCAAACAGCTACCCAGCCAGATTCGAACTTCCTAAGTGACGAAAGACAGCCACGGACTCTTGTCAAAGGAGCACAGGAAACTTCTGTTGTAGGGCTGTATTATGCATATTTGATCATGGTGACATAACACCCATTTGGATGAAGCGTCGGAGCATCGATATATTTTTGAAGCAATTGCTTCAAATGTGTCAATTGTTTCAGAAGCCTTGGTTTCACCATCACTACTAAATAGACCAATGACGTTTGAAGGAGTGGCCTTTTTTCCATGTTTTTCCATTGATTAATTTTACCATTGATTTTTAAATGGTCGTGAAGCCTTTAAAAGCGGCAGTAGCAGAATAGAAAGAGAGATGGAAGGACTGCTACTCGTATGTGCTTATGTTTTTAAAATAAATTATTGATTTTACCAAGTTGATTTTTCTCAGTTGTTTTTAAGCCTTTTACATTTGGTGTCAGAGTGGGATTTTAGCCCCTGTTCCTTGGTGTGACCTACTTTTATTGTCTTATTATCTTCAAATTGTCTTATGCTGAGTTTTATTGGACTTAAAGATTTTTGCACAAGCCAACCTCCATACAGAAGGACTGCATTGTTGAACATGTCCAGAGGAAGATCCAGATGGGACGGAAAAGTGGACTGGTTGATGCTCAGACAGAGCAGCGTGGCCCTAAAGTGGGAGCAGCTGAATACCCCTTAATTGGGTGGGGAGCTGTAGCTGGCTCTGGGAGGGGCTATGGTCCAGTGCCCAGGGGGAAAGCAACTCTGCAAACCAGTAGGAGGAGCCTACGGCCTGTTGGGAGGTGGTGTCCAGTCCCTATAGTGCTGTGGATGCCAGAGGGAGGAGCTACCGGGGGGTGAACCTCGACAATCTGGGAGAGAAGCTTTCCTGCATGGCCTTCATGGACATTTGTAATTGGTTGCAGACTTTAGTGTCTTACAGACTTACCTGCTCAGTGTCTTGCAATCCAAGGTTTGCAAGACTGGAGAGGGGGGAGGAAATGTGAAGGAGTGGCCCTTCCCTAAAGTTTTTCCATTGATTAATTGTACCCAATAAAGAAATTGGCAACACCTGACTGAATGAAGTAATTGGTAGTGAAGCCTTTAAAAGTGGCAGTAGGAGAATAGAAAGAGACATGGAAGGACTGCTACTTATATGTGCTTGTGTTTTTAAAATAAATTATTGATTTTACCAAGATGATTTTGCTAAGTTGTTTTTAAGCCTTTTACAACATTTCCTGTAACAAACTGCACACTCCGAAAAGATATAATTTGCTCAAAGACATGATGAAGAGCATCATCACAGTGGGCCAAACCCCTTTGATGGTTTAAGTATTGGCATGGTCTCTCAGTTTCCACTCGATTACATACATTTAGCGTGTTTGGGGGAAGCGAGAAAACTGTTAAACCTTTGGTTAAGGGGGTCTCTTAAATTCCATTTTCTAGCTAGCAATGTAAACAGAGTGTCTGACTGTTTGAGGGACTTGAGGAAATTCATCCCTGTGGATCGTTCAGGGATATTGACAGATTGAAAGCTACGGAATTCAGGATGTTTTCGCTATATATTGGTCCAGTCATTCTGCCTTTGTATCTTGATACAAACATGTATCACAGTTTCAGATTACTTTGTTCTGTCATTTCCATTTTAGTTAGCCCTAAGCTCTCCCTGGCCTACTGGCAATATGCTCATATGTTGCTTCAAACCTTTGTGTCGCATTTTGGTGAGATATATGGCAAGGATACACTTGTATACAGTGTGCATTCATTGGTCCATCTTGAATCACCACTTTGTTGGACTGATTCCTGGTGGGCTTGCAGTTAGAAGAGTCAGAGGGCAATACAGTGAAATGTGAACTGAGCAATGGACCCTCAAATGTACCACAGGGAACAATGTATTTATCATTGGAGATCACGTTTGTATGGTCGACAATATTGTTGAGTGCGATGATGGACTGTATGTTGTTTATAGGATCCTCTCAGAGAAGTCCATCTTCTTTACATATCCATTTAGTTCAGACTTCCTGAATATTAATAAAATCTCACAATCATCTGAGCAAACTGTTTATGTCAAAGTCTCTACCATCACACAAAAATGCATTGCTCTTCCTTATAGGGAAGGTTTTGTTGCCATGCCAATTCTACATACACTCCAAAATACTAGATGAGATGCTTTGTGGTCTGTGTAAATAGTGGGTAATATTGAATGATATGGGCGATTGATAACTGTTAAAACGTTGGTTGGTAGTTTTAGTTGTTGATACTAAGTTAGAAGTTTTACTTTTCAAAGTTGTCTCAGACATCCTACGTTGCCTGAGTCAAGATATGTAAGTATATTTGGGTGGCTTTCTGTAGAATACTATGAAAAGTTTGTTTTTCACAATTTTTGGTGCTGCAAAAAGATTTTTGTCTGAGCAGATTGTGATATTTATGGGGCCAAACACCAGGGATCGAGTTTAGGGGGGATGTAGGGAGATGCCATCCTCCTTGGGAAAAATCTTGACCACAACCACCCCCCTTGTAAAACTGTCTTCTCTCTTCCCATCCCCTTTGCTTTAACGGAATTAGCTTTGCTATTTATCGCCTAATCACAAAAAGATGAAACCTATCAGCGATATTTAAATGTCAGTTTTACGTTATTTGTGCTCCAGTGTTGTTTTGTACCATCTGTGCTTTTGTAGCTTTTGATTGCTAATTCCTTATTTACTTAGAGCCTGAAAATGCATGCTTCTCATTGGGTAATGCAACTTTACCATGAGTTTTGCTTTGGATGAGGATTGCAGATGCTGCAGGTTAAAATGGCTAAGCAACCGGTTCAGCATTATTAAAGTTTTTTTAGTAAAGACGAAGAAAACGACAGCTGAGATGATAACCAGTGTCATGTACTGTTATTAATAATATAATTTATGGAACAGAATTTTTGCAACAGCTTAGCTAATGTTTCATCTTGAATGAGACTGTCGCAGATAATCGGTCATGTGTTTGTTTGCTCACACGTGAAGTTCACTTGTGAGTTATCTAATGTATTTGCTTGAAATATCACTACCGGTGTGGTGTTGTTATATAAATAATACTGTAGATAATTGGACAGTTTTTGTATTAATAAATGAGTTACAAGTACATTTTCTGTCTTTTTTGCTTATGATTATACATGAATATAAAAAATGTAGGCATATACCACCATCCTTTCATGCCGAGATTGACCACCCACCTTGAATTTTTTTTACAAATCGACCACTGCCAAGCACCGAAGGTGCTCAAAACCCTATTGTAATTGTAAAGATCTATCTTTTTCTTTTGGCACTTTCTCCTGAAATCCGTAACTCTGAAACCAGATGTACCCTCAGAAAACTTTGTAAAGGAGTCCCACATGGTGTCCAACAACTACAATATGTCAGGCAATCACAATTACTGATTCATCATCAAAAATATGCAAATACTAGCATGTCTGTCTTTTTACTTTTTTTATCAACAGAATGTTGTTCATGTTGTACAGTTTCTTGATTCACAAAAGACTGTGTCTGTGATCCCTCAAGTTTGGTTCAGTGATGGGATGGCCTTCTGGCCAAATTATAAAAACAATGAGAAGATCAGCAAAGCTGCTCGCCATTCGGAGGTGACTGGCCTGGACTGGTCAAAACATCCTGCCTGAATTTTGAAAACCTATGGTAAAAAAAAGAAGTGAAATCCTTGCCTGACTCTGCTGTGCAGTTAACAATTATCAAGGTGTAATCTTGTTAAATTCTTTTTTGACCTCAGTGCAAGGTAAATGATTGAGCCCTACAATTAAATGATGTAATATTTGCCCAAGGTGATTACTTGTTAGCGAGACAAGGATTAAAGAAATCACTTACATGTGAGACATCGGATTTGGACATCAGAAGAGGAGGCCCCAGTAGGTTGGACAAAGAGGACAGCTAAACCAATGCAAGTGGAAAGTGCTAAAATAGTTTACTGTTCCGCTTTCAAGTTTATAGGAATATTTGGTGTTTTTTGTTTTACTAAAACAGCCACTACTATGGTGACACAGACCTGGAGAGTGAGGATGAGCCCATCATGAGAAAAAAGACCAAATCATCAATTCAGCGACCATCCCATCATCAGTCCTCTACAGCGCCATCACCACTTTGGTAAGTTTTTGGGTTTATTATTGTGATGCATATTTTTGTCTGATCAAGATATTTTAGAACTATTTCAGTGAGATCTAATTTAACTTTAAAACAAAGTCTAAGCAATTAATTTTTTTCAGACAATTCTATTTTTTTTCCCCCCATATCTCATAGCCCTGCACCACCTCCTGTGCCTTCACCTCCTGGGCCATTCTCATTCAGTGATACTGGGGCATCCAATTACGTCAGTCCACCAGGGCCATCCAATTACGTCTCTCTCCACCAGGGCCATCCAATTATGCCTCTCCACCAGGGCCATCCAAGTACGCCTCTCCACCAGGGCCATCCAAGTACGCCTCTCCACCAGAGCCATCCAAGTACACATCTCCACAAGGGCCATCCAATTACGCCTCTCCACTAGGGCAGTCCTCCTGCGCCTCTCCACCAGGGCCATCCAATTACGCCTCTCCACCAGGGCCATTGTCCTAAGCCTCTCCACCAGGGCCATCCATCTATGCCTCTGCTCAAGCCTCCTCCATCTCTTCTGGGCCATGTGTACAGCCTTCAGAGACTGCCTCTGAGGTTTTTGTACCAACCATCAGAATGGTTTTGTAAAACCGTCAGAATTTTTGTTTTTCTATTTTGTCATCTTTCTTTCCTATCCATGCAACTGTTCAGGGTTACATCATTATCCTGCATTTAAAAAAAAAATGTGTTGCACTTTCTTTTGGCAGCTGTGCAACTACACATCCTGACCATGCTTGAGACCTTAAAGCATCAAGTCACACAAATAAGAACCGTAGTGAATGTACTCTCAACAAAGATTGGGCACATATGTGAACCCACAAAGGAGATGCCAAATGACATCGCTTTTCCTCTGTCCACTATGGATGAGGCAGACAACTTTGAAATGGGGAAGATGCATGATCTAGGTGACTTGGTGACTCAAAAACCTCACTAACAAAGCCTAATAACCTGGCTGGTGAGTGTATCTTAATGTCGTTGGTTACTAATTGTCTCAATCCCTCATCTCCATTGGCAGCAGTCCTGGCAACTATTGGAGGACAAGACATAAAGCGCATCATGTGGAATATGCTTGCACACATCCTTGCATATAGTGTTGCAAAAAGCATCAATTAGAAAGTGGTGAACCAAAAGAAGTAGTTCCTTGAGATGGCAACCAAGGGCCTCCTTACACATAAGTACACTAATCGCTCCTCATAATCCTAAAGGGACAAGCCACCAAAAAATTAATCTTTTTTTTTTAAGATTTTTGTCCATGTGTTCATTGTCCATGTGTCAACAAATGTGCAGCAATTATAGGTCAAGAACAACTCATGAAACTGCTGGAAGGAGCAATGTGAACAGGAATGATCTGGGCCAGCAAGGTGTCAGTGTAGTTCAGAGTCACAGATTAAAAAGGACATTAGACCTTTTCGCACCATTAAGGACATTAGTGCTCTCTCTACTGCTCAGAAAGCCATCACTCACCTATGGGAGCCAGTTAGAATCAGCTTATATTCTATATGAAACTTTTTAGGTTTATGTAATTTGCCAATTTTTATTGCTTGTTAGTAGTAGTACTTAATGTATGTTGCATATTGATACTTTTTAAAATGCCTGTTTTCAGTAGTTGTGTGCTGTCTCTTTAAGACAGCGAGTGTTGTGGCTGTTTTCGTCTTTTTAGTTAGATATGATTAAACAATCTGTAGCCAAGTGGTTTCTGTCAGTTAGCCATAGATTAGCAGAGCAGCCATATGGTCTCCTGACCGTGTACATCTACTACATACAGAAGCTGTCATCCGTAACTGCCCCTGTACAGAGTCTACTCTCTTAACTGCACCTGTAGAGAGTCTGACTACTTTATTCCTTGCTGTTTTCAAGTCCAGACTTGATGTAGTACTGGATACTCTATAGTATTAAATGGCAAGCTTTGTTGGGCTGAACGGCCTGTTCTCGTCATATATTCTCATCTCTTAATGATGTCTTTAGTGAACACTTAATTCATTGAATACAGCTTAATGACTTTCAGTGAATGTATCCCTTGCTGGTTGATGACTCACTGGGAGGACAATGACATCACCAGGGGGACATAATGATGCTTAAATAACTTTTATATCAAACACAATTGCACAAAAGTTTTGAGTGTTGACAAATGGAATCTGTATCTTAAAGTATTGAGTAGATGGCACACAAAATTTTGGAAGAATAAGGAATAGTAAGAATAACAGTGTTGTGCTAGATTACAGCTAGCCCACTAATAAGTAGGTTAATTTTTTGGAGCCCCTTTAAGATTCAAAATTAAAATTTATCTTTTGTGTAGGTGCTGTTCGGAAGAACCCTATTGCTGCACAAGCTATGAATGAAGAGCTGCACAAGCATGCAATTACATGGTTCAACCTGGCTTCAGACCATGGAGGTGGGAGTAGTAGTAGAACAAGAAGAGTAAAATTAACTGACTGGTTTGTGTTATGTGTGAACCATAACAATAATTACCACGAGAGGGTAGACCGCCATTAGGGCATAGGAACATTCTATGTAACCATAGCGACCAGATAGTTGGATGATAATAAACCTGCCAGTGATCCAACAAGAAGTCGTCCTCCGTGCTCTATGTGTCGTGTGATAATGTTTGCTAGTAATACTAAAGGGAGCAACACAACATAAATTGGCGACGAGTCGTGTATTTCGGAATAGTTTTCACCAACTGACAGTGATCGTTTAGTCAGCTTTGAGTGAGTTAGACTGAAATGAACACCCGCGTTCTTGGATAGCTAATGTGCTAACCAGCTATGAGCTAACTGTCATCGGACGCCGCGAGAGCAGCTAGTGCAACGGATTCAACGGCATCAAGTGTTTCAAGTTCATCAACAGGACAAGTAACGACTGGAAGACGTATGATGGCTGGAATATATGGACATATGGACATTTTCGATGAGTCTGGTGAGCAATGGGCAACGTATATTGAACGTTTTGAGCATTATGTGGTGGCTAATGACATTCCTGAGGCTAAGAAAGTTTCCATACTCTTCAGTGTTATGGGACCCAAAACGTATGGACTGCGTCGTAGTTTAGTAGCTCCCGTGACACCTGGCACTAAGACTTACGATGAGGTTGTGACTGTGCTTAAAGATCACTTCACGCCGAAACCGCTTGTTATAACCGAAAGGTTCAGGTTCCACAAGCGTAATCAAGGGGAAGGAGAAACGATAGCACAGTATGTAGCGGTGCTCAAGAAGCTGTCAGAACACTGTGAGTTCGGAGCTTACCTAGAGGACGCTCTGAGAGATCGTTTCGTGTGCGAATTGAAATGCGAAGCTGTACAGAAACGTCTCCTGACTGAGGATAAACTCACGTTCAAGAAGGCAGTAGAACATGCAGTGTCAGCAGAGACCGCAGCTCGCGACGTACAGCAGTTAAGCAATTCCCTGAAAGTGCATGCAGTGTGTTCGCAAGGTGAAAGATGCCGCCGCTGTGGGAAGGGAAATCATAGTGATGATGACTGCTGGTACAAAGACCGCGATTGTCACCAGTGCGGGAGGAAGGGCCACACGAAACGAATGTGCAGGGGTAAATCAAAGAGCAGTCACGAAAGAGATCGTAAAAACAAAGAGGGAAAGCCTGAACAGAAAAGCCACACACACAAACGCAGCGTGAAAGATAGAAAGAAAAGGATCCATCACGTCGAGGCGAATGAAAGTGAAAGTGAATGCACGAAATCGGATAGTGACAGTGACTTGGGACTGTATGCAGTGTCAGAGAAAGGGAAATATTCACGCATATCAGTAATGCCAACAGTTAATGGAAAGAAAATGGAGATGGAATTGGATACAGGGGCTGCAGTGTCATTGATTCCTTATGAAGTGTACAAACGAAAGCTGCACAAACTCCCACTGCAACCCACTGATATAATGTTAAAAACATACACAGGAGAGGCTTTGGCACCAGAAGGAGTAATTAAAGTGAAAGTGGCACTGAACAAGCAACAGGCTGTCTTGCCACTGTATGTGGTGAAGATGGATGCTCCACCAATGTTTGGCAGGGAGTGGCTGAGAGCCATCCAACTGAATTGGAGGGACTTAAAAACTGTACATGCAATTGAGCACACACAGACAGACAGCTTAGAGACTGTGTTAAAGAGACACACTGCTGTTTTCTCTGATCAGTTAGGCACCATGAAGGGAGTGAAAGCCAGGCTCACTCTCAGGCCAAACAGTGTCCCCAAATTCTGCCCACCACGCAACGTGCCATATGCCCTCCGACCGCGAGTGGAAGCCGAGCTGAAACGCCTCACTGAGCTTGGCGTCATCTCACCTGTGGCGCATAGTGACTGGGCAACGCCAGTGGTGCCCGTGAACAAAAAGGACGGCACCGTGAGACTCTGCGGGGACTTCAAAGTCACCCTCAACCAAGCTCTGTGCATCGACAAGTACCCTATTCCACGCATTGAGGACTTGTTTGCTTCCCTCGCTGGAGGTCAACGCTTCTTCTTTCCAATGCATATCTGCAGATGGAAGTAGAAGAGAGCTCCAAGAAGCTGCTGACCATCTCAACGCATAAAGGACTCTTCTGCTTCAACCGCTTGCCATTTGGTGTAGCGTCATCGCCCGCCTTGTTCCAGAAGGCCATGGACCAGGTACTCCTCGGACTGCCACACACACACTGCTACCTGGACGACATACTTGTCAGTGGTCCGGACAAGCAGACACACCTGAAAACTCTGGATGCAGTACTCAGCAGGCTAGAGGACTACGGCCTGCATCTCAAGCAAGAGAAATGTCTCTTCTTCCAGGAGTCCGTGGAATACCTGGGCCACATCATTGATGCTGCTGGACTCCACAAGTCACCGGAGAAGGTCCGCGCCATCATGGACGCACCAGCACCAGGCGATGTGAGTCAACTGCGATCTTTCCTAGGAATGCTCAACTACTATGGACGCTTCATCCCTGACCTTGCCACTGTGCTAAAGCCGCTGAACGAACTGCTGAACAAGGAAAAGAAATGGCAGTGGACATCAGCCTGTGCCTCAGCGTTCCAGAAAGCCAAAGCACTCCTGGTGTCACAAGAGGTGCTCACACATTACAACCCTGAGCTGCCTCTCCGCCTTGCTTGCGACGCTTCACCCTATGGGGTCGGAGCTGTTTTGTCTCATGTCATGCCGGATGGCGAAGAAAAACCCATTGCCTATGCATCCAGAACACTCAGCAAAGCAGAGCAAAACTACGCCCAGATCGAGAGGGAGGCGTTAGCGATAGTCTTTGGAGTACGAAAGTTCCACCAGTACCTCTACGGCAATACATTCACTCTGCTCACTGACCATCGCCCGCTCACAACCATCCTCAGTCCAGTGAAAAGCACACCATCCATGGCTGCAGCTTGCATGCAACGCTGGGCGCTCCTGCTCTCTGCTCACAATTACACCATCGAGTACAGGAAAGGGGCCCTACATGCCAACGCTGATGGACTGTTGAGGTTACCGCTCCCTCATGCCCCCAGTGAGAAACAAGGTGTAGTGGAGGTGTTCTACACGTCACAGTTGGACACATTGCCAGTCAGCAACGCCGTGATCAAGCGTCACACCATGTCTGACTCCACCCTGTCCCGTGTCATGGAAATGGTCACAACTGGCCGTTTTCCCAGTGCAAAGGACGCTGGAGACAAACTGTTACCCTACCTCCAGCGCCGCCATGATTTCACTGTGCAGCACGGATGCCTCATGTGGGGTTTGAGAGTGATTGTGCCACCCAAACTGCGCCCCCGTGTACTGACAGAGCTACACTCAGCACACCCAGGTGTAGTGAGGATGAAGAGCTTAGCTCGCTGCTACGTGTGGTGGCCCGGCATCGACTCCCAGATCGAACACCAAGCAAAGTCATGCCACTCATGTCAACGAGTACAGAAAGACCCTGGCCTAGCACCACTACACCCGTGGATGTGGCCATCCAGTCCCTGGGAACGGATACATGTGGACTTTGCCGGTCCATTTGAAGGGCACATGTACCTGGTCGTAGTGGATGCCCACTCCAAATAGCCCGAGGTGCACATCATGGATAGCACCACATCCAGCAAAACCATCCAAGTGCTTAGAGGACTGTTTAGTCGCTATGGCATTCCACACAGCCTTGTAAGCGACAACGGCCCTCAGTTCTGCTCTGAAGACTTCAGCACATAAAAGCCAATGGAGTCAAACACATTCGCTCAGCACCGTACCACCCTGCCTCCAATGGCTTGGCAGAGCGCTTTGTGCAAACCTTCAAGCACGCTCTGAAATCTTCCAGGGGAACTACACCAGTGCAACAGCGTCTAGATACGTTCCTCCTGACCTACCGCAACACCCCTCATGCAACAACCAAGGAAAGCCCTGCAATGCTGTTCATCGGACGCAAGCTGCGTTCACGACTGGATTTCCTGAAACCCAGTGTGGCTGGAGCAGTGCACCAGTCACAGGAGGCTCAACAACAACGACGCCAGCTACACTCCAAACAGAGACAGTTTGCAGTTGGTGAGCCAGTGCTCGTGCGTGATTATAGGAGGGGGGAGGATAAGTGGATGCCAGCTGTGGTGATCGAGAAGACCGGACCAGTGTCCTACAAGGTAAATGTGGGAACGCAAGGGGTCTGGAAGCGTCATGTGGACCAGATGCTGACTCGGCCCGAGTCAGACCCACCAGAGACTGTGAGTTTTCCATTGTCACTACCCCAGACAACCACACCTGGTACCACACCTGACCCAAATACACCTCAACAGAAGGAGGGTACTGATACAGTTCCACACACACAACACACTCTACCCAAAACTCCCAAGACACCACAGTCCACAGAAATGACACACACCGAACATTCAGAGAAACAAGGACTGTACGACGATATCCTGTGAGGATCACACGTCCGCCAGTACGTTACGGAGATCAGTGAACTTTTAATATAAAAAAAAAAAAAAAAAGAAGAAGAAGAATGTTGAAAAATGTTTAAGAATGTTTGCTTGTGCAGAATGTTGTTTAATGGTTGAGTTTTGGAACTCTGTAGTGATTATAAGTAATATAAGTAATACATATAGTTATATAAGTAATATATACTTGCCTATTTCCTGTTAATGTTATTGAGAAGTAAAGAAAAAATCTCAGGTATTGTTTATATATATTTATATATTATATAGCTTATATTGTTAACGTATTTCTTATGTAACCTTATGTAGTTTAAAGGGAATATACTATTGTAAGTTATATTGTTAATGTATTTATTATATAACCTGATGTAGTTTAAAAGGGAACATACTGTAAGTTTGTTTCAGACAACAAGTTTGTTATTGTTTGTTATTGACAACAAGTCTTAGTGGGAAGGAGATATGTTATGTATGAACCATACCAATAATTACCACGAGAGGGTAGACCGCCATTAGGGCATAGGAACATTCTATGTAACCATAGCGACCAGATAGTTGGATGATAATAAACCTGCCAGTGATCCAACAAGAAGTCGTCCTCCGTGCTCTATGTGTCGTGTTATAATGTTTGCTAGTAATACTAAAGGGAGCAACAAAACAGTTTGTTAAATAAACCTTGATTATTGATATTTGTTTTTTGTCTTCTTTGAATTCAATGATCTTAAGACTTTGAGTGTATCTCCATCATAAAAAGGTTTGTGCTGGATCAGGGCCAGATGGTCATTGTATTTTCTTTCAAACTTGCCAGTTTAGGGACTGTTTTGGCATGGATCCATAAAAAGGGGCTATGCTGGTATTGGTGTGGTTTGTGGACCTGGGCCAGATGAGTTGGAGTTAAAGCCTTAGTCTAAACGGATCAGTGCCACATCCGGGCCAGATATGATCATTTCATGCAGATCCGTGCTGCATCTGTGCCAGATCTAATAACATTATTGGCTGGTCTGGGCCAGTCCTGTCCCTTTTCTGTTCCCATTTGTAAAACGGATCCGCCCCAGCATTGGCCCGTGACGCAAAAGGACACTGGCCCAGCTCTGTTTTGCGGATGCAAATGAAACAGCGTTGATTTTTCAGCATGTTTGTCGGTTTTCGTCAGATTGAAAATTGATATTGAATCAATGACGTCAAAGGTCTAATTATCAAGGTTGTGTTATGTTGAAATCAAGACATGGAATTAACATTGAGTAGTAGTCGTATCGCTTGAAAAAAATTAATTGTAGCAAGAACAGATGCATATTCTGTCAATTTGCACTATGCTACATAGCACATCATTAGTAAGACAAGAGTTTTTACATTTTAATTCACATGCAGCAGGTATTCATCTCAACTGCAGGAATTGCACACTACACAGTATTTTCTTTGCTTTCTACTTTAGACAGTGAAACAGCATTAGTAGCTTATCAATTTTGAAAAACAGTTTCAATTTCTATTATAGCCTATCACTCAACAATATGCTATTATTGTTGGATTATTAAACCCTATTTATCTGGCACCATTTGTTAAGAAAGCAAATGTGTTTGTTGCCATAAAATGTCATTAATGTAGGCCTAACTAATGACCACAAATCCAACCTGGTGGAATTTGCTTGCAAGGCAGTATACAACAAAATACTGACACCAATAGCAAATATTATTCATCTTTATTTCAGTGGTCCATTAAAATTTAAAAAAAAAAAAATAAGCTGACAGTACAGGTGTTCAGATGATTTCTGATGCCTCATTGACAATGTCATACAGTTGTCTGTATGACTGAACTGCTGGACATCCATAAAACATCATTATAGCATCGTCATTACTAAGACTACAATCATGAGGCCAGTGTAGAAGTGTGGATTTAAGTAACGAATCATATAAGCCTCTCATATCATATAGTCTTTTAATTGATTTACATGATTTGTATCACATAATCATTTGCATGATCTACATCCTTTGTACTTTTATACTTTATATTGTTTATATACCTTATGTATTCTGTATTTTATATAACTAATGCTTTTCTGACTCTCATACAGACAAAGAGGCACAGTTTCACTGCAGAAGAGCCTTGCAGAGAAGATGTGCTCACTTTCCTGAGAAGGTACAGGGCCTTCTCAGGGAGGTTAGAATTGTTACTAGGCCTCTCTATCCATGGTACCATCCTGTAAGTGCAACAAAATCAGAAAATGAAATATGTCAGCAAATATAAGGTAAATGGGTAATTTTCACTGCCTAGGGATGTGGTTTGGAGTGGTACCATAAGATATGCCATCACATCATAAGCCAAAAGATGTTATAGGGCTGAGCTTGCATGCCATATAATCCTGTGTATTCTATTGTTTGGGGAGCTCCTGATCTCAATTTTTGAGTGACGAGGCCTCCCTGAAGCTTGGGAAAATAAATCATCATTTTAACTAGATACAGAAGACTCTGTGATCTCTTCTCGTATCTACACAACTATAATGAGACTTCACCTCAAAGCCTAAGGGAGGATTAGGTTTTTCTCCTTTGACCCCAGCTAGGTTAGATTAGGTTGAGCTGAAATTTATAACAAATTAACAAAAGGACAAGCCATGGGCAAAACACAAAAACCAGGAAACGAAAACAACAGGTACTCAATGGAAAACCGTACAATGCAGCACAAAACACAGGGCTTAAATACAAGGGCCAGGTGCAATAAATTGAACAAAGAAGTTAAAAAACAAAACATGGAGCCCTGGAGAGACCATGCCCCCAAAATGTCCACAAGAGCCCCACTGAAGCAGCATGGCCCATCAAGACCCTCTGCCTTCAAGCCATTTCATCTTCCAGCAAAGGTGCTCTGTCCTTGCTGTTCTGAGAGCTAAGAAAAAAAAAAGTTATGAATTATTATTGTGTTCCATATTGGTGTATATTCATCAACGTTCATTATTTGAAGTCTCTTCTGTTCTAGTACATCACCTAATGTGAAGCTAGGGCACATCTTCATTGATGTAACTTGGGGTCATTTGGTGTTTTGGGTCTTTATTTGGATCTTCTCTCCTAATAGAGAGCCACCTAGAGGCTTTCTATGCAGCCTCTGTGCTGTTACAGATCCTCTCCCCTGTAATGCCAAGTAAACAGGGAGAGGGAAATGGAATCATTCCATTGCAGACAGAATATCTCGAGCATTAAAAGCCGTTTAAAACTTTTACACTTGAGACTGGGGTGTTCGTTGAGACTGTGGTGGTTTTCTGGATAGCGATTTCTATAGAAATAACATATAATAGTCATATATAGTATATATAATATATAGTCAATATAATAGTACAATAGTTATATAGTTTTAATTATACTAATACTGTTAAGTTTCCTTTTTAGTGGAAAGGTTCCTTCATTACAGTTTGTTACTTTTTTCTGGTTATATGTAGGTTTTAATAGTTAATAGTAAGTTTATAGGTAGCATTAGTGTTAACAGTAGTTGTATTACATAAACTGCAACCACAGGAGGAGTCACTGTGAGATGACAACTGTGACACTACGTTTCAGTGTCATTATGGTTTTTTGGAAACTTGCTTCACCCAACACACATCACAGTTTAAAGAGCCACAACATTAAACTACTCTAAAACTGTTAAAAATCTATTTCAAAGGGCAAGCGAGGCATTGAAGGCAATTGTGGAAGCAGGCTCTCATCGCTTCATAGCCACTGCAAAACAATCTCAGCTTCACCTGATCAAAGTGAATCGTAGTATTTTCATATGTTAATTACTTCCGGGTCATCCTACAAAAGAGTGATAACTTAAACACACTTAAACACCACAGAACCAACAGTTATTGCAAGTGACATAGCTTTATCGTCTCAAACCAAAAATAGGAAAATTTGTTTATGCTTTGTTGGCAAAAACATCAACTAAACTTTATTCAATCTTTTATGTTATTGTACAATCTGTGATACAAATGCAGATATAGCCTACTGTCAGTCTACATGAATTGAGAATATTAAGGCCACACATACAATTGTGTTTGTTTTTCAGGTACTTTGGATCCTGAGAAACACTTTAAAAAAGGTACTTGCAGCCTAGACATGTCTTCCTACTGGGCAAAGAGACGCAGAATTAACAAAATTGTACACAACACTGAAACAGCACTAACTTAGCAGTTTGAGCAAACTAAAACAAACAGTCCTCTGATGTAAGTGCTAAGCTAAGTGTTCTGACAGATGACAATGCATTCCAATCAAATGACAATATCTCAGGTCCACAATATAGTCCTATGTCTGCATAGTTTTGGGACCGACCACCTTTGTCCATGTCTCCTGCTAGTACTTGTCCTGACAGTACTGATTCTAATGACTGTATGCTTCTCCACCAATTGAAAGACTGGGCTATGACCTTTTCCATCCCTTTGGTTTGCCCTGAGTGCACCTCTGAGTATACTCTGGGTGTTTCATCCTGATCTACCCAAAGATGGGAGGACATCGTTTGGGACACAGTCCCAAGTGGTCACACAAAAAATGTCTACAGCACACAATCGGACAGAAACTGAGCTGTATCTCTTTGCCAAAATGTCTACAAAGACTGAAATTATAGTTAAACGTTGATAGCCCCCCTCTATTCAAAAGCTCTAAGATTCAACTCTGGCCCATTTTGTGTTTAATAGACTGTGATTACACAAAGTCACCTTTCATTGTGGAACTGTTCTGTGGAATATGTAAGCCTATGAGTGTTTTTGCTTATTTAGAGAATCTCTTATTTAGAGGTTTACAGATCATTTTAACTAATGGTCTTGTTTAGAAAGGCAGACAGCTAATTGTGGATGCCCCAGCAAGCATTTGTCAAACATGTAAGTCCCACAATGGCTATTCTGGGTGTGACAAGTGTATACACACAGGCAAATGGCATTATAAAATGACATTCCCAGACACAAACGCCAGACTGAGATCTGATGCCGATTTCTGTTCCATGACTGATGAAGAACATCATTTTGACCAAAAACTTGGCCTTTGACAGGGATAGTCAGAATGGTCTCTCAGTTTCCTGCTGATATTTGCACCTCTGTTGCCTCGGGGTAATGAAAAAACTGTGATTGTTCTGGAAAAATCTAACAACCAGGCTTCCTTCCCAAACTGTCAATCTAATCTCAAAGAAGTTACCCATGCTTAGACCTTACACACCCTCTGAATTCTCTAGCAAACCGAGAGAGTTTGAATCTGAAATTGACAGATGGAAGGCAACAGAGTTCCGTCAATTTATGATATACACTGGTGCTGTTGTACTTTTTACAACAGGAAGTTTATGACAACTTCATGTTGTTCTCTGTTGGCATGTCTTTGCTGCTGAGTCCACAAATGCCAGAAGAAAAGATCAGTTTTTCTCAAAGACTGCTGTTGTCTCTTGTTAAACATTTTGGACAATTGTATTGGTGGGGTGAAATTGTTTATTCTGTTCACCAGATGCTCCACCTAGCAGATGAGTGCTGTAGATTTGGGTCACTGGATAATATATCTGCATTCCTATTTGATACCTGTCTGGGAAAAATGAAAAGACGAGTACAAAAGCCACAACAACCACTGCAACAAATTGTGAGAAGACTGTCAGGATTACCAACAACAGTAACACTAGTGCCTTCAGACTCCGTTGCTTTACAGAATGAACATCCTACCCACACAGTTCAGTACAGTTGAACAATTCAGAAAAATTACTGTACATGCCTGTACCTTTTCCAACGAGCTAGATGACAATGGCATAAAAATTGGTGAGGAGATAGCTATGTTGAAAAATATACTGAGAACAGATGATGACATATTTATCATCTACCAGATGTAAGGAGACTTACTTTTCATATTCTTGTGCACTTTATCAGGATGGGGATGGATTTAAAGCAATTCCACTCATACACTTGTTGATTTAAATATTATTTGCAATCTGTAAAAATAGGAAAAATCATTAGTTCATGCATATACAGGTCATAGTGCAGTTACATCTGTCCATATTAAAATGTTTTGTTTTCTGTTTAATCTGTGCTTCAGAATCCAAAGACCAAACATTGTGTTTGAAAAAAAAACAGTTTAAATTAAAAAAAAAAAAAAAAAAAAAAAGTTAAATCATTGCAGCGGCTGTGGCAAGTGGTGGAGTTTGCCGATATCCACAGAAGTTGTGCCAAATGGCTGAAAGATGGCTGCTGTGTATGGCCAACCAGGGACCAGCACAACCTACAGAAGGCAGTCAAACAGACAACAGTCAGGTGTGGACTGGGTTACATACGAGTAGGTTCGGTGCCTAGCTACCTGTGGTAAGTCATGAATGAAAAGTGTCACAACTGAAAAATAGTCAGCTAAACAAACCTGAAAAATAATTTTCAATAGTCTGGCTTTCTTATGGTCTTCCTCTGTTCTTTACCTATCGTTTCAGACACCTATGGGAGAACAATTGGGTGCCTCAAAAAAATCAGGGAAGTCTGACTATGCCACTTCAGACATTGAGTCTGAAATGGAAAATTTCCCGACCAAAAAAAGGAAAATCAAGTAAGGCTTTAACAGCGTGGCACCTCGTACTAAATGAAATCTTGTGAAATTATTTGCAATTGTATTCATATTTAACACTTTGCAGACCAAATCCAAGATACAATGGGACAACATCTGAAGATGAGACCCCCCCAAAAAAAAACATACACTAACAGGCCTCCTCCAATTCTTTCACCAGGTAATTTATGCACAGACATTTGAAAAGAAACCTGTGGAATTAAAAAATGCCAAGTCAGTTAAATTGTGATCACAAAAATGATACAAAATATGACAAATCCATATCTACAGGTCTGCACCAAGACTACAGGGCAGCATCTGCAGTTCTGAATGACACCGGGCCTGAAGATACTTATCATAAGAACCCTGTACATTACTTACAAAAGCTTAGCAAAACAGCGTTTGTGGTCTGCTGAAACACTTCATTTTTTGGCATTCTAATTTTTTCTGGTAATCATCTGTAAAAACATACAAGAACAGATGCAAATAATCATAGACCTCTGTGCTCTGAAGTCTGTAACACTGACAAAACATTTTAATTTTTTAGATAGGGAGGCACCACCAAACCAACATCAGGCACCAGACCAGCCCAGACAATTAATGAGAGGTACAGCGTATGAACATAGCACTCTCATGGCAATATTAACTTTATATATATGTTTCAGCTTTCCCCAACCCTTTTAATTTAATTTGAAATGTGATTTACAGATATGGGCCTCAGTAAAATCATTGAAATGCTTGCTGAAGTCATAGAAGAGAATCGGGACATGAAACAAGAAATAAAAAAACTTAGCCACAAGGTCAAAACCCTACGAAGAGAACTCGTAGGGAGAAAAGAAACACCTGCCTCACCTTCTGTAGTAAGGCTACCCCTCCAGACCATGGCAGACCTGGATCAGACAGAAGTTAACCTACAGGACCCAAGTGAACAGCAGAAAATGGTACTTCCTTCCTCTCTCAATGGACAACATCTTTGCAGGGTCCAAAGTACTGTCAATTTAAAAAAAAAAAAAATCTTTCAACTTCATGTTATGAAGATATTATTTTTATAGTTATTGATAATGTTGCACCAAGCATGCTTGAGTTTCACCATCGTTCTCTTCTTGCTCTGTCCTCTCAGCTGACTTGCCTAGCCATTGTGGATGGAAATTGTGGTGAGGTGCATTTTATGCCATGCCCTGACAAACAAGCTGGCCAGTCAAATCAACTGGGCTGGCAAAGACCAAAAGAGGGCCTTTAAAGATACTGCCCTACAGGACATAATGTTTGGTAAGACCACTTAGATATTTCGTACACTAAATTTCAAATCAATTTCACCAGAAAATGTAGCCTGCTATGCAATGTGATATCCTGTAATATAAGTAATGGATTTGAGCACTAACAAAATTTCTCTAGGAATTTGTTTCTGCAGTGTTGTGCTCGTCTCCATGAGCATGGCGGCTAATCTAATTAGCAGTCTACAAGTTGAAATCCTAAGGTACTGTCTGCTACTGACGCCCAATCCAAGTAATTCAACCAAAATGTGCAGAGAGCATGCGTCTTAATACTAGCTAACCAGAAGTAGTGTTAACTAGACCATAACTGCTAATGCTGGTTTGCTTAGTAAAGAAATAGGCTACTTGCCATTGGAAAACGTTCACTTTTGGTTAATGGATTTCGAATGTCCATACTGTGTTAATTATGAATTCCTTTGGGGGGGGCCTACCCGTGCCACCCTTTAGACATGCTCCTGGTGCTCCGTCCTAGCCATCTTTCTCGAAGCTACTGATTGCATGGAGATGTGGCAAGAAACTGTTTAATAAATCAGTTTGGCTGTGAACCAGTGAGTGTTCGTCAATGTCTGACCTACCAGGGTTGCGCCCAGGTATGAAGCGAGAGTACAGTGTAAAACAAGACAGTCTGTGTAAATTGCACTGCTATCAGTCCAAGCCTTGTACAGAACAAGTCCATGCGTTTTAGAGACAGAATGACACAGAAAGCTACATTAAATGAAGCTCCAATGTATCCGATCAGCCCTCTCCCTTCTCTTGTAGGACATTGCGATAATTAGTATAACAATGCAAACATTAAAACCAGTATATATTCAACTCATGGTCATAATGTACACAATCATATTCTTAGCAGATATATCTACTTTCTGTTGTATAGTAATGCAGTGAATACTATTTGTTTAATAGAATTAATCTGGTGGTGGTGGTGTTCTGGCTGGTGTTGCTCTCTAAAAGACACATCATCCCTTGGAGTGAGGTCATGCACCTGTCGGTATGTCATGCGTCCCACCCAATTGCCTCTTTGGGTGAATTTGTCGCAGCCATAGTAACCAGATAATTGTTTTATGCACCTAAGCATTGCTTTAGTCTGTAAAATAGAAACTAATTCACTTGTTTTCTTCTGGGATGTTATTTAAGTTAGTATTTAAGTTTAGTTACAGCACACACCACTGCTAGTGTGTTGCCTGTTGGGGAGAATGGCATTGGGGGAAATTACAATTTTAATTGACACTGCTGTTTATTTCAGCCACTCTCCAGAACCAAATACCGCGAGCACCCAACTAACTTTTGCTGACACAATAAAAGTGGCTAAAATATGCCCCTGAGAGAGGAGGATGAGGGAGTCGGAGGAGAGGAGTCTCAGGACCACAGACAAATTAAGGTAAGCAACATATTTTTATGTATGGTTGTTTGGTAAAGAGCGATAGGTTGCTGCAGTCTACATGTTAACTGGTTGAATTTGTTCTTGTCTGCATAGGTAGCTGCCTTATGATGATTCAGTTCGATACGGTGATTCAACATTGATTCAACGTCTTTGCTGTTTGGGTAGTGAGCTGGCTGTAAATGTTATCTTTTTGACCCAGTCTTTTTTGAGGCTCTCTTAAGTTGAAAAGGTTTCAAATTTAGCCGCTGGGTGTGTTTCATCATTGTAACCGTCTGGTCAATTGACCAATCAAATCAACCATGATGAGTGGCAAAATTTTGTTGGAAAATAGCTAACTAACCTGTTAGTAGAGATTTCCTTGGTTAGCTAATGTTAGTAGTTATGACCATGCCTTCCACCGCCTCAAGCATCACAAATACAACCATGGTTAAAACAATAATTTAAGTGTATCAAGTGGCCAATTATTGTACAGAAAATTAGCCAAAGGACATGTCAGTCCATTCTAGCAACAGCTAGCTACAGTAAAAGCACTATTTAGAATTAGCCATCTAAACAGTTTAATATACTTTCAAAGTCTGTTGGTTGATATCAGACTAGGTCCTGTCGGGTCCTGTAGAGAGAAGAAAAAAGGTTGATACAGTTTCCTGATTGTAGCTGACCAATGTTAATTTTATGTCTAACCTTACCAAGCATTGTTGGATAATAGGAGCTAATGCTAAAGTTAGCTAACATTACAGTAGCACGCAAATATAAGGCACACATGCGCAACACATTTTCCTCAACACAAATAACATACACTTCAAAAATACATTAAGTTAAAAGTCTTTCTTGTTACCAATTAAAAGTGAGAGAAGCCTGTTATAATTTTGGAATAATTACAACATTGCAGCTCTTACTCCTTCCAGCGTTTTCTGAGTTCCCCTCTTGCTTTACTGTTACACATCCCTTGACCTCGCTGTCACACCTAAAACTGGCGAACCGGACTAGACTGGATATAGGGGGGCAGGGCCGCAACAACGGTCAATTACTGTGATGGCCACCCAGAGCCATGTTTAGTCAGTTAAATATTGCCCAATCCTGAAGACAAAAAGAGGATATTCAAGTTATTAGTGAATATTTACATGCAAACTGTTGAAACCACATTATTTTGATTATCGCACAATAAATTTGATAACATCCACTTTTGACCATTTTTGCTACATGTGATAATAAAGTTTAAAATATAAAGTACTGAATGTACATGCTTAATATCAATATAGGTTTTCCTGCATGCATGTATGAACACATTGTCACCAGTCTAACATGAGCGTTATGATGATAAACGTATCTTAGGTAGAGGATGTGTGGGAAGAAAAAGGTTTAAAATGGAGACACTTCATCTTAGTATTTCCTACTTAACTGCATACATGAAAAGTCCTATGGTTTTATGAGTACATACATACACATTTCTCAATAGAAAGAGTGAGGAGAAGCATGAAAGATCAAGGCAATACCTCCGATCCTGGTGCCTCATTTATAAAACTTTGCATACTTTCCTGATGAAACAGTTACGTACGGCAAAACTTACGAATTTGTGTACGCAAAAAAAATCTAATTTATAAAACTTTCTTACGCAACACATATGCATGTCTTCTGTTATAAATCGCAGTATCCTACAAATGCTCGTGAACATGCGCAACAGCCTCACCCTGAAAGGCTTACTAAATTCTGTCACATACTTTGAGTAAAATCAAAAAAATGCATTTTCTCATTTCTCTGCTGATGATCATGATGCTGTAATGGACAGTGAGATCTTGGAAACATTTGATGGATATGTCCATGGTGACATACCAGCAATGACTCCAGACAGTGATATGTGTCCACTTACAGAAGGTGTGGGTGTGGGTGTTGATGAGGGAACAATGTCTTGTGACAGTGCAGGCAGTGCTGATACTCTTGCTTGCCCATTGGGCGAGGAGTTGAAAAAATGTGTCAGTGACTTCAATATCAAACACAATGCTGGAGACACACTCCTTAAAATACTCAGAGGTCAAGGTCACAACAACCTGCCATGCACTGCAAAAACATTGCTGCAAACAAATCATGTCCAAAGCTGAATCATGTCTAGAATAGAATATGTAAAATCAAGTGTGACAGATGAGCTAATCAAGTGCCTGAATCGGTATCACCACAGTCATGTTAGCGACATTAATGAACTATAGATTTCCTTGAATGTTGATGGGCTGCCACTCTTCAAGAGTACGTCCAAATCTTCTTGTACTCTGCACAGTCCATCTGAAACCACTGAGCACTTTCCCTTTGATGATTGAACTGACGGAGGCCAAGCCAAAATCACTGGATTTCATCAAGGAAGTGGTAGCAGAACTGAACGCAGTGTTCATCAATGGCTTTAAGTGGGGAGAGAGAAGACTGGGACTGAGGCTGTGATGCATCACTTGTGATGCACCGACTAAAGCGATGCTTAGGTGCATAAAACAATTATCTGGTTACTATGGCTGCGACAAATTCACCCAAAGAGACAGTTGGGTGGGACGCATGACATACCAACAGGTGCATGACTTCACTCCAAGGGATGATGTGTCTTTTAGAGAGCAACACCAGCCAGAACACCACCATGAGAATGCCATGTCTCCTTTTTGTGAACGGCAAATAGACATGGTGAAGTCTTTTCCTGCGGACTATATGCACCAGTGGTGCTTAAGAGTGATGAGAAAGATGATCATTCTATGGTCACGGGGCAAGTCAGGGCACAGACTATCACTGGCTCAACTTAGGGAGGTCAACCAGAGAATGCGCAACTTAAGAGGACACATTCCAGATGTGGTTGCCAGAAAGTAATGGAGTGTGGATGAAGTGGAGAGATGGAAGGCTACTGAATTCTGACAATTCATGCTTTACACAGGAAATTTTTTTTTTTGTGGAATCCTACCTGAAACCATGTATGGCCATTCCATGGCCTTTAGCATGGCCATGTGCATTCTCGTTTCCCCCCATCTCTCTTAAACACACAGTGCCTATGCACATGATCTACTGACTTCCGTAGTTGAGCAAGCCCGGGAAATATATGGAAAGAAGTTTCTTGTCTACAATGTGCACTCACTGTTGCACCTCACGACAGATGCAACCACATTTGGTTGCTTGCACAACTGCAGTACATTTGCTTTTGAGACTTACTTGCACCAACTTAAGAAGATGGTTAGGTCGGGAAGACATCCACTTACACAAGTGGCAAGAAGGCTCCAGGAACAATCACAAATTGATATATCACCCAAGGAAGTCTCAAAATTAAGCTTGAAACACCCCAATAACGTGTATATGCTTAGCCCAACATCCTGCTGTGAGGTTGTGGAGAGGGACAGGAACTCAGGAAAACTACTATGCAGGGTGTACCTTGAGTCCATTCCTCTCTGTGCCCTGTGACTCACAGCTCTATGGAGCATTTGTAAGCAAAACCCAAGATGCCAGGATGATGGTTTTAGAGGAGAGCAGTTTGCAGGGAAGGGCAATGTCGATTGAAGGCATGGGAAGCAGGACGTGGATGCAAAATTTTTCTCTCTGTGCTCCATGAGATCTAACGTCAAGACAATATGTAAATATTATTATGCTTTTTTCTGTCATTGCCTTCATGTCTGAATCATTCTGTTTTATCTAAATATGTGTTGTTGGCCCTCTTTTTTATATTGTGTGTGCCCTTACCCCGTGAATGGGGTAAGGACACACACAGACACACACACACACACACACACACACAATGAACTTCCCTCTAACACTTACCATGTAAAAAAAGTCCAAAATTCTGAAAAGTAAGCTATATATGATTGACTTTTCCCTTCAGTTTTGTAGACTCTGCTATTGACCAATAAAAAATACAACAGCAATGGCAAAGGCATCTCAAAGGCCTGATAAAGACCAATGGCCAAAATAAGACATAAGAATTCTCTCGGAGGCTGATGAGACACTGAATAAAGATAATAGCTTAACTGAAATAGTCATATGAAAATACACACATCTAATCAAAATGATTAGAAAATACAGTATAAACACCATATTGTTACTCTGACCTTAGATAACTACAAAATTGCAAGGGAGTGGGCCAGAAAGGAAACATCTAATGTGGAGAGTGAGGCTGAAAGAAGAAGAGGAAGAAAAAAAACACTTCCTCAGTGATTTAGGAATGAGAGTGACAGTAAGTAAGTGAAACTTCTGTTTCAGTTATCACTCAACTGTTAATTTAAATGTTCTTTGGCTAAGGAGACTTTTTAAAATATATATTTTTGCCAACTCACATAACAGGCGAAGAAGAGAGTAGAAGGCGAAGATTAGATGCCGCCAAAAAAAAAAAATTCAAAATCCCTCCCTCCAAGCCTCCTAAAGCCACCCATTTGTAATAGGTCTCCCTTTTTTATTGCAATTTGTGGCCTTGCCAATAATTCACATTATCCATTGTAATCCTTGATGTAACAGTATAACTTAAGTTTATTACATGGTTTTTGTTGTATGTTTTTCTCAGACTGCCCACCCACCCACCCACATCACAGTCACTGCCCCTTCACCGACCTCTGACACTGACAATCTGTCAAATGGTATGTTCCCGTTAATGAGGGCCTACTATCCCACGCATTCACTTGATTTTATGAAAATGGGTGGTATAGGTGGCTCTGTTTGATTATTGAGGATGGGGTTATACTGGTGATACATTATAACATTTATTGCAACAGAAGATTTATATTTACACTGATTTAGACCAGATTCCTAATAAGTAATGATAGTCTATGTGAAAATCAATGTGAAATTATGCCTGAATTAAACTGTCTGTGTCAGTAATGGTATCCACAAATGAAACTATCAGGCCAGAGGGTGCTGCAAATGGAGGTAAACTTATGGTTTCTCTTTTTCTCATTACTACTGACAGTATCAGCCACTCAAACAAAAAAGAGGTTGTCTTAAAGAGTTACAGTAGTGTGTAATGAGCCCTTACAACAAAGAACAATTTGTCTACATTTGACATTTTTCATCTTGAATACCATGCTTATTTGAATAACTAACCTACATTTAAATTTTGAGTGGTGGATGGTGCTGGCCATGGAGTGGATGAGGGCTGATATAACAAACTCTATAGATCATCTGGTCTCCATCCATGAGCCTGGCCCAGCATCCCTTCATTCACAGGAGGTCATGGAGAGGCCCTGCCAATCAGTGCAGGAGCTGGAGGAGCTCCAAACAAAGCTGGATCCAGCATCAAAAAAAGGATGGTATGTTTGTCATGTCATATTTACAGCCACATACTTGTGGTGCTGTATATGAAAATTTGTTCAGCAACATTAACACTTTAATACAAATATTTTTTTAAATTATTCTTCTACATACATTGCATAGATCCAATATACTGAGTTATACTGAGTATTCTCACTTCTATTTCTGAGCCTTTACAGGATACTGACTAATCAGCTTAATTACCATTAACATGTATAGGATAGTAAACCCAACCTCTTCAGAGAGTATACCCACTTCCCAATATGCCTAGCCACACTTTATATATTATATATATATTATGGACTGGTTGCATGACAATTCAAATTTGTTGATTTGAAAGACCAAAAAAAGTGAAAATGTGTAATTAAATATTGCTTGTTATGTTTTTGTTAGGCAGAGGAAGAGGACCCGGAGGAAGCAGGGTGGGGGATTGCAACAGCAATATTTAAATCAAGTTGTAAATCAATATTTAAATAAATGATCAATAAATGTTGAAAAACACTTAAAACGCATTTGTGTTATATATCCAACCATAATGTTTAATGTAAACTTATATTTTAACTGTATTTCAAGGAAAATAGGGCTATAGAATTTTCAGTTACAGCCTATACTAGATTATCTGTGATAAACATGATGTCCAGCAAATATTATATGCCACCACGCATAGTTGTGGGAATTAAGGTAATGAAGAAAAAGAGAAGAATGTGTGATAGTCCTCTAAAGGTTCCTAAAATGTCACAAAACATTTCCCATATGTTCTGGGAATGTAGTTGTAATGACCAAAAAAGAACCTTCTAGGTCGGTCCCCCAAACCGTTGTCACAAAACAATCACCAGATGATGTGGGAATGTCATGAAACGATCAAATAAGAAAATTCTGGGTTGGTCCTCAAAAGGTTCCTGGAACATTACTGAAGGTTCTGCAAATGTTTAGGGAATCTAATGTTGAGACCCATAGGGAAAGTCCTATAATGATGGTCCCCTCAACATTCTCAGAACGTCCTGAATGTTCCCTGAAAGTCCCGAAATAACGTTCCCGGAACCTTTAAAGAACGGCACAAACACATCGTCCAAGAACGTTCCTTACAGACGATTATGGGACGTTCTTTACACCTGAGGGGAAGTTCTCGTAACCTTTTCGGAACCTAAAATTTCTAGCTGGGATGCAGCTTTAACCTATGTAACCTATGTATCCTAAATAGTAACTGTAAAAATGAATAAGGAAACATAGTACTTTTGAAAAGGTTGGACAACATTATCATAAAAATGTTTAAAAAGACCGTCAAACAAACAAACAGTACGGACGCATTTCAGCCCTAAGGAAGGCAATATGCAGAAACGCGTCCATGCTGTTTCTGAGTCTGTCACAACAATTCTTACACAACTTCTGTCCAACTTTAATCTGAGTATGCGAAAAACCGTTTTTACCCTTTATGTCGTAGAATTAACGAAAGTCAGTAGTAACCTTACAACAATCACCTACACATCGATTAATCTTAATTCCCTACCAGTATATACTACTATAAATAGGCTGCCTCACAATTATCTTCACAATGTTTAAATATACTGCAGTATACGAGACCACATTTCCGTAATTGTCTTTATTGAAATCATATTCACATAGACATTAGCTACAATATAGCAATTTCGTGATGTACCCGGTATCGAAATGCATTTTATATCAATCATGAATGTCATATGCAAGAACAAAAACTCGATATTAACTCTGCTGCCGAGAAGTTTGTAAAATAATGGATTTGCATGACAAAAAGCATGAATAAGCGAATTCTTCTTTATTTACAATGAATATCTATTTGTCAGTTGTCGTAGGCTAAGCGTTTTCTCAGGTGCAGTGCTCCAAGTATGGATTTCCTGCGGACTGGAACACTCAGCTCGCAACTCGGAAGGCTTTCCAGGAGCTTGTTCCGCACGCCATTGCTTTGCGTTTTTTTCTTTAAACATGTGATAGAGGAGACAACTCCACATGCACCGACGGTGGCCAAAATTACACTTCCTGGTTCTGAAGTTTTCCCTATTGACATCTTTTGGAGGCGCTGTCTCTACATGTTTAAGCCCTTAACCCCACATTGCTCCGAGGGGGGATTGGCCCTTGGTTAGAATAATCAACGGTAAGGCTCTTTGGTTAAAAGCGTCACATAAATGACTAATATAATTTAAAAGTTTACCATGGGGTTTCTGATACAAATGAAACAGATACTATAACCGGTAAATTCATAAAAATATGAAGGCTTGGAATGCAAGTTTACCATTGGTTTCTGATATGAATGAAACTGACAGTATAACTGGTAAATTATTGGGCACTGTGCCATGTAGTTCTAACAAATCTACCTCTGAGAAACTGAGCTGTGGAGCGTTCAAGCTCAAGCTCCGTAATAGGTTTTAGAGAAATTGTTAATGTATTTTTATGAGTCTGTGTCAGGGAGGTTTTTTTTTTTTTTTTTTTAAATGTTTTTATATGACTAGTTTTCTTCCTGAGTATTGGCAATAATAGAATTAGAAAACAATGCTGGCTATTGAGTTGGAGATATGGGGACAGAAATTTCTTTTAAAAACTAGTTGCTCTCAACTTTTCTCATTTCTTAGCATTAATGAACAATAAAGCAAATACTTTCCCAAACAAAACCAACAGTTGAGAATGTTTTGTTTCGCTGAATATTATGATAGTCTTTGGTGATAGTCTTTCAAGAATTTCAAAGTAAAATTTTGACAACAGTTTTTAATTTGGGATGTCATACTAGCAATGATCTCAATTCTAAGTAGCCATCACCTAGTTCTATTATTCATACACACTTTGATATCCTAATATTCAGTGATACTGTTCACATCTAGGAAAATCACCTTTGCTGTACAGTGCCATTTGTGTTATACATTGTACTTTAAATAATGTAAATAAGGAAGTTAAAAGCCCAAATCTGTGGCCTACCTGTCAGTATTATATTTGTGAACATGTTTGCATATAAATAATTTGATTATGTGGGGCTTTGGTTCAGCAAAGGTACATTTACAAATACAAATTAAAACATGCATTAGGCGAATGACGCATAATATAATGAACACCTAATTTATTAAATTACCTTTGATAAATTTCAGGAATTTATACATATCCACATCCTCAATGGTGGAAGGGATAATACAGTATAATCAACCCTTTTGTTATCGATTTTAAATGATTTTAGATTGTTTAAAACCATTTAAAAATCACAAAACAGCACGCATACGCACCGATTCACATACATCACAGCTCTTCAGTGAACGGTTCATCACAAAAATGAAACAGGCACACAGAACTATGTCAACTATATTGAATCCATTATTACGATAGTGAATTTCTCGCGCTGTACAACAACAGGCGTACCTTTTTTGTATTCGAACCGGCCACACGACGAAATTAAAACTCGCTGTACGTATGTGCCAAGACATACACGTACACAACTAAAATATTGCGCTATCTCTGTCTTTACATTCACGCTGAAATACTGTTTCAGGTCACATATCATTCACAGTATTTGCACACCATCTGCGCAGTATTTTGCTTTTGAACAATGCTGTGGCTCCAATCCAGACGCGATTTTATTGGATGGTAAAGAATACCTCTAGTGAAGCCTCACTGGTATCCGCCATTTTGTGGGGCAGGGTTGACAGAATGGTGTGGATAAACTGGGATGTAATAAAATGGCCTCAGAACCTCAAAATACATTATCGTTTGATTTAACATTTTTTCACATTACTGAACCAGTAACGTATTTTAAACTTAAAATTATATTGTATAACGTGTCACGACTGACTGCCGCTTTCACAATGTGATTGCGTATATCTTGGTACTAAATTTGAACAAAACATGCCTCACCAAAACTGAATGGAACGGTTTCTGCTTTAGGCTTATAGTTTAATGCAGTAGGCTTATACTTTCTGGCATTCGACAGACTTTTATTTGGAGCATTTTATTGAAATGCACACCAAACTTAACAAACCGTAACAAGAAATATTATTGTGCCAAGATATGTCCTAGTCTACAGTTAAACCTACTAACACTGTTAAGAGAACAGGGAAGCTTGAATCCTGAAAGAAAAAAAAAAAAAAAAAAACAGCAATATATCCATAATTGAAATTGAAACTACCATTCAATGTTTAGAAGAAGTAATGTTGTTCTTGACTTGAGCTTCATCCTCTCTTGTTGTCCTGCCTTATTACTTCTTGTCTTGTTGTCAAATAAAGAATCATATTTTAACAAGTAATTTAATTCAAACATTTTACCATTTTATACATTGACATACAATCAGATAAAACTTTGGAATTAAGTTATACAAATGTAAGGAACACCTGAAAACACACAGACAGGGACACAGCAAAATTAGAATACATACTCAAAAAATTAATTTAGTTTTATTCCCTCACAAAGGCCCCATCAAATTACTGAAACTAAATACTTGGCCTAAAGAAAGTAAAACAAAATAAATTATAAACTGACAAATAAATTAGTAAAGAAACAATTAAACACCAACTTCTCTTACTCACCCTCTTAAACATTAACATTAAAACACATGGATTGTGTGAACTATGTAATGTGTGCTCAGCAAAAAGAACAATTCAAAAAGTTTGAACATGCACACAGTCCACAAATCAGATACTCACAATTATGGAAGAAGTAGGTTGAGACTAATATAAAACAATGAAATGTACTATCTTCTAGCAAACTATTAATAGAGTACGGCGAAGAAGTATTTTATAATATTAAAACTAGATGTCACAGTGAATTTATGAAAAGACACGCAATTAATTAACATGACCCGGAACCATTTTACATTCCGGAAGCGACTCAAGTCAAGCGAACACATTCGAGGACAGAGGCACCTAAAATATTCACAGGGAGCAAACACAAGAAACCATAAAATAAAACAAAAATAAGTAACAGAATTAGCTAGTCAATATTTATTTCGTTGAAAAGGATTGAAAAACTCTGGGAATTTTTCAAAAAATCACAGGTCACATTAGCAAGCTATCTAGCGATAGCTAGCTGAAGCCAGCGGATGTTTGTTTGTTATGCTAGCTATGTAGCTAACGGTTCAAAAACAGTGCAGACGGGCGGATGGAGGTGGGCCGTGGAAACTCTTTTTCGCCTGTGTGTAAAAATACAGTGTGAAAGAATTACTTTAGCATATGTATGTCATTTTGTTTTGCGTTTTTATGTTTTGCGTTTCTATCCACTCACCAAGCCATCAGTTTTTCGAAAGCGGGCTTTTACTATGTGATATAAATGCTAGCTAGTCATAACCTTATACCGTTTTCCTCCGTGTGTTGCTAACGTAAGCGAGCCTGATAGTTAATGTAGCTTCAGTTAGTCAACTGAGTTGTCAAGCAGGCCTCATTCATGGTATTCTGTTAAGATATTTTTGCTTTTTCGATAGCCGTTCCTCCATGTAACGTTGCAAGCTTTTGTTTTAGCTAGCTAAATAGAGCAGTACGAAACCAAGCTGGCCAGTACCTAGCTAGCTAGCTTTTTCTGGTCGTAGTATAGCTGATGCGGAATACCACGCCGCCATTCTCCGATATATTGTACTTTTTCCATTTTTAGTTCAAAAAGACAACGGACCCAGTTCTGTACCGGGACATGTGATAACACCAAGTCAATCCTTTCCCCACTTCCCTTGCTCCCTTTTCGCACTGATGGCATGTAGTTATGTAGCTACACGAGGGTACATGAGTTTTGGTTTACCATCTGCACCAACAGGTAAGACATTAGGTAGCTCATTTAAAATTCGTTCAGTCGGTATTGCCGGTTGTTTTCATTACGAATTGATTTCTGATATTTCACATAGCTTGCTAAATAACTAATTCCTTACAATTTAAGTGAGCGCTATTCTATACGTTAAGATACACGTCACTATAGCAACTTATCAAGCTAGTTAACACTTGGTGGCAGGGTTTTATTTCAGGTTAGCGAACTAAATTCATTTTCATTGAATATTTTCGAATATTATGTGTAACGTTCTGAATGACCGGAATTTTATTGACTTTTTTTTCCCCCAACTACTCTTGTCTATTTTAGTAGTTGGTTTTAATGAAGGTAGGTATATACCTACATTGTCATGTATTAAGAAATGGTATTACGTTCAGCCTCTTTTGTAAATCATGTAACTTGTTGATATGTTTGACTTAAAGTTTTGGAACATATTGACGATTTTCGCACATTTGTTGTAACTAAATAATAGAAAAGCCAATAACCTAGTACATTTGAATACCACGTGAAAATGTCAGGTGTAGGTCCTAGGGTGTATTTTGATAAAGGTGTGTTTACTGTGGATAGAATTGCATTTTGTAACATTTCACCAGTTTTAAAAATCTGGTATTTTATCCACTGAAATCTCAATTGACAAGTCAGTCATTTATATAGCATTGGTTTGAATGGTAATTGTTCACTGTTTACAGTAATGTATCATCTGTTGGTTGGAAGGGAAATTATTCTTAATAGTGACTAAAATGTCGACAGCATGGTTTGGTGGTTAACATACACAGTAGTTTATGTTGAAATGTTTAAGAAATTCTGACATTTTACTTAAGCACATCAAAAATGTAATGCACATCCTAATCTGACATTAAAACAACAAAAAAAAAGAATGCCAAAATGTCATGAAGTGATGTCACAATATAGGCTATGTGCCACCTGGTTGATACCAGTTCAGCAAGGAAATAGTCATTATTACATGGGTATTTCATTACCTGACTGACCAGGTGTCTGCAGTGATACAACAAAAGTGACTGTATGTTGCTGGGGTGGGGTAGTCAATAAAGGTTGTGTGAGTAATCGCTGTGAAAGTGCTTTCTTCAGTAGTTACTTGCCAGAGACAGAAGCAAAGTGTGTAATTTAGCTCAAAATTTTATGTAGATGGCAAAGATGTGTTATAATTCTGTTAATGTGTAATTAGTGTTATTGCTGATTGTTAGATGGTAGAAAAATGAGAAAATGCAGTAAGTTTTGGCTGTGATCTTCTGTACTCTTAGAGAAATTACATGCCAAAGTTCACAAAATATTTATTCAAAGAATTATATGTAACAAACTCTCAGTAAAATAACTTAACAGGAGATCATCAATTACATTTGTTTCTTCTGCTAGTTGTTTTTGACCTGTGGTATTGAGTGATGATTTATTCCTCCTATTTCACCTCTTTACAGCATCCACTGACAACAGACAACAGCACGGATTTCAAAAAAGTGTCTTCACAGTGAGTTCACAGGGCAGTCTGAAGAATTTGTGCTCAATTATGTCATCTGTGTGTGTGTTTTTTTTTTTTTTTTTTTTTGTAATGTCCACAGTATTAATTTTGTGTTCAGAGTGGCAGTTGAAACATCTGTTTCTTAAGAGAACATGTTTCAGTAAATGTCTCCCCACTGGCTTGTGCAGATACTGGTTATTGCAATTTAAAAATCTTTTACTAAAATCATCCAAAACAGGCAGCTCTAATATTATTGTGATATATATTACCAAATTAAAAGTTGTGTCCAAATTATCATTGTTTTAAAAAATATCTAATAGGCCTATCTTTCTTTTGAAAGGTATTTTGCACATTATATGTTGCAAAAACAGAACCAATCCATTAAGTAAGTGGGGAACATTTGTTCAAACTGAAGTTCAAATCAGGAGTTCTGGAAAAAATGTTTTGAGCAGAAGAATTGATACTGTATATATATTTCCTCAGTTTCTTCATAATGAAGATAATGAGCAGCAGAGAAAATAACGGAAATGAAGACCATCCCTATTCCAGAAGTGAAAGGATATAAAGAATGTAAAAATACAACCCTAGTGAATATGAATAAAAAAAGGATGATGGGCATTGAATTTCATCAATAAAAAGTTCTGAAAATGAACTCCAGAATTGGAGGGAATTGGAGAATTTCCTAAGGAGTTAAAAATGAAAATCCCAGACCATGAAATGGAATTAAAAAAATCACAGCTGTGGAAACCATAAAGAAAACTTTACCTAAAACTAGGACTCATCCAAAACTGACACCTACCTGCAATACTGCAATTTGTGACCTTGTTAAACATCAGCTTATTACAAGCAATAGACTATAATGGAGGCATATGGAAATGATTTGTTGGAAGCAATCATACAATGATCAAGTGGACATTTTCAATTATTAATGATTAAAACAAATCCATATTATCTAGAAACAACTAAACAAAAAAGACTTTGCCCTACCACAAAACAAATTGTACCTTTTGTATTGCCATGAACTCAGAAAAGACATTAGTATTGCTTCAACAATAAGACTGTACATACTCTGTCTTCCGAAAAAGAAATTACAAGGAACTTCTAAAAATTAAGAGACCTCCCTCAAAAACCTTTGTCCTGCCTCCTCTTGAATGGAGAGTGGAGGTAGTGGCCGATCATCAGCAGGAGGAGGGGACAGCAGTAGGTCTGCTGGGGCAAGCCGCAGCAGTAATAGTAGCAGCAGAGGTGGAAGCGTGTCTGGAGGAAGTAGTTCTCGGAGTAGTGGGGGTGCAGGCTCAGCTGCCTCAAGCCGTAGCTCCTCAGTTACAGGTGGTATTATTGTCTCTACCTCTGGGTCTGGAGTAGGGGGGCCAGCACCACCACCTGCAAGTGAGTGGGAAATGTTCCAGTTTGGGAAATATTCAATGGACATTTTAGAGATGCTAAGTGGACACCAAGCACACCAATTTAAGGGTCTTGGATTAGAGAGACAACTGCAGCATCAACAGCAAGCTCAACTTCAACACCAGCAGCAACTTCAGCAGCAGCAGCCAAGTGAACCATCAGGACCACTGCTATCTGGGCTTAGCTTAGGAGCATTGCAAGGACCCAGAAGCAATGCTTTTACTGATTCTTCTTCGATTTTTGCTAAAATGAGTGCCCCACCCCCACCTGTATCCCAGCAGACTCATTCCTCTTCACAGAGTTCACGAAAGTCTAGTAAAATGGGTGTAAGTAGTGGTAACGGAGGGGGAGGTGGGGGTTCGGCAACAGGATACTCACAGTTCTTGCGCCCATTTCACCCAGCTGAGGCAGCTCTAGCTCAGGAGCAGCTACATCCAGGAATAGGACGTTTTGAGCACTTTGCATCGGGAAGCAGTAGTGGAGTGGTCACTTCTGCACCCCCACCACCTCCTCCTTTACACCCAGGTCTTTCTGTTCCTCAGTCATCTCCTGCACAGCCATCTTCCTCACCCTCTCCCTCAACCTCAGCTTCCACCTCCAACAATCCTAGCAGCAGCAGCACTGTGGCTTCCCTTGGACAGCAGCTTGTCGGAGCTCAGTCAGATGCTCGAAGCCTTCACCAGCAGTTCAGTTGCATGCTGGCAGCCAATCAGTATTTTCTCTCTGGGGTGCCACCAAATGCCAGTTTGGAGCAGTTTTTGGTGCAACAGGGTACCCACAACCACCTTAGTGTGGGTTTGAGTCAAGGTGGAGAATCCAATTCAGGCATAGTACCACCTCCAGCTCTCCATCCCTCTCACAGTCATGGACACCTTACCCCTCAACAACAACAGCAGCAGCAGCAACAATTGCCACCCCATCCCTTGTCTCACCCTCACCATCCCCTTCACTCAGCACCTCAGCCAACCTCCTTAGGCAGCTTTGATTTTCAAGGTATTCCAGTTCTCTCTTCTAATCAGATAGCCTCTCTCATGCAGCAAGAATCAGGCTTGCCTCTCCCTCTACCACTCCATCTCTCTCTCTCAAAGGATGAAGGAAAAGATAGTGGAAGTTTAGTTTCAGCAAGTGGAGGGGGCCGGAGAAAGAAAGCTATGGCCGGCTACCTGCCCCAGAGGAAATCTGACAGCATAAGCAGCAGTAGTAGCAGTGGTAACTGCCACAGTAGTGGAGACCCAAACCCTAGCAACAACTCTGGGGGACACAGTCTTGACGGAGCTTCAGGTCTTATTGGGGGTGGTGGACGAGTTGGTATGGAAGGTCTTGGTGGAGTCCCATCCTCCCTCCTCTCTTCTTCAGCACAAACTTCCTCATCTTCAACTGTGTCCTCCTCTGCTTCCTCGGCTCCTTCCTCTACTTCAGCCTCAGTCCTTGTTGCAAATTGCTCCCAAATTCCTAAAACTGAAAGTCAAGGCCCACTGGCACCCACACCTACTCAGCCTGAACCAGAACCTCTTTACCATTGTGGTGAATGTGGAAAAACCTTCACTCATCTCTCCAGCCTGCGGAGGCATCTGCGCAGTCATGGTGGTGGAAACATTAGTAACAGTGTCACTAATCTTGACCCAAATCATAACCCCACCCTCCCTCACTCCACCCAGGATTTGAACTCTGAAAGTAGGCATCATCATCAACCTCTGCAAGATCCATCTTTAAGTGCCCAACAACAGCAGTCAAATCCTGCTCCCACTTCATCCTCTTGTCCCAGCCCTGAGAAGACTCACTGCTGCCCTGAATGTGGAAAGGGATTCAAGAAAAGAGGGCATCTTCTTCAGCATGGTGTCATTCATTCAGGGGCACGTCCTTTTGCCTGCCCTATCTGCCAGCGCTCTTTCAACCGCAGAGAGTCTTTGACACGGCATGAGAAGATTCATGAGGAAAAACCTTACCGTTGCCCAGCTTGTGGTCGCTGTTTTCGTGAGAGCACCTCTTTGCTCAATCATGCAGCCTCAGGAACATGTGGAAAACCAGGAAGGAGGTCACGATCAAGAAGAAATAACAGTTGTAACAGCTCTGGAACTGATGGACAAAAAAATCACAAGGTCGAAGCAGGAATAGTAGCAAGTGGAAGTGGAGCTGGAGAATACCAAGGTGGACAACTTGGAGGAGCTTTTGGGAAAACCGAAGATGGAGGAGTCGTGGGTTGTGTAATTGGTGTAGATGAAGAAGAGGAGGATAAGGCCTCATTGTCCTGTCAGGGTCTGTTCCCACACGGAAGTGGAGTAAATGTGAATAATATTAGCAAAACCGAGGGAAAATATGGCCAGGATTTCTCAAGAAATTGCTACCAATCACCTTACCGAGGTGATGGCTACCGTGGGGAATACAAACAAAACCGATCACAAACTAGTCCTTACTCTAGTGCTCTTGGTATGGCAGGTCCAACACTCAGAAAAGCACCTTTAGCGCCTACGCTGCATCCACATCCTCAGAGTCAAACTCAGCAGCAGCCTCATCTTCCCCTCTCTTCCCTTTTGGATGACTCTGAAGATGATGTCACCAGCTCTGTTAGCAGTGCCATGTCTGCTATTGCTGCAGCTGCTGCTGCCTCCTGTTTGCCCGGTGAAGTTAATAATGGTGGAAGTCGAGGAGAAGAAAGAAGGGATATTATTGGTGGGTTGTTGGGTGGTCTGGGCTTTGGCCCTGCAGGGGCCTCATCCGGAGGTCCTTCATCAACTTCTGGTATGAATAAGAGTTACAAAGGAGAAGATGGAAATGGAGATGGTATGGATAGCACTATAATGGCTGTAACAAATCAAAACCAACAGCAGAACCACCAGCAGGCACCAAATGTGAAACCCAAGCGGGTAAGAAAGCCCCGTCCAAAGAAAGAGCCCCGAGCTGGTGGTGGGGCAACTGGAGAAGTCAAACGCAGACGGCAAAATCAGAGTGGGACTAGTGGGGAAGGTAGAGAACGGCCATTTTTGTGTAGCGTTTGTGGTCGTGGCTTTAGTCGTCGCGAGACCCTTCGCAGGCATGATCGCGTTCACACAGGGGAGAAGCCATATCATTGCAATGTTTGTGGAAAAGACTTCCGAGAAGCATTCCATCTTACCAAGCATCGCACAGTTCATTCTGGGGAGAAGAATTACAAATGTGATTTGTGTGGGAAAGAATTTGGCTATGCACAGAGTCTTAAGAGACATGGAAAACTACACCAGAAAGGGGAATTAGGAGATACGGGAACTGCAGGAGGAGGCAATAACAGCTCTTCAACAACCTCAGGAATGAATGCTAACCAAGAGAGTGATCAAGGAAATTCTGATCCTTACTATTATTCTCAGGATAAAACTGCAGGATCCAACACCCAGCCTCCTCCTAGACTCTACACTTGTGCTATTTGCTGGAAGTCTTTCCGTCATCACTTTCATTTGACTGCACATCAGCAAGCTGTCCATGAAGGTGGAGACAAACTTTTCTGCTGTGAGGTATGTGGAAAGGCCTTTGCTTATGCAAATAGCTTAACAAGACATAGGCTCTCTCAGCATGGGCTGTCTCGGACGGGATCTACAAACCTGCAAGGAGGTGAAGGAGGGAGTCGAGTTGGAGGAAGCTCTGGGGTTAGTGGATCAGTTACAGAGAGTGAAGAAGCCACAGATGCCCTTCTTCAACTTGCACCACCTGGAGTAGCCGAAGGGGGTCAGCAATCTCATGTTAGTGCCCCTCCCACACAGCATCCTCTACCACAACCTCCGTCCGGTTATTCCCCGCTATTCTACCTCCCTGAATCAGGCTCCACCAACTCATCAGGATCCAGTGCCCCTCCTCAGCTCCACCCACATTCCAGTCATACTTCCCTCTCCCACCAACAGCAACCAGCAGGAATAAAAGGTGAGCCAATATACCCAACTGGTCCCAGCAATGTCCCCAATCTTGCATCCTCTTCTGTATACCAGCCTCTGTCTCAGCAGTACTCCCACTCCCAACAGGAGCAGTCAGGTGAGGTTCAGTCTCAACACCTGCATCCACAAAACTTTTACACGCAAGGAAAAATAAGAAAATGTAAAAAGAAAAAAAAAGGATATCCAGTCCTAACAGAAGAATCTTCGGGTGTTGCCAGAGTGAGAAAGGAGGCTAGTGGCAAATGGGTTTCTACAACAGATAGAAGGAATGTGCAAAGGATATTGCAGAAGACAAAAATAAGAAAAATCTGTCTAAAGTTGTTTAAGAAGAAGAAAAGACTAGCTGAGTTACTGAGGGTTAGAGGAGGACGAACACGGCATGGAGGACTGAGAGTTGGATGCCTGTCATCTTTGGATGTCCCACAGAAATTTTTCTTGTGCCCATTGTGTCCCTGTACAGCTTTTCCCCGTATGGCTCCATACTTTGTCCACCTTGCAGCTAGACACCCTCAGACCTTCAGCCGCTGCAAAGCTCATCTTGAGTGCCGTGTCTGTGGAAAACGCTTTCGCAAGTTTCTTGCAGCCCTCAGGCATCGCAGTTTCCATCTTGCTCAAGGGTCTTTCACCTGCCCACAATGCCCCTCTCGGTTCTGGAATGGAGTTCTCCTAGAGAGGCACAAGGTTGCTTGTAGAGGTGTTCGTGGAGGTCGTGGCTGGGGAGTGAAATTGAAAACCACTACAACAACCAAGAGGACAGTGAAATAAAGACACAAAGAGAGAACTGCAGTGGTGACTGAGTATGTGGTATTTTTCTGTCATTGAGAGAATTAAAACCTAAAATACTGGAAAATTAGGAAAAATTTTTTTTGAAAAATGGGGAAGAACAGGCATTCAGAGGTGAAATGACTGGGGATTCAGTGCTGTGCTCTAACCCCATGTATGCCCACATCATGTGCTTTGGATTATACAAAAGTGGGATCATGGGTTTTTTAGGAGCATCATGTATATATGCGTTCATATGATCAAAACTAACCCCTAAAGAAACACCTCTTAGATATGAATTTAACATGACTTCACAAAAATGGTTAAGATGATTTTAAAACACTGTTGACTGTTTTAACAGCACCGCAATCCCTTAAATATACTCACACTATCATTTTATGTTGACCGACACTGTGTCGGGATAATAGATGCACACAAATACCAGTAGAGTAATCCTAATTATACTTGTTTTTATGCCAGTCAATTTTTTATCCCATAATCCAGTTGTTTCACAGTTACGTCTCTGTCTATTATGTATATTATATGTAGCTGATGTTCCCTGTAGAGTTGTGCTGGACAGTTTTATTTGTACAGGTATATAGCCTGGACTTGAACGTTGTTTGGACAGTTATTTTGTCAGTACCTTAAATGTGCTCACAGTGCATTACAGCAAATTAGTAGTCACTCAGATAGTGAACTTGATTATAAATCATTCACTTTGTAAATCCAACTGGAATGCCATTCAGACTAATTTATTTTTAGTCCTGATTAACTCCAATCACAAATTGTACGGAAACTATTTGGTTAGGCTGGAATGTTTTTCTGTACACTCTTGGCAGAAAGTAAAACAAAACAATGTAATTGAACACAATATAATTTACTTTTGAAATTTTTGTAAAGAGCAACTTAAATGTTAAGGCAGATGGGAACAAATAGACTGTACTGTACAATTCATATATTTTATTATATTTTGATTTATATTCTGAGTATTTTTGCTTATTGTTGTCACTTTTTGAGGGGTGGGATGAAGATGGTGTGATGGTAAATGAAAAATGTACCGATGTGATTGTTTTCTCTATTTCCAACACAAAATGTAGGTCCAGTCCAAATTACCCATTTAGTCCTTTGCTGTGCTACAACCCTGTTCATATTCATTTCTCAATCTTTCCTTTTCAATAAACACGCAAGATAATTATACTAAAGTAGTATTATTTTATTTGTGCACCAAAGATAACTTCAGAATAAAAGAGGCTTCCGCACATTGTTCACCTTGCAGAGGAAATTCATGTATTTTAACAAGTTTTGATAATTCAGGTAAGAAGCCGACAACTAAAAAGGCTGTGAATTATTGGTATAAGAAAAAATATAGGCAAACTGTTCCAGAGGTAAATAATTTCCAAATTTAGTAATTTTATATTCATGGTTTATTTAAGAAGTTCATTGAGTCCAGTTAAATAATCCAACCAAGAATCTGATATAAGATAAATGTCTGAAGGAGAAGGTGTATTCTTCTTTAAAAATCATCCGTTTGTTGCTTCTTTCATTTGCCATTTCAGACCAAACTTGATGTTACATTTTGAAACTTTATAAAGGTCATACTTGGTTTACACATGGATTTTCCCTTTGTTTTATGTTGACAAGAACGTTGTGAATGTTCAATCGGAGATATCATTGAACAGAATCAAATGTGGAGTGTCAGGTGTGAAGCACCTTGCATATTCAACAAACAGCTGAGAGTTTTGCTTTTCTTATTTAGATTTTTATGTCCATAAGTGAGCAAAAGGTAGTCATGTCACCTGGGTTATGAAGGCTGAAGGGCTCTTTTCTTACCGCAAGGAATTACTTCCGTCCAAAGAATGTGTCTGCCTTACCAAAGCTTTAGTCTTCACAGTTTATTCTTTTTAAGCTGTCATGTTCCAGAATTAAAAATGAGTAGGTAATTCACTGACTAATAACATAATGTAGGTTTATACCCCATTATAGTAATACAGCAGCTAATTTATGCAACTGTTCCATTGCATTTTCAGCCTACCAGGTGCACAATGTGAAGGCAATTATTTTGATAAGGTAATGATTAAGAATACAGTTATTAGGAGTTAAAACAGTAAAAGCTTTAACAACGTTGAATACTAAAAATTCTAATGGTAGAAAAAAAAAATGGTATTGGTGAAAGTTTTTCAGAGATGAGAATTTTTCTGTAATTTTGTGTATTCAAATGTGTCAAACCATTTTTATTTTTTGTAATGGATAATGAATAAACACAATGTTTTATCATATTCTATACAAACCATTTTCCATCTCCCATTGTTGTGCTGTGTCTTTAAATGGCTCAAGTAGCAGCAATGACAAGTGGTCTGAATTGATCACAGCTCGGGCCAAGACCCTTTATACATGGGGATGTTGTCAATTAGGGCATAATATGTAGTGAAATATAGTGTAACCTTCGATATGGTCCATTTATTCACATCCAGACCTCAAGTATCGAGCACAGACAGGTCATTTCTAGCATTGCTAGTACTGACACAGCAATTTGTTACTCGCATCTCTAAATGTAAAGGGACCAACTGGCAAGCCTGGCAGGCTTGATTTTATGATCTCAAGTTCCGACACTTGACCAGACTTTATTGACATTTTGTTGACAACCTTCAAAAAAGCATTGATGTGGCTAGCTACTATCCTACATTCACATTTGTCTTCTTTGGGTTTTGTGGCAGTTCAGAATGTTAACCTTTGAGCTACATCTTCAATACTGATTATGGACATGGAGATGCTTAACCCAGGGTCTTGTACATTGGTTGATTTTATCATTACCTACATTACTCCTCATCTGGTTCTTTTTTTTTGGTAAATTTTGGGTGAACACTTCAGTTCATAGAAATTTCATGAGGGATCATTTAAAGGGATTTGCATTTGAGCACTTGAACACTTTCTGTTTACTGAGTAGAGAAACCCACCAGTACCATTTTTGTTCAATACTGTTACTGTATTTTGAAGAAATCTCCAGAACATTGCACTAGAAGTTGCAAATAGCAGGCCTAGAAGTCTCTGAATTAATGGAGGGTTGCATGCTGACACTGTTGTAAACACTGCGCTGTATGCTTTCAGAGATTTTGAGTGGTCTAAAAATTATGTGAATTTTGAATGAAATCCCATGTAGGTTTATAAACTGTGTGCATAGAGGTATAAAAGTAGCTCTCAATCTAACAATCACACAGTAGACGTCCTATTCCATAATTATGTATGTTGCACCACTTTAGTGTCTACTCGTTCCAAGGAAATGGATCAAAAACTGCACCATCATAGTGTATAGTGCTGCTGGAGGGTTTGTGAGCCCTCCCAGGTTTTATTTCTGCATGAATGACCTGGGGTGTGATCGGATCTTCATGTAAGTCGGGATGCTGGATGGAGAGCCCAATTCAACAAAACCACGAAAACGTCACACAGAGCACAGTGAAGGTAGTTTGGAAACTAAATCGAACTCCTCTCAAAAAGATGATTTGAATGATAATATACTTGCACATTTTCTAATGGATGCACATTTTAGATTAATTCAGCCAGTTTTCCAGCTTATAAAGATTAGTCTGTCCAGGTTTTATGTTGTAATGTAGTTTGTCTAAAATGTTAATTTTTTTTCCCTAAACTGGTTACCAAGAACATAAAATGGTGTAGCAGAGGTGGGGCCGAGCCATTGTTTTGCAAGTCGCAAGTAAGTCTCAAATCATGGCATTGAAGTCCCAAGTCAAGACAGATAAGTCCAAGTCAAGTTACAAGTCCTTAACTTTACATTTTGAGTCCTAAACAAGTCAGTGATTGGTCTTTAGCAAATTTAATGTGATAGTATCACTTAGTATAATGAATTTTCAGAAGTAACAGGCTAAACCCCTAACCCCTATGTTGTGGAAGGTCAGCTGTACTCAGGATAAAACAAAATTAGCGCTTATGAGAAAAAAAATCAAGAGCAAGGCTTGGTTACCAGTGTAGCCTTCTTGTATCAGTATCATACTTTATGTATTTTTTTCATTTGCTTTTCTCACTACAAATCCAATCTACATACACCATGTATGCTAAAATGTACGGTCCCATACACACACAAGGGGCCTCATTTATCAATATTTCCATAAACCTGTCTAAATTTATGCCTCAACGAATACGAACTACCAAATTCCGCCGGATTTATCAAACACGCATAAATACAGAATTTGTTTGTATTTCATGTGTATGTTGATAAATGCCAATCAATCGTAAATGAGAAGCGTGTTCACAGAATTTTCAATTAGCATAAATCGACGCCCCTGAAATACCATATAAGGAGTTTGAAAGCCCATTGTTGGTAATGTAAAGAGGTGGCAGACAAAAGGCAAAAGAAAAATGGTTCTGAAGTTTGTTAATGGAAATAGAATTTTTTTTTTTTTTTTTAAATACCTTGTTCAGTAGTGGAAGTAGTGGAGTGTCGGGGTCGGGGAAGACCAAAGTCTGGCAAGAAATAACTTGCAGTAAATTCGGTGTCAAAAGTTCCGCACATGCTGCAGCAGGTTAAAAGAAAATGGTTCCACATGACACTGAAGGCGAATTACCATGGAGGGTGACCGCGATCTGTTTTCCCTGGTCTTGAATCAATCACCCTCCAAATCTGAAGGTAAGTTTTTGTATACCAGCCTTATTGTTGCCATAAATCCTGGGGGGCAGCTGCACCTGGGCCCGCGAGTGGGCATGGTTGGCCAAAGTGGTAATGACACATGCAATACATCACTGGGACCTTCATGTTTTCCCTAAAACAACTTGGAACGAATCCCAAGTTAAATAATTAATTCATATTACAACTATTACGTATTTAGGATCCTCCATAATAGTGTGCCTTCCCTTGCATTTCCCTCTACTCTGCAGCCCTCTCATTTTCAAGCTCAAACGTCATTTTACCTTGTAAAAAAACAACGACAATTGTAATATTTAGATTTAGTTTTCAAACAAATACAGAAGAAAATTACATCGCAACTTCCACAGTAAATGGTCCAGTCAGCTGGCTATATTAGTCCAATCGCATAAGAACGTATGTTTATTAAATAAGAATGTAAATGTATTATGACAGTCCTATTTTCTGCGCTGTTTTGGACACATGTTGACTGCTTAAGTTTTTCTTAGAGCTAATAGAGCGAGGTCAGCCATAGCAATGAAGACCTTTGCAATTGTTTCTGCTCCTTATTTACAGAAAACATCGTTAACATGCTCTATGGAATTAATGTAAAATTCCAAAAAGAACTAGATACAGAGTTCCAGAAGAAACTGTTTGCTTGCCGAGGGCTTTAAGAGTATGTAGGCTACCTGCTAGAAGTTTTAATATACTAATATACTTATTATTAATATATTAAAACTTTTACTAGGTACAGTAAGCACTGAAGTAGTAGCAGCAGATGTACCAGAAGCAAAGAACAGCAGAACTTTCATTTCAAAACCTGAAATTGTCATTTAAGATCATTACACCTGAACTGCAGTGTCATTATATCCAGAAAGTTATTTCAAAATTTCAAGTCCAGTAAGGTAGCTAACCGGCAAACATGCTGTATTCTTTGGATATTTTTTTCAACTACCTTAAAATTGCAGCGGCAGTTAGAATTGTTGCTTAGTAATGTTACCCACATTAACACGCTCAACATTCTACCAACTTGAAGTCAATGGAGGCCGGTTTTTTAAGACTTTATAGTTTAAACCATGGGTCTCAAACTTGCAGCCCGCGGGAAGATATTTTGTGGCCTATTTGACACCAAACAAAGGATGCTAGGATGTATCCTATCGCGGAAGTCTTTTCACATTTCTGGGTGACATTATTGGGTTCACGACCAGTCAGCTTAAAAGACCATCCCACTGAATATTTCACCATCAAAAAGATTTATAATATGACAAAGGATTTACCAAAACTTAAGTATAAGTGCCAGAAGTGTAAACAGTAATCGCGTAATTTACGTTAATGGGAAAACTTTTTCTTTTGCATTTTCAAAAAATCCACTTTGACGCGATATGTTCAAGTTTTTCAGATACAAATGGTAATTTTCCCAATGTAAAATTGAGTGAGTTCATGTTGCAGTAAGTTTATTTATTAATTGTAAAAAACCGCAAGTGAAATTTAGAATTTCTGTAAGTTGTTGGTCACAGTCAGAGTCAGTAACGTCAACTAACTGCATTGTATCTTCGGCTTCGTTAGTGACAAAAGTAAAAGTTGCATCATCATCATCTGTCGGTTCTTCAAAATCCGATTCGTGACCTCTTTCACATACAGTACTTTTGTCCAAGTCGGGAATGGTTTCTTCATCACTGTTGTCCTCATCTTCCAAGTCTGGCAGCACAAGGTGCATGTTATCCTCCTCCAACTCAAGAAAGTAATCTCTCACCAGTTCTTCCCACTGAGTTCCGTCTCTTGCACCAGAGCGATTCTGTTAATTAATATGTTTGAGAGCTGCCACCACTCTTATCCTAGTCCATAATTCTAGCAACACGCAAATAAACTTTTCCAAAAAACGTAAACAAACAAGTAGGTAAACGGCACTGTGGTGTGAACCAATGAACGTTCAAACACTACATTTACTATAACACTAGAATAAGAAAAGCAAGCGGAACTGCGCACCATAGAAGGAGAAAACGTCGGTTTCAGGCATAAATCAAGCATTTTTTCGTTACTTTTTTTTTTTAATCAAAATTGTTTAGTATTGTGAACTGACATCAGAGCTAATGTGACCAGGAGATCTTAAGGTGCATAACAGTATCAGCAGGCGAACCCTTATGATACGCGATCGCTTGGTTTGATAGTACAATATAATGTTGAGTTGATGACGTTTCCTCCCTTGTCAGTTCTTGGAGGACCAACTTGTCACGATATTTTGTAAAATTTTTCAAACTTACAAGTTATTTTCAGTTTCAACAAAAAGGGAGATGATACATAAGCACTTCAGGAATTTGAATCCACAATTATCTCATTTTTGACAAAATAGTGCCCGCCTGCAGTTTTTGTGCTCTCCTGTAAAATTGACGTGGCCGAAATTTGGAGGGTTTGCTCGCGTCGGGTCACAAATGTTAATGTTACATCATGAGCAGAATGCGAGAAACTGATATTTGTATTTTAATGCATAAAAAGGGCTGACGGTGTTCCAGAAGCGTGATTGGCTTTGGTATCCTCAGAATGAGTTTATTACGTCATCTGTAGCTGACGTCGACTTTGATGACGGGTGAATCGGATTAGCTGTTCCAATTTTCAATTCATCCCTTAATTTCCTCCTTTCTTCAACTTGTTTCCCCCCATCCTTTCCTCCACATATTTCCGGCATAATGCTTATTTCCAGCATATTTCCACATATTTCCGCCATAATATTATTTTCAGTGTAGGAAAGAAGGATACGTGAAAGTATTGGAATGCACCCTATATATATATATTTTTTTTATCACTTATGGGCTATCATAGTTCAGTCTCGTGACAGCTTCCGGTGGCGTCTGTTGTCAAGTTAGCCAACGCGAATTAGCAACGTTAGTCACTTGGTTGAAACGTGATTCCGGAGTGACACCAACTGGAAGTAAAATATATCCTGTCACCCAGCCCCAGTCATGTCTTTCTCAAAACCTGCCGTGAAGAGAAAGGTTGACGACAAGCACAGACAATTACAGGAAAAGTGGGAGGCAGAATATTTTTTTGTTGAGCCCAGGGGCACCCCAACGTGTCTTGTGTCAATGTGCACAGAAAAAGTTGCGGTGCACAAGGAATACAACTACAGATGTCATTACTCAACTAGACATGCTGAGGAGTATGCAAAATACCAGGGAGATGAGAGAGAGAACCGGGTCACAAATCTTAAAACATGTCTGAGGCAACAAGATTTTCTTCTAGAAAGCAAGCAAAGAGAAGTTTGACAATGTGATGTCTGTTGTTGTGAAATGCGTCAACCATATCAGATCCAGGGTCTTAAAGCACCGGGAGTTCCGCACCTTTTTGGAGGAAATACAGTCAGCATATGAGGATGTGCTCTACTTCACCCAGGTACGTTGGCTCAGCAGAAACGTCTTGAAGAGGTTTTTTGAGTTGAGAGCAGAAGTGAAAGCCTTCATGGAGAAGGATGGAATGGCTGTTCCTGTGCTAAGTGATCCCAAATAGCTCATGGACTTGACTTTTCTTGTTGACATCACACAGGAGCTAAATGGACTGAAAAGAAGTTACAAGACCATGGGCAGCTTGTCAGTGCTGCCTATGACAACGTGAGAGCATTCTCCACAAAACTTGTGTTATGGAAAGCCCAGCTCACTCAGAAAAACCTCTGCCATTTCCCAGCATGCAAGGCACTTATGGATGTGGGCACACCATTCAGTGGTCAGAAGTATGCTGATGCCATTGAGAAGCTACAGGAAGAATTTGATCACAGGTTTGTAGACTTCAAGACACACAGAGCCATTTTTCACATTTTTGCTGACCCCTTCTCCTTTGATGTGCAAGATGCCCCTCCTGTGCTTCAAATGGAGCTCATTGACCTGCAGTGCAATTCTGAACACAAAGCTAAGTTCAGGGAGGTGAGTGGAAAAGTAGACAAGCTTGGACAATTTTTGAGAGAATTGCCCCCCACCTTCCCTGAGCTTTCCAGGATGTTCAAGCGGACCATGTGCCTTTTTGGGAGCACATATCTGTGTGAAAAGCTCTTCTCCACCATGAACTTCAATAAGTCGAAGTACAGGTCCAAACTTGCTGATGAGCATCTTCAAGCCATACTAAGGGTCTCAACTGCTTCCTCCCTCATGCCAAATGTGGCTCAGCTGTGTGAGAGGAAGCGCTGAGAGGTCTCTGGCAGCAAGGAGTAGGCAAGAGAAGCCTATGTTCTGAAGAACCGCTCATGTTCTGAGGAACCCATTCATGTTCAGAAGAACCGTTCATGTTCTGAAGAACCCATTCATGTTCAGAAGGACAGTTCATGTTCAGAAGAAACATTCATGTTGAAGAACTGTTAATAATAAAGATTGAGAAGACTGGATCAGTTATACTTTTTTAGGATACTTGAAACCCTTTATTTGTGGAATACTCAATGCGGCCCAGACTCTACCTCCAGCTGCCCCCAGGTAAGTTGAGTTTGAGACCCTGGTTTAAACAGCATGAATCTTATAGCTTAGAAAAATACAAGCAACCTGACCAGTATATCAATGCCAAGTTCGGTACATCTACCTTAAAAAACTGTTGGAGGAGATAAGTCAGGAAGAACCAGGAATAATAATAAGAAGAAGAAGAAGAAAATGAAGAAGTAAAGATTCTATAGAAGAACTGTAGTTTCCGCCTTCGGTAAGCAAACTAATTAAATTTATTGATCAAGATTACACAAATGAAGCATCACCTGTTTTAATGTTGATCCAAATAGTGATTTTATATAACACTTTGAACCGCTATAATGTTACTATATTACTGCCAAATAATTTGCTACTCATTTTTGATCAAATAAAAAATGAGTGAATGGAAAAATAACGGCAACAAAACAAAAAACACCATTTACAACCGTGTTTTTCCATTTACGCACACAATACGGACAGTTCAGAACACTCGTGAAATTTCTTTGGATCCTACGATATACACTGCTCAAAAAAATAAAGGGAACACTGAAATAACACATCCTAGATCTGAATGAATGAAATATTGTTATTAAATACTTTGTTCTTTACATAGTTGAATGTGCTGACAACAAAATCACACAAAAATTACCAATGTAAATCTAATTTATTAACCCATGGAGGTCTGGATTTGGAGTCACACTCAAAATTAAAGTGGAAAAACACACTACAGGCTGATCCAACTTTGATGTAATGCCCTTAAAACAAGTCAAAATGAGGCTCAGTAGTATGTGTGGCCTCCACGTGCCTGTATGACCTCCCTACAATGCCTGGGCATGCTCCTGATGAGGTGGTGGATGGTCTCCTGAGGGATCTCCTCCCAGACCTGGACAAAGCATCCACCAACTCCTGGACAGTCTGTGGTGCAACGTGGCGTTGGTGGATGGAACGAGACATGATGTCCCAGATGTGCTCAATTGGATTCAGGTCTGGGGAACGGGTGGGCCAGTCCATAGCATCAATGCCTTCGTCTTGCAGGAACTGCTGACACACTGCAGCCACATAAGGTCTAGCATTTTCTTGCATTAGGAGGAACCCAGGGCCAACCGCACCAGCATATGGTCTCACAAGGGGTCTGAGGATCTCATCTGGGTACCTAATGGCAGTCAGGCTACCTCTGGCGAGCACATGGAGGGCAGTGCGGCCCCCCAAAGAAATGCCACCCCACACCATTACTGACCCACTGCCAAACCGGTCATGCTGGAGGATGTTGCAGGCAGCAGAACGTTCTCCACGGCGTCTCCAGACTCTGTCACGTCTGTCACATGTGCTCAGTGTGAGCCTGCTTTCATCTGTGAAGAGCACAGGGCGCCAGTGGCAAATTTGCCAATATTAGTGTTCTCTGGCAAATGCCAAACATCCTGCACGGTGTTGGGCTGTAAGCATAACCCCCACCTGTGGATTTCGGGCCCTCATACCACCCTCATGGAGTCTGTTTCTGACTGTTTGAGCAGACACATGCACATTTCTGGCCTGCTGGGGGTCATTTTGCAGGGCTCTGGCAGTGTTCCTCCTGTTCCTCCTTGCACAAAGACGGAGGTAGCGGTCCTGCTGCTGGGTTGTTGCCCTCCTACGGCCTCCTCCACGTCTCCTGATGTACTGGCCTGTCTCCTGGTAGCACCTCCATGCTCTGGACACTACGCTGACAGACACAGCAATCCTTCTTGCCACAGCTCGTATTGATGTGCCATCCTGAATGAGCTGCACTACCTGGGCCACTTGTGTGGGTTGTAGACTTGCCTCTCATGCTACCACTAGAGTGAAAGCACTGCTAACATTAAAAAGTGACCACAACATCAGCCAGAAAGCATAAGAACTGAGAAGTGGCCTGTGGTCACCACCTTCAGAACCACTCCTTTATTGGGGGTGTCTTGCTAATTGCCTATAATTTCCAACTGTTGTCTATTCCATTTGCACTACAGCATGTGAAATTGATTGTCAATCAGTGTTGCTTCCTAAGTGGACAGTTTGATTTTACAGAAGTGTGATTGACTTGGAGTTACATTGTGTTGTTTAAGTGTTCCCTTTATTTTTTTGAGCAGTGTATATGAAAACTTTGATAAATCCCACATTTTTTGCATAAATGCATTTACAAACGATTTATGAGCAAATTCATTCAGCTCAGGTTTGATAATGAGGCCCACGGTCTCCTATACCGTCTTCAATTGGCTACAAGCTAACAAATCTGCTAGTTAGCTAGCAAACTTAACATGGTGATCTATTGCAGCCTGCCTCATTGATTATACACACATCTAACCAAACATTATACACTAGTTGCCTACTGTGGCTTGATATTTACAAGATGCTGGGTTTAAAATTCCCTTTATGAGGAGCAAACACAACATAATTTAGCTAAAAACAAATGTTAGCTACCGAGCTAACCTGACCAAGAAAGTTGCCATTTCTGGCCTCATAAAGGTGCTCTGAGTGGCCTTAAAATGCTTGGTTCCGTTCAGCCAAATGGCACACAATGGCTACCAGTCTTCTGTTGATCTCCAAGCTAATTAACTTAGTTAATTGAGCTGATGGTAGTGCTTAATTTCAATCTCTCTGCAAGATGCAACTCCATATTTTCTGTGCGCCTCGCTGCGCTCATGAGTTTTCAGATGGTAACTGATATTTCTCCACATCCGAAAGCCATTGTTGTCAAGCTGTGTCTCTCTTTCCGAAGACACAACAGCTAAAACAAAATACAGCATCTGCACTAACTGAATACATTTGCCATTCCTTGTTACTTTCTCCCCGTTTTTCATTGTAACCTCATAGTTTTCTTTTGTAAACCTTCTTGGGTGCACAACAGGCTGACGGTGCATGTCCACTGTAGCGAATTTGCTACAGTTCACCAGAGCCATCAACAGATCTTTGCTCTGGGGGCGTGACTTTCCAAGTACACTCAGTTTGGTTGTCCAAGTGAATGCAGAGTTGTAGTTTGTATCGGTGTCATAGCCAGGTGTGCAGGCTTCAGGCAGACAAGGTTTAAATTTAAATATTCATTAATTTATTTATTGTAATAATTAGTATTTCTGATAGCTAGCTAGCACTTAAGCTATTTTGCCAGTAACATTGCTGGCAAGCTAGATTGCTAGCATTATTTTTCTTTTTACTGTTTCACTTATTTTGTTGATGATTTTAACTGTGTACTGAATATTAGCTGCATTTTAATAGATAACCACACCCCTTATGAACAAAGAAATGAAATTCCCTCCCACTTGTTTTTATATTTTTTAAGGGAATAAATTGATATAAATATAGCATAGGTGCATTTTACCGGCTGGTTTGGGAGCTGCGACTGGACGATGCCTTGTTCCACCGTTATTTTAGGTTGAACCGGGTCATCAATGTCAATGAACAGCAGAGTCTTTGTTGGTGATGAGGCATTTCCTCTGCAGAGAAACCACTTGCGTCCCTTCCCTGGGATGAACATCTCCAGGGAGAAGAGGGTATTTAACTACCACCTCAGCTGTGCCAGGTTGACAGTGAAGTGCCTTTGGTGTACTCTCCAGCCAGTGGAGAATCTACCGGCATGTCATTGCTGTCGTCCGGGCAAAGGCAGAGGCGTGCGTGTGAAGGCCACCTGCATCCTCCATAACTACATCAGGATGTCCATGAGAGGGACCAGGGGATGTCCAGCAGCCTGTTCTAGGCAGGAGTGGTCTGCAGCACTTCAGGAGGCTCCACGTGTGGGCAGCAGCAACACAGCATGGGCAGTAGTTTGTGTTAGGGATGCATTCACTGCATACTTCAATGCAGAGGGTGCAGTGCCCTGACAGCATCACGTTGTATACCCTGTGGCAATGAGAACCAAAGGTTCTTTTAAGAGCCACCCATATTAATTGCATAAAAAAAGAAACAGTTTTTAAATGTTGCTAATGCTTTACCACAGTACATACTGAAAACACCAGGAAACATCAGTGCATCAGACATACACGTTGACATCATATGTAGAAACTTTATTTTCTATTCCTTGAAAGGTCTGTACAAACTGATATTTGACATTATAATGTAGTCTCTGCAAATATATTGTTGAATTATGGCTTGGTAGTTATGGGTAGTGAGTGAGTGCAAAGCATACATAGCTACAGTAGCACAGAAGAAAGTCACTTTAATGTCATGAGACTGAGATTTCATTAAAAGTAAACGTGTCTTAACAAAAAACAAAAAAACAACCCACCAGGAGCACTGACAACATCTGCAATCCTGTGCCATGCCTCATTTTTCTTGTCAACATCTCAATGTGTACAAATACAGAGACAAGTATAAAAGGACTGGAAGTATACCCACACTGACAATCAGTTTCTCTTCCATCTTGGAACTGTGAGAGCTAGAAACCTTTATCGTGATGAAAGGTTGCTACGTTACAAGAAACAATCCGATTGACAGCCACCCACTGAATTTGCACCTCATTTGAATAAAGATAAAAATATTCCTGGGCTGTGTATATTATTATTATTATTATATATTCCTGGTTTGTTACATCATGAGCAGACTGCCAGAAACTGACATTTGTATTTTAATGCATGGAAAAGGCTGGCGGCGTTTGAGAAGCGTGATTCGTTTAGGTATCCTCGGAGTCAGTCGAAATTATTTCTTCATCAGTAGCCGACGTCGACTTTGATGATGGGTGAATCAGATTAGCTGTTCCAATTTTCGATTGATCTCCTCCTTTCCTCCTCTCCTTTACCCTGAAACTGCACCACCCTTGCACGGCCTGCGACCCCCTATTTCCATTTCTTTAGCAGTATGACTTTTCACCTACTTATTTGTGATCACTGTATTTTTTATATTTTTTAATTGTATATTTGTGAATCATTGCAAGGGCCGCGGGCGGTGCAGTTACACCCCCACATATTTCCGGCATATTTCTGGGCAGGAAAGTTGGGGTGGAAATGAGTGTAGGAAAGAAGGAGATGAGAAAAGTATTACCCCAGCCCTGCTATGTTCGCTTGATTCGCTTCGCTGTCAATCCCACAATGCCCTACACAAGCCTTTCGCCCAGCTTCATAGAAAATGAATGGGAAAGCTTTACTTCACTCGATTTGCTTCATGCCAGTGGACATGCACCGTGATAGGCCAGTCACACTTGGCGAAATATTTGCGCAGAATTCCATTAAAGTCAATGGGAGGGGGTGGAAAATGTAAACGCTTTCGGTGGCAGAATTAGGCAATGGTCACACATACGCAAAATTAATATTGTTGGATATTCGCCTCCCAATCACTGCCATGCGAGTGAAGGGGTGGATACAACATTTGCTTGAGGTGGTGAAGCAGATTTGCATCCTCACTTCGCTTGGAGTTCAACTCTGGTGAACCTTGACCGCCAAATTTGCAGCCTCAACGAACAGCAAAGAAGTGTGTGTGTTTGTCCTCACTTGTTGTACGCTGTAATTGGCTGTATTTTTCTTAGTGAGCCAGGATGGAGGAGACTTTGATTGTTGCTGTTTCTAACCAGCCAATATTGTACAATATTGTCCATGGTCTTCAGTATACATTTTGTTGTCACAAAACCAACCACCACTCATGTGATATCACAACCACTCATGTGTGACCAACAATCATAGCTACTCAAACGGACTACAAATCAGCAAACTGATTTCTGTGTGCGTCACATCCTGCACAGCCAACATTCAGCACGACAAGACACGAATTTCGCCTTGGCAGGTGATGGTCATTCACGTACATTTGCTTATGTTGGACCGTATCCTTATTCGCGTTCCATTTTGGAATGTCATATATCAGTCATTTGAACATCGGAATTGCATGTTCTTTTCTTATAACAAAACAAGTCTGGATAACCGCCAGCATTGTTATTGCTACTGACAAAAGTACAGTACAAATGAATGCATTGTAACCTATGCAATTGTTCATGTCACAGACTAAATCAATTACAGGTTACTAACAAAGCCTACAGTATCAAACAAGTTGTAGCCTACAGGAACTCATGGAAGAAAAACAACTTATGAGATCAGGCATTGTCATGCCGCCTGAAAATATAGTTAATATTGTGTTTTAAGGTGTTAGTTTATCTCAGCTGTACAGTTTATTTGTGTACTCTGTAACCATAGCACCCACTAGTGCATTCTGGAAAAAAAAACAGGAAGTAGGAAGCGGTCGTGCAGTGATCTCGCAGTAGTCTCCAGCTTTCTTTCCTCGCCTTTCTTTTCTCCCTTCGGCTCACGCAACGTCTGTGAGTATTTTATTGTGTAACATTGAGTTATAAGTTACAGTTTATTACTTTATATAATAAAGTTTATTGTTGTTCATCATTAAGGCAGCTAAGACGATAATTAGCATGAGCAGACCTAGTTAGCTTCGTTAGCCCCATTGTGTTAACATATGCTAGGCTTAGTTAGCTCTAGCTTGCTACGCTGTTGTTAGCATGGGAATTTGATTGTATTTTGTATACTGTGTTGCAGTTTCACAATATGCCAAGTAAAACTTCATGGAAATGAACCATCGGTCTCCTGGAGTTTCTTCGGTGTGTTTAAGCTGAGTGGAACCTAGTCCATGACAGGCATAAATATTACAATTTGAAGCTGTTTATATGAGGAAGAATTCCTATACCAGGAGTCTTCATGTGGTTATGATTTGAAAAATAAAAATACTATACAAACAGGTAATGTTTTTCTTTTTTTGTTGCCTATGATAAAATCGTGTTCATTGCTGCATGTCCCTGTGTAAGAGCAAATCCTTCATTTAGGACACGAACAAAACTGAAACATTAACATTTTTCAAAGTGCCACAGGAGTAATTTTAACAGTGCTTCACCACTGAGGGGCGTAATCATGGTTTCAACATTGGGGGGTGGGGTGGGTTTCGATGGTGGGTGCTGGAGATGAAAGTTTGGTTATTAATTCATTATTCCAGATCTGCCCCCTGACTAATACAGTGGAAATAAAAATTGCATTGGATTCTTCTTTAAACAAATGGGCTGTTTCAAACTTAAATATTATGAAGTAGTTGTCATTGTAGGTATGCATGGACAAATTGAAACACATTCTGTTAATTAGCCTATAATCCTGCTTTCTGACATATTAGTTCAACGTTCGGTATCAATCTGCCTTCGGTTCTAGTGTAGACATTTGTACCCAATAAACAGGAAATAGCATGCAGTTACATTGTACCTTTTCAGTTCACAGTGATTTTATCATGCCTCGTCTTCTGGGAAAACATTGGCTACAGCGAGAAGAACCAAAGAATAGGCCTGTGTGTGATCCTGCTTTAAAAAAAAGAAGAACGTGCTTTTATTTTAACAAATTTGGAAACAAATGGAATGTGAACAGTCAAATATTTAGGTACGTTAAAAATATTTTAGGTAGGTTAAAACTTACAGTATATGTAACTATGTAAAACATATATATATATATATTCACTAGAAACATTCTCAGACAATGGGAGGAATTAAATTGAAATGCTTTAAGTGGTGAGGTGTAGTGCTTGTACACTGGTTTTGGGCTTGGAGTCCTAAGGGGGAGAGGAGTGCAGATATTCTGGTAAGAGAAGAGGACCCCCCTATAAGAAAACACATAATTAGGAAAGGAGGTGATGGGGAGGAGGTGGGATGCCAGAAATGCAAAGCACGATGGGAGCTAGGTACGTGGTGTTTATATACTTTCGGTGGAGACCGGAATTGATTATAGTGTTGTCTGAGAATGATTCTCCGAACTTTGTTTTAACAAACTCCATTTCACTAGAAACATTCTCAGACAATGGGAGGAATTAAATTGAAATGCTTTAAGTGGTGAGGTGTAGTGCTTGTACACTGGTTTTGGGCTTGAGTCCTAAGGGGGAGAGGAGTGCAGATATTCTGGTAAGAGAAGAGGACCCCAAAGACTGCCAGCCAGGAAGATGTAGATGGTGGGACTGAAAAAAAGAAAACGTTATTGGACGAAAGTGCGACGTGGGCGGAATGTAAGTCTGAAGTGTTGAGTCGGATGTAAGATTGGCTAACGGTGAGTCGAGTTTGAAATAATGGATAAAACATCCCTTGCCGGATTGATCGGTTTTAATGAACTTGAGAAAATATTGGATGATCTCCTGGCTGATTACAGTGAGATCGGATAAACAGGGATGTATACTGGGGTTGAAGTAGGTGGATGCAGAGGTGAATTCGGAGCAGCGTAAGAATCCGAAAAATGCAAGCGTGAATAAGGTTGCGAGGTTGATGTCTGTATGTGGGTCGGAGAATGGATCGGAGGAAATCTATGCAGCGTGTGAGTATGGGAAGCGTCATGGGATTTCTGGAAGTTTGTACGCCGGGGTCTAGCCTTTGGAACCCTTTCAAGAGGAGTTGGATTTGAGGGTTGTGTATGTGAGGGCAATTGGAACCGAAAAGGAGTTTGTGGAAAATTGTATACCGCTTTAGGTATACCCTGATGGTGGAGGTTTTGATTCGGAGATGAGAGTGGGGCGAAAGTTATGTAAGAGGAGTATGTGACCAAGCTGAATGACGGGAATTGGTGGTTGTGATGAGCATGGAATGACTTAAGCAGTTCCAGGCGGTGTAGTAAGACTGAAGTGTGCGTGGTGATGAGGGCTTGAAGGATTGTATCGAGGAGCGCAGGTGCAGGTGATGAAGGGGGTGATTCACGGGAACGTTAGCTGTGAGTAGGGAGGAACTGGAACCGGGTTGGTGTCTGCTTCTGGAGCCAAGGCGTAGAATTTGAAATCAGAAGCGAGAAAGACAGACAGCAATTTCGTTGTAATGACCCGGGGACGTGAGCGGCGCGGATGATGAACTGATTACAAGCGGATGCCCAGGTGAGTGGCATGGTGGCGTTAGAGCGTGAGCGACCTTTATAGATTATGTGGACAGTGGCTAAATTATCCGAATGGATTAGAGAGCGAGTACGATATGAATAATCTACCGTGGGGAATGACACGCATTGCGAAATTTAAATGACCGAGAAGCGATAAAAGGTCTTTTTTGTGCAGCGGGGTTAGACAAGTGGCATGTGCAATGCTTCGCTAATCCGGTCTATCTTTCTTTAGGAGAGAGGACCGGAGTTCTTTTTGTGTCGAGAATAATGCCCAAAAACTCTAGAAAGGTGGAAGGACCGAACGTTGTCCCTGCTGCCAGCGGGACGCCGAGGTCGCGGAAGACCTGGAGCATGGAAGCAAGGCCGGACAGAATGCTGTAGAGCAGTGAGGGTGTTGCAGGTGAAGAGACGAAGGAAGCTGAGCTGGGAGGGATGAGGGAGGGGGGCGCTGTGCCGGATCCCTAGGAGCGTGCAATGGCGGCGCTACCGCCGACGCACACGGGTGCCGGGAAGCCCGCCGACTCCGGGAGGGGACGCCGGGAGCGAGCTGGGAGAGCTACGGTGCCGAGTCCCTAGGAGCGTGCAGTGGAAGGACAGGCGGCGCCGGGCGCCGGTTGGGGCCAACCGACTCCGGAGGGGACTCGGGCAGAGGGAGGGGGAAGGGGGAGCTGTGCCGGATCCCTAGGAGCGTGCAATGGCGGCGCTACCGCCGACGACACGGGTGCCGGGGGAAGCCCGCCGACTCCGGAGGGGACGCCGGGAGCAGGGAGGGAGAGATACGGTGCCGAGTCCCTAGGAGCGTGCAGTGGAAGGACAGGCGGCGCGCGGCGGGCACCGGGTTAGCCAACCGACTCCGGGGGACTCGGGCAGAGGGAGGGGGCACGAGGGCAGCCGGAGCGCTGAGAGGGCGCCGAGATGGGGCTGCTCCGTCGCTAGCAGCAAGGAGGCAGGTGAAGGAGACGGGGCCGGACTGAGCAGCCGCGGGGAAGGAGTCGGCGACAGGCGCAGCCGAGGACAGCCCGAGGTCCACCGGAGGTCGCCAGGAGGTAGGGTGACGTCATCGACTCCGCGCTGAGCTCGAGCAGGGACTGTCAGGACCCCAGGTCGCAGAGAGTCTGAGTACAGGCGAAACAGCTCTGCTTTCCTCAAGTTCGCAGGAAAATAGACTCCGCGGTCGGTGCGCAGGGTCCGGCGACGGATCGGGACGACCTCGGGCAGGGGCCGCCGTGCCGTGGCCGGGTCTCGGGCGCCTCGGGAGGAGAAGCCGAGGAGCCGGAATCAGGGACGGGGAGAAGTCGTCATCGGAAGCGTGGAAGCAGCAATTCCATGGCGCTGGAAGCGATTCGAATTCAGCCAGTGCAGAAGTCGGGCAGAAACAGGAAACTGAACATGCCAGAAATGCAAAGCACGATGGGAGCTAGGTACGTGGTGTTTATATACTTTCGTGGAGACCGAATTGATTATAGGGTGTTGTCTGAGAATGATTCTCCCGAACTTTGTTTTAACAAACTCCATTATATATATATATATATATATATATATATATATATATATATATATATATATATATATATATATATATATATGTGTGTGTGTGTGTGCAAGCACATTAGCTAGCTAGCTAGCTAACTGACCATCAACACTGAACTAGCTGGAACCGCGTGAGGTTGTAGCATTCTAAGTGAACTGAAGTAGAACACTAAAAGCGGGACTTGTGCCCTACTAGCTCAATTGCTCTTTTGCCTGCAGTTCTAGTTGCGCTGTGCCAATCTGAATGGAGAGGAATTCAGGCATTAGTAGTTCTTGAAATTGGGGATATTAGTCATATTAAATTAGTAGTAAGTCCTCAGTAATGCTTTTATACATACAGTGTTCCCTTGCGTTTTTTGATGTACATTATATGTAATCCCGTCTCCCGGAATTTTCGCTTTATCGCAGATTTTTGCGGTATTTAAAAAATTTTAAATTTCCAATATTTTCATTATTTTTGTGAAGAAATAATCATTTTCTAGCCTAAAAAGGGAAAAACAGTAAAAAGATAAATTAAAAGACATTTTGTAACACATACATACAGGGTATTGCAAAAAAAACCTGTATGTATGGGTAAACAAGATTTGGATTGGGAAATCTAAGATGCCAGCATGTCGTACGTTTGCAGTACTGAACTGGCCTTGTGTGGCGGCATAGAAATTTTTTAAATTCCATGATTTCATTATTTTCGTTATAAAATAAGCATTTTCTAACCTTAAAAAATGAACAGTGAATAATATAGTAAAAAATAAACTAAATTTTTTTCTCATTCTTAATTTAAAATGATTTACCTTTACATGTGTATTTCCATTTACAGTAGTTTAGTGCATGTACATTGAATTTTAATTTAAATTTAAAATGTTTTGCAATGTATTTAATGTACAGGTATTTAATGTATTTAAAATGTACGTGTTGTATTTCCATTTATATTTTACATAAAAGTGTTTACATATAAGAGTGTGGGAAAATGTAATACAGTCTAGGGAGGGTTGATAACAGTGTGGGGGAGGTTCGTAAAGGGTTGGGGAGGTTCGTAAAGGGTTAATATATACGTAAATAATATAATAACTATTTCGCCTCTACTTTGCAATTTTTCCCATCACGCAGGCGGTCTTGGAACGTAACTACCGCGATAGGAGAGGGATCACTGTATATATATATACATCTTATACATCTTACATATATATATATATATATCTTCAGATACATCTTTTTGTAATCTTTTTTTTTTTTTTTTAGTAATCTAGGTTTACACACACACATACACAAAACCACTGTTCATGGTTTAAATGAAGACACTGTAAAACTGTTTAGCTATACACAGAAAATGTAAAAATAATAAACACTTAATACTAATTTAAAAACTGATTAAAAATAACAAATGTTCTGCAAATTATATAACAAATTATATCAACTGCAACATTAAGGTCCATGGCAGAAAAAGGTAGGTTATCCATACCCATTAAGCCCATGTGCCCTTTTAGCCCACTTTCAACTTTGATGTCAAATAAAAAAGAGAGAACAATATTTTGTGCTACTCATTATTTTAAACAATGCAGAAATTTGTTACTTCCATGTCATTTTTTTATTGCACACCAATGTATTTTCCAATGTTGAGTTAGCCCTGCCTGTGTGCATGCAGTTTCAGGGGATCTCACCCGAAGTCACCAAAAAAACATTGGCGTTTCAGGACCCCTCAGATATCATCACTGTTATGCTATGTTCAGCCACTTCTTCGGTAATTACATTTTCATTATGTAAAATGAGAGATTAATGTTTTGATTTTTGTACATTTAAGAAATGGTGCTTTGTCAATTTATGCTATTGTCCTTTATTTAGAAAGATGGGTTTTAAGAGCTGGCACACAGAGCTAATCTCAAGGTCAAACCATTAGCTTCATTGAGAGATATACTGCCAAAGAATTAAGCATATCAAGTATGTACACTGAATGTTTTCTGATTCATTTTAGATTAGTCTACAAATAAATACATCATACATTGTTTTGGAGAGCTGAATATTTTTAAAAATATTAACTTTTTTTTTTTAGGTGGGCTTAAATGGTACAGCACTACAAAAAGCATGCAAACTAGACCCAACACAAGTTATCTCTGAATGACAATAACTTAATATTTCTGTATGTGGGCAAAATAACAATTCATATGATGCTTAGTCCATATTATATTTAGGCTCCATGCATGATTTTGTAAATATTTCTTTCATTTAAAAAGGAACACATTGTGTTTTTTCACCATTAGTCACTGTTGAACCATTTAAGCCCAGTATGCTCCATTTAAGCCCACCTCAATGTATTTCAATGAGAAGTCCCTCTAACTGTGAACTTAAATCAATTTTCATTGTGCTCTGGGGTGATAGTTTTGATAATAATTCTTTGTATTCTTTTGCTGTAATGCAAAAGGTGTTGAACACAGGTTCATCCTTTGCCAGGCTAACCTAGAGGGTGCTGGCCCTTTTTATTTCACCAATGAAATGAAAGCAATGAAATCAGCTAAGTAATAAAATTATTGCATGAAATGGAATTACAATCTATCCCTTGTTCATGAGTTGTTCTGCATTAAGTATGTTTTTGATATTGAGGGTTATTGGATCAGGTGGTGGAAGAGAGAGAGCCAACAAGCATTAGTAAAGGGAGAGGGGGTGTTTTTTGCATTTTTGAATCCTTAACATGCTACTGAATAAATATATTGCTGTTTTTAATTATTTGAAAACAATTTTTTTTATGTTTTGTCAATAAATCATGATGTGGGCTTATATGGAACACACATGGGCTTTTGATTTTTTGTTAAAATTATCTTTATTTTACATTCTAAAATGTACATGAACTAATGGATAGATTTTTGGTGGGCTTAATGGGAACACTTACTCTAACTAGACTACAGCTACGTTTTGTCAGCAACCTTTTTAATTACCGCATCGTTGACATCATGATGTTCTAGCTTCACATCCTGTTCCTTGCTTTTCATCCCATATGTGCTCACTAAAACATTGCAGGGCTCACATATCTTTTGTCTTTCTCCCGCACAGTTACAAATGCAACAGTTGTCAATCTTCACCATCATTAGCCTCAAGCCAGCAATCATTTCATTTTCTCAGCCATCATGGGGCTTGCTGCGCCAGATCACCTGAGCTTTAAAACATTTACATTAAAAGTGAAAATTTTGAAACTAATGGTGTTTAATCTTTTATTTCTGACTGATTATCACTGTGCTTAGCCACAGTTTAAAATACACCCAATAAGGTAAGTAAGCCATCTAATTTGAAAATAATATAAAAAAGGTTCAAATGAAATGGTTGTTACACACTAGTTTTCTATTTCTCTCTCCTTTGATGTTACTTTTTCTTATATTTTACATTAGTTCTACTTCGTTATTCAATCAGTTCTAGTGTGTTTGTCAATTAGTCAGTTTTTCCAATTAGTTTTAGTTTGTTCATTATTTATTAAGTATTGCTTTCAATATGCCCTCTAACTGGTAAGACAGTAAGGTGAAAGTCTAAGGCCAAGGTCAACAAACAACTTGAATCCTCTCAAGTATGGGTTGGGGGCTCTGTGACTTTAGATGACACAGAGGATGATTGTGACTTAGAGTTTGTCAGTCAAGCGCTGACTTTTTTGATTGCTCTGAAAACCTACAATCAGACACTGAATCTGACTCAATTTTTGAATTTTCTCTTGAAGACAATTTGGCAACATGGGCCGTAGAGAATGACATTACACACGAGGCAATCAATGGCCTACTAAAAATATTAGCACATCATCATCCACATCTGCCAAAGGATGCAAGGACATTGCTTGGGACAATTAGGTCAGAGAGTGTTGAAGTACAGCATAAAGCTGGTGGGCAATACTACCACATTTGTGTCTTAAAATCAATCCAAGACATCCTGAACAGAAACAGAGGACTGAAGAGGACACAAGAAGTTTGTCTCTTCAGATTAATATAGATGGGTTGCCTCTTTTTAAAAGTTCTTCAGTTAACTGGCATAACTGAGAACCTTCTGCAACATGAGCCTGTTGTTATTGGAGTGTTTTGTGGGTCCACCAAGCCAAACTCAGTGGACAAGTTCCTTTTGGACTTTGTGTCAGAGCTAGTTGAGCTGGAACAAGGCTTTGTGTAAGATTGGATCACCTTCACCCTGCACTTGTCCACAGTGATGTGCGATGACCCTGCATGTTCGTTTGTTAAAAACATCAAGAGTCACACAAGCTTTCATGAGTGTGGGAAATGTACACAAGAAGGGGTTTACATAGATCACACAATGACATTCCCTTAGACTGATGCTCCACCAAGGACTTTAATGCACAAAGAGATGAATACCATCATCATGGTCTCTGCAGAGGACTTCACTAGATATGGTCACACGTTTCCCATTAGATCATATTCATCTCTTGTGCCTGGGGGTCATGAGGCGCCTTTTACTGCTATGGCTTAGAGGCCCAACTTCATGTAGACTGCCTGCTTTTACTGTGAGGAGACTCTCACAAATGCTTGTGGATGCTTGACAAAATGTCCCTGTTGAGTTTTCAAGGAGACCAAGAACTCTGGCAGAGGTTGATCGGTGGAAAGCCACAGAGTTCAAGCAGTTTTTGTTTTATACAGGGTCTGACATGCTGAAAGACATTCTAAACACTGCCTTCTAAAACTTTCTACTGCTTTTTGTGGGAGTGTTCATACTCTCAAACAAAAATCTAATAGAGGGATATCTGGACTTGGCAAATGAAACAACTACATTCATTTGTTCAACATTTTTGACAGTTGTATGGGGAGCAGTTCCTGACCTATAATGCACAAGATGTTAGGGTCCATGGGGTGCTGGATAACTTTAGCGCATTTCAATATGAAAAATTCCTGCAAATGTTTAAAAGGTTTCTCCAAAAACCTAGCTGCGCACTTAAGCGCGTGACTTTTTCGAACCGCTGCGCGCCTTTTCAGTGTCTGTTCGTATTCTGACCTTGAACATTTAGGCGTGCTTGGGAGACTTACGCGTTTGGGGTGAAGATTCATTGAAATTGGGGCGTTTCTCATTAAAATACCCTCTACGCGGATTCAGACTTTGACTTAAGCGGATTTTCAGGGTGTGTATCTTACACGCATCACAACCCTGTATTAAGTCGTGCACTCCTATCGGTCAGACTTTAAAATTACTTTTTTTCAGTGTTGCCGTATTGCATGGAGTAAGATAACTCTTGAAATCATTTAAATTATTTCTGGATAACAGACGCACATAAAAGTATGGCTCTCACCATCGCCATCAATTGAGTTGTTGAATTTGAAATGCATAGCTGCATTTCGGTCCCTGTTCTTCAGTCCACGCGTCTCAAATAAATATAAACTCATTTAATTACACTTTTGGCGTATTGTGCTTTTTAAACTCTATAAACCCACAGACAATAATTGACAGATCTCAAGACTTACCATATGCCAGTACAAATATAATCATCAGGTCAAGTAAAACTATCTCTATAACAAATTCATTATTCACCTTTGATACTCGGTACATTATAAAGTATGATATCAAGCAATATTTATCATTTAACGATAGATCATGCTGTAAAATGTATGCAAGTTAAGTAAACCGCCGTTGAACCTTCAGTGATTTTTTTTACTTAATTCACATGAAACATTTCGTTAACCTAAAGGAAGAAGCTGAGGTGACCCTCAATTTAATCAAGGAAGGTGACACAAAACAGAAATCAACGGGTATACGCAAATTGTTCAGTTAAAACACTGGCAACTTTGTAGTGCAAAAATACATCGCTTCCCTGATTATAGTTGAAACTGCGGTCTCCAGCAGCAGGCATTCAGTATGATAAACATGTAGTTTACCGTGTATTTATCAAATTACAAGATAGGCAGTTTATTTCTCATGAGAACCTAACCGTTCTCTTTCCGTCTTCAACAAATTTAAAGAGTGTTATGCTGACAATCGTGTTTTACCTCATCCACGTTCCTCACTGCCACGCTCTGATTCGCCAAGCAAAATTACCCAGGTGGTCGGACGGAGTGCATACATGAAAATCGACCAGTAACGACTGAAATGAATAAATATAATCTTTCAGCAGGACTAACTGTTTGTTTATTGGATAGATTTACATAACGAACTGAAAGGCTGATTAACAGCCAAATGTGAGAAGCCGATACTCTCTTCACCTTACATTATATATCCAGCATTGCAATTCGTCGTAAGTCATGTTCGTTGGTGGTACTGCTACTTCACAAAAGTGCATATTAAAATTTCAACCCGAATAACTACTCAGTTCTTACATTTGGATTGCACAGCATGAGTTGTAGAATTTAATTACAGCATTTGATAACATACGTTAGAACCGCTTATTTTAGCAGACACTATCCAAGTTCGAGAATTTCCGTATGGCTATGTCAGCTGTTTGTCTGATTAACTTTCAAAATTGAAGTTGTCTCTGCTACGCTGCAGACTCTTAGTACTAGATAATGTGCCTCCGAGAAAAACATGAGTGGGCCATCAAGTTTTCGTGGGGGGCGTGTCGTTTTCCAGGCTGGATTAGCATTATTCAAGCTCCTATATGGATCCTCCAACTTTTCAGCCCTGCGTGGGCCGGGCGTGGCCGCACAAGCCAGGTCAGAGTACGAATAAGTATTTTCCGCGTAACTATTTACACGGAAGAAACGCTGAGCACCCTCAAGTCTGAATTCCCCCCTTAGGGGGTATTCTGATTTGAGGGCGCTCAGCGTTTCTTCTGAACGCCCTCAATCAGAAGGTGGCGTAGTCAAACAGTTGCGGTCACTACACATAAAATATATCATGTCTCAGTATGCAGTTTGAATTTGAACAATTAATATATGGTATTGTATGTTGGTGGTTTTAGCCAATTTTAGAGAGGGGGATTTCGTAATGTTAACTGGTTCTGAGGTAAATTAGCTAGCATAGGTAGCTTTGTATTTGGCTCTTTTGGCTAATCCCACACTGCTTGGTTAGCTTAGCCTACTTTTTTTTTTTTTTTTCCCCACACATACAGCTGTAGTAGCTAGATAGCCCCAACCAGAGCCATGGGCTGCGTTCCAATACTTTTTCTCGTCTCCTCCTTTCCTCCACATACTTCCGGGGTGGGAAAGGAGGGGAGGAAATGAGTGGAGGAAAAGAGGAGATGAATCAAAAATTGGAACAGCTAATCCTATTTGCCCGTCATCAAAGTCAACGTCGGCTATTGATGAAGTAATAATTTTGCCTGATTCCGAGGATACCAAAGCCAATCACACTTCTTTAACGCTGCCAGCCCTTTTCATGTATTAAAATGCAAATGTCAGTTTCTCACATTCTGCTCATGATGTAACATAAAAAATTAGTATGAGGATTAATAAACTTACCGCAACATAAACTCGCTCAATTTTACATTGGTAAAATTATCATTTCTATCTCAAAAACGTGAATATCCTCGGAATCAGTTGAAATTATTACTTCATCAATAGCCGACGTCGACTTTGATGACGGGCTAATAGGATTAGCTGTTCCAATTTTCAATTCATCTCCTCCTTTCCTCCACATATTTCCGGCATAGGAAAGGAGGGGAGGAAAGGAGGAGACGAGAAAAAGTATTGGAACGCAGCCTTACAGTCACTAAAGTTTACAACAAAAAAATATGTGAGGTAATCATATTCAAACACTGCCTTTGCACATATTTCCACAAAGACAGACCACACCATTGGGAAGCTTAATGTTTTGGTTTATTAAGCGTAAGGAAAAAGGAAAGGCTTGCAAAACCCAGGGAGCTGAGACTCAGTGAGCAGGGTTAGGGTGCTAAATCATTGCAGGGAGTTTTCAGGCTCCATTGATTCCCCCTGTGGCTCTTGTGCCAAAAAAGAGGGAGAAAAAATAAAGGAGAATGGTTTAGACACACCAATAAAGGCTTGGAAGGGAAATTGCATTGGGAGATGAGGTGTGGTCTTTGTTCCCAAACTTTTCTGAAGTTAAGGACAGTTGGCAGCCCGTCAATCGGATCTATTGAAAAAATTGAGAGACATGAAATTCAACAAAAAAGCAAAGGCCGCACTAAGAAAAACAAAGAGGGAAAATGCCACTCTCAAGAAAACAATGAAAATTAGGGACAAAAAATTCAAGAAAACTTTTTCAAAAGACCAAATTAAGGCATCAGGCAAACTAACCACAAAAGGGATGAAATGGAGCAATGACACAATTGAGAAGGTGTTAAAAATTTGCTTTGCTGCTGGTCCAACAGGTTACAGTCCCCTGCCAGAAATAAGAACACTGCAAAGGGGGATGCAATGTGTTACATTTGAGCGTGGTATGTTGACAGAGATCTTTGATTTCATAAAACTGAAGGTAGATGGAGTTGACCTTGGATGAAATGGCAATCACACCAAGTGTGGAGTTGCAAATGCTTACAGGCAAAATGTATGGTAAGGTGACTTTACCAGGTAAAACAGGAGTAGCAACACATGCTTGTGTGTGTATGTTGGCTGGAAACAACATGGAGGAAGCAAGTAGTGGCATATCATTACAGCAGCAGTTCTACCAATGGAGCAGAGTACATGCCAATAATTATTGAGATAATCAAGCAAAGTCATTTTGATAAAATGAAGGTTGGTTCTGCTCTTAATGTATTCAGTGAGGCAACAGGTGCTGGACTGCAAAAACATGGTGTAGCAAGAAAACTGCCCTCTGTCTTACCTGACATGGCTCCTGGAGCAAGCTGATCATTGGTTTGATCTCATGTCATTCCACCATCCAATTAAAGCCCTGAGCAGGCTCAAGATGGAGGAGTACCAAAAGGCCATCACCTTCCTCCAAGACATCGTCCATCTGTTCCATGGGATGAAGATTGGTCAAAAGGGAGGTTGGAAGCCTGTTAAAACGGGTGATAATGGCAACAACAATCAATTCTGGCCATACAGGAGGACACAGGTTTGTGTTACTGCCAAGGTTTACACAAGACTGCCTTGAAAATACATTCAGCTGTCTAAAAATCCTGTTCCAACTCCAGTGGAATTCCATCATGAGAATCATATCTGTGGGGCAGTTCCTCACCACCATCAGGTCTGGAAGCTACCAGGAAGATGACAGCAGCTTTTTGGCAGACTTCCTGGACACACTGGAGCAAAATATCACATCGTGAGGCAGAGTGGAACAACTGATGGAGGTGAACAGAGCAGCACCTGACATCACAAAAACTGAGAAATGTATTGTCTTCCATCTTGCAGGCTACATTGTTCACAAAGTCATCAGGTTTGCCAGCATCTGTGAACAATGCAAAATTGCAACAGAGCACAATGATGACAGTCCTGCTGGAGAAAACAGCATCTTAGTGGACGTCACAAAGCAAATTCTCCGTTCCGGCTCTTTTATGTTACCCTCAGAGACTGTGCATCCATACATCAAGCCAAAACAAAGACTTTTAGCATTTGAGTTTTATTGAATGCAATGTTTAATGGACACTGAAAATGGCAGTGGTTTTCCTTGCTTCTTTGTCATCCATTGTCTTAAATACAGCACCTGCAGGACAGAATGGTATGTTGTATGTTTTAGTTTACGTGTAGAAGCCAGTATTTAACATAGATTTATGGTGCCAAGTCTTTGTTTATGATCAGCGTACATTGCAAACGTTTGTAATGGTACTAACTTTATCAACTTTGCTTGAGCAAGTATGTCTGTATGTACAACAAAATACTGGCTGTGCTTTCAAAGGCTAGGTAATTGTCATTGACGTATAGTGATGTTTACTAACCTAAAATGTTTGTTTGGCTCCTCACCCACTTCCTCATTCCAGGGAAAAGATGTAACCGATTGTCTCACAGGATTTTAGCAACTTTTTGGGTATGCTGAATTCCTTTGAATAACTGGGAGAGGGAAGTGATTTCCACTTGGGGACATTATTGCTTGTGATTTTATGTTATAATAAGTGTATGTATGTACATTATAATTGTTATGATGGTGTTTTGTATCTGTGAATGTGATATTGTACAAATTTGTAAAGTGTATTTAATTGATGAGTTAATTGGAAATTGTATAGCCCGTAGAGGGAGTTGCTAGGTACTCTTCTCTCTATTTTAGCCAGTTTGTTTGGGCCTCCAGGGAGGACAGTAGTGTTGATTGCTACTGGTGCTAGGTGGTAACCTTTTTCTTTAATTTGGCTGATTATTGAAACACCTTTTGATTTGAATTGCTTGAGTTGAGTTGAGCACGTTTAATTATTTTCTTTATTTATTTTGGTTGTTGTTTTATTTTTGTGATTTGTTTATGTTGTGTCAGTTTAATCTTTTGGTCTACCTGAACAATTATTGAAAATTGAAAAAAACTTTTCCACCTTGGGGGGAGCACTGCCAATCTTGTCATCAGCTCTTTTTTGGCGGGAAAATCCACTCCCTTCAGCTGGCCCTCCAACAGTGGACTTAAAAGAGTTAAAGGCAGGTGCTCTTTGTCCTCCCTCCCAAGAAGCCTATGATTTAATTGACCAAACTGAGGATCCATTTAGGACCAAGACTGGTTCCTCCTTCATGGAGCTCCCCAACACAGTGGGTGCCTTGGAGAAAGAAGCTCAGGCACTCTCCAGCAGGCTTCCGTCATGCTGTGGAGTACAGGAAGAAATCATTAACAGATTCACAAGGCTTAGGTTGAGAATTGCTGCAAGAAAAATACGAAATGACAGAAAAAAATAAAACAACACTTGAAAGATGACCATCTTGGAAGCAAGAGCCAATCAAAAAAGGTGAAATGGAACAGTAGCCAAGCTATAACATCCGGCAACCCCCAAACAGCTCCAAAGGTGCTTTAACCAACAGTGAACTCCCCCCACCCTGCACAAAAAAAAACCAAAACACGTTTAGAGGTCTTTTTCGCTAATGACAAAACGTTGAATGAAATGGCATTAAGAGAACGGAATTTACAATTAGTAGGCTGTTCGTGGTTAATGTTATGTTGCTAACTTTATCCTACCCTAATCTATTCACGTTCCCTACTAATTTAGAGAAGGATAATAATTCATTAAATGCCTTACCTTTTGAAAGTGCAACACAAACGGTCTATTCTGCTGCAACTCTACCGCGCCGCTAGTGCTTCCTGCTAACTTCCGTGAACTATTGAGAGGCTCCATGATCTGCAATTGCTGTAAAAAAAATAGTCCATTGGAGTGAACGGAGTTGACGCGACTCTGTCTCTACATGGCTGTGGCACCATCATGGCGCTATTGATAAGATGCACTGTGTCGGTTGCCTACTGCTTCACCAATCAGCCGCCGCTAGATGTCAAAGTTTGCTTAAGGTGAACCTAGGTTAGTTTCATATGGTGCAGATCTGGAAAATCATACCCTAGTTAAGTGAATAAGTGCAGATATAGCTTTCATTTAGATTTTTGTTACCACCCATGACTGATTCAATCCAGACATCAACCCCAGCCACACTTCTCACTCGCTGTTACCTCAAGGTAGCCTCCCACAGTAGTGCAAGTGAAAGATGGGCACATTTTATACATCATTTTAACATAAAAGTGACAGAAAACAGTACAGAAAGCTCACACAGTAAACATAGTTGCATTCATTATTCTTAAGGAGGTTACCTTTCCTAGCTAGCTAACTAGTAAAGAAAGACAAACCGCAATTGTTTTTGTCTTTAAGGAGCTGTGCGGGCAAGTGTCAAAGATGCCACAGATTCTGACATCTGTACATCAGCGAAAAATTGGCTAGGGTATGCTTAAGACTGTGACTTAAGCAAGGGCGAGGAATGCAAGTTTTAATTAAGTTTCTAAATGCAGCCTACTGTATTTTAAATGCAATTCTATTCTATATAATTTTGAAAAGTGTAACATATGTTCTGTCATTTATGGTTTTGTGTATGTATTTTTCCATGGTGTAACCTGTTTAATTGTCCCACATACATTTCTTTGGTTTTTTCCTGTTTTAACCCATTAATCTATTTTAAAATCATGTTTATATTTTATTAAAATGTTATTAATGAATTAGTTTTATTAATTATGTTTTTGTAATTTCTTCATGTTAAAAAAGTCTAATATAGGTTACTCTTTCCTCTCTTTGATATCTCCAACAAATACATAGTACACAGATAAAACACTTCTCCAACCTTAAATGGAAAGTTCTTCTCTGTGTAGCGCAGCATATTTCTGCAACTGTGATATTTTGGATATAATGGGCAAATACGACTTCAGCAGACCAAAACGTTGAATTTATTCTAGTACCGTGTCTACTAAAAAATGCCTCTTTGCTGTAGAAAAAAATGACATTGAAACCAAATGGTATAGGCTAATCAGTAATGGTTGGCTGACGACTTTGGACCACTCCGGTGTAAGCATGAAGTTCTAAAGCCAAATACTGCTCGTGCAGAATGTTGTAACCTTAAAGGTTCTGCCACCACCTTTACTTTTAATTCCAGTAAGGTAATAAGTACTGGTACACCAACAAGTTATGTGGAAACAGCATATCGGAGCACTGCAGAAAGTCCCCAACCTAAAACCACCATCAATTTCCCATGCCCCACATCACTGAGCACACATTACTGAGCACACCCCACTCTTCACCTCCACACAATCTGGCCGAAAACTCAAAATGCGTTAAATAGACAGCTTAGCAATACCTATTAGAAAACACGGATACAAAAGAGTACAACGACTCCAGACTCCCCTGTCCCTTGCCGATGAAACTCTCCTGTCTCGTTCCAATGATGTCTCCCCCTCCATGTGTGGAGGAATTGCCATTCTGCTGCAGTTTAATATGGCCTACTGTCACTTGTGAGAAAATGTGATGTTTGCCTGCTGGTAACATTAGCTAACTAGGTAGCAAGGGAGGGGATGCATCAGACGGCGTAATCTATTAATTGAAACTAAGTTAAAGTGTTATCTTATTTGTCCTTGCTTTGCCCCCATTAGCGCAGTCACAGGCTTCTTCAAATGTGAACATGTTAGCTATTCGTAAGACAAGGTTTTGAGCAACAGTGATGGCAATGGCTGTCAGCAGATTGCCGTCGACTGGCTTTGCAGGCTGGATACATAACAGTGAGCTGTCGCTCGCTAACTGACATGCAATTGGTCACAGTTTTTGTGTGAGCCAGCTGGCAAATAGTTAAGTTCGGAACATACTGTGAAAGATTGGTGTTCGCTGTGCTTCTGCTGTGTAGGGTGAGATGCACGTGGGGGCACTAGTGAATACACTCACTGTCACATTCAGTTTCTGTTAAAGTATGCATTTTACACATAAAAGGGCTTGTTATGTTACCGTAACGTTATGCTACATGTTCAAATTAGCATAGGCCGAAAAGGGTTTTGCTGCCCTCTGTATAGAGCCAAGTTTATTAATGATCTGCATTGCATGGTAAATGTTATTCCTAATTTTGTTTGCAAAAATAGGGGTGAAAAAACACAACCTTGTAAGCAGTTTAGAGCAGACGTGTTTGAGAACCGCATGAAGTGATACAATGGGGATATAAAGACCCTGGCTTGCGAAAACCAGGGCGGTGGTTTGTTCTTAAAGATGAGTGTCTAAAATACAAGAGAATACTGTTTTCAATGGCACTTTTTGTCTGTGTCTGTCTCTGCCAGCTCACGAGGTCTGTGTGCACGGATCTCACATCAACAATACAGCGAACTTTTTATAAAATACGTTGTGTTAAAAGTTAACGCAAGCTTCCAGCAAGCTACATGTCGTTACACATGTATTGCAACCCTGAACCTGTATGTCCGAATCAGTTGGACCGGACATTAAACGGACTTTATTTTGCCAGCTCCCTAGTACAAAGTCCACGTAATTTCCGATTGAGCCCATGTGTAAACTGAGGTCATTACCCGGAGAACTCGCTAGTGGGATGTGTCTGACGTTTCTGTCATAAGACCGGCGCGAAACAGGGAGAATACAAACATCCAAGGGTGCCTGCTTTGTACTCTTTTCTTCTTGCCTGTAAATTGCTTTCCACTCTTTCGTTCGTATGGCGGCTGCATCCAAATACATGTAGTATTGATATCAATGCAAAAACAGTCATCATTACAGATGAGTCGGTAACGAGAAAAGCCTTTAAGAACACCATCAGGCTACAAGCATTCAACTGAACGTCATTCTTTCTAGCTAACTCACCAACTGTATAATTTTGTATAACAAAGGCTGAAGAGGCCTGAAAAAGAACAGTCAAATATTCAGACAGCTCTCAATTTTTTTATTGTAATCTCTTTCCATCTGTATTCCCTTCAACACAGTTCATTCAATGTGCATCTTGTTCAAAGTAATTAATTGTATAAAATGTAATAAACAACACATTTCAATTGTCAACCAAGTCTCCCAGTGCAATTTTGTTTTAACCAGGTTATATATTCAACTCAGTTTATGAATATGTCCGTGAGCAGAGTGTCTTGTGAGCACATTTCACTTTTTGTGTGCATGTGAGGCAATATTTCTGTGATGGGTAAAGGCTATGCTAAAGTATGATAGCTTACTTATGAGATCAGTCTTTTGGACTAAAAAAATGTTTTCCTGTTGGCAAGTTACATTATGACTCACTTGCATAAGAAATTAAGTGTCCAAAATACAAATTTAGCACATTATTGTTTCCAGCTTTTTTGTCCTTTACCAATCACATGCCTGAATTACCATTAGTATGATACCATATAAAATGTAACCCATGGTACAGCGACACTTGCTATGATTATATATTTACCATATCCACTACTTCACTATCAGTAGGGTAGTTAGAAATGATTCAGTCTCATAACAGTTGACATCTTTATTATTTTGCTGCGAAATTCTTATGGCCTCTAATTAATAATCTCAATTTGCCTCACAGGAAGAATTTAACCTAGCATGGGTAATTATACATAGCTAGCTATCTTACCAGCGTTCTGGCTGACCATATCATAGCATCCAGCCGACAAAAATATCTGTCTGCAAGTTCAAATGCTCGGAGCTGAGCGATCAGCGCTTTCGTAATTACATACATGACCTTACGTACAGACAGATTTATTTTCATCTGTTATAGATTATCATTCGTTTGGAGTGACAAGAAAGGAAACACGTTTTATAAATAAAAAACTAAACAAATTCATGAGGCCCTTTGGCAGACGAGGCCCTAAGCAATTGCCTACCTATATCGCCTATAATCATGAATCACTTGCAATTTCAGCAGCTTTGCCTCTACTGGGGGTGTTGAATCATCAAATTGAAATTTGAATTTTAAATATTGCATGCAAAACAACAGGGCTATAAGTCCAAATCCCAAAAATTCAAGGACATAGTTACGGAGTGTTATTAAGCAAGCTATTAGTGATGTTAATAATATGTATATGAATATATTCACACTGGGCAGATTCACCTCTTTTTGATTGAATGTCTTAAGACAAAGATGTAATCTTGTACCACACAAATGTTGAAATTGTTTTTATTTAGTGTGCCCCAACCAAGTGTTGGTGCTAGTAGTTAATACAGACTAGTCACCTGTTAGGGTGACTAGGTTGCACCTAGTGATAGACAGAATCACACATTTTAAATAAAATGATTACATTTAACATTATGGCCTACCCCACACCTAGAAACATATTCACCATAGGGACTGTCCATTCCATGTCTCTATAGAGTTTCTAGGACATGGTAACTAAGGCCTGTTCCATGAAACACTGTGGATGGAATTCCACAACCGATAGTTTTAGCCAGGATGAAATGTTGTAAATGGGTAAATGAGTGTGCATACAAGCTATGTAATCACATACTCATCCACTCCATTATACTTCCTAATGATTGTCAATGTATCAATTGGTCAATTGACCAGTAAGCAACCCAAATAAGGATGAAAATGCATAATAGTACTAATTCATGAGACTGTTATTGTAAGAAAAAGACACAAGATTTTTTTTGTAAACTGTGAAATTAACATTGACATAGTAGCTGGCAGCAGTATATGTGAAAATAAAATGGTATTCACAACTACAAAGAAATACTGTTCATCAAGATGCAATTTACATATAATTTCTAAGTAACAATTTTATTAAAAGGGGGAAATGAAAATTATCTCAATAGATGTGGTTAAAATATTTCTGAGAAGGACATTGCAGAAATCTTCATGGCAGTGATCCACTGTTATTAATCCCTTTGGATAGATACTTTGACAAAGGAAACTTCTTGACATTTACCGCAGTCATTTAAAATGAAATTCACCTTATTTTAACGGTATAGTGACAGTCAATGTTGTTGCTCTGCATCACCATGCATCAGTAATATTTACCTGCTGGATAGCAATGTTGCCACAAGGTGGAAGTAAGAGCCAAGCTGTAGTAACTTTTCACAACACGCACAAGACGAATGCCTGATGCTGGTACAGCACATGCATGTGTCTCACTCACAATGTAAAGTATTTGAGAGACACCTCAGCTGACTTAGGCAGTTTTACTAACGTGACTTCCACATTACAGCTTACTGTTTTTGAAAGCATAGTGCACAAATCATCTACTGAATTATAATTGTTAGGCTTGTATGTGAACAAAACCATGGTTGATTGTAATGCATTTGAATTTATGGCCCCCATTTTCAAGGAAATACATTATAAAGTTATTTTAGATATGTCTGGAACTGGCCTCAGGCCATCATTGAAATGTAACTTTAATTATATTAAAACTGTTGTTGTATCACTGAAATACCCCTATAGTACACTGGGCAATACTGTACCTGTCCATAGTCAATATGGGTAGCCACATATTTACAGTCAGTGTAATTTACCCCTGAGTGAAATATTGAAATGCATTCCCAGTGATTTTACAACAGAATTGGTATGTGGCAATTGGAAATACATTTGTCTATTTTGAAAACATGGAGAAATCAATAGGTTATAGTACAATTATGCAAGCAAAATTAGCAACTGCCCCACTAGCATCAACAATCCTCTCTTCCTCACTATGACAATCTCCCTTTCTCAAAGCATGTTCCATGCAATGTGTAGATTGTGTGAGGACTCCATGGCAATGTTGCATTTTGTCATATCATTACCTTACTTTACAGTACAAGTGTGCGTTTGAATATATCTTTCCCTTACATTTTTAAGATGTTTGTTTTTGGACATTATATATTATATTTTAATTTATTCCTGTCTCAGCCCAGTGCAAGAGGCATGTTTTCATGAATATCAATCAATTTGAGCAGTACGATAACATTTCTGAGCATCAGAACACATGATATTATCTATTAAAATGATACATGTAAAAAACATTCATCACAGTTTAAACGTGAAAAATAAAATTCCAGCTGATGTCTGGATCAAGCAAAACGAAATACTAATCCACAGTTTCACTCGTGGATTCACTTTCACTCACGTCTGATTTGAGTGTTGTTTTGCTTCTGCCTCACGTGGGTTTAGCATGGGGAAAGGAATGGGCGGAGCGGCTGACCTAGTTTTATCCAATAGATTTTTGCAAAGGGCAGAGACTGACCTACTTTCAGCCAATCACAACAAGGCTGGCCTGCCGGTGGGCAGCACCCGCGCGTGCTAGGGCCATGTGCGCTTTTGGAGAGCTGGAGTCTGTCTTTAAGCGCCGGCGAGTTTATTCGCACCGGCCAACAGCAACAGTCCATCACGTTTCTGGCAGATTAAAGGGTAACTGAGAATGAGTTACGACGATGGTGCCCATAGCGGCGATGATAATAACAATACATAATAGTAATATGCATTTTATTTTTACAGGCATTGTGGAATGTCAGGGATTCATACTGGTATTGCATATAAATTACGAAGTGAGAGGGTTATAGTATGAATGCAGTTCCTTTTGGTATAAACACTTCAGTACAGTTCCCTTTTGGTGGTACACACACACACACACACACACACACACACACACACACACACACACACACACACTTGGTTTTACACTTGGTTTTAAAATGACAATCAAGACGAAAGACTTTTGTTGTTGTGTGTGTATATATGGTTATATTTACTTATTAAATTATTCATGATGTTTACTGTTATCCTTAGATCTCCTGTACCACTTGCCTGACAGTGCAACTGACCCACGTGTTTGAACACAAGAGGAGTTTCTGAAATAAGTCAGCACGCAACGGGTTAATTTAAAAGGCAGTACTAAGCTCCAACATGGTAATTTTTTAGTCTGTAATTGACTGGATTGTTTTAGGCGTGTTGAAAGGATCTACTTTGTAGGCGTGGTATTTGGAGGTGTGTTCATGAATATTGATCAACATCTCCCCCAGCGCCATTCCCCGTGAGAGGTGACGTCACGAGAGTCACCCGTGTTCTTTCCAGCTGACTATCGCCGCGGCTCTAGCACACACTGTTTCTAGTCTTCAGAGACAGAGAGCGGGAGAGAAGGGAAAGAAAAAAAACATTATTTCAGTTCATCGCTTGTCTCTCATTTTAATTTATTTTTCGGAGGTAAAAAAGTGATCTGCTCGTCGGTTATCACAAAGGATTTCTTTAATTATCGTTGTAGAAAAATAATCTCAATTTCTTCCACGTTTCTCTGTATTTGTATTATTAAGAGTGATACAACAATCCTGTCTCTCTGTCTTATGTTCAGGCGGTCTCCTCGTTGACTCTTCATGGACACCTATCGTTTTCATTTATTTTTATTTTTGATGGAATATATTTGTCCAAGTCGAGAAGAAAATCAGCGTATTTTGAATGGAAATATTAACAAATAAACCAATATTGTGAGTGGTTCAAGGTGTGGATCAATATTGGAAAAATCAAGCCTCTGCAAGATAACTTTGTTTATTGTTGAGAGAGGATACTGTACTACATACGAAGACGTAAACAGCAAATTAGAGCTGGAGCACTGGGAAGATACACATTTCCGGTTTCGACAGATAAACAAATGAAAAACTGCAGTATTTGCGATATCCGTATTGTATCAGATATTGCAAAGGGCATTCACTGCCAATTTGGCGGTCGCGATAGATGCAAGGTTGTGTGAATCCTTGGCAAGAGCAATTTATACATGTTTATGCATGTATGTCCGTGTCTATCTATCTTCATAGTATTGAAACTGCTGCCTAATAAATCGCATACAAATATACAAAGCGGTCAGTAAACTGGGAATTTGTTGAGTTGCCCCAGCAGTCATTAACATCTCCAAGCGCGCCAGGAATCAGCGGCCGTTTAGTCATGTCAAGGCCAATCTCACAGCTTCTGCCCCCCGACCTCCCCGCCGGAGCAAGCCCGCAATTCGGAAACAGTAACGCAGTGAATGGTTCACCGAGTGGAGGGCATCTGAATTCCATGGCAAGCCTAAAGTCCCTTCTACAGCTTCCTATCAAAGGTGACCAGCGAGGTAAAGACTGTTGCGATATGAAAGGTGAGACTGTGTGTGTAAGTGTGCGCGCACGTGCAGATGTATATGCGTGTTTGTGTTGCCCCCCAGCAAACACGCTATAGCTGAAGTGTCAACTGTTTCACATTTTATCTTATTTATTGTTGCTGCCTAAATGACTCCCATGTTCCCTTTTCTTTATTTATGATTCTCATTTCTTTTAGTTTCATTTATTCACTTCATGATGCACTGTGAGGGCTTTTGTCTCAACAAATGTACTGGGTTCTAAATATTGGTCATTGGTAGCATTGTTGAACTGTAACACATTTTATCCAACATTTTATGTAGATACTGTTTTGTAGTGGATTGTAAAGTGAAATGGAAATTAATCACATTCAAAAGCTTATGCACCACAGAATGCAGCCCAAAACAGGATATTTACACTTACAAATATCATGGACATTGTGAAAGCATGCACAGAATAATCATGGTATACTATTTGAACATGCACTGTCAAAATGGTAATATCTAGATGTAATGACAGGCCCGTCACTCCATGACGAGAGCACATTTGTCATTTGTGCAGAACTGGCATCTGAAAATCATTTCAGCGCTATTTAGCATTTTGAAGTTCGGCTTACTGGTAGGAGAGCATAACTAAATGGTCAGAAACAAAGTAATCATCACATGATTCTGTAATGCCCCCTGCTGTCCTCTGCCCAGCAGTGACAACCTCCCCTCATCCCCCATATTTCCCTATTGCACTACGGTTCAATGAAAGCCATGTTATTTTCAAATTTAACAACAGCAAATTATGTATGACAAACACACTTTTTTTGGAAGGTGTAGTGTTGAAAATGAATTCCATCAACAGCAATGATAACTCAAATAGACCCCATGATTCCCTGGTATGCCTTTCCAAACTTGCACCAATATTCTAATATTATGCACATTATTTTGCAAGGTATCTTCCAGCCAACTTCCTCTGAATGTCACCATCATTTGATGAACTGTGTTGTACAGTCTGGTCAACCAGTGCCCATGCAGAAAGAACAAATAATTTTGGTGTCTCCATCTTACTGCTAATGCACAAAGACTCTTCCACTGAGTTATTCCCATTGGAAATAATGTCCTTGAGCTTATAAGTAAAAGAGAATTGTAAAATGATGCAAAAAATGTAAAGCTGTGAGCTTTTTCTGTCACCGGTAAACAGCTTCTTACCATTTTTATATGTGTGTGTGCACATGTGCATGTGTGTATGTAATTAACTGTGACTAGAAGGTCCCTGTCTCTCTGTTGTTCCATTTGTAATTGAAAGCACAAAAGCAGATGAGCATGTTTTGTTTTTTGCAGCACCTGATGTCCCCTGTACCTCCTCTCTCTCCCCCTTAGACAAAGACAAACCACTAGACTCAGATGAGGATTCTCTGGGCGTGGGAGGCAATGGGGGTGGCAGCGGGTGCACCCTGCGCTCATCCTCTCAGTCAGCCTTCCTGGGCCCGCTGCTGTGGGAGCGCACACTACCCTGTGACGGCGGCCTGTTCCAGCTGCAGTACATGGACCTGGAGGAGTTCCTCACTGAGAATGGCATGGGCTGCATGCACAGCAACAGTTCCAGCTCTGCCCAGATCCCCTCTCAGAGCTCCCAGTCCGCCATTCCCAACCAGAGCTCCCAATGTCCCCCCTCATCTCCCCCACCTTGCTCCTCATCCTCATCCTCCTCCTCCATATCTTCCTCTTCCTCCTCCTCTTCGTTGCTGGGGCTGGATATGCAGCAGACATCGCAAAGCATGCTGGGAGGGTCAGAGTGCCTACACGGTGAGCTTTTTTTGTTGTCAAAGAGAACGGGAAGTTGGTTTTTGAGTTGGTGGGTGGGTGGGTGTGTCAGCTTGAGGATGATACATTCTGGCATTGCGGAAATAACATTGCTTAAGACAAGAGAGAGATGTCAACAGAACAACAAAGTGAAAAAGAAAGGGAGAACAGGAGGGTGTGTTATTTAATTGGATATGGATCAGTATGAATATGGTCCAAATTTTACTCAGGGAAATGTCCAGGATATGGCAATGGTTCAGAGACATAGGAAAATGGACAGGGAAATCTGGAGGTGCAGTAGGTGCAGGGTATGTGTTTATGTGTGTGTGTGTGTATGTATGTTTGCGCATGTGTGTCTGGTGGTGATGAGGTAACTCAAAGCATGGGAATTATATGAAAGGCAATATAGGCTAGGCTTGGATAGGTGGGAAACAGTGTTCAGAACAGTGAAAAACAGAAATGACTGAAAAGTGTTGAATGTGAGAGACTAACAGCATATCAAAGAGACAGATACTTGCAGAGGCAGAGAACAAGACACAAAATAGGGAAATATAGAGACACTGAAAAAGGAACAGGAAGGGGTTAATGTAGACACTGACTAAGTGGTCTCTGTAGCATATGAAGCTGTAGGGGGAGGGAGGGGAGAGGGAGAGTGTACGCTACTCGCATGTTTTTAAATCTCTGTTTCTCTCACACGCTTAGTCCATGTGCGGGCGGCTTGTCACGTGCTGATGCAGAGAGCAATGGAGTGAGAGAGCGAGCAGTGGGGAGGGGCAGAGGAAGAAAGGAAGGTGGAGAGGCAGAGAGGGGAGGGAGCTGGGTGGGAAGATAGGCAAAGCACAGCACTTAGAACAGACTGCTCTCTCTTCAGTTTTGTGTTTCATGCAAATGTGTGATATGAACAGAGAATGGTGGGGTGGAGTGCAAAGCATAGTGGAACTTTTATGTTGTTTTTGTGTTCTGTACTAAAAGACAGAGGAAGGGGGTGTGCTTGTGCTATAGCTGTGATTGGGGAAGGAAGACTTTTTCTGCAGATGTTAGGTTAGAGGGAAGGGGTGCTATTATAATTATAAAGGGGTGCTGTAATAGTGTTAGGAAGTGGGGCTGGATGGGGGATAAAAAGTTATGTAACTTTCTGCCTGCATTATGTTCCATCTTATTGTTGAATTTGGGAAAAATGCATAAAACTCATCTAACACAGATTTTACACCAAAATTAAACAGTGATGTGTGATCAAATGTTTTGATATCTATACAATCTACACAATATCGATACAATATTAAATGTATCTATGGAAAGATGGAGTAGCAGATATGGAAATAGAGGAAGAGTCTTTACAGTGCATATCTGCATAGATTTTAGTCACTGAATATGAAGTTGTATTCAATTTTTAGGACTACACTTTGAGGAAGTTGGTGTTTGGTGAAATAATTAAAATACAGAAATCTGTGACTGGGGAAAGAAAACCTCAGAGAAATGAAAAATGAACAGCAGTAATTGCCACGTCAGGACAGACCTTGAACTGCACCTGGATCAATTTCAGCTTTCTGGTTAACATATTTTAGTTTGGGTGAGGTTTTTTCTAGCTAATCCTGGGTATGTATTTGTACCCCTTTAGTGCTCTTGACATTTCACAGTATTCAGATTGCTTTGTGTTATGTTACTGTTATTTCATCTTGACACTTATAGTAATTTACATGTATGATTTCCTCTTTGTATTGGTTGGCCCTTTCAGTTCCTCCAGACCCATCACCATCATCTTCCCCCTCATGCCCCCCACTGCCAGGCCCCCCCACCACCAATGGAGACAGCAGTGTCATGGTGAACTTTGACCCGGACCCTGCTGACCTGGCCCTGTCCAGTGTACCAGGCCAAGAGGCTTTCGACCCGCGGAGGCACCGATTTTCGGAAGAGGAGCTGAAACCACAGCCCATGATCAAGAAGGCCCGAAAGATGCTGGTTCCAGAAGATCAGAAGGTACATCCTATGGAACAGTGATGCCTCACTTGATTCAGTGTGCTATTATGAAGAGACATTTTGCCTTCTGACAGGATGTAACTGGTTAGTAAAAGGGCCTATAAATTAAAGGCACTGGATACTTTAAATGGATGACTCTAAATTTGTATTTTATTTTTGTACATACCAAAGTTGAGATTTTATTGAAGCTGAATCTTAACTGTATGGGTGTCATTGCTCTCTCTTATAGGTTGTACTGAATTTTTTTAAAAATTAAGAAAAAATGTGATTTTTTTACTTCTTAAATTTTTGGACTCATTTAATTATAGTGTATAGTGTGCATCCACCATAATAATCCAGCTAATAGTGATTAGCAGGGCCTTTTGATGGGTTCCAGCAAATCAGTGATTGACAGCTCACTATAGCCCCATATATTATGGGGTTCATGAAACCTCATCCTTCTACCACCAGTTGCTAATATCTCACACCTCATTGTGTCATTTTTTCTCAATTTGATAGCTGACATGAACTAGGGGAAACTATAAACCAGGGAAAATGTCTCATTAATACATATACAATTAATCTTTTTTATCATCTTGCTTGTTATGGGCTTAGTATTTCTAACTGAATGTTTCCTCTAAGGTAAGTTTTAAATACTGACTGAATATTTCCTCAAGAAATATTATGGTAATCTCAAAGAAATCCAATTAGACATTCATCTTTAATGAGAACTACCTTGTATTTTTGAGGGAAAAGGCCTGGGTTTTCTTTGGTGGAGATAAAATTCACCCTGTGTGGCTTCTCAGGATGACAAGTACTGGAGCCGGCGGTTCAAGAACAACGAGGCGGCTAAGCGGTCACGGGATGCCCGGCGGCTGAAGGAAAACCAGATCTCGGTGCGGGCAGCCTTCCTGGAGCGGGAGAATGCAGCGTTGCGGCAGGAAGTGGCTGACATGCGCAAAGAGCTGGGCCGTTGTCGCAACATCCTCAACAAGTACGAGAGCCGGCATGGAGACTTGTGAGAAGAAGGGAGACAAGATGACAGATCTGGAGAGAAAAGAGTTTTGTGCAAGGTGAGAAAAATAGAATGGCAAAGGAGGACAATAAAACACAGATGGGCAAAAAAGTAAATTTGGAAGAGGAGGAAGAAGAGCATTGATGAGAGAACAGAGCTGTAATTTTTTTAAATGACAAACATTGTATATTTTTGAACTGGGATGGGGGGATAAAAGGCTGGATTATGATAGAGGACAGAGTGATACAGGAAGAGGGATGAGTGAGTGGCAAGAGACAGATTGAAGATGTTGACACAGGCAAACTGTATATTTTTATATTTGCAGAGAGAGATGAGAGGAAATTTTGGAAATAATCTTTTGTATATTTTATATATGGGCTGGGGAAGAATGGGTGATACTGAGGATAGAACAATAATGGAGGTTTTCCAAACAGAATTACTGTAAATTGATTTATTAAAACAATTAGCGCTTCAAGAGGAGAGAAAAAGGTGGGATCAGGGCATGGGAGGTGTAATTTCAGCAGGGGAATTTTGTATTGGAATTATGTAGGATGGGTAAATAGTTGATTTTCTTGATACGATTTCAGAGAAAAAACACAATGAAAAGTGTATAGTTTTCTTGTGGGTTCATTCAAGCTCTTAATTTGTTATCTTCTCTTTGATTCCTTTATTGAATTGAAAATCTGTGTGCATGCGTGTGTGTCTGTTGATGAGGAGAGAGAGACAGAGAAACAGAGGAACAGTCTACACATACAGAGTTATCTGCATGAGTAAATGCAGAGAAATTTCCAGGTATATATTTAAACTGGTGATTGACACATTCACATATTCATACACTAGACACTGTTCCTGAATGACATTGGTCATTGGTGCAAATCCAAACATGAATTGCACTGTCAATGGAAGATGACCACAATGCACAAATGAAGATGTTTTGGAGGCAAATAAGCCATAGCATTTTGATCATCCAGTATTTTTTCTGTTTCACTACATGATGTGTAATCTGAGCAAAACTGGTTTAGAAGTCAATTTTGCTATGACTTACTGTGCACTTTAGTGGTACACTGCACCAGTGGTTCAGTCTGATCACTTAAAATACGCACATTACGGCCAAGTCTGAGAGAATAATTTCCTACATTGTTGTAGGTTTTGTAAAAGCAATCATCTTAGATAATGTTACACAACAGTGCATATGTATACCTCTTCTAGATGTAGGCCTTTTCTCCTTGGTGAATGAAATTATTCAATATTATCACCTACAATTACTGCACTAGCATATTTTCTGTTATATACTCTACTTCTAATATTCTCATATTTATGTATATGTGAGTATATGCAATACATAAATATCAGAAAATGAGAGAACAAGTGCAAGAGTACCTTTAAGAGCAATGTAGTATTTAAAATAAATCAGAATGATATTACATTTCATAATAGTTCTGTTCTTGCTGTTATTCCTGGAACCCCATTAATGGTCAGCACACCACCAACTCACTTTCGGCAAAAGGTTGTAATAAAACCAGTTTTGAGCTTGGTTGGGTTTAGGAAGTCTGTTAATATAGTCATAAGGATTAAGTGTCTTTTTTATTATTACTATTATTAGTTATAATTGCTAGTATTATTATTGTTGTTATTTCTCTTTCACTTTTTGTTATCAGCAATTTTCCTGTGACTTACAGAAGGAATATGCTTTTCTTTTACCCACCCCACCCCATAATTTCCCTTGTATTTCCAAGACCAATTAAAAACTATGCTTCCCATGAGCCAGCTTACCGCATGGGGCTTGGGGCTTGTGTCTCGTCCTTGTGTGTTTGGAGAAAAAAAGACATTTTTTGCAGGAAGTATTACGACAACCCATCCTAAGCAGCCTCTCTTGTACCAGCTGTGTTGAGCAGTTGCTGCATAACCCATGATTCTAGGAAAATGAATATTTTTTGTACCTGGGAATTGTTTGTATAAGCTTATAAACTTTTGACAGTACTATTTTTCTATGTACTTGTGTAAGCATACAACAACTTTCAGGGACAGCTGTGGCCCATTGTCTCATCAGTATGCTACTGAACTGGATTGCGGGTAATGTAGTCATCCTTTTTTCCTCTTGAAATGGATTATAAACACCTCTTCTTGTGACTTTTATGAACTACTCATCCATGAGCATACCACTGGGCCAACAGGTAATATGTATTGTTCCAGCCCAAAGGGATGGTCAAAATATTTGGGTAAATGTTGTCTGAAACACAAATAAAGGATTACCCTTACTCACTGATTACAATGAAGTGTCTGCTTTTAGTTTTGACATGTTCCTATCAAAACTGACACCATGCTTGTTGTGAAGTTGATTATTTTTTTATAGTAATACCTTATGGAAGTGTAATGTTGTTTTATATCATTTTTCCGATGTTCAAGTAAAAATAAATTTTGAATTTTTACATTTTGTATATTCAGTATATATATATATATATATATATATATATATATATATATATATATATATATATATATATATATATACACACACACACTGCTCAAAAAAATAAAGGGAACACTTAAACAACACAATGTAACTCCAAGTCAATCACACTTCTGTAACATCAAACTGTCCACTTAGGAAGCAACACTGATTGACAATCAATTTCACATGCTGTAGTGCAAATGGAATAGACAACAGTTGGAAATTATAGGCAATTAGCAAGACACCCCCAATAAAGGAGTGGTTCTGAAGGTGGTGACCACAGGCCACTTCTCAGTTCTTATGCTTTCTGGCTGATGTTGTGGTCACTTTTTAATGTTAGCAGTGCTTTCACTCTAGTGGTAGCATGAGACGAAGTCTACAACCCACACAAGTGGCCCAGGTAGTGCAGCTCATTCAGGATGGCACATCAATACGAGCTGTGGCAAGAAGGATTGCTGTGTCTGTCAGCGTAGTGTCCAGAGCATGGAGGTGCTACCAGGAGACAGGCCAGTACATCAGGAGACGTGGAGGAGGCCGTAGGAGGGCAACAACCCAGCAGCAGGACCGCTACCTCCGTCTTTGTGCAAGGAGGAACAGGAGGAACACTGCCAGAGCCCTGCAAAATGACCCCCAGCAGGCCAGAAATGTGCATGTGTCTGCTCAAACAGTCAGAAACAGACTCCATGAGGGTGGTATGAGGGCCCGAAATCCACAGGTGGGGGTTATGCTTACAGCCCAACACCGTGCAGGATGTTTGGCATTTGCCAGAGAACACTAATATTGGCAAATTCGCCACTGGCGCCCTGTGCTCTTCACGGATGAAAGCAGGCTCACACTGAGCACATGTGACAGACGTGACAGAGTCTGGAGACGCCGTGGAGAACGTTCTGCTGCCTGCAACATCCTCCAGCATGACCGGTTTGGCAGTGGGTCAGTAATGGTGTGGGATGGCATTTCTTTGGGGGGCTGCACTGCCCTCCATGTGCTCGCCAGAGGTAGCCTGACTGCCATTAGGTACCCAGATGAGATCCTCAGACCCCTTGTGAGACCATATGCTGGTGCGGTTGGCCCTGGGTTCCTCCTAATGCAAGAAAATGCTAGACCTTATGTGGCTGCAGTGTGTCAGCAGTTCCTGCAAGACGAAGGCATTGAGGCTATGGACTGGCCCACCCGTTCCCCAGACCTGAATCCAATTGAGCACATCTGGGACATCATGTCTCGTTCCATCCACCAACGCCACGTTGCACCACAGACTGTCCAGGAGTTGGTGGATGCTTTGTCCAGGTCTGGGAGGAGATCCCTCAGGAGACCATCCACCACCTCATCAGGAGCATGCCCAGGCATTGTAGGGAGGTCATACAGGCACGTGGAGGCCACACATACTACTGAGCCTCATTTTTACTTGTTTTAAGGGCATTACATCAAAGTTGGATCAGCCTGTAGTGTGTTTTTCCACTTTAATTTTGAGTGTGACTCCAAATCCAGACCTCCATGGGTTAATAAATTAGATTTACATTGATAATTTTTGTGTGATTTTGTTGTCAGCACATTCAACTATGTAAAGAACAAAGTATTTAAAAACAATATTTCATTCATTCAGATCTAGGATGTGTTATTTCAGTGTTCCCTTTATTTTTTTGAGCAGTGTATATATAGAAAAAGAGATGTACTAGAAAACTAAACAAAAACCTAAGACAAATAAAGCAAAGGGCAAAATTGTTTTTAAACCTCTTACAGTAGTTATTTTTAGTCATGTTTTAAACTGGAGGAACACCAGATGACTGGAAACAAAGTAGTAACATGGTAGTCTAATACCAATATTATGAGAAAGCGGACCATCCTTAGGTTCACGAAGAGACCTCAACGGAGGTAATGGAGGACCATCTCAACAGAATCCGTAACTGGGTAGAAATCTGGTAAACAACCTTCAATGTAGCTATATGTAAATTTCTGCATGTGAGAAGGAGACAGGAGGATTTAAAATAGATTGTGGTCATTCTGATAAAGACTTGAGAGAAATTGTTTATCAAAGTGTAGTCAGACAACACAGAAAACTGCTGAGTGTAGTAGGACTGAATGCCCTGTTCTTGGAATTATGATGTTGCTATGAATTGACTGCAAAATAAGGACTCTTCAGTCAATTCGTATTTGATCAGTGTTTTAATCTTCTAGCCTCATAATAATGCAGGAAAGCGGTATCCAGTTTAAGAAATAACAGTTTTACCTTAAAAGGAAAAAGACAGTTGTAACATCAGAAAATATTCAGAAGGCCCCCTGCACACTTTAGGATATGGACAAGTAGGATTATGAGGACGGGATAAAGACAGGTATCAGCAGTTCATTTATGGATGTAGACTGCACAAGGCACAGTAGGTGTTGGTGGTATATCTGTGTGAAGGTGAGTGTGTGTGAATGACTACATGGTTCATTTCTCATGACTGTGTTTGCATTGATATAGTTTGCCTGAGTGGAGGAAGTCATTTTCATCAAAATGCACGTAGCCATACCATACAATTTTACTTTCTTTTCTTACTTTGTGGCTTCCATTTCCCAGGCAGTTATTAACCTTTTAAATCAGGGACAACAAGCAGATATCTGCAGTCACACTGCATACTGGCAAGTGAAGCATATTGCCACCGCAGAGATAACATGATAACTGTATTCATTACCATGAGAAATTCAAATATCTTTACTTCTGCAATGACCTTTAAACTTGATGTCACATTGAATTTTTTTTTTTTTTTTGCATTTTTTTGTTATGCAAAAAAGAACATTTTTGTTGTTCTTTATGAACTCCATCAGTTTTGAAGCTAAGGGAAAATAAATGTAAACATGATGTTACAAACATTTCCTCTTTTATTTCACTGCTTCAGAGCAACAAAACTGGGAAAAACCCAAAAGAAACATGAATTGCTTCTAGTCTGAGAGCAGACCACAGCGTTAACATGTTAATGTTAACATGGGTGTGCGACAAACATTTGTAACCAAACGTGTCACTGAAATCACAGTTTACTGTACGTTCTTGTTTGTGCTGAGGTAATTTCTGCCTGGGCCATGAGCATAGCTAACTTCAATAGTAACATGCGAGTCATTAAAAGATTTTGATACATTCTGGTCAATAGATGGCGACAAAACACATGACCGAATGTATAATTCAGGGGCACATTCACAATATTCACATTTTTATTTAATCACATGATATTAAAGTACAGATTCAGAGCTACAAAATGAGGTATTACTTACCAAGACTGACAAAATACTTTGGCCATAATGTTAAATAGAACATTATACACTGCTCAAAAAAATAAAGGGAACACTTAAACAACACAATGTAACTCCAAGTCAATCACACTTCTGTGAAATCAAGCTGTTCACTTAGGAAGCAACACTAATTGACAATCAGTTTCATATGCTGTTGTGCAAATGGAATAGACAACAGTTGGAAATTATAGGCAATTAGCAAGACACCCCCAATAAAGGAGTGGTTCTGCAGGTGGTGACCACAGACCACTTCTCAGTTCCTATGCTTTCTAGCTGATGTTTTGGTCACTTTTGAATGCTGGCGGCACTTTCACTGAAGTGGTAGCATGAGACAGAGTCTGCAACCCACACAAGTGGCTCAGGTAGTGCAGCTCATCCAGCATGGCACATCAATGCAAGCTGTGGCAAGAAGGTTTGCTGTGTCTGTCAGCGTAGTGTCCAGAGCATGGAGGCGCTACCAGGAGGCAGGCCAGTACATCAGGAGACGTGGAGGAGGCCATAGGAGGGCAACAACCCAGCAGCAGGACCGCTACCTCTGCCTTTGTGCAAGGAGGAACAGGAGGAGCACTGCCAGAGCCCTGCAAAATGACCTCCAGCAGGCCACAGATGTGCATGTGTCTGCTCAAACGGTCAGAAACAGACTCCATGAGGGTGGTACGAGGGTCCAACGTCCACAGGTGGGGTTTGTGCTTACAGCTCAACACCGTGCAGGACGTTTGGCATTTGCCAGAGAACACCAAGATTGGCAAATTCGCCACTGGTGCCCTGTGTTCTTCACAGGTGAAAGGAGGTTCTCACTGAGTATATGTGACAGACGTCTGAGTCTGGAGACGCTGTGGAGAACATTCTACTGCCTGCAAAATCCTCCAGCATGACCGGTTTGGCAGTGGGTCAGTAATGGTGTGGGGTGGCATTTCTTTGGGGGGCCGCACTGCCCTCCATGTGCTAGCCAGAGGTAGCCTGACTGCCATTAGGTACCCAGATGAGATCCTCAGACCCCTTGTGAGACCATATGCTGGTGCAGTTGGCCCTGGGTTCCTCCTAATGCAAGGCAATGCTAGACCTCATGTGGCTGGAGTGTGTCAGCAGTTCCTGCAAGACGAAGGCATTGATGCTATGGACTGGCCCGCCTGTTCCCCAGACCTGAATCCAATTGAGCACATCTGGGACATCATGTCTCGCTCCATCCACCAACACCACGTTGCACCACAGACTGTCCAGGAGTTGGTGAATGCTTTAGTCCAGGTCTGGGAGGAGATCCCTCAGGAGACCATCCGCCACCTCATCAGGAGCATGCCCAGGCGTTGTAGGGAGGTCATACAGGCACATGGAGGCCACACATATGACTGAGCCTCATTTTTACTTGTTTTAAGGACATTACATCAAAGTTGGATCAGCCTGTAGTATGTTTTTCCACTTTAATTTTGACTCCAAAATCCAGACCTCCATGGGTTAATAAATTTGATTTCCATTGATAATTTTTGTGTGATTTTGTTGTCAGCACATTCAACTATGTAAAGAACAAAGTATTTAATAATATTTCATTCATTCAGATCTAGGATGTGTTATTGTAGTGTTCCCTTTATTTTTTTGAGCAGTGTAGTTTCGCAAACTGCAGTTCTGAGAAAACAGCCCTTTTCATTTTTGCATACATTCTCGGCACAAAATACACTTTAAAAAAAGGAATTGGTGCTTTTAATGTTTAGATTAGGGTAGTGCTTTACTCGGTAAGTTTAATTTTGAATTTGCATTGTTGAAAACAGAAATAATTCATACATTTATATAAAATATGAAAAAATATTCAAGTTAAAGCATTAATTTAGTGGTGAATTGTGATACTTCTTTTTATTCTTGTCATTCTCTGCATATCTTTGCATATCTCTTTATCATTCTGTGACTTCAGTACATTAACAATACGTACAATGCAGTAGTTTGTAATAAAATTGTTATGCCCGGCCTAGGGGAGACCTCAGCATAGCATAAAAAAAAATGACTTCCCCTTTTTCCCCAATCCCAAGGATGAACAAGGCCACAGTATATGCAGTTCACAACCAACTATTTATTTTTTGAAATGGAGGTATCATAAGCTTCGGGAGAGCACTGCCAAAACAATAAACAAACAAATCTAAATTTTATTACCTAACTTCTCACCAAAAAGAAAAATGAAAATAAAATACAGACAGCTAACCTACCTCCCTAACGTTAAACAAGAGAAAAAGAAAATAACCGCAACAAAAGAAAAGGCTGCTCACCCCTACAGCTACCAGGACTGCTCTTTGCACTGGGTTTTCATATATACAATCAAGACAATACATTGGCATTCATCCTGCAAATTCTGTGGTCATACAGCATGGTCAAGTAGGGAGCTGGGGGAAAAAAAAACGAAGTGCGCTGGCATCCGACCAGCAGCCTTTTAAACGTGGCACAATTTGTCTTCAGGCCAATCCCCATCCACCACCTACAACGCAAGAACATCAGACAAACGGGGTGAACAGTACCACCATCAGGCAGGGAGGGAAAACACAGAACCGAAAATTATATACTTTTATGACTCAGGGTCATAACAAAATACAAAAAGGTACAACAAAAAGTGCAGATGGGCAGTGTCTTTTTCTGGCTGTAACAACGCATTTATCATGTAGTGTAACTCATAAATTCATTCATGAGGCAGTTTGTTTGTACAGGATTCCTGGCCAAGCTTTGAGTTTTCTTTTTGCCTTCGACTGCAACGGCAACCGCAGGTGAAATTGAGAATTTCTGTCTGTTTTTGGTCACAGTCAGAGTCAGTAAAGTCAACTAACTGCATTGTATCTTTGGCCTCATAAGTGACAACAGCGAAAGTTGCAACTTCATGCAACTTTTATCGGTTCTTCAAAATCAGCTTTATGACCTCTTTCACCTACAGTACTTTTATCCAAGTTGGGAATGGTTTCTTCATCACTGCAGTCCTCATCTTCTGAGTCTGACAGCACAAGGTGCATCTTATCCTCCTCCACCTCAAGAAATAAATCTTTCACCAGTTCTTCCCACTGACTTCTGTCTCTTGCACCTGAGAAATTGTTTAAGAGATATGTTTGAGAGCTGCTGCCACTCTTCTCATAGTCAATGATTCTAACAACACAAAAATAAACCTGTAGTCTAGTGGCTAAGGTACATGACTGGTACCAACCACCTGAGGTTGGTGGTTCAAGTCCTAGTCCAGTCACAGAACACCATTGCTTTTGGGCCCTTGAGCAAGGCCCTTAACCTCACATTGCTCCCAGGGGGATTGGCCCTTGGTTATTCTGATCGACTATAAGTCATTTTTACTTTTTTACTCAAAATTGTTTAGTATTGCAAATTGACATCAAAGCTAATGTGATCTTAAGCTGCATAACTGTATCAGAACACAGACCCATATGATATGCAATCGCTTGGTTTGATCGTACAATGTAATGCTGAGTTGATGACGTTTTCTCCCTTGTCTGTTCTTGGAGGACCAACTTGCCTCGATATTTAATAAAATTTTTCATACTTACTTCAAAAGTAATTTTCAGTTTCAGCGAACTACCTGTGGGGAATAAAGGTTTGCATTGGGCTCATTTCCTTGCAGCATGTTATTTAAGTTAATTAGAGTGGGACGATTATAAGAGTTGCTATCTGGGTAAAGGCAGATGATCTGTCCAATGTGGGAAGCATAACAGATTGCCAGTTGAGTCCAATCGAAGAAATTCCATATTCTATAATGTAGGGAACAAAGGGTTGCAATTAGGCTCAATTCCTAGCAGCATGTTATCAATTAAGTTAATGAGAGTGGGACGACTATAAGAGTTGCTACCTGGGAAAAGGCAGGTGATCTGTCCATTGGGGGAAGTATCACGGATTGCCTGTTGAGTCCAGTCGAAGAAATTTTGTATCCTATTATCAGGAGAAAAGGACACGGTGATTTATCTCGCTCTGCGATAAAGGTATAGTTGAATATTGTTGTATGGTAGTTTGCCGAATGAATAGAGCTTTTATCTTATGGTTTTAATTGTTACTTTTTAGGCTAACTGTGGTTGGGGTAGACGAGCAGAAACTGGTTCAGCGCCTTGACGGTATTAAGTATTTTCCGGTTTTATGAACGTTTTTATTGTTGGGTTGGATACTTGCGTTGCTATTTCCTGTGGGTGAACTCAGCTGGGTAGAAGGCGTGGCCACTGATCAGCGTTGTAATCTTGATGCTTGTGCATCTGATTCGGGTCTGCAGTAATCCTTGAGCGGCGAACCTGTAAAGTATGATATGGCAATATTGGATTGTGGAATTGCATGTTGGTTAGGAGTGTGGCTGGCTATATGTAATACTAATATGTATGTTTTCCTTTTAAGGAATTGTGCCAGCCACTATTTCCAGAGTTATTTGTTTGTTGCGAACTGTTTTTATGCCTTCCTCCTGTTTTCTTCCCCCTTCTGAAAAGACGTGGGCTACTTGGCTTTGCTAGCCGGCTATTTGTACGGGGGATCGGGGTCCGGTCTTGCGGCAGGCTCCTTTTTGCCACTGGGTGTTTGGGTGCGTGGCGTGCGATGGTGGGTGCAGGAATCTTAAATTCACGTGTGCTGCGGTTTGATTTTGTAATTGCATCTGGTTGCATGTGCATGTGGTGCGTCTTTTCTCACTTTTTCCAGGAACTGGTGGTGGAACGGAGCTGAGGTGGCAGAGACGGACCCGGGTCATCCCAATAAAGGGGGAACTAGTATAATTTCTTAACGAACACTTGCGATTTTAAAATTCTTGTAATAAAGATTACTGGTATTTTTCCAATTCTTGTCTCAGAGCCTCCTTGTTCTCCGCGGGGGAAAAATTGTTTATCTTGGTTTTGAAGTTATGGGGTCCTCTCTGCCCTTTTAATCAGAAGGTGGCGTAGTCGAATGTTTGCGGTCACTACATACCATTGTAGGTCGCTAAACGGAACAAGTATGTGTTCTAACCATTTGTAAGTATTTAACAGTTATTTCATTGTTCCAAATTATTAAAGTAATGGTAATGATGAATCACTGTTCACAAGAGAAGAAACGGAAATTCTATTATGTTAAAACAGACTCGTATTCGCAATTTCGTACACTATAGACACTCCCTTCATTTTTGTTCACTTCGTGAATTGCCTGGCACAGTGTATTTTATCAGATTCTTCCCATTTCCTCTTTAACCTCCCACAAAGCTGGTGCAGAGTTGTGTGTGTGTGTGTGTTTTTTTTTTTTTTTTTTATACATTCAGATCTATCAACACATCTGTATATACATGCACATAAAAGTGTAACAGGAGAGGAAATGATAAACATCAAAGTAATGCATTGTACAAAAATGTATCAACATGTTGTGAGAGCAACATGTATTTTATGGTTATTTACCCTTCTTTTATGGTCCCTCACCATGTACCCAGACACAGCCAGAGAAGGACAAATGGTCCCCCTCCCTCATAAACATCTCCAACCCGGTGATCAAAGGCTTTTCGTGCATGGCAAGGAGTAGACTTATTCAGAAATTAGGATGAATCACTTATGATGGCCAATATGGATGTACACTTGGGGTTACCAGTCAAAATCAGAATCGGGCATTGTATGACCCTCTTTGTTCTTGGTAAGCCCTAAGGTGCCCCCCAAATGTTGTATCCTTTGACAAACATGCTCAACCACAGGGGGCCATCACACAGAAGAGTGTGTGTTTAAAATGTTAAAATGGAATATTTGAGAGGCATTAGCTCATGGACTTTAATAATAGTGGGGTGTTTTTAACGTCCAAAAGCTGCCAATGCCTCACAGATTAAATATCCAAGTGCCGGACGTTAAGAACACGGAGACAGGATGCCATAAACTTCAGAAGGGAATGGAGAAATATAGATACATACACCCAAACCAAAAATACATAAACATGTGCAAGCATAAATTTCATGCCATATTGATTTCCATCAAATTTTTAATAAGGTCTACCCCTTTGGACCAGTTATTCAGAGTTGCTGTTGAGGCCCTTTGCAACCTGGCAGTGCATCTTTCCAGTATAAGAATATTAAGATAACATTGCCACAAAGATTTCATGTCACACTTAGGCTCATGTCAGCCTTTAAGAATAGTTTTCTTTGCTGCCGTCAAACATGCCATAAGGAGGCATCTCTTCTGTAAGTTTAAGATAATGTTTAAGCCGTCACTGAGAAGAAGCAATGCTGGGCATAAAGGTATATCAGTATTTAGAAGCGGAGATAAAATCTCAGCTAACTTTTCCCAGAAATCTGCTATATCAGGACATTCCCAAAACATGCATAAAGTTACCAAGTGCCCCAATGTTACAAATTTTACAGGAGTTTGTTCTGACATGCCCAATATGTAGTGATATAGAATCTGTGGGCTAACTTGAAGTTTACAACCTGAAGTGCAGGGTTCTTGGAAGATGTAAATACATTGGTCCAAATTGTATTCCAATTAGGCTTCACATCCAAAGAATCAAGATCCCTATCCCACACCAAAACCACCCCAAGAGGTCTTTCTTTGGCTGTAATCAGCTTGTCATAAAGAAAAGACACAAGATCTCGAATAGTTTCATAGAAGGTAAGGAACTCATACATAGGATGTTCGGATAATGGAAGGTTCCAGGGAACTCCATAGGTGCATATGTAGCACCTGAAAAGATAAGTTGTTTTGTTGTGCATTGATGTTGTAGTTTATTCACTTTTTGTTCAGTGGTACCAGTAATGGTTGGTTATTTTGCATTGGGTATGTATAATTGCGCCCGACAGCAGGGGGCAGTGTGGAACTGGCCGTCTGAAAGCACCGCGAGCTAAGTAGCAGAAGAAGAAGTGTGTGAAGTGAAGAGACGAAGCTCCTGAGGAGAAAGAAAGTTGCGCTCGGTGATACAGTGACAGCTTTGGTTTTATGTTTCGCCAGCCCTGCCGTGAATAATAAAACTGAACTGATTCCACACCAAACTGTCGTACATTGAGTGGTGTAACAATTTGGAGGTCCCACCGAGATAAAGTTAGTTATTATTTCACGGCTGAGGACGTTTTTAACTCCGGAAAAATGCGGTAACGTCGGACGCGAGTAAGCAGCAAGTCAGCTAAGTGAGCTAACGTTAGCTACATGTAACAGCTGAAGTCGAGCTAGAAGACAGTGTCGTTTTGTTGTTTTTCCAAGTGTTAAACGAGTTAAACGTTACAAGCAAGATGTCGAAACACCGAGAAGAGTTTCTGTTGGAAATAGAAGCTAAACTGCTTGGACTTACTGTGAAAGAACTACACAGAGTCTGTGAGTATTGTAAAATAGCTGGAAAAGACTCTGAGGACATTAAAAACAAAACTCGCCGTTCGTTGGTTAAGCACATAGTAAAGTTTTGTGAACGTGAAGACTTTCTTGAGCGGGAAGATGAAGGCATGTCTGTGCTTTTGGAGCTAAACGACACACTCCGCGCGCTGCGGTATGATCCAATGAAGACCGATGACGTGGGAATAGCGCCACTCTCCTCTTCACCTGCGGCTGGGGAGGGGGAGGAGCAGACGGCAAGTTCGGCTCAGCCCACGTCTGGACAACAGGGAGACACACACTGCTCTTGCCGTCGCTTGAGCCACAGGTATTCCGGGACACAGCGCGGGGCAGAGACTCCATAAGCAACGGCTGCTGCGCTTCCAATGGATTTAGAAAGGACTTTAGGATAAATGGACATTTTGGTGAGTCAACTTCAAAAGACACTTTGAGCTTTAGCAGCCTTGAACATCAAATTGAAGGTGGAATAAGGAAGGGTTATCCAGAAATTTAAATTACAGAAGCAGGGTACGTGCTGTAAATCCTGGCTTGAAACTGAGGAGCTATCTAGAGGGTAAAAAAGATCTCACCCTAGCCACTCTCAGACAAATATTAAGAGCCCACTATGCGGAAAAGGATGCAACTGTACTGTATCAACAACTGACAAAAGCTGTACAGGGACCGGGTGAAACTGCACTTGATTTTGTGGTCCGAGTACTTGATCTGCGCCAAAAGGTCCTGTTTGCATCTGAGCGTGCCCAATCTGGCCTGAAATATAACAAAGAGCTAGTTTATAGCCAGTGTTTTCAGTCCATCATGACAGGCTTGTCAAATGACAACATAAGAGCAGAGATGAGGATGTATCTGCAGGATGAGCACAGTAGTGATGAGCTGCTTCTGCAAAAAAATGCAGATTGCCCAACACAATGAACATGAGAGGACTCAAAAGATGAAAGCCACGAATAAAGTCACTCATAGGGCAAGTCTGAGCACAGTAGAGAGAGGTGAGGATGAAAATGACCCTTTGACAACCACAGTTTCAGCTAAACCGAACAAACCGATTAAAGAGAACTCCCTATTTGCTAAAATGGAGGAGAGTAATACAGCAATTCGGGAGCTCACAGGCCAAGTAGCATCCCTTGTGCAAACTGTCCAGCATGGTAGAAAAGCTGTTGATGATGGCCAAACCAAAACTCCAGCTAATGCTTTTAGGAGACCTCAGAGACGATGTGTAGCATGTCAGCAGGACAAAAAGGACTGCAACAGAGCCTGTAAACCTGTGCGCAGTGAAGGGGGAAAGAAAAAAACTGCCTACTCAGTACCCTTCAGCATCCTTTAAGTCAAATGTTAAACTTAAAGGAGACAAACCCTCTGACTCACACAACCCTTTTACGAAACGCAAGCGAGTTGCACAGTTGATTGGCAAAAGGTGTCTTGTCTGGTGCAAGATGAACAGTGTAAAGACTCAAGCCTTGTGGGACACAGGAGCACAAGTGTCCATCATGAGTGAGACATGGAAATCTCAAAACTTACCTGATTTAGGAATCTGTCCCATCAGCGAACTGTTAAGTGATGATGAACTGCTGGTCCTGAGAGCTGCAAATGGCTCAGAAATCCCCTTTCAGGGCTGGGTACCAGTTAGTTTCAGTCTGTGTGATCCAAAAGCTAGAGAAGCAATGTCTGATGAGATACTAGTTCCAGTACTAGTGAGTAGGGACATAGTGCAGAGGCCCATAATAGGGTTTAATGCCATTGTGGAGATGTGGAGAAACAGGGAAGATCAGGTTCAGCTGAGTGAAAATATTGCAATGCTCAGAAATTCACGAAGGCTAGGATCAGGGAAGGCTGAGGCATTGCTAAACCTCATTCAGTGGGCTACAAATGAGAATGTTACTGAGAATGTACCTGTCAGAACAGAACGCACATCTTTTGTAGTTCCAGGGGGACAAATTAAGTGTATCACCTGTCCTGTCAAAACAGGTCTGAAAGTAAAAACCGAAATGCTCTTCGAACCTGAGGAAGACTTGTCACTGGATGAAGGAATCAGAATCACCTGTCAGCTGATAAATGTTTCCTGCTCCTCACATAAAGCCAACATTTATGTGGAAAATACCACACAACATGACATCACATTACCAGGTAAAATTGTGATAGGGAGCATACAGAGAATAACAGACTGTTACCCGGTGCAGCCAGAGGAACACCAGATTAATCCTGTAGTTGTAGGAACTTCTCAGACTCCACCATGCTCCACCTCAGAGCTGTCCCAAGGTGATCCCCACGCCAAACTGTTTGATCCACCTGTCAGTGTGGACCACTTGACCGGTGAACAACAAGCAGTGGTCAGACAAATGCTCAGGGAGGAATCAGGAGCATTCGCCAGTCACAAAGATGACATAGGCTACATTAAAAACTTAAAAATGGACATTAAGCTAACTGATGAGGTCCCAGTAACCAAAACATACAATGCCATACCTCACCCATTGTATGATGAGGTCAAGAACCACATCCAGGACTTGTTAAATAAAGACTTCATCCGCAAATCCACCTCTTCATATGCAGCTGCAGTGGTTTGTGTGAGAAAGAGAGACAGGAGCCTAAGACTTTGTATTGACTACAGGGGGCTTAATAAAAAGACAATCCCAGATAGGCACCCCATACCACGCATACAGGAGATACTTGATGGTCTTGGTGGAAATGCTTGGTTCAGCGTGCTGGACCAAGGCAAAGCTTATCATCAAGGAAGTGTTAGTGAGGACTCAAAGAAATTCATAGCCTTCACCACCCCATGGGGACTGTATGAATGGAACAGGATCCCATTTGGCCTTACAAATGCACCCTCAACATTCCAGCGCAGTATGGAAGAGAGCCTGGTAGGTCTCAGAGACAAAATATGCATTCCATACTTGGACGATGTCTTAGTCTACAGTAAAACATTCACACAGCATGTACAGGATGTGAGGTCTGTCCTCAAACGACAGCAAGCTTGGGGAATTAAACTGAGGCCAGACAAATGTGACCTGTTCAAAAATGAAGTCCGCTATGTTGGTAAAGTGATCTCAGCTGAAGGCTACAGGATGGACAGGAAAGAAATAGAAGCTGTGCAAACGCTAAAGGCAAAACCCCCTCCAAACATCAAAGAGCTGCGCAAACTCCTGGGTTTCCTGGGGTACTATAGAAGCTATGTGCAGGATTTTTCTTGTCATGCAAAATGCCTGTATGACCTACTTTCAGTAGATGTAACCCCAAATCCTGTGTCAAAGCCTACCCTTCGGTCAGCAGGGGCGGGACAGCTCCCCCCACATCAGAAAATAATATGGAATGACACTCACCAGGAAGTTCTGAACTATTTAGTTGATGTTCTGACTAACCCACCTGTAATGGCTTATCCAAGGTTTGAAGATCCATTCATTCTTCATGTGGATGCTTCAGAACAGGGACTGGGAGCAGTCTTGTATCAGAGGCAGGAAGGCAGACTCAGAGTGATTGGGTATGGCTCACGAACGTTGACACCAGCAGAAAAAAACTACCACTTACATTCAGGAAAGCTTGAGTTTTTAGCACTCAAATGGGCTGTTACAGACAGGTTTAGAGACTATTTGTTTTACGCTCCCTCTGTAACAGTATACAGTGACTACAATCCTGTTACTTATGTTTTGAGTACAGCTGAACTGAACGCGACTGGACATCGCTGGGTGTCTGAGCTTGCTGACTTCAACATAACACTGAAGTATCGTCCAGGAAAAACAAATACAGATGCAGATTTCCTGTCTTGCACGCCTGTGAGTATGGACTCTTATATGAGTGAGTGCACAGAGCAGTGCTCCCCTGAAACTTTAAGTGTAATATTCAGCACAGTTGAAACACAAAAACAACATGAAGTAGACTGGATCTCAGCCATTACTTGCAGCCCACATGTTCAGGAGCTAACTGCAGATAACCAGCCAGATGTAAAAGTAACTCAGCAAGAGTTACTACAAACACAGTTGCAAGACTCTGTCATATCCCGTGTACTCCAGTTGAAAGCATCTGGTGAAAAACCAGACAGAAGGGTCATGAATATGGAAACAGCAAAAACTAGACAACTGCTACATGAATGGAAAAGACTGCATGTTTCCCGAGAAGGCCTGTTGAAGCGCAAAACTGCAACCTATACTCAAATTGTGCTTCCGGAAAAGTACAAAGAGCTTGTGTACAAGTACCTTCATTGTGAAATGGGACACCTAGGGGTAGAGCGCGTAGTACACCTTGCTAGGCAGAGGTTTTATTGGCCTGGGATGCAAAAAGATATTGAGTTTTTTATAACCCAGGTTTGTAAATGCAACATCCAGAAAAAACCTGCTGTGCATAGCAGAGCTCCCATGTGTCATGTACCTGCAACAGCGCCCTTTGAAATAGTCTCTGTAGATTATCTTCACCTTGAAAAAAGCAGGGGAGGGTATGAGTATATTTTAGTGATAATTGACAACTTTACTAAGTTTGCCCAGGCTTACCCAACCCGTAACAAATCAGGCAAAACGGCAGCAGAAAAAATCTTTAATGATTTTTCTCTAAAATTTGATTTCCCTGCTAAAATACATCACGATCAAGGCAAAGAATGTGAGAACCAGATGTTCAGACAGTTGCAAAAATACACTGGCATGACCAACTCAAAGACAACCCCCCACCATCCACAAGGGAACCCAGCTGAAAGATTTAATCGCACCTTGTTGTCAATGCTGCGGACCTTGGATGAGGAGAAAAAGGGAAATTGGAGTGACTATGTGGGTAAAGTTGTAAACGCTTACAACTGCACAACCAGTGAGGCAACAGGATATTCTCCTTTCTACTTGCTTTTCGGTAGAAATCCTCGTTTGCCAATTGACTTGATATTTGGCATAAATGAGGAGGAAGGATGTAATTCACACCAGGAATATGCTCAAAAATGGCAGCAGCAAATGAAAGAAGCATATGACATAGCATCCAAAACCATCAAAAGACTACAGCAAGAGGAAAAACATATTATGACCAAAAAGACAAAGTTCAGTGCTTTCCCCAGGTGACAGGGTCCTCGTGAGAAATATGTCAGAGCGGGGAGGACCAGGAAAGCTGCGCTGTTATTGGGAGGATCAAATACACATCGTGGTCTCTCAAAAGGGAAAAGACAGCCCAGTATATGAGGTAAAACCTGAACGTGGCACAGGGAGGGGCAGAATCCTCCATCGCAACATGTTAATGCCATGTAATGCTTTGCCACTTCAAGAAACACCTCAAAGCACTGTCAGAGGACAAAATCCTAATGAAGCATCAGAGGACTCCGAGAGTTCAGATGAGGAGGAATGTTACTGGGCTCATAAACTGAGGCACCATCACTGCCAGCCTGGAGAGCAAAACATTGCACATCCCATTACTCTTGAAACAGAACCTCAGCCTGAACTTAATGCAGAAGCAGAAGAGTTCAGAATGGAGACTCCAGTAGAAATGTTTGTGGACAATGACTTTATGGAAAATTCCACAACTGGACATGACACTCAAGAGGTCAACCACACTGTTCAGTCTGCGGACCTGCCCAGCACACAGGAGGCAGAGCCTTCTGACACACAGCCACGCAGGTCACAGAGAGAAAGAAGACCTAAAGAGACATTAACATATGAATCATTAGGCCAACCTACTCAGCGTGTGGTGGGGGTATGTTAATACACTGGCACCAGTATATGGACAATATAGTGTGCCCTGGCTACCTTCACACATGTTTGGAACACACCTAGTTTATCCTACTCTTGTTCCTACAGGATACTACTGATAAACTGGTAATGTTCACTATGGACTGTGGCAGATTATTCTGTGAAGAGTGGACACAGTCATAGGGACTGTTTGTGAACTGAGTGGGTACTGTCCATTATGTGTGTCATGGGACAGTAAGGACTGAGATAACCAAAGTGAAAAAAAGAGTTTTAGTCATAACCTAGATAGTTAGAATTAAGTTATGGCATTGGAATAATGTAAATGGAATGGTTACAGTATATGTTTAAGTCTGTATAAGTCAGAAGTCTCCATGGAGTATATAGTGAGATGACAGAAATGATTTTGTCTCATTTTGAATTTGTCAGCATTAATGTAGTACTGTACTATTGCTACAACTGCTCAGAGGTAGACTATTCTTAAGTCTAAACACTGTAGTGTTAAGAGTGGAGTGTGATGATATACAGCAGTAATGTACTCTTATGGTAAAAACCATTGAAATGTACTGAAATCCATTTATTTTGTTCTAACTTTCAAAAGAAAGCTATTGCCATTATTTGATGTGTCATAATTTATAGTGTTACCTGTAAGTTTGGAATTATAAGTTGAGTATTGATATTACATTCCATAGGCAGAAGTGTACTGTAAATGTATGTCAATGTTGAGGACAACATTTATTTTGCAGGAGGATTGTAGCACCTGAAAAGATAAGTTGTTTTGTTGTGCATTGATATTGTAGTTTATTCACTTTTTGTTCAGTGGTACCAGTAATGGTTGGTTATTTTGCATTGGGTATGTATAATTGCGCCCGACAGCAGGGGGCAGTGTAGAACTGGCCGTCTGAAAGCACCGCAAGCTAAGTAGCAGAAGAAGAAGTGTGTGAAGTGAAGAGACGAAGCTCCTGAGGAGAAAGAAAGTTGCGCTCGGTGATACAGTGACAGGTTTGGTTTTATGTTTCGCCAGCCCTGCCGTGAATAATAAAACTGAACTGATTCCACACCAAACTGTCGTACATTGAGTGGTGTAACAGTGTCGTTTTGTTGTTTTTCCAAGTGTTAAACGAGTTAAACGTTACAAGCAAGATGTCGAAACACCGAGAAGAGTTTCTGTTGGAAATAGAAGCTAAACTGCTTGGACTTACTGTGAAAGAACTACACAGAGTCTGTGAGTATTGTAAAATAGCTGGAAAAGACTCTGAGGACATTAAAAACAAAACTCGCCGTTCGTTGGTTAAGCACATAGTAAAGTTTTGTGAACGTGAAGACTTTCTTGAGCGGGAAGATGAAGGCATGTCTGTGCTTTTGGAGCTAAACGACACACTCCGCATGCCTGTGTATGATCCAATGAAGACCGATGACGGGGAATAGCGCCACTCTCCTCTTCACCTGTGGCTGGGGAGGGGGAGGAGCAGACGGCAAGTTCGGCTCAGCCCACGTCTGGACAACAGGGAGACCACACTCTTGCCGTCGCTTGAGCCACAGGTATTCCGGGACACAGCGCGGGGCAGAGACTCCATAAGCAACGGCTGCTGCGCCTTCCAATGGATTTAGAAAGGACTTTAGGATAAATGGACATTTTGGTGAGTCAACTTCAAAAGACACTTTGAGCTTTAGCAGCCTTGAACATCAAATTGAAGGTGGAATAAGGAAGGGTTATCCAGAAATTTAAATTACAGAAGCAGGGTACGTGCTGTAAATCCTGGCTTGAAACTGAGGAGCTATCTAGAGGGTAAAAAAGATCTCACCCTAGCCACTCTCAGACAAATATTAAGAGCCCACTATGCGGAAAAGGATGCAACTGTACTGTATCAACAACTGACAAAAGCTGTACAGGGACCGGTGAAACTGCACTTGATTTTGTGGTCCGAGTACTTGATCTGCGCCAAAAGGTCCTGTTTGCATCTGAGCGTGCCCAATCTGGCCTGAAATATAACAAAGAGCTAGTTTATAGCCAGTGTTTTCAGTCCATCATGACAGGCTTGTCAAATGACAACATAAGAGCAGAGATGAGGATGTATCTGCAGGATGAGCACAGTAGTGATGAGCTGCTTCTGCAAAAAATGCAGATTGCCCAACACAATGAACATGAGAGGACTCAAAAGATGAAAGCCACGAATAAAGTCACTCATAGGGCAAGTCTGAGCACAGTAGAGAGAGGTGAGGATGAAAATGACCCTTTGACAACCACAGTTTCAGCTAAACCGAACAAACCGATTAAAGAGAACTCCCTATTTGCTAAAATGGAGGAGAGTAATACAGCAATTCGGGAGCTCACAGGCCAAGTAGCATCCCTTGTGCAAACTGTCCAGCATGGTAGAAAAGCTGTTGATGATGGCCAAACCAAAACTCCAGCTAATGCTTTTAGGAGACCTCAGAGACGATGTGTAGCATGTCAGCAGGACAAAAGGACTGCAACAGAGCCTGTAAACCTGTGCGCAGTGAAGGGGGAAAGAAAAAAACTGCCTACTCAGTACCCTTCAGCATCCTTTAAGTCAAATGTTAAACTTAAAGGAGACAAACCCTCTGACTCACACAACCCTTTTACGAAACGCAAGCGAGTTGCACAGTTGATTGGCAAAAGGTGTCTTGTCTGGTGCAAGATGAACAGTGTAAAGACTCAAGCCTTGTGGGACACAGGAGCACAAGTGTCCATCATGAGTGAGACATGGAAATCTCAAAACTTACCTGATTTAGGAATCTGTCCCATCAGCGAACTGTTAAGTGATGATGAACTGCTGGTCCTGAGAGCTGCAAATGGCTCAGAAATCCCCTTTCAGGGCTGGGTACCAGTTAGTTTCAGTCTGTGTGATCCAAAAGCTAGAGAAGCAATGTCTGATGAGATACTAGTTCCAGTACTAGTGAGTAGGGACATAGTGCAGAGGCCCATAATAGGGTTTAATGCCATTGTGGAGATGTGGAGAAACAGGAAGATCAGGTTCAGCTGAGTGAAAATATTGCAATGCTCAGAAATTCACGAAGGCTAGGATCAGGAAGGCTGAGGCATTGCTAAACCTCATTCAGTGGGCTACAAATGAGAATGTTACTGAGAATGTACCTGTCAGAACAGAACGCACATCTTTTGTAGTTCCAGGGGGACAAATTAAGTGTATCACCTGTCCTGTCAAAACAGGTCTGAAAGTAAAAACCGAAATGCTCTTCGAACCTGAGGAAGACTTGTCACTGGATGAAGGAATCAGAATCACCTGTCAGCTGATAAATGTTTCCTGCTCCTCACATAAAGCCAACATTTATGTGGAAAATACCACACAACATGACATCACATTACCAGGTAAAATTGTGATAGGGAGCATACAGAGAATAACAGACTGTTACCCGGTGCAGCCAGAGGAACACCAGATTAATCCTGTAGTTGTAGGAACTTCTCAGACTCCACCATGCTCCACCTCAGAGCTGTCCCAAGGTGATCCCCACGCCAAACTGTTTGATCCACCTGTCAGTGTGGACCACTTGACCGGTGAACAACAAGCAGTGGTCAGACAAATGCTCAGGAGGAATCAGGAGCATTCGCCAGTCACAAAGATGACATAGGCTACATTAAAAACTTAAAAATGGACATTAAGCTAACTGATGAGGTCCCAGTAACCAAAACATACAATGCCATACCTCACCCATTGTATGATGAGGTCAAGAACCACATCCAGGACTTGTTAAATAAAGACTTCATCCGCAAATCCACCTCTTCATATGCAGCTGCAGTGGTTTGTGTGAGAAAGAGAGACAGGAGCCTAAGACTTTGTATTGACTACAGGGGGCTTAATAAAAAGACAATCCCAGATAGGCACCCCATACCACGCATACAGGAGATACTTGATGGTCTTGGTGGAAATGCTTGGTTCAGCGTGCTGGACCAAGGCAAAGCTTATCATCAAGGAAGTGTTAGTGAGGACTCAAAGAAATTCATAGCCTTCACCACCCCATGGGGACTGTATGAATGGAACAGGATCCCATTTGGCCTTACAAATGCACCCTCAACATTCCAGCGCAGTATGGAAGAGAGCCTGGTAGGTCTCAGAGACAAAATATGCATTCCATACTTGGACGATGTCTTAGTCTACAGTAAAACATTCACACAGCATGTACAGGATGTGAGGTCTGTCCTCAAACGACAGCAAGCTTGGGGAATTAAACTGAGGCCAGACAAATGTGACCTGTTCAAAAATGAAGTCCGCTATGTTGGTAAAGTGATCTCAGCTGAAGGCTACAGGATGGACAGGAAAGAAATAGAAGCTGTGCAAACGCTAAAGGCAAAACCCCCTCCAAACATCAAAGAGCTGCGCAAACTCCTGGGTTTCCTGGGGTACTATAGAAGCTATGTGCAGGATTTTTCTTGTCATGCAAAATGCCTGTATGACCTACTTTCAGTAGATGTAACCCCAAATCCTGTGTCAAAGCCTACCCTTCGGTCAGCAGGGGCGGGACAGCTCCCCCCACATCAGAAAATAATATGGAATGACACTCACCAGGAAGTTCTGAACTATTTAGTTGATGTTCTGACTAACCCACCTGTAATGGCTTATCCAAGGTTTGAAGATCCATTCATTCTTCATGTGGATGCTTCAGAACAGGGACTGGGAGCAGTCTTGTATCAGAGGCAGGAAGGCAGACTCAGAGTGATTGGGTATGGCTCACGAACGTTGACACCAGCAGAAAAAAACTACCACTTACATTCAGGAAAGCTTGAGTTTTTAGCACTCAAATGGGCTGTTACAGACAGGTTTAGAGACTATTTGTTTTACGCTCCCTCTGTAACAGTATACAGTGACAACAGTCCAGTTACTTATGTTTTGAGTACAGCTGAACTGAACGCGACTGGACATCGCTGGGTGTCTGAGCTTGCTGACTTCAACATAACACTGAAGTATCGTCCAGGAAAAACAAATACAGATGCAGATTTCCTGTCTTGCACGCCTGTGAGTATGGACTCTTATATGAGTGAGTGCACAGAGCAGTGCTCCCCTGAAACTTTAAGTGTAATATTCAGCACAGTTGAAACACAAAAACAACATGAAGTAGACTGGATCTCAGCCATTACTTGCAGCCCACATGTTCAGGAGCTAACTGCAGATAACCAGCCAGATGTAAAAGTAACTCAGCAAGAGTTACTACAAACACAGTTGCAAGACTCTGTCATATCCCGTGTACTCCAGTTGAAAGCATCTGGTGAAAAACCAGACAGAAGGGTCATGAATATGGAAACAGCAAAAACTAGACAACTGCTACATGAATGGAAAAGACTGCATGTTTCCCGAGAAGGCCTGTTGAAGCGCAAAACTGCAACCTATACTCAAATTGTGCTTCCGGAAAAGTACAAAGAGCTTGTGTACAAGTACCTTCATTGTGAAATGGGACACCTAGGGGTAGAGCGCGTAGTACACCTTGCTAGGCAGAGGTTTTATTGGCCTGGGATGCAAAAAGATATTGAGATTTTTGTAACCCAGGTTTGTAAATGCAACATCCAGAAAAAACCTGCTGTGCATAGCAGAGCTCCCATGTGTCATGTACCTGCAACAGCGCCCTTTGAAATAGTCTCTGTAGATTATCTTCACCTTGAAAAAAGCAGGGGAGGGTATGAGTATATTTTAGTGATAATTGACAACTTTACTAAGTTTGCCCAGGCTTACCCAACCCGTAACAAATCAGGCAAAACGGCAGCAGAAAAAATCTTTAATGATTTTTCTCTAAAATTTGATTTCCCTGCTAAAATACATCACGATCAAGGCAAAGAATTTGAGAACCAGATGTTCAGACAGTTGCAAAAATACACTGGCATGACCAACTCAAAGACAACCCCCCACCATCCACAAGGGAACCCAGCTGAAAGATTTAATCGCACCTTGTTGTCAATGCTGCGGACCTTGGATGAGGAGAAAAAGGGAAATTGGAGTGACTATGTGGGTAAAGTTGTAAACGCTTACAACTGCACAACCAGTGAGGCAACAGGATATTCTCCTTTCTACTTGCTTTTCGGTAGAAATCCTCGTTTGCCAATTGACTTGATATTTGGCATAAATGAGGAGGAAGGATGTAATTCACACCAGGAATATGCTCAAAAATGGCAGCAGCAAATGAAAGAAGCATATGACATAGCATCCAAAACCATCAAAAAGACTACAGCAAGAGGAAAAACATATTATGACCAAAAAAGACAAAGTTCAGTGCTTTCCCCAGGTGACAGGGTCCTCGTGAGAAATATGTCAGAGCGGGGAGGACCAGGAAAGCTGCGCTGTTATTGGGAGGATCAAATACACATCGTGGTCTCTCAAAAGGAAAAGACAGCCCAGTATATGAGGTAAAACCTGAACGTGGCACAGGGAGGGGCAGAATCCTCCATCGCAACATGTTAATGCCATGTAATGCTTTGCCACTTCAAGAAACACCTCAAAGCACTGTCAGAGGACAAAATCCTAATGAAGCATCAGAGGACTCCGAGAGTTCAGATGAGGAGGAATGTTACTGGGCTCATAAACTGAGGCACCATCACTGCCAGCCTGGAGAGCAAAACATTGCACATCCCATTACTCTTGAAACAGAACCTCAGCCTGAACTTAATGCAGAAGCAGAAGAGTTCAGAATGGAGACTCCAGTAGAAATGTTTGTGGACAATGACTTTATGGAAAATTCCACAACTGGACATGACACTCAAGAGGTCAACCACACTGTTCAGTCTGCGGACCTGCCCAGCACACAGGAGGCAGAGCCTTCTGACACACAGCCACGCAGGTCACAGAGAGAAAGAAGACCTAAAGAGACATTAACATATGAATCATTAGGCCAACCTACTCAGCGTGTGGTGGGGGTATGTTAATACACTGGCACCAGTATATGGACAATATAGTGTGCCCTGGCTACCTTCACACATGTTTGGAACACACCTAGTTTATCCTACTCTTGTTCCTACAGGATACTACTGATAAACTGGTAATGTTCACTATGGACTGTGGCAGATTATTCTGTGAAGAGTGGACACAGTCATAGGGACTGTTTGTGAACTGAGTGGGTACTGTCCATTATGTGTGTCATGGGACAATAAGGACTGAGATAACCAAAGTGAAAAAAAGAGTTTTAGTCATAACCTAGATAGTTAGAATTAAGTTATGGCATTGGAATAATGTAAATGGAATGGTTACAGTATATGTTTAAGTCTGTATAAGTCAGAAGTCTCCATGGAGTATATAGTGAGATGACAGAAATGATTTTGTCTCATTTTGAATTTGTCAGCATTAATGTAGTACTGTACTATTGCTACAACTGCTCAGAGGTAGACTATTCTTAAGTCTAAACACTGTAGTGTTAAGAGTGGAGTGTGATGAGATCACATGATATACAGTAGTAATGTACTCTTATGGTAAAAACCATTGAAATGTACTGAAATCCATTTATTTTGTTCTAACTTTCAAAAGAAAGCTATTGCCATTATTTGATGTGTCATAATTTATAGTGTTACCTGTAAGTTTGGAATTATAAGTTGAGTATTGATATTACATTCCATAGGCAGAAGTGTACTGTAAATGTATGTCAATGTTGAGGACAACATTTATTTTGCAGGGGAGGATTGTAGCACCTGAAAAGATAAGTTGTTTTGTTGTGCATTGATATTGTAGTCTATTCACTTTTTGTTCAGTGGTACCAGTAATGGTTGGTTATTTTGGATTGGGTATGTATAATTGCGCCCGACAGCAGGGGGCAGTGTAGAACTGGCCGTCTGAAAGCACCGCAAGCTAAGTAGCAGAAGAAGAAGTGTGTGAAGTGAAGAGACGAAGCTCCTGAGGAGAAAGAAAGTTGCGCTCGGTGATACAGTGACAGGTTGTGGTTTTATGTTTCGCCAGCCCTGCCGTGAATAATAAAACTGAACTGATTCCACACCAAACTGTCGTACATTGAGTGGTGTAACACATAGTTGTGTAACACGTGTAGTCCAAGATAGAGAAAATAAGAAGTGCCTGGAAGAGAAAAAGTTTCCTTTAAATCTGAAAACGTTTTAAGACCATTACTGTCAAATAAATCTGCTAAAACATACACATTCCTATCTGACCAAGAGGGGATCACAAAAGGTTTTGATCCTGTTAGCAAGCTGTTATTATGCCATAACGGGGAGGCCTCAAGTTGTTTTTTTGCACATGCAAGTGCCTTTCAACTTGATTCCATATATCTAACTTATTACTAATAATAGGGCCCAATCTTAAAGCAAATTTCTGTTTAACACCTGCAAATAGTAGGTCTTGAAGCCTATGTGGTGTCACTATATCTTCCTCTATGCATCGGCCAAGGGACATTGGAGGAAGACTCAAACCAGGTCCTGATGGCTCTTAACTGAAAGGCCCAAAAAAATAAAGCTTAAAATTGGGGTATGCAAGGCCACCAACTAATTTATGACATTGCAATTTTTCAAAGGATATTCTTGGGCATTTATTATTCCAGATACATTGTTTACAGACATACTCTATAACTGCTAAAAACTTTGGAGGAGGGTGAGGAGGAATCATTGAGTACAAAAAATTAATTTGAGGTAAAATGTTCATCTTAACCACTGAGATCCTGCCATGCAATGAAATATATAAGGAATACCATCTATTAAAGTCATTCCTTATCCTATCTAAGGTAACGTTATAATGGTCGCCACAGATAGTGCTTTTGCTAGGATGCATCCTAATTCCCAAATAAGTAAATCCAGAAGGGTGTATTTGAATAGAGGGAGAGGTAAAACAGTAACATAATTCAATGGCAGTTAATTCTGTGGCCTGAAAATGATCAAAATTTTTTTAACAAGGCTAAAGGATGTGGAACAGAATGTGAAATCTCTGATAAAAAAAGAATGATGTCATCTGCACATAAAAAAATTTAGTGATGTGTGTTATTTAAACATATAGGTTTTATAAGAAGGCTCTGTCAGTTCAAGCGAGATTGCAAACAAAATAGGAGATGGGGACAACCTTGCCTTGTACCTCTTTCGAGGTGGAACTGCTGGAAGATCATGTGACCTGTATGGATGCTAGCAGTAGGGCCATTCTATAAAGTTCTTACCATGTTAATAAACTTCTCATTAAAGCCAAAAGGCCCAAGTGTTGCCCACAAGTATCCCCACTCCAGGCGGTCAAACACTTTTTCCACATCTAAAGATAATATTCCACAAGGGATTTTTGAAGTTGATGCTGTATCTACGATGTGAAGAAGTCTTCATAGATTGTCAGCTGTTAGCCTGCGCTTGATGAACCCTGCCTGGTCAGGATGTACCAATTTTGGGTCAACAGTCTCTAGTCTCTTAGTAAAAACCTTAACGTACACTTTCTGATTAGAATTTCGCAGGGAGAGTGGTCTCCAGCTGGAGCATTCTAATGGGTCCTTACCACTCTTAAGTAACAACCAGTTAAGTACAGACATCTGGTCACAATGAAATTTTCCAATTTCAAGAGAATATTCAATAGATCTAAGTAACAATGTGCCAATGTAATCCCACAGTGCCACCAATAACTCTGGGGGAATTCATCTAGTCCAGGGGATTTATGTTTTTGCATACAGGAAGCAGCTTCTTTCAATACTTCCAAAGTGATTGGAGCATCCAAGAGATCTGCTTCAGCTACTGAGCGAGTGGGGACATTTAGTGGACTTAAGAATGCCTCTGACTGAGAAGAGACCCCAGATTTATAGAGTTTGCGATAAAATTTGGTAAAAATTTCATTCACTTGGGCAGGCTGCATATGCAATACTCCTGAATCATTCCTGATCATATCAATTGAAGACAATCGTTCATCACGCAAAAGAAAAATGTTAAAACGCCACCTCTGGTGCTGGAGTGAGAGAAAACAAGCAGCACTGGGGTGTGGTCAAAAAAGAGCATTGGCAAGATCTCAGTGGCAGAGACAAATCTTAAACAACTTGCTGAAAAAAATATAATCAATATGAGAATAGGTTTTGTGGTGACCTGAGAAAAAAGTAAAGACTTTAACCCCTGGATTTCTGAGTCGCCATGGGTCAATAATATTTAAATCAGTCATAAAGGACTGTAAATATGAGAGGGAGGGGGGGAACATCTGCACTGAGAAGTATGATGCGACTTATCTATACTGGGATTGATAGTCAAATTGAACTCACCAACCAGTGTTAACAAACTATCTCCAAACTTTAGCAGTTCTAATTTGACATACTCAAAAAAAACGAAGGATCCAATTGGTGTGACATCCTTAAATGTTCGTGTAAAACACTTTGTGTTTTTACCAAATAATGGATGTCATAATTTATTATTGCTGGTGTGATTAAAGATGTTGGATTTGAGATGCTGTTGACGCCATCTTGGAAAATCTATCTTTTATGGAAATTTTTCATTGGTGTTATCATCATTGGTGTAACAGCCAGTGATTGTAACACCAGTCACTTAAAAATTATGTCACCTTAATAAATAGGAAAAATTTGGTTATTGAAAAAGAATTTCATTACAGTTACAATCTCCAAACAGATACTTATTCATGATGTTTCACAGGTATGGCCAGGTTCACTGAAGCATCGAGGCAGAGACTGTACAGGCAAAAGAGAGATGCAGATTTGGCAGCTTGACTCAAACAAAAAAGCAAAAATATGTGGAGGACCTAGAAAGTGGAAAAAGAAAGAGAATACAGGATCAACCAAAAAGAGCCCAGAGAGTGCCACACAAGACATGGAGGGTGAACCAGGCCAGACACAGGGACAGATTGAAAAAGGAGAGGCAGTACTGACACCCCCTGCAAATCCAGAAGAGCCACAAGAAAATTCAAGGTTAGCCATTTAGAGTTAATTTAGGATTATGTGATGGAATCATGAATACTTTCTTCAACAGGTGTGATATGCTATAAAGAACACAAGAATGCATAGAAAACTTCTGTACATGCAAATAAATGAGTTGGTCATCTATACCTGTTCACTCAGGAAAAGACGTGTGTAAGGAGTGGGAATTGAAAGTTCTGGATTCTAACCACTGGACCCCCAAGGAACACAGAAGTTAAATGGATTCAGGTGCAGCAAACCTCCAAGAAGACTCAAACAACCCAGCAAGAGAATCAAAGAAATCAGGTTTACTTTAACTCAGGAAACAGTCAAGCTAAAAACACAGGCAATCTTAACTCAAGACTGAGCAATTAGGCTCAACCAGAGCAGGGCTTAAATAAGGTGATAAGCAGGTGCAAACAATCAGCACTAACCTAAAACAATCAGCACTAAACTCAAGATTTGATAAGGTCATAAATGTCACCTCCTGGTGGTGTGGAGGAGAACTGCAGGCAGAGTCATTACAGCTTGTAATAGCTCCAAATGAATTCTTGACAGAGTCTTAAGAAAAATATTAATTACACTTAAAAACACAAGGTTAAGGATAAAGAAGATAAACCTACTCAGGGTGAAAGATAAACACACTCATGGTGTGAAACTAATGCACAAATATTCATTCTTATTTTGCAGACAACCCCACATACATAGTGCCTACAAAAGAAAAGTATGTACATATCAAAGAAAAACTGAAAAGCTACAAAAGAAAATTGAAAATAAAGACAGTGTGAAAAATACAAAAATCTGCTGCTGGTGAATCACTCTAACCCTGAAAGCCCAAAACCAAAGCCATTCCAAAAGGTTGCCAAGCTTCATCGCCAGTCAAAAAAATGTTAAACTTCCACTATGCTCTATTAGATATCAAAGCAAAGTACAGAGCTGCCAAGGCAAACAAATTGAAAAACATATATGTTCAACTCTTCACTGGGAAACTCATAAAGAAAAACAGTTAGAGAACATTGTGCAGACAAACCACTGGCTTTGCATACTAAACATCACAAAGCATCAAAAATAAACAAATCAGTACAACAGAAAAAAAGGTTAACATGTTTTATCTACCTCTGCAAAGAATCCACTACCTGCACCAACTTGAAAGTATTTTGTAATGCCAGGAGTGTAAGCACACAGTGTACCCACTTTTGAAAGTCCCATCAATTGCAGAAACCTCAGTAACAGAGTGGTACCTTGAAAAGAGTAACCATGCGACGCTGGGTGAAGAAGAAAAGACTCTATAATTGTAAAGAAAACACTTGTCATGACAGAAGAAGAACTTATGTCACAGTTTCAGGACAGATTGTTCAAGTTCAGAAGGCATGTCTTCAACATACAGTGGCAATACAACTGCTACCAAATGCTCTGTGAACAGATGTCTTCCAACAACTGCCTGATACATGTTGATTTCAGTGATAATTATAATTGTGACTATGATTGTGACAGAGGAAATACAGTCTGTGCATTTTGCCGATTCACATTGGCAAATAACACTCCATACTGGTGTCCTCTATATTGAACCAACCTCCTGTGTCCTTCTGCACTGCCCTCCCTTGCAGAAACCATGATTCTCCAGCCATATGGGCTCATTTGAACCCAATTCTGGACATGGTGAAAGCCCAGTTATCTAATGTAAAGAATCTGCACTTTTTCAGTCACAGTCCTGTGACTCAGTATAAGCAGAGAGGAAATTACCACAGAGCCATTACGCGGGGGTTTCCAGTGTTCAACATGGAGCTTCTTTGAAGCAAGTCATGGCAAGGGTACTCCAGATGATGTTGGAGGTTCTTTGAAAAGGATGCCTGACAATTTGGTCTGACAATGAAAGGACATACCAAATGCAGAAGCTTTTTTTGAGCATATGAAGGATTCAGGCACAGTGGTAAAGCTGTTTTATATGAGTGAAGAGGATGTGGAAACCATAGCACAAAGAATGTGAGAGGTGCCTCTCACAATAAAACGGACCAAGAAGATACACCAAGTAGTGTGCACCAAGCCTGGCATCATGTAGTTGACATTAGTTGTTTCTGTCATCGAGCAACAGAGTTCACCTCTGTTGTCTTTGTTATGGACTTCAGAAAGTCAATCTCAAAAAAGAGGAGGAAATGTACCTCAATAACCATGAAACCAGACTTCCACATCAACCTGAGGTCATTGAGTCTCACCACTGTGGTCAATGGTGAGTAGTGAATTATGATGAAAAGAGAGGAATGTAATGCGGTTTGTCACTAAAGAATGCGGAAGAGATTTAAGTTTGATGGGGTCACGTAAGCATATAAAGGTCACGGGCGCAGATGGGGTCACAGGGTTGTGAGGGGAAGGGGCTGCTGGGGGAGCAGGGTGGGGTGGTGTAAGGTGAACAGGGTGTTGCTGGATGGTGAGGGGTTGTGCTTGGTGGGTACTTTTAGTGTTTAGATATGTGGGAGTTGTGATGTTAGAGTGGTGAATGTGAAGTATGTAAAATGAAACAATGAAAAGCGGTAAAAAGCAGATGCTGGTGGGTTTTGTAATGGTGTAGGTAAGAAAAAGACAATAAATAAATAAAAGGATTAAAATATGTGTGAAAGAATCAAGCAAAAAAGATTGAAAATACTGTTGAAACAAGTGAATAAAAACAGTTTGTATGTCAAACAGAGTAAGCAAGCAAGTAAGCAAACGAAAATTGTGTTGAAACAAATCGGCTGCTACTTATTCCTGGTTAAAAATGTATTTGAGTCTGGGGCACGATGTCCAGGAACATTTTTTGTGCAAAGGATGAACAGCATGTCTCGGAGATGTTCTCAGGTCAGAAATTAGCTTAAAATGACCGACTTGGAGAGACACGTGTGGAAAACATGGGCGGAACCGGGTCAAACCTATATGTTACCAACACAAAAGAAGCACCCAATAATGGTCAAGAAATTCTGTGGGTGCTATGGCAAGCAGGACAATTGAAAATAGGCAGATATTTTAAAGTGACAATAGATTATCTATCAGAGGTAATAATAATAATGCTCCAACCAAAATATTTTGAGTCTCTCATAACAAGCAGATGTTGTACAGTGCCAAAAGGTAATATTAACAGAGAGTCAGTGGTAGATATTACCCTTGCCCCCTAACAAAATATCCCTCAAAACAAACAGTAGATGTTTTCAAGCATTAATAGGTTCTCTTGGATCTGATGGACTCTTGGATACAAATTAGCATATGTATTTACAGAATTGACTAGGGGGCTAGCCTTTTTGACATCTTTTTAAACATATATAATGTCTTATCCAGTGCTAGATGGACTACCCAACTGAGGACCTCATGATCTTATTGTTACCTTCGGACACACAATTAACTGAGAGTGTTATTCAAGTCGAAGACGGCTCGGAGCTCTTATCGACACCTAGATGTAAGTATATTGTCTTTAATTGTTTAATTGATATTTTGTTAGTGGACAGAAATATATACAGCTATTCTTTCTTATGTAGGTTTTGAAAGATTGTCCAAACCCCATGAAGTGGAGAAAAGATCACGCCTAAGACTTAACAAGGAGAAATGAATCAACCTAGCGGTGAGAATTATTTCAACTCTGATTATTGTAAGACTGTGGCCTTACAATAGTATGCTACAAAAGTATGCTACAAATTTCTTCAGAAACAATTTCTGAGACCCAGCTGACCGAGGAAGAAATTTCTTCAGAATCAGATCCTGAGACCCCGTTGACTGCAGGAGAGAGAGAGAAGGCCGAAACCCTACAGTAGTAAATGAAGAAGAATCCGGTAAATTTGTTAAAAGGACTGACAATAATGTTTGTGACAATGTACAATTTTCAGACGAAGCAAAATGAAAATGGGACCTATCTTTTTGTCTGTAGTTACAGAGACATATGACCAAGAGGGGAGTCCCTTGGACTTGTTGCCGCAACAGAGGAGAATAAACAGGAGGCCGAGAACATCAGGGCGCAAGTCTATTTGGAAGTCTTACCATTCCTGAAGGCCGAAGTTCTAAGGAGCAGACAAAGTATTTCTAGACAGCTACTACTAGACAAGACAAGACTAGAGAAGATCGTCAATAAATATTCGATTTGTTAAGAAATGGCTCAGAGGCAGATGAAAAAAGGGTTGGGCACATCAGGTACAACCACCACACAACATTGATGACATTAACCCACAACTTTTACATGTGGTTGATGAGTTAAATAATGACATTACACAATCTGTTGAAAACATAAGCTCTCAGAGTTTGAACCCATATTTGCTGCAGTTAGTAGACAACATGAACAATACTAACACACACGGGTTAATGAATGACAATTTTGAACAACTAGAACAAGCTTTGACAAAAGTAAACACTGATGAGGTAGACACAGAATCCATGGATAACCTAAGGTCTTTTGATTTACTGGACGTTTTGTTAGATGGCGTAAACCCTGACTAATAATTCAGAGCCGCCACTAACCATTAACACTAATAATGACCCCATTGATATGGAGCTAACTACCACAGCATCTGCAGATCTTTCAGATTCAAATTTTAAGAATTAGCATTACCAGATGTAAACCAGGAAGGTGGACAGCTTGACTACCCTGAAATACCCCTCACCCCTTACACTAACAATAACTCCCAAGGATTAAGTGATGTAAATGAGGCGGCTAATGATGATGATGAAGTGATTCAGGGCCCTGACATGATTGTGGTATGTAGGCCTGCATTCAACAACATTGAAATTAGGCAGTGGTTTAACCTTGCATCCTTACACAATGTGGACAGCTGTGATGCCTTCCATAATATAATGCTGCGTATGTTAGACTGTATGCTGGATAGAGCATGCGATTGGCGAACCCCGATGATGCTGTACAGCCGGAGCTCCGTGGTGACTTGTGTCTGAGGGGGTGTCGGTCATAGTTAATGAGGCTGATGGTGTTGACCTAGACGTATTTTTGTCCATCGTCAAGAGTTCTGTTCAGAGCAATTTCAAATTTCTGACAGATAACACTTTAGAATGGGTCATCCAGGGGCCTCTGAGTGGCTGGTAGGATAAATTGCTGCCTACAGGTCCTGAGGTCAGGGGTTCCATTCCCAGCTTCACTATTCCCAGCCATGTCCAGAGATCCCATTGGCAAGGCAACAATTGGGTTGGATACAGGGTAGGTCAGCCCAACTCCCATTAGTCTCATCACAATAGCACATTCCTTGTCATGCTAGGGTGCCTGCAGCAGCATGAACCAACTGTATGCTGACTACATCTTTCTGCAACATCATAGGCAGTGTGCAGTTGGTGGTGCAGCCACAACATGCTTAGCCATTTGTGCATCACATCTTTTAAATCCCTTGTCCACATTACCAGAGGCAATGCATTACACAGCAGTTACAAGGCGCTGTTGCTGTGGGAGTGCAAAATATGGTATCTTTTTCAGAAATACAAAAGTCTGGCAGCTGTTGAGGGACAAAGTTTTTACTCAGATTGTCTTAAGAAAATGTCAGACAAACTCTGAACTGCATCTGGAAACCCATTTTCTTTTTTTCTTTCTTCTTTTCTAGAAAACAGCCACTATTATGGCATAAATGTCATGAGTCAACCAGACCAGAGGTTGGCAGTGGTGAGCAGAAGGCAACGGCAGCTCACCAACCCACAAGGAAGACATCACAACACCTGAGCCTCATTTAGCCTTGTATTTAAACCCCTTTGTCTGTGCAATCAGTGCTTGGTTTTGCTTTTTACATGGATGTCCTGTTCCTTAATGCCTTTCTAGAAGCTGTTAGTCCTTTCTTGTTTTGGAGCCTTGTCTCTATTTATTTTTGTTTCCTTCAGAGTTTATTCTTTGTCTGTAATGGCTGACTTTTGATTTTGCTAGTAAAGACCCTTTTGAATTTGAACCTGCTTAGTTCAGTCCTCTGCTTTTGGATCCAGCCTTTGTTTTGGGTTTAAAGAACCTTACAGCAAGACCAAGCTGTCATGGCTCCAGTGGAGGCTGAAAGACTCTATGAAGCAGTCACCAACGAAGGAGCCATGCTTGGGAACCATCATTGTCTGTTGGAGGAACTAGCCAGTTCCATGGATCAAGTTTTAGAGACTTTAAGAGCTTTAAAACCTGCCCCAGTGGCCTCTAGTCCAGGGGATGCACCATCCATTTCTCAGCATACTCCAGTGGCCAGTGGCCTGTCCTCTGCTTTGAAAACCCCAAATCCCAGCCCCCCAGTGGTATGGCGGAGACCCAGGTCTGTGTCGGGGCTTCCTGACTCAATGCTCTTTAGTTTTTCAACTGCAACCGTCATCCTTCAGTATTGAACAAGGTAAAGTGGCTTGTTATTTCCCTACTTGCTGGAAAGGCTCTGGCTTGGGCTCTAGGTTGGTGGAAACAACAGACAGCCAACTGTACTAATTTCTGTACTAATGATCTTGAGTCTCTGGTGTCACTGGCAGTCCAAATTAACTACCGAATTCAAGACCGAAGAAGAGAACAGAGACACCTGAGTGGGCACTGTGACTCTACCTCTACTCTGAAAGGCCCCTTAGTGGAGGTGCTATCTGCTCCAAGTGAAGAACCTATGCATCTCGGCCGCACCAGGCTCTCCAAGGTTGAGAGAGATCGAAGGAGACAAAAGGGAAGATGCCTCTACTGTAGAGAAAAAGGACACTTATGATCTCACTGTCCTGAGCTGTCAGAAAAAGCCTCAAGGTTTACATTCCTGTCTGCAGCTGCCAGTCACTCTGTCCTGGAAGGGGATTTCTCATCGGTTGGAGGCATTAGTGGACTCTGGAACAGCAGGAATTTTTTTGGACTTATCCTTTACCAGACATCTGTCTATCCCTTTAACCAAGTATTCCTCAAAATTGAGTGTTCAGAGTATAGATGACAAGACTGTTTGCTCCGGTGAAGTTCAGTTCAAAACAATGCACTCACTGTTAACTATGGAGAAGAACCGCAGAATACATTGCCTTTTTCATTCTAGAGACACTCCTTAACCTTCTCATTCTTAGCTACCGATGGCTATGTTGTCACAACCCTCAGTTCTCCTGGGCTTCAGCTTCTCTCCGTTCCTGGGGTAACTCCTGGAACATGCCAAAGACTCAACCACAGACCAAAGTGCTGATCATCAACAGCCTGAAGACTAAGTCTGCTGCTGAGATGGCAGACATCTTCAATGTATACAAATGTCAAGTGGAAAGGATAAGAAAAAGATGTGAAGAAACTGGTGAAGTTCATGACAAGCCCAGGTCAGGCAGACCCCGTAAGACAACTGTTCGAGAGGACCGTTTGCTTCGACAGTCCAGGGCCAGCCCTTTTTCAACTGCAACAGAGCTACATGAGAACTGGTCACCAGAAACCCCTGCATCTACAAGCTAACAGTTTGTTGAATGGTCTCCATGGCCAAGTTAGTGCTCACAAACCAGCATTAAACAGAAGACAACTAAAAAATCGTGTTGCATTTGCCAAGGCCCACAGCTTGGAGAAAAGATGGACAGTGGAAAAGTGGCAGTAGGTTGATTTTTCTGACGAATCATCCAATAAACTGCATCCCAATCGCTGCAAAAGACCTGTTGGAACCCGAATGGACCCAAGATTCACCCAGAAAACAGTCAGGTTTGGTGGAGGATCAATAATGGTTTGGGGTTACATCCAGTATGGGTGTGTGCGAGAAATCTGCAGAGTGGATGGCAACATCAACATTCCCATTACATTCAAAACCACAAGAGAGGGCAAATTCTTCAGCAGGATGGTGCTCCTTCTCATACTTCAGCCTCCACATCAAAGTTCCTGAAAGCAAAGAAGGTGCTCCAGGATTGGCAAGCCCAGTCACCAGACATGAACATTATTGAGCATGTCTGGGGTAAGATGAAGAAGGAGGCTTGGAAGATGAAACCAAAGATTCCTGATGAACTCTGGGAGTTCTGCAAGACTGCTTGCTTTTGCTATTCCAGATGACTTAAGTTATTTGAGTCATTACCGAGACGCATAGATGCAGTCCTCCAAGCTCATGGGAGTCATACACAATATAATTTTTTTTTCCCAAGGCGCCATGACTTTATGTTCTGATGTTATTGTAGCATGTTTGTGTATTCAAAATAAAGTATAATTTCTACTGTACATTATTTTTGTATGCGACAAGACTTTTTTCCAAGCAAAATCTGACCTTTCTGTCCTAATTAAATGATAAAACTCAATGAATGATACAAGACTTTATTTTGGTATAATAAGCATAATCCAGAGGCCTTTGCCTTTCATATAAGCCATTTCTGATTCCAATTGATGTTGTTGTTCTTACAACGTGGATAAGCAGGCAAGACTTTTGTCAGGGACTGTAGATGAATTACTAGAAATAGTGATGTAAGAACCAGCTTCTTCCATGGTATACTATGATGATTCTGACTTTGTTTTGGCTTCTCAGGTCTTTTTGGCCATTTTTAAATGTCAACTACATGATTTGCGGGCATCTAACTATTGAACATTGCAGGCTAAGCGACCCATTTTACAAAAACTTTTTTACCCCTTTGCTTTTTCTTGACCAATATCTTTTCAACCTTGCATGTTTTATCCTGACCAATTATCATCTTCGGTAATTCCTCATCAAAAAAGTGCCCTCAATGCTCTCTCTGTCATAATCTTTTAATTTGTACACAGGAGATACTCTTTGTTTGTGTTCAGACACTGTAAAATATTTGTCTTTATAAGTTTGCATATAACCTTTTGTAAATTTATCATGCAGTTTTGAGACTCTGACAGTGTCACCAATTTCAAATTTAAAAGGTATCTTTTTAGGCTTTTGGGATCCAATCCCATATATGCTTTTCAAAACTTTTTTTTCAAAAGGCATTAGTTGGATTGACTTTTACAGGTTTCATTTTTGTGCTGTGGTGGCTGTTATTGTAAGACTGGACCAAGTCTTGCACTATGTCGATGTATTTTCTAGTGTTCCAGGTGGTAAAGTAGTGCCACATTCAGGTTTTGAGGGTGCGATTAAATCTTTCCACCACAGAAGCTTTCACATTGTTATGTTGTGGATTATGTTGTGTTTTTTCATTATACGTTGAAAGCCCTTGTTGAAAAATTCTTTACCTTTGTTTGTTTGCAGCTTCTTGGGTGTTCTGCCTTGTGCTATAATGTCCTCAAAGGCCCTAGTCACCTCAGTCCACCTTTCCTTTTTCAGTAAACATACCCATGCGTATTTAGACAGTATGTCTACACATGTCGACATAACTTTCATATCTTTGTTATGCGCTGATGAACTGGACACAGCAACTACATCAGCTTGCCACTGTGAACTGATATTACTCACAAAAACCCTTTTTCTTTTGAAATACACTCGGACTGGTTTGTGCAGTGTGTAAGCATCCTGCCCCTGTAACCACTGTAACCACCCGATACGAGCCAGGGTTTCCTGGTCTATAGTTAAGTCTTCATATGCTTTTCATCAGCCATCATGAAAAACTGTTTTAAAATTTTTTAAAGCTTTTATTTTCAAAGGCGCTCAACAATAACACATGCATATTACCATAGATATTACGTACAGGACAGACACATTTTACAGACAGTTGCTGGTCAGCACTTGAAACAGTGAAAACATTTCAGTCTGTTTTTCAGAACATGTTTTGGCATGCACAGCAGAAAACTCTGTCATTGGAAGTGTGTTGTCAGATCACAGTTCTGCTGAAGGGCACCGTTGATGTCCTGGAAATCTTGCTCAACATCTTCCACACTTTTCTCACTGAGGGACCCCAGGTCTACCTGCTTTTTAGACGTCAGCATCTCCCTGATGTACGGCTTATGCTTGAGATCTAAAACCACAACATCCACGGCTCTTTGAAATCGGGCTGCTGCAGGTTTCACCCCCAGCACACTGAAAGCTCTGGCAGTGATACCTGCCATGCATAGCTGTTTCAGTTTTTTGACCAGTCTTTCAAAGTTGAACTCAAAGTAGAAGGCCTCAGGAGCAAGTGTGGCGACTCTGGCTTGGGTGATTCACGGCACAACCTATACAGTTCACTTTCAAATCATGCTCAATGATATGATCCAGAATGCAGGCTGTTATACTCTTTATGATGTTTATCATTGGTGCGGTGACATACCCGTTCAACTCATCTTTGTCTACAGGCTCTACTGGCTTGGTAGTAAGGCTCATTCTCACAAAGTTGTTGCACAGCTGGTCCAGCTATAGGTTTGGGAACTCCAGCATCTGCACCTGCAGGGGCCTCAGCAGCTGCTGCTGCTGCTGCTGCTGTGGCTGGTGGTAATGCCTCAGACGGGCCGTTTGTGAAGTTGTCCCCGGTGTCATCTCCCCAGTACTCTGAGGGCTTTGCCCCCTGGAACAAGGCTGCTGACAAGAGGTGTGCATACATTTTACTGGTCATGTTGTAGGTTCTAGTGCTCCAGGGTTATGCTTGTGTAGGGATTTTGGATTTTTAAGGACTGTTGCCACACCTACTGTGTGACAGAGTGTGGGTGTGCCAGCCTTTGCTTTTTATATCAGTTTCATTTATTGCCATAAATGGTTAAACTACCTAGCATGGTTTAAACTACAAAAAGAAGATATTTACAAAAAACTAACAATACATGGTTAAAAACACTTTTTTAAATCATAAGAATTACTTATTATTAAAGAAAGTTTTACACAGATTACGAACAAGATTTACAGATTTTACAAGATTTACAGGTTTAGCTTGAGTACCATGCAATAGGCTCCCTTGCTTCATCTATGTTTTGTAAAGGTAAATAATATTAGTCTTTGTTGAAACATTTGTCAAGCTGTGTTTTAAGGAAACAAAAGTCTCTTTGTACGTCAACCTCCTCAAAAAGATCAGCAATGAACGGATAAACAAATTCGTTAAAGTCCTGCAGTGAACAGGACAACTCATTCACCAACATGAAACTTGAATCCCCAAACTTGCACATGAAGTATCCTTCCCTTGTCGCTATTGACTGTGATGACACAGCATCTGTCTCCTTTAAAATTAATCCACTGGCATGGTTCTGACCCAGATAGTTTGATAACAATTGTCCGTACATCGACTTTCGCAGCAACTCTGGTCTCCACATGAATGGAAGACCACGCAGGAGGTGCTTCCATCGTCGTGGCCCTGCTCGACGACGGGACACTTCCAACCTCATCTACCCCTCAGCAACCCCCCCTGCCGCCCTCTCTGTGGCAGGGGGGTTATGGAACTGCCAGTCTGCTGCGCGTAAGGCTGACTTCATCTCAGCGTACGCCTCCCACCTCTCCCTCGACTTCCTTGCTCTCACAGAGACCTGGATCACACCTGACAACACCGCTACTCCTGCAGCCCTCTCCTCTTCCTTCTCCTTCTCCCACACTCCAAGGCCATCTGGCCGAGGTGGTGGGACTGGTTTGCTAATTTCTCCTTCTTGGAAATTGTCTGCTTCTCCTCTCCCTCACCTTTCCATTTCCACCTTCGAATTCCATTCTGTTACCGTGACATGCCCTGCTAAACTCTTTATTATTGTTATCTATCGTCCCCCAGGGCCCCTTGGCAACTTCTTGGATGAGCTGGACTCCCTGCTCAGCTCCTTCCCGGAAGACGGCATGCCACTGATCCTTCTAGGTGATTTCAACATTCACCTAGGGTCATCCCAGTCTGCAGCCGTTCTTCCACTGCTCCACTCCTTCGACCTCTCCTTGCAGCACTCTCCTCCTACTCACAGAGCCGGTAACGTCCTCGACTTGGTCTTCGTGAGGAACTGCTGCTCCTCTGATCTTGTGGTGACCCCTCTTCATACATCCGATCATCATTTCATCTCTTTCTCTCTCCCCCTGCCTCCCCTTTCCTCCTCATCTGCACCCACCCCGTCTGTCTCTGTGCGTCGTAATCTCCGTTCCCTGTCTCCCTCCTCTCTTGCATCTGCAACCCTTGCTTCTCTCCACTCCCCTGACTCATTCTCTAAACTCTCCACTGATTGTGCATCTTCCTCTCTCCTCTCCTCTCTATCTTCAGCTCTTGACTCTCTCTGTCCTCTAATTTCCAAGCCTGCACGTTCCTCTCCTCCTAGCCCATGGATGACCGACATCCTCCGGATCAGCAGGGCCGAGCTTCGGGCAGCTGAGAGGAGGTGGAGGAAATCCAGGGTGCCTTCTGATCTCTTGTCCTACAAGTCTCTCCTCACTGCTTTCTCCTCTTCTGTCTCCACCGCTAAAGCTAATTTCTTTCACTCCAAGATTCACAACTCCTCCTCTAATCCTCGACAGCTATTCTCCCTTCTCTCCTCTCTCCTCAACCCCCCTCCTCCTCAACCTCAATCCTGCTTCTCTGCAGATGACCTTGCATCTTACTTTGTTGGTAAGATTGCAGACATCTGCAACACCTTTCTGCCTGTCTCTCCCCCTTCCCCCTCTTCCCCCTCCACATCTTCCTTGTCCTTTTCCACCTTCTCTCCTCTTACCGACACTGAGGTCTCCAAGCTTCTCCTTTCCCATCGTCCTACCACCTGTGTTCTTGATCCCATCCCTTCATCCCTCCTCCAGGCTATTACCCCAGCCATCCTCCCATTCATCACCCACCTTGTAAACTCCTCCTTGTCTACTGGCTGCTTCCCCTCTTCCTTCAAGCGGGCTCACATCACCCCGTTATTGAAAAAACCCACCATGGACCCTTCTGTTATCCATAATTACCGCCCTGTGTCCCTTCTCCCTTTCCTCTCCAAAACTCTTGAGCGTGCTGCCTCTAATCAACTGTCTCTCTTCCTTTCTCAGAACAACTTGCTGGACCCTCACCAGTCTGGCTTCAGACCCGGTCACTCGACTGAGACTCTTCTCTCTGTCAGTGAAGCTCTCCACACTGCACGGGCAGCCTCCTTTCTTCAGTTCTTATTCTCCTGGACCTTTCGGCTGCCTTCGACACAGTTAACCACTCCATCCTCCTGTCCTCACTGGCTGCTTTGGGGATCCGTGGCACCGTCCTTGGCTGGATTGAGTCCTACCTTTCTGGTCGCTCCTTTCAGGTTGCCTGGGACGGTGCAGTATCGGCACCCCATCCGCTTGCCACAGGAGTTCCTCAAGGCTCTGTTCTTGGTCCACTGCTCTCTTCACTCTCTATACCCGTTCTCTTGGACCTGTCATCTCTGCTCATGGCTTGTCCTATCATTGTTATGCCCATGACACCCAACTCTTTCTCTCATTCTCTCCCTCTGACTCACAGGTCTCCGCTCGGATCTCTGCTTGTCTCCGGGATATTCAGAGCTGGATGGACACCCACCATCTTAAGCTCAACAAAGACAAGTCAGAGCTCCTCTTCTTTCCTGCTCCATCTTCTCCATCACTGGACCTCTCCATCTCCCTTGGTGACACCATCCTGTCACCATCTTCCTGTGCTAAGAACCTCGGAGTGGTCTTCGACAACAAGCTGACCCTCTCCGAGAACATCGCAGCGGTGAGTCGGGCGTGCAGATTCTTCCTGTATAACATCAGGAGAATCCGCCCCTTCCTCACCACCTACTCCACACAGCTGCTTGTCCAAGCGACGGTTCTCTCCCGCCTGGACTACTGCAACTCACTCCTTGCTGGCCTTCCAGCATCTTCCATCCGACCTTTGCAGCTCATCCAGAATGCTGCTGCTCGCCTGGTCTTCAACCTTCCCAGACGCACCCACGCCACTCCCCTCCTCGCCGACCTCCATTGGCTACCTGTCTCGGCTCGCATCAGATTCAAGACTTTGGTGCTTGCCTTCCAGGCTGCTAAGGGGACGGCTCCGTCCTATCTTCAGAAGCTTATCAGACCCTACACGCCTGCCCGTGCACTTCGTTCTGCGTCTTCAGCGCGCCTGGTGCCCCCTCCTCTCAACGCCTGCACTTCCCGGTCACGTCTGCTGTCTGTTCTGGCTCCCGCTGGTGGAATGACCTTCCCACGGAGGTCAGAACAGCAGATAGTCTGCCCACCTTCAAGCGCAGACTGAAGACTCACCTCTTCAGGATGCACCTCTCTCCTTCTCTCCCTAGCTCTTCTACTTAGCCTTAGTTTTTTGCTGCAGCTACCTTAGGGTTATTCAATTGTTGTACCAGTGCTATTGTTTATTAATTGTTGCCTTAGGTTGCAGCTACCTTAGGGTTATTCAATTGTTGTACCAGTGCTATTGTTTATTAATTATTGCTTATGTTTTTCTTTTTCCCTCAACAGGTCATCATTAGGGTTCAGCCCGTCTAACCCTACTGGCACTTGAGACATGTACCCTCCCCTAGCACTTTATAAAATCTTGTTCCCTAAAAAATGCACTTTGTGTTGTAAGTCGCTCTGGATAAGAGCGTCTGCCAAATGCCTATAATGTAATGTAATGTAAAGCCTACATGTAAAAAATGAAAAAATCCTTTATACATCAATATTTGTAAATTATTATATTATTAACATTAAATATTATTAACTGCTAGGTTTTGTGACTGCCTTTGGATTTATGAGATAATATGTGGGAGGAAAAAAAAAGATCATTTAAGGCATCAACAATGATAGAAAACATGGAACATCCATACAAAAGATTAAAAAGTAATTAATATTAGGTGTCCTTCATGATTATTGGTGCAGTAAACCCCCCTCCATCGTGGCGGTTACGTTCCAGACCCACCCGTGATAAGTGAAAATCCGCGAAATAGAAATACCCTATTTAAATACACCCTAGGCATGTTATTATAAGTTTTACGGTACTTTTAAAATCATTTTAAGGTCTTTAAACACACTTTTAAAACAACAGAAACACATTTAAACACAAAAGATATGTTTTATTTAGGGAGACACCCAGAACTGAGACAGAGCAAGGCAAGCAGCAAGATGCTTCTAGCACACAACAGCCAATCAGCCACCAAGAAAACAATTTCTGGCACTATGATTGACTGGATCGGTATGTACAGGTGATGCGCGAGATTTAAACTCATAAACAATGCTGTGGAAAGCCGCGAAATGGCGAAAATATAAGTGATATTAAAATTAATAGGCCTTACAGAAAAAAAACGTGAAATACCGGGACCACAAAAACTGAACTGCAATATAACAGGGGTTTACCGTAATGCTAAAATGTAAAAATTATGTAACAAACTTTTAAATGAGAAAACAAAAGTTAACACAGAAGTTAAAATGAACATTTATCCAGTCAGAAAGTCACCATATTTTGAGAATGACCCATATGGCTTAATTAGCACCACAGATCATGTTCTTTAAACAATATTTAGAATGTGCATCACTGGTTCTGTGAATTATAAAAACATCAGTAAGATTTTCGATAATATAATGGAATGATATATGATAATTATACCTATTATAAACAAGTAGCAACTAACAATACTACAACCAGTGGTAGCACAACCCATTTTTATACGTCATCAATTCACAAAATTAATTTCCCAACTCCTAAAGCAATAAAACACTTCTCATGTTGTCATGTACGCACAACACTTTGGATTTTTAACAAGGGTCCATCAGAAAACCACTTTTAAGAGTGGATTGCTTCGTGGATTGCATTGATGCTCACTAGCGAAATGGGAACAAATGGGCAGGACATCCGATATGCATTCAAGCATGATGAGATCTCTATAACTGGTGATTGACAACTGAAGTAACATCAAAAACAAATAGAGTTAAACAATGATTAGGAAGCTTCGCCTTTTTAACACTCAGCTATACCCATTCTGAAGTAAATGCGGTGTATAAGTCAATTACAGTTAATGCAGCTGTCACAATAGCTAGGTAGCCTGTGTGTAGCTACTGTAATATTCAGAGATGTTTCATTCCCGAATATGAGCAAGGAGGCATTACAGCTGTTAGCTAGGTAGTTCACCTGATTTTCCCTCAACTTTAAATCGCCACATAAAAACTATTCGACCAACTTGATTTGTTTAAAGGATTAATTTAAAGGATGCCTTTTCACAGATGAGGTGTTGCCAGCATATTCAAAGAAGAGGGAGCAACGCAGACATGTTACTGTACACAGTAAAGAGTTAGAACACTGTCCAGAGTTGACTCCAATGGTGTTCATTTTGACTCCCACGCAGACACTACACAGCTCTACACTTTCAAGAGTAAATTTGACACTTTCAAGAGTTAAAATTTAGACTCCTGTCACAACCCAGGAAGGACCCAAAGACAGCTGATGCAGGAATAAAGGTTTACTGGGGCAGAATCCAAAAACCATAAGCGAGAGTCAAAACCAGGAAAGCTCAGCACAGGTACAAAACTCAATCCGATGGGAGGGTCAACAGGCAACAGGCTGGCAACAGGTAGACACTGCAAAATGTACAAAATTGAGAGGCAGGAATAAAAAACCATAAAAACGGACCAGATAATAATCAGACAGGAAGGCTTGTAGCATACACAGTGAAAGAACAGCTGAGATGAACTTGCAAAAAACAAATGAACAGGGTATAAATGCACAAGAATAACGAGCAAACAAGACACAGGTGCACAGCAAGGCAAGTGAAACAGATAAGCAATCAAGGCAGGTAACGAGGAGGGTGGGGAACACAATGACAACACAGACGCACATGGACAGGGAACAAAAAACAGGGAAACAACCAAACTAAGCCGACAGCAAATACAAAAAACAAAACAAGATGAGAGTGTTGAGCATGAAAGTCTCTGATGAGGCCAGGGTCCAGGATGTCTTGGGCTGGGACCCAACAGTGCTCCTCGGGGCCGTAGCCCTCCCAGGCCACTAGGTACTGCAGGCCCTGGCCGCAACTACGAACTCCCAGCAGGCGGCGCATAGTGTACGCCTCTGAACCGTTGATAAGGCAAGGGGGTGAAGGACCTTTGGGAGGGGGGCATAGGGGACTGCGGGAGGCGGGCTTGATATGGGAAACGTGGAAGGTAGGGTGAATACGGTGAAGAGGAGAGGGCAACTGGAGACGCACTGCCACTAATGACCTTAACAATGGGGGCTCTAGTTTCCATGAGTCTGTCCTGGGAACAGACCGAATGGGGAACAAAAAGGCAGTTATTGGGCAAGAAATGGGACCGGAGTCACCCTGAACCACAGGGCCACTTGAACCACAGACTATGTTCCAATGAGCCACTGCCAACCAGCACCAGTCGGGTAGAATGGTACGCTCTTCAGGGATAGCCGCAGGAGAGGGAAGACAGGAAAGAGCGTCAGGCTTAGCATTCTTGGAACCTGGCCGATATGAGAGGGAAACATTATATCTGGTGAAGAATAGGGACCAGCGGGCTTGGTGAGAGTTGAGCTGTCTGGCAGAGTGGATGTATTCCAGATTCTTATGGTTAGTCCAAACCAGGAATGGCTCCTTAGCCCCCTCCAGTGTCTCTGCTCCTCAAGTGCCAGCTTAACAGCCAAGTAGCTCACTGTCGCTGATGTCATAGTTTTGCACCCAAGCTGAGAGTCTGCGAGAAAAGGCACAGGGATGGAGTTTGTTGTCTAGTACAGAGACCTAAGAGAGAACAGCCCTTACATCAGAAGCATCAACTTCCACCATGAACTGGCAAGCAGGGTCAGGCTGGACGAGTATGGGAGCAGAAGTGAACCATCTCTTGAGCTCGCGGAAACCTCTCTGCCTCCAGGGTCCAGGAGAACCTTCTGAGGGAGGAAGTCAAAGAGGTTAGAGGTGTTGCTACCATACTGAAGTTGCGGATAAATTGCCTATAGAAATTGGCGAACCCCAAGAATCTCTGCAACTCATGACGAGAAGAGGGCTGCGGCCAGTTCACCACCGCCTGGATCCTGTGATCATCCATCCGGATGCCCTCAGCAGAGATGTCGTATCCCAGGAAGAACACTCTCTTCTGGCTGAACTCACATTTTATCTGCCTTCATGAATAGATGGTTCTCCAACAGCCTCTACAATACCAGGCAAATGTGGCAAGAGTGTTCAGCAGGCGACTGGGAGAACACCAGAATGTCGTTCAGGTAGACATAGACAAATCTGCCCAGCATATCCCGCAGCACGTCATTCACCATAGCCTGAAACACAGCTGGAGAATTGGTCACACCAAAAGGCATAACCAAATATTTATAGTGCCCCATAGGGGTATTGAAGGCCATCTTCCACTCATCCCCTTCTCTTATCTGGACCAGGTGATAAGCGTTGAGCAGGTCAAGCTTGGTGATGACAGTTGCACCCTGCAGAGACACGAAGGCAGAAGACATTAAAGGTAAGCGATAGCGGTTCTTTACCGTAATACCATTTAATTCCCAATAGTCAATACAGGGTCGCAGCGTGCCATCCTTCTTGCTGTCAAAAAAACCCAGCACCCACTGGTGAGGAGGAGGGACGAATGATGCCCGCAGCTAATGACTCCTGGATGTATTTGTTCATGGCCATAACTTCTGGAGGAGACAGGGAGAACAGGTACCCCTGAGGAGGAGTATTACCAGGCAGCAGGTCAATGGCACAGTCATATGGCCGATGAGGATGCAGGGTGCCAGCTCAGGACTTGCTAAACACTGCCTTGAGGTCCAAGAACTCCGGTGGAATGCTCGACAGGTCAGGAAACTCATCCTTGGTCTCCGCGGTGGCTGGGAAAGGAACCTGGGCATCTCAGAGACAGTGCATTTGGGCTGGGTGATATATCGGATATACGCAATGTATCGTGGCTAGTCCAGTGTGGGATATAGAAGATGACTATATCGTGAATATTAAAGTATACTGTAACTGTACTCAATTGTCATGCAGTTGCTTTTAGCCGAGGATGGGGTTTTCTCACTCTTTCTCATCTCTCTGCACAGATAGATAAAACAAGCGCACCTAGTTACGTAGGTCGTACATCACTGGCGTGCAACGTCATACGCCCAGCAGCATGTAGCAAGCATAGACTGTATATGGCTATGGGTGTTCTCATTCATCCAGGTCTTGTTTATTCTGGCCAACAATTGAATCGAACGCAACTGGACTTAGATTTGTCTATGAAGATGTTCCGCCTCTTATCCAACCGGCTTCATCAGTTCGTAACGCACCAGTCTGACTAGTTCCCACGAGTCTGACAAACAGTGGAGTTAGACCCAGGTATTTAACCTCTGTGGAAGTGTCCACCCACCAATCTCCTAAGACAATAGTTTGTCAGTGGAGTCTCACTTGACCATTGTTTGGGACATGTGAGTCAGTAGCTAATCGTCATTACGCTGAGAATCTTAAGTTTATTATTTACTAAAGTGTGTGTGTGTGTGTGTTTGAGTCAGTGTGTGTGTGTATGACAGTGAGTGTGAGTTAGTCTGTGTGTGATGCATTTTCCAATAAAGTATATACTTTGCACACTGTACATTATGGCTTACTGTTTTTTTTTATAAATTATTTTCATGTTAATACATTCTTTTTCTGCTTTAGTGTCAGAGTATACTGCTCTTTATAGTGATTTTTTTACATTTTGAAACATAATTTTTGTAAGCATTTTCACTTTTACACATTTCTGTATAAAAATAATTACCAAAGTTAGTTTTGGTGTTAGGCTGAGTGGATTTCTTCACAATTACTGTAACATTTTAAATGTTTGTTCTCATTCTCAGAGAGAAGCATGAAAGACGCTCGTATTGACCGTGCTGTTGCTGTATGCAAGAAGGTGGTCAGCAGCTTCTCTTTTAGTTGGAGAGTGCATTTGATTCAGGTGTGAGCTGCGGAAGATCCCTAGATTGGCTAAGTATCCGTCCTTATTGCTAGTTGCGTGGTTGCTTAGATTTACCGCTTCCCTGTTATCTACTGCTAGTTTTGTTGAAGTGTAGTTGCTGCCTTGTTTGATTTAGTTTCTCACGTTAACTGATTGTTTGTGTTTCTGCTCGGTGATCGGCCAGCTGTTAATCGTTTCCTAATAGGCTGTGCTTATAGTTTCACTTGGAGCGACACTATATTAGTTTCGTTCCCTCCCAGTTGTGTGTTTTCCCTTATTTGAATCACTTCCCCCATCTTTTCCTGTACTCTCCCTTTCCTCATTGGTTCAGTATGTGTTGCAACCCCATTCCTGTCTGCTCTCTCACTTGCAGAAGGTGCTTTCATCGTCGGCGCCGGAACCTCACTAACCTCCGCTACCCCTTGCTCTTTTCCTGTGTCAACTTCACTGTTACGGGGACTATGGAACCGCCAGTCTCCCACGAAGAAGGCAGACTTCATCTCATCCTACGCCTCCATGCTCTCCTTGCATTTCCTCGCCCTTACCGAGACCTGGATCACACCAAACAACACCACAACTCCTGCAGCCCTCTCTTCCTCCTTCTTCCTCTCTCACACCCCTCGGCCGTCTGGCCGCGGTAGTGGTACCGGTTTGCTCATCACACACTCCTGGAAATTCTCTGTTCTTCCTCTCTCTCACCTTTCCATCTCCACCTTCGAATATCACTCTGTCATAATCCACTATCCCATTAAGTTCTATATTGCTGTTCTCTACTGTCCTCCAGGGCCCCTTGGCAGCTTTCTCAATGAGCTCCTTCCCTGAAGATGGCACCCTGCTGATCATTTTGGGAGACTTCAACATCCACCTGGAAGCCTCCCAGTCTGCCACCTTCCTTCCGTTACTCCACTCCTTCGATCTCTCCCTGCTGCACTCCCCTCTGACCCACAAGTGCGGCAATGTTCTTGACCTCGTCATCCTGAGGAACTGCTCATCCTCGGACCTCACTGTGACCCCGCTACATCAGTCAAACCACCATTTCATTTCCTTCTCCCTTCCTCTTACTCCCCATCCTGCATCCCCTCCACCCTCCCCCTGTGTTATGGTCCGCCGTAACATCCGTTCTGTTTCACCCTCTTCTCTTGCCTCAAAAGTCACTGCTTCCCTTCAACCCCTCGACTCCTTCTCCAGTCTTTCCACTGACTCTGCAACTTCTACTCTGCTTTCCTCTCTCTCTTCAGCACTTGACACTATGTCCTTCTGTTTCCAAACCAGCACGCACATCTCCTCCCAGTCCGTGGATGTCTGAGGTCCTCCGTGCCAACAGGGCCAGACTACAGGCAGCGGAGAGGAAGTGGAAGAAATCCAGGGAAGAAATCCATCTGATCTGTCTACCTACCAGTCTCTTCTAGCAGCTTTTTCCTCTTTGGTAACCTCTGCCAAAGCCAGTTACTACCAAGCCAGAATCCAGAATTCTACTTCTAACCCCCATCAACTGTTCTCTATTTTCTCTTCTCTCCTCAGCACCCCTCCTCCCCCACCACAGTCCTCCTTCTCTGCGGACGACTTCGCAGTTGTCTTTGATGAGAAGATTGCTGACATCCGCAGATCCTTCAACACCACCTCCACCCATCCTCGCTCCCTTCTCCCCTCACCCTCTCCTTGTTTCTCTACTTTCTCTCCCCTCTCTGCTGCTGATGTCGCTCAGCTCACGCTCTCTCACCGTCCTACTACCTGTGCTCTTGACCCAATTCCCTCTTCTCTCCTCCAGGCCATCACAACAGACATCCTTCCATTTGTCACCTCTCTTGTGAACTCCTCCTTGTCTTCTGGATGCTTCCCCTCTTCATTCAAGTGGGCCCATGTCTCCCCGCTGCTGAAGAAGCCCACTCTGGAACCATCCATCATCCACAACTACCGTCCTGTCTCTCTTCTCCCTTTTCTTTCTAAAACCCTTGAACGAGCTGCCTCCAAACAATGGTCTTCTTTCTTTTCACAGAACAGTCCGGCTTCAGACCTGGCCACTCGACAGAGACCGCATTGCTCTCTGTCAGCGAGTCTCTTCATGCTGCACGGGCAGCCTCTCTCTCTTCCGTCCTGATTCTCCTTGACCTTTCTGCTGCCTTCGACACAGTTGACCATCCCATCCTCCTGTCCTCCCTGGCGGCATTGGGGATCTGCGGCACAGCCCTCGACTGGATTGAGTCCTACCTCTCCGGTCGCTCCTTCCAGGTTGCCTGGGCCGGTGCGGTATCGGCACCTTGTCCCCTTGTCACGGGTGTTCCTCAGGTTCCATCCTTGGTCCCCTCCTCTTCTCCCTCTATACTCGTTCTCTTGGCTCTGTAATATCTGCTCATGGTCTATCTTACCACTGCTATGCTGACGATACTCAACTTTACCTCTCCATCTCTAAGTCAGACACACAGGTTTCTGCTCGCATCTCGGGTTGCCTGAGGGATGTCCAGAGCTGGATGGATAAACACAATCTTAAGCTCAACCCAGGCAAGACCAAGCTGCTCTTCTTTCCTGCTCCTTCCTCTCCCATCTTGGACTTCTCCATCACGCTTGGGGACACCCTGGTTTCATCCTCATCCTGTGCGAAGAACCTCAGAGTGGTGATCGACAATAGGCTGTCACACTCCGAGAACATTTTGGCGGTGAGTCGGGCGTACAGGTTCTTCCTGTACAACAGCCGAAGAATCCGCCCCTTCCTCACCACTTACTCTACTCAGCTTCTGGTCCAAGCAATGGTTCTGTCCCGCTTGGATTACTGCAACTCCCTTCTTGCAGGTCTTCCAGCGTCCACCATCAGACCCCTGCAGCTCATCCAGAATGCTGCAGCCCGTCTGATCTACAACCTCCCTAGAGACACTCGTGTGACCCCCTTGCTGACTGCCCTCCACTGGCTGCCTGTTATCGCTCGCATCAAATTTAAAACTTTGGTGCTAGCACACCAGGCTGTTAAGGGGACAGCTCCAGCTTACCTCCAGAAAATCGTCAGACCCTACACCCCTGCCAGACCCCTCCGTTCTGCCACCTCTGGTTGCCTGAGGCAGCCCCCTCTCCGCTCCTGCACTTCCAGGTCACGTCTACTGTCTGTCCTGGCCCCCCGGTGGTGGAATGATCTTCCCGTGGAGGTCAGAACAGCAGAGACATTGGCCACCTTCAAGCGCAGACTGAAGACTCACCTCTTCAGGCTGCACCTCTCCCCTCCTCTCCCTTGCTCTTTGTAATGTGTCTATTCCTATTTGCTCTCAGTCTGTGATTGTTTTATAAACTATGGTATTTGCTCTTAATTTGTGATTGTTTTTTTTTTTTTTTTTTAAACTTTTTTGTTTAGTAAGTCTGTAGTTTGTAGGGGAGTCCTGATCTATTCGATCACCTTGGCACTTGGGACCCCTCTCTAGGTTTATCTTCGCACTTTTTGTACTGTTCTTATGCACTTTGCCTTGTAAGTCTCTCTGGATAAGAGCATCTCACAAATGCCCGTAATGTAATGTAATGTAATGGAAAAGGAGGAGAGACCTGGTCACAGCGCAGCAAAAGCTGAATCTCCCTGGACACCAGCTGATGGGCGAGTCTCCTACCAGGTGAGGATCCAGAGAGAAGATGATTGAGCGGGTGCTTGAGCAGGAGCAAGCTATATCTCAAGTCTTGGCAGCAGACAAGAAAACCCGGCATCTCGTCCTCACCTGGCAAGACCTGGAAGTCCTTGAATCAGTGCACAAGGCTCTCAGACCCCCTGGTGAGAGCTATGTAACAGTGTCCTATGTCAAGCCTGTGCTCCATCTCTTCCAGTCCAGCCTCTTGGCACATCAGGAGGATGATTCTCCACTGACCCAATCTATCAAAGCCTCCATCCTGAATTGCCTGAGGGAGAAGTATTCTGATCCTTCCACTGACGACCTGCTGCACATGGCAGGCTTAGTGGATCCCAGGTTCAAGACAACATACTGCACAAAAGAAAAGCTGGAGGACATCAAGTGCAGAGTCATAACCGAGATGGAGGCAACGCTGTCTGAGTCTGACCAGAGCACAGATTCACAGCCAACAGAGCCACTGAAGAAAAAATCCCTTGGAAGCTTCTTTAAAGTGGAAGCAACATCCTCTGCTACACTATCACAGAGAGAGCGTATGGAAAAAGAATTGTCTGCCCACCCACAGTCAATTTGCGTTGACAGTGAAGCAAATCCCTTGCAATGGTGGAGCGATCATCAAGAAATGTTCCCGAACCTGAAAAATGTGGCAAAAAAGTATCTCTGTGTTCCCGCCACAAGTTCCCCATCAGAACAAGTATTTAGCACCAGTTGGAACATAGTTACATGCAATCGAGCATCTCTCAAACCAGATGCCGTTGATAGACTTGTCTTTTTAGCACAAAATCTATGAACCACCTGACACCCGCTGGTTGTTGGCACAAAGGCACAACACACCATGCACAAAATGCTACTTTTTATTTATGCCACACATTTAATACAGAAGAAACCAAAAAATGCTGTGAACTTTTCATTTTTGAAATTTCTTTTCTTATCATGCAGCTAATTTTTATTTTACTGTTTTTTTGAAATGTGTGCAATTTTTTAGTGTTATTAGGTACATCATGCACAAAAAAACACTTTATTTGTTAAAATATTGTACTGATATTATGCACAAAATGTGCACTTGAATTTATATTATTTTGATACGTTATATCATGCAAAGGCACTTTGTTTTGAAATTACATGATGTTTTGTGCCAAAGCTATAACTGCAATAACTGTTCAATAAATACAGTTTTGATAAATTTGTTCAGTTATGATTTCACCCTTTTGGCATGAATGTTTAAAATCAGCATATAGTTATGCAGTATGAACAATAATGTATTAATGTAGACACATAGAATCATCTTACTGACATGATTAAATGCATCAAAGCGTTAATTCAAGGCTAAGGTAAAATATCGAGATATATATTGTGTATTCGTGACATGCCCTAAAAATATCGGGATATTAGTAAAAGGCCATATCACCCAGCCCTACAGTGCATTAGACAAAACAGACTCCACTCCAATATACTGTTCCATGCCTAATCCATACGTGGGTTGTGCTGATGGAACCAGGGATGTCCAAGTACGATCTGGGCTTGAGGGGTGTCAAGGATGAACAGAGTCAGAGTCTCACGATGATTGCCAGACATTAGAAGACTCACCAGTGACATCATGTGAATTACGCAGACCAAGGGTGCACTGGTGATGGCGAGCGCCTCCAGGGGGTTCTGAAGAGGTTCCGGTGTCAGGCCGAGCTGGATGGCCAGGGCAGCATCAATACAGTTCCCATCCTTCCCTGAGTCAATGAGGATTGAAACAGCCTGGGTAAAACCGCTAGCAGACAGAGCAGCAGATAACAGGGGTCTCGCAATAGGGGAGTTAAGCAGAGGGGTAACGCTCACCTGTATCGTCTGTCCGGGGTTGCCACAGTAGAGACAGGATCGGGTGCAGATTCTCCTCTGCCTCTCTGCTGGTGTCAGACGGGTACGGAGGAGCTGCATGCTGCTCTGGTGATGGAGGCGTGGGAACCGGAGAAGGCTGATGAGTGGTAGAGGAAAGACTTAACAGCTCCCCGGCGCGTCGTGGCAGGTAGCAGCCTCTCTCCCATCTCTCCTGATGAGCAGAGAGACGACCATCAATACGGATAGCCAGTTCAACAAGGGCGTCGAAGCCGTGAGGTAGGTCATGGGTGATGAGCTTGTCCTTCACTACATCAGACAAGCCATGCAGAAACACATTATACTGCGCCTCGTCATTCCACCCAGTGAAGGCAGCCAGCGTGCGAAAGTTGGAGTAGGCTGAGATGGTTGCTCCTCCCTGACGCATCCTCAACATCTCCCGGTTGGCTTTGTGTCTGAGTTGGGAGCAGTCAAAAACTCTCTTCTCGTCACAGAAGGTGGAAACAGATGAGTAAACTGGTGAGTGCGCTTCCTATACTGCTGTTCCCCACTCTCTAGTCCTCCCGATGAGTAAGGTGATAATGTAGGCATTGTGGTGAGCTGTAGCTCAAAAATCTGGGAACATTGTGACAGGTGCCTGGTTTCCCGGCAAGAAAAGTGGAAGAGGAAGAAGCCACGGCTCTCTGGCAGGTGGAGTGAACAAGGGCGGTGAGGCAGGAGCAGATGCCATAGCCAGATTTTCTCGGGTCAACTGGAGCTGCTGGAGCTGGGCAGCGAGGTTGTTCATGCTGGTAGAAAACGATTCCAGCACCGTGTTCACCGACTTCAGTTTAGACCGATGTCTACCCGACACAGTACCCTGTAGTCAAAAACAGGCAAGAATCAAAACCAGGAAAGCTCAGCAAAGGTACAAAACTCAATCTGATGGGAGGGTCAAAAAACAGGCAATAAGTTGGCAACAGGTAGACACTGCAAGAGGTACAAAATGAGAGGCAGGAATCAAAAACCATAAAAACGGACCAGGTAATAATCAGACAGGAAGGCTTGTAGCATACACAGTGAAAGAACAGCTGAGATGAACTCGCAACAAATGCACGAACAGGGTATAAATGCACAAGACTAACGAGCAAACAAGACACAGATGCACAGCAAGGCAGGTGAAACAGATAAGCAATCAAGGCAGGTAACGAGGAGGACGGGGAACACAATGATAACACAGACGCACATGGGCAGGGAACGGAAAACACGGAAACAACCAAATTAAGCCGACAGTGAATACAAGAAACAAAACAAGATTAGACCGCATTACTGACAACTCCCTTTCAGAGCCAAAAATGTAACACTATGAGAGCCATTTTCAAATCTCAGCCAGAGTTGACATGACACTGAAGTGAGCACCTTTTACATTTGAGAGAGTCAATTTCTAATCTCACCCAAAGTTATCAGTGAGGTGACCACTATGTACACCTGGAAAACATTTTTGAAATCTGATCCAGAATTCAAATGAGTATGGTTGGAAACATTAGTACTCTGAAACTTTTTTTATCCCTTAGTGGATAGATTTAAAATATTAAGTACATGAATGTGACAATCTGAAATGAGTCAGATTGTCTGTCAGGAAACTGCCTCCAGTAACAAAGGGACAGCCATTTTATGGACAGTAAATGACACATTTAGTATCCTCACCTTTGAAACAAAAAAAATTGTAAAGAGGGCATGTTTAAATTTTGGTGAATATACATATCCTTGAAAGTACTAGCCAATGTGAATCAACCAACTCAAAAGCAGGTACCACATAAAGATTTTTGTTGGCAACAAAAGCACTTTGAAGGTTAAATCGTCTACAGAAATTCAAATGTTCCAACTTCATTACATTTTGTTCTTTACCTTCAAGCACTTTGAAAGCATGGTAGTGTCCATCAAAGCAAACGGTAATAAGTCTGTCCGTCAAAAGATAAATGTTCTCCTTAAAAATCAGTACCTCCTGTATTTGTCCAAAAACTGGTATTTCCTGTTAAAATTTACAACAAATTACAAGTCCCTGTCTATAAGCATTGCCATCAACTTTCATCCAGATTGTAACAAAAACATCCTCATGATCTGTAATTTGAAGCATCAGAGACAGCTTCTCACCATAAGAAGAATCACTGAGAGAGAATGGTGTAACTGGTCCATACTCCGTACATTTCAAAGTCAGTGTTTCCCAATGGTATCCTATGCCCATTTGATGTTTCTTAGCAAGTGATTTGGTTATATTCTTAAATTCTTAATGCATGGACCAAACATGTAACAATGTCCCAATTCTCCTTATACATGAAGGATAATGGATCATATGGTGATGCTTTGGTATTAAATTTCTGTATGAAAAAAACCTCCTTGAAAAGTTTGTAATGAGCAATTATCAATTGCTTCAAATATAGTCATTCCTTGAGTAGGAAATAGTGAGAACACAGTATTCATAATCTGCAGTAGTAGTAATAAGTCCCAGGTTTGGTTTCCCTAAGAAACAATGTCACCAAACAGTGAAATATTTTCATAAGAACATCATTCAATCCACCATCATTACTAGTACCCTCCTTGTAGGAACATTTTTTCTCTCCAGTAAGCCATAATCAAAAGAATAAACCTGGGCTAGCAGGTCTTGCTTTTATATTGCACTTTCAGTGAGATATTCAAAAAGTAACTTCATCTCATACTGAACCACACCTTCAAGAATAACATGCATGATATCAAAAGACTAGTTATCACAAACATGGTAATACAGTGGGGTGTTGAGGGTTGAATTTTTCTTTAAACCATACAATGAGACTAACTGTGGGTTTGCCTGAAGGACCTGGTAATGCATGTAGGGTCCCTAGCAAATGGCTCCACCAATGTGCACACACTCACCCTGACATGACCAGTGAGCGCACGTTTTGAACAGTCTCACTGCTTAAGACAGCCCATGTGGGCTACGTTGCACCAATATTGTAGCACCGAAAACACGCAAAGGGAAATAAAACTTAAGCAATAAAAGGAGACAAACTCCCTGTCTTGTCTCTTTCAGTCGCTTCTCCCTCCTTATCGTTTCTGCTCTTCTTGCTTGTCCGCCCCGGCGCGGAACGCAAGCAAGTAACTTTCGCTCCAGGCCTGCGTTGAGTCACGGAGGCAATCGCTCAACCATCCTGCACAGAATGGTGCATGACTGACCTACTTCAAGCGATGGATCCACAGCCATCTTGTGTGGTAACCTGAACACTTGTTTTAGCTTGCTTCACAGTATCTGAAACATCCAAACCACAGCGAACCAAACCATCTAATTCAGATGTGCAAACTCGGACGACGTGCCGTTTCAGGAAGCTCAGCAGCTGGATTCCTTCTCCAACAACAGACGGACAAAAGGACAAACCCCTTGGACAAATGAACTGCAGTATTTGCTATCCCCAGACAGCAAGTACATGTAAGATGGACACACCAGGCACTCGCATTGAAAGTTTCATGTTCTGTTTAATTACAATGTAATGTAATTGCAATATCTGTATTATGTATAACCGTGTACAGTCTGCTTTAAGAACAGTATTGGCTAGCTAGCTATGGCTAATTAGCTTTACACGAGCTATCATTTATTAAATCTTCCACAAACAGGAATTTATAATTTAACCTTCTTAACCTAGATCTCTGCATGTGATCTCCATAACGACTAACACGATATATACTGATCAGAAAAATAAAGGGAACACTAAAATAACACATCCTAGATCTGAACGAATGAAATGTTGTTATTAAATACTTTGTTCTTTACATAGTTGAATGTGCTGACAACAAAATCACACAAAAATTATCAATGTAAATCAAATTTATTAACCCATGGAGGTCTGGATTTGGAGTCACACTCAAAATTAAAGTGGAAAAACACACTACAGGCTGATCCAATTTTGATGTAATGTCCTTAAAACAAGTCAAAATGAGGCTCAGTTGTATGTGTGGCCTCCACGTGCCTGTATGACCTCCCTACAACGCCTGGGCATGCTCCTGATGAGGTGGTGGATGGTCTCCTGAGGGATCTCCTCCCAGACCTGGACTAAAGCATCCACCAACTCCTGGACAGTCTGTGGTGCAATGTGCCGTTGGTGGATGGAGCGAGACATGATGTCCCAGATGTGCTCAATTGGATTCAGGTCTGAGGAACGGGTGGGCCAGTCCATAGCATCAATGCCTTTGTCTTGCAGGAACTGCTGACACACTGCAGCCACATAAGGTCTAGCATTTTCTTGCATTTGGAGGAACCCAGGGCCAACCGCACCAGCATATGATCTCACAAGGGGTCTGAGGATCTCATCTGGGTACCTAATGGCAGTCAGGCTACCTGGCGAGCACATGGAGGGCAGTGCGGCCCCCCCAAAGAAATGCCACCCCACACCATTACTGACCCACTGCCAAACCGGTCATGCTGGAGGATGTTGCAGGCAGCAGAACGTTCACCACGGCGTCTCCACACTCTTCGGCGTCTCCTGCTTTCATCTGTGAAGAGCACAGGCTGCCAGTGGCAAATTTGCCAATCTTAGTGTTTTCTGGCAAATGCCAAACGTCCTGCACGGTGTTGGGCTGTAAGCACAACCCCCACCTGTGGACGTCAGGCCCTCATACCACCCTCATGGAGTCTGTTTCTGACGGTTTGAGCAGACACATGCACATTTGTGGCCTGCTGGAGGTCATTTTGCAGGGCTCTGGCAGTGCTCCTCCTGTTCCTCCTTCCACAAAAGCGGAGGTAGCGGTCCTGCTGCTGGGTTGTTGCCCTCCTACGGCCTCCTCCACGTCTCCTGATGTACTGGCCTGTCTCCTGGTAGCACCTCCATGCTCTAGACACTACGCTGACAGACACAGCAAACCTTCTTGCCACAGCTCACATTGATGTGCTATCCTGAATAAGCTGCACTACCTTAGCCACTTGTGTGGGTTGTAGACTTCGTCTCATGCTACCACTAGAGTGAAAGCACTGCCAACATTCAAAAGTGACCAAAACATCAGCCAGAAAGCATAGGAACTGAGAAGTGGCCTGTGGTCACCACCTCCAGAACCACTCCTTTATTGGGGGTGTCTTGCTAATTGCCTATAATTTCCAACTGTTGTCTATTCCATTTGCAAAACAGCATGTGAAATTGATTGTCAATCAGTGTTGCTTCCTAAGTGGACAGTTTGATTTTACAGAAGTGTGATTGACTTGGAGTTACATTGTGTTGTTTAAGTGTTCCCTTAATTTTTTTTGAGCAGTGTATTTTCCTACAAATCCGCCACACTAGCCGTGGAATTTGAATTATTATTAAGCGCCATGCACGTTACCGACATGTGTACATACAGACGGGAATGCGCCCATTGTTCTCAACATATGCACGGATGCACTCACACTCACTCACTGTCACTCTCACTGTCACTCACACACACTCTCTCTCTCTCTCTCTCTCACTCACTCACTCACTCACTCACTCACAGATTTTATTATGTATGCATAGATATCTGTGCATAGATTTTATTAAACGTGTCTGTGATGATTTCGTAAGAACATGAGCTGGAGTCTAACCAATCTGAACGTAATGCATTAAACCGTTATGAATGAATAGTTATTGTATCTTTAATTATAGATTAGATTGTCAATAATTATAGTTCATAACTATTAAAAATGAGACTGATTTCCATCAGTCTCAGATTTTTAGAATATTACAATTATTTTTGTGTCGCCGTGTTAGAATCCGATAAAACATGTGACGGGCATAAACAGTGATTCGTCAGCAGAAAAGTGCCATGTAATTGTTGACTGAAACTAGGCGAAAAAGGTGTCTGTGGCGCATTAGAGTAATGTCAGTCAAACCTGCGATGCCATCAGTAGCGATTCAGCTACAGACTGCATGAGCAGCACCAAGGAACGGGCATCAATAAAACTCACAACTGAACAGAACTCCCGAAGTTCTACAAGCAGCATGACAGGGTAGTTAGCTAGGACAACTATGCCTCACAAAAGCAGTACCAAGAAATTACAAATACACAGCACAATCGCAAGGTAGCTAAACAGTTCTAATACAGATTACGCCTTACGGGTCTTGTAGACAGGGACAGAAAGTTTATACCATAATGCATGGCAGGAAATTTAACAAACAAAACCCGGTTGACAATCACAGTTGGACAGAATAGCAGTAGTTCATCAAGTAGCATGGCAGCTAAGGTCAGCTAAGTTAGACTGACAACAAGGACCAAAACCTAACTATGACGGGTAGATTCTGTTAACTCACCGAGCTCAGAGCTTTTGTCAGTTTGTAAGGAAAGGTGAACAGCCCAGCAAATATTGTGGATGGGTAGGTGCAGGTTTTACTTGGAAAGGTGTACATGGGTGCGATGAAAAAAAAAGAAAAGAGTGCAGAGGATGGCAGTGGAGATGCAGGGCAGCGGAGATTCAGTACAGAACCCACCGACTCCGGGCATCTGCAGTGGAGAAAACAGGAGGGTGTAGGACCGGGACTGGTGGGGCAGGATGACATGGATGGCAGGGGAATCTGGCGAGCACTCAGGGTCCGCTGCGTGTCGTGGCTGGGCTGGGCTTGGCGTCGCAATGCCAGTAGAGTTGCAGGTGGTTGACACGCAGACGAAAACGGGCACAGCAGAGGAAAATTCGGAAAACACAGGTCAGCTGAGGGAAATGCGGTCGCTGCAGGGGAGTCATCATTTACTAGGCGAATACACTTAAAAATCCAGCTGTGCGGGTGCAAAAGGAAAGTCAAAGAACTTGCTCCTTTACAGGTTGGAGATCAAATGTTATCCTACTTCAATGAGATAATTTTCTTTTCTGCAGTTTAGATTTTTTTAAATGAAGAATAGCACAATGCAAAAGTATGGTTACATTTAAAGAAAACACATTTATTTTTAACAGTTTAGTAATGTATTTGAATAAAAAAAGACAGATTTTTGCAACATTTGACAGTTAATTTAAACTTGGGCTTTTTCAAAGTAAAATAATTTTTTTTTGTGTTTAATATGTAAATGGTCTTAGATATACAATACTTTTTGTCAAATTATCTGTACTTAAACTTTTATTTTTAAAGGCAATTATTCTGTTTTTAGAGGTGTATGACTATTATAACAGTATGTTATAAGTAAAAGATTTCATGGAATTATAGGGAGATTTCTTGTCAGGACTCATGGCCAGAACTCAAGCACTGACACAGAAATAATAATAAACCGCAGTTTGAGGCAGCCAAAAACGCAAAACAGAAATCAAGGTCAAAGCCAGACAGAGGTCGAAACCAGGAAATCACGGCAACACCACAAAATCAGAATCCAGAATGCAAAGTCAAAAAATGGGCAGAAAAAGTTTGTCAACAGGCAGACTCGGCCACAGTACAAAATCAAAGGGCAGGATATCAATAACCAGAAAACAGACACAGATAATAACGGGCAGACAGGCAGGAACAGAAAGGCCCGTAGCACATCAGGTACAAAAACAAGAACAAGAAAACAAACAGGGTATAAATGCAGAAGACTAACGAGCAAACGAGACAGGGCAGGTGAAACAAATGAGCAATCAACAGAACAGGTAACGGGGAAGGCGGAGCTAACACGAAAGGAGAATGAAAACAAGGCACATGGATAGGGAACGAAAAACACGGAAACAACCGAACAAAGCCGACAGTGAATACAAGACACAAAACACAAGATTAAATAGCATTACTGACATTTCTTGTAAAATTACAGTAATAGATGTTAATTATCGTGAAGATATATACATTTTTACAGTTCATCAATGTTTTTAGTCTGATAGTACTTTTCTGTTTTACAACAGACCCCTGCTGCCGGAAAATTACCGTTCTTTACACTTTTTTTTTTTTTTTTTTTTTTTACTGTGTTGATGGAAGAGGGAATGTTGGTAAGAATTAGACTGAAGAGGAGGAGTCCATCTTCTTCTGGTTGGCTCTGGCTGTGAGGTAATAATGGCCAACAGATCAATCAGTCAATTATCAATCATTTCAAACCTAGAAATCCAAAATAATGGTCCATTTCTTTAATCTATATTTTTATCAGGTGAAATCAGATGGGAGAACAAGTAGGGCTGAATAATGCGGTTGTTTCTCATATTTTTAAAGGGTGGAACAGCTGTCAAGATTGTAAAGATTATAGTCTCTGCTCTGGGAAATGCCTTTGTGGATTCAATCGATGTGAAAAAAGACCACTGAAGCTGTGTTGCAGGAACATTAAATGAACTTTCCATCCTTGAAATGGTCTACATTCTATAGGCTCAGTCTCTAACACAGCATTACGGTAGTTTCACAACTGTCTCTGCCCAAGGGTTCCTGCAGTCTGATTGGATACAAGCAGATGGTGGTTTGGGTTAGGAAGGTGGATTTTGCTCCTTGAGACCTTGTTAGAGGTAATCATTGGTTTATTAGCAGACCTCGTCCCTGGAAATTTGGGGGTTATTCCACATTCCACCATGTGAGGATACCCTTTTTTTATGAGACAACACACAAGTCACAATGTACAAAAACACATTACAGAATGATTTGCACATATTCCACATACAACAAAATGGGGGATGGAAGGACAAAACAATCATACAAATTTCTTTTACAGTTATCATTTTTGCTTTTACATTCAATCAGTTATGTTTTGCAGATATTGTTCAAATTTGTGTTTAAAAATAGGAAAGAAAAGATATCTGCCATTAACTTTACTTTTATGTACATGTATTTTTGCAAAAACATTAAAAGAATATTGATTAAAAATATTCATTCTGTTTGATGAGTATTTTCAGAAAAGCCATCTATATATAACCTTGAAAACACATATATAACACATCTTTGTATAACATTGAAAACTCTTCATGAAACAGTTGGTTTGAAAAATTTACAGGATTCTTTCCAAAACAAAACTGTATAGGAACAACACCAGAATAAATATCCGTCATATGGATTCTACCCTTGAACTCATAACAGACTGATCTGTAAACCTTGCTGAGGTATCCCTCTTCTGGCTGAAATTCCAACCATGGTTTGATTGTCTTAATTCTCACTTTGTTTAAAGCAGTCTGTTAAAGCGTAAAACACTTAATACTTTGATACAGGCGTTCATCACAGATTAGCTGGTTACCAGTTTAACTACAAAGTGACTGTTAATGGTTTTTTTACCAATACAATCACATCACACAATCACACTCAAACACATTTGATAGCAGAAGTGAATGTCAAGGACTTAATTAATTGACACATTTGGTAACAGAAAAGCAGCATCAAATACGTGCTTTATAGTGTGAACATGAAGAAAAAAAGAAGGGAATTAATGCAGTTTATTTTAGGGTTTCAAAAAAACAACCATTGGCTTAAATTTAGCAAACTTTTAGGTTCCTACAATGAAATATTTATGGAAAACTCAAAAACTATGCAGTGACATACACACTTTAAGAAAACAGCATCAAACATTTGAATTCACCAAAAATATTCAGTTGTTCAGCACAAATCCTGTTTGAATTACAAGAATGTGGTTATTTTTCTGCAGTACATATGGCTACATTTGTTGCTTTGCACAAGGCTCTGCCTGGCAAAATTCATCTCAAATTCAAATGAAATCTGGAGTAGGTGTCATGTTTTCAGTTATGGCAAACAAACTTCCCAGGATTGGCAATAACACTTACAAAAGGTGTAATGTAGGTAGGTTAACAGAGCTGTCAGTTTAATTTTTTTTTTATAGCTTGTTAGCCATTGGTTTAGTCGGGAGAGGAACCATCCGAAGTGAACAAATGCATTTTTCTTACACACCAGTTGTATAGTATGAACAATATCCAGGTGGTCTCTGTGAAAAGATGTACTACAGAGCAGTTGCAGAAAATGTTTTATCTGTTGATATTGAAGTGTCAGATATTACTGATGATGCCAGTTAATGGCGTTAAGACAAAAAGGAGTCAGGGCTTGATTTTGTTGAGAAAAAAAAACTAAATTTCAGTTGAAATAGCTTTACAATATTATTAAATGGCAGTGCCTCACCAATCCAACAATGAATACCAGATGACTACATAGCATCAGCACCAGACATTTATTTTCAAAAGTTTCTTGAAAATAACTATTAGTTAACACTAACAAGGTTAGTACTGTCAGCAGTTTCAGTATCTGCTGGAGAATGTAACAAAGAGTATACATACATATAAAACTAACCAAAAAAACATTATCTTCATTATTTTGCCACAAATCTGACTTAAGGCCTTTGAGAGAAGTGCTAATTACACAACACATAAACCACTTCCACTGGAAAAAGGGGTGAAGCACTTTAAAGTGCATGCTTCATAAAGTATTTTCAAAAAATCGAGTAAGGCACAACTGAATTCAAACATAACTTAAAGCCAGTTTAGTCTCCAAGGACACAGTAGTGTAAACAAATGAAGCAGCTACTCCATTCAAGTTAACAGATAAAATAGTTTCAAGTTAACAGACAACCTTCCAAACGTTTACGTTTGACAAGTCTGATTTCCATCCTTAAAATAAGCAAACAAACAAAAGTGTTTCAATAGAAAACATTTTCAGACAATTGAAGGTATAGAATGATTTATTAAAAATGGTTAGGCACGGGGATTGTAACTGGTCTTAGTCTTGGAGTCCTTAGGGGGAAAGGAGTGATGATGTCCTCAGAGGAGAAGAGGAGTAGGAAGAAAGCATGGTTAGGAAAGGTGGCGATGGGGAGGAGGTGGGATGCTAAAGATACAAAGCATGATGGGAGATAGGTATGCGGAATATTTATACTTGAATGGAGACCAGAACTGATTGAAAGCGTTGTCTGAAAATGATTCTCCCGAAATTTGTTTTAACAAACACCATTTGCAACTTATTAGGCAACACATCAACAGTGTCAACCGGAAAAAGTTATGTGTTTTCAACAGCAGGCTCAAAGGCAATGTCTTTTCTGCACAAAGAGCTGGGCACACTTAATTTATACTGTTAATATTGTAATAATGTTGTGATGCTGAACAGGGCGGATCAGCAAGGTGGGGCGGCACAATGAGGCAAAAAGCACCAGAGCGTTTACTTAACCAGGCACACAGCCTGCTTTAATAATCACAACGTTGCAGTACTGCCAGCGGCGAAACACAGCCGCTACGAACACACTCAACTGGGACAGACAAACACGTTAGTTCAGTTAAAGTCAGGAGTGACGAGGCGGGAGGCAGGCAATGTCTTCTGCTCAGCTCGTTCCTGGTTTTCACTAGCTGGAGTCTGTGGGAAACACAACACAGCACGTTAGTATACCCCAAGAGCGGAGACAGCAAATGTCCCCGAGCCTGGGTCCGCGCCGACTTTTGTAGGTCTTCAGTCACCCTGGAGTAGCGGCAACTGGGCTTATTGGGGATATGCCCCAACACCGCACTGACCTGGGAGAGGCGCTCGGACCAAGAGCAAGTGGATAACCACATTGTCAGTGTAGGCTGCCGCATAGCGCTGGTGTGGCCGGAGTATCACATCCATCAGGCACTGGAACATACCGGTACTGGTACTGTCCAACAGGACTGGCGGACACCATCTTCTCACGATCTGCGGGAGTGAGGGGAACCTGCCAATAACCTTTGGTTTGGTCTAGCGTGGTTATGAATCTCGACTCACCCAGCTGTTCAATCCTCTTGGGGCATGGGGTAGGCATCAAACTCCGACACTGCGTTCAGCTGCCTGAAGTCGTTGCAGAACAAAAGGGAGCCATCAGGTTTCGGCACCAGCACAATGGGACTTGACCAGGGGCTGCATGCTTCCTTGATGACTCCTGCCTGCTTCATCTGCTCAATCCCTTCCACAATAGCTGCCTTTCATGCCTTGGGTATGCGGTACATACAGAAAATTTATCAAAATAAAATATTTAAAAATATTTTAGCTAGCAGAGGACATAACTGCGAAATGATTGCAGTTACGCATACATTATATCTTAAACAAAAAACTTGTTTTTCAGACCTTATAATTGTGGTTTTAGAGATTTCTACCCAAGCTCCATCATCACTGAATGAATTCAAAAGTGGTACGGAGGCATTTTGGATAATCCAAATGTAGGGTATAAGACAGCCCAAACAGGAGGCAAACCACAACAGGCAAGTCTCTAATGTCATCCATAACTATATGCCCTTCAGTGATGATGGCTGTGGAGACTGGGTTGAAGTGAAGTATAGTTGGTGCTTGGGGTGTCTTCAGCCATGAAGGTGAGTATGGCCTGTGTAATCCCTCCAAAGTCAATCTCAGAATCTGAGTCCTGTTAAGACATTAGGTTTTAATACATGTTTGTTTGTTTTGTTTTTTTTTTTTTTAATTATTTTACCCACACGGAAAGATAAAGGAGCTGAAGTATTGGTTTCTATACATCAACACTTCAACTAAAATTACTGTGTGATCCCTAAACCTTCTACTGGACTCCTACATTTACAATTGCAACAAGATAAACAATTTCAAATTCCAATTAATATGTCCCATCATACAATTGACTTGTAGATACTTACAAAACTCACTAAAAGGTCTCTTACATTGCTACAAAGCTCATATGCTCTTAAATGCTTATGATAGCACAAGGTCATAATTTTGTAGACAGACACTACTTTGGTATTGATCACTACAATTTGTGTGATCTGTCTAGTCTGGGAGTCCTGAGCATGGACCTACAGAAACAACCATGCCTTCTTGACTCCTACAATAATCACATCTACCATCAGCATGCTTTTTCATTGAAAACGTTACCCTGTACGTCCATATCTCATTCTTGAAATAATGTCTTCTTCTCTCTTACTTCTGTTGATGCTCCTGCACTGACCCAGTATTCTTTCAATAGTATATAACTGTCTACCAGTCTTTTCATTATCCCAAAAACATTGCCATTTCTCCTTTATTTTACCTTTAATCATACTTTTAATTTCTGCTTTACTATACTTGACTTCATTACAAATATTAGGCTGCCCTGTTGCATGTTTTGCATATTTATCTGCAACCTCATTCCCTACTACTCCTGTATGAGCTGGAATCCACACAAATGTATTACTTAGTCCAGACCTCTGCAGATAATTTACCATTTGTACAATTTCAAATACAATATCTTGCCTGGATTCTGAATGAATATTCTTTATACTTAGGCAGTATAAAGGCAGAGCTGGAGTCTGATCATATAACAGTATTTTTAGGTCTGTATTCTTCTACCCATAATAAGGTCAGCCATATTGCACATAATTCTGCTGTATAAACAGGTAAATCACTACTAATTCTCTTAGCAGTTACCACTTTTAATTATGGGATGGCATAAGCAAGTACCACTCTCTTGTCAGTTCTTTTTGATGCACTGTATACACTTGGATCTGTATACAATCACCATTCTTTTCCTTTATATACAATTCCACCCTGTTCATGTCCACATCATCTTTTTTCCTTTTTTCCAACAACCCCCATTCTATGGACAGCTCTTCAACAACCATGGGGAAACAGCTGAATATACTACAGTTGGACTGATATCTAAAGTGTGTATTCCTATCTCCTTTGCATTTTCCTTTCTATCCTCTATCCACCCAAAATGTCTAGTTTGTTTTTTCCTTTCTCTTGACAGTCTGTCAAAACTATATGGTTTGCATAGTCTTCTTTATGACCTTTAAGATTTGCCCAGTATACTAGAGCCAACTGCTCTCTTCTAATTGAAGAGGCATCTCCCCCGTCTCAGCTTGAATTGCTGCCACTGGGGTGGTCTTAATCGCCCCACAGCATAATATCAGGGCTCGATGTTGTATCACATCCAATTTACTTAGGAGAGTCCTAGCAGCAGATACAGCCCATACACAATACATCCATAACACTGATCTTATTAACCCTATAAAAATTGTTTTCATAGTGGGCCTGCTTGCTCCCCATTCCACACCTCGCAGACATTGCATAACATTCAACACCTTTTTACATTTATTTACTATTTTCTGGATGTGCATAGCCCAAGTAAGTCTCTTATCAAACCATATTCCTTGATATTTAAAAATGATACTCTTATTCATTCATTTCCATAAAGTTTAAATCCTGGTTTATTTTCTTTCATGTAAAAAAATATTGTCTTTACTTTATCAACTGAGATCCTAAATCCCCATTCAATTGCCCATTTTCCTACTCTATGTATTACTTGCTGCATCTTATTAAACAACAAACTCTACATTTCTTCCCTTCTTCCACAAAGCTCCATCATCCGCAAACAATGTTACTTCAATAGAACTTTCTACAATTTTAAACACACCATTTATCATTATTGAAAATAACAGTGGACTGATAATACTCCCCTGAGGAGTGACATTCTCTACTTTGTAACTTTTACTTGAAGCTGAATGTATTTTAACTACTATTTTCCTTTCCAATAAAAAATCTTTCACCCACTGGGATACTCGTCCCTTTAATCCCATTTGATACAGTTTAATAAGAAGTCCTTCCAGATCATATCATATGCCTTTTCAGTGTCAAAGAAAACAGCTAACACTGTTTCCTTATTTATCTGGGCTTTCCTTATAACATCTTCCAGACACACTGTAGGATCCATAGTTCCTCTACCTTTCTAAATCCACTCTGATAATTCTGTACCATTCCTTTAGTTTCTAAGTTATATATAAGTCTAGCATTTACCATTCCATAGTCTTTCCCATCTGAGAAGTCAAAGCAATTGGTCTATAATTTCCTGGTATTTTGAAGTATTTTCCAGGTTTTCGAATAGAAATAATTATAGATGCTTTCCATGAACTTGGAATTAACCCATCATCCCTTATCTTATTATATAACTTTAACATTACATCCTTCCTCTTAATACTACACTGTAAAACCTAACAGTACATGTTAATGAATGAACAAAGTTAATGTAACTCAAACTCTGAAAAAAGTTACAGTCACTCATTTCCATGAATTAATATAACTCAAAAATGAAATGTTGATGTAACAACTCAGTTGATTTGGGTGCACTTAAAGTTTGGGAGCATTTAAGTATTGGTGATGTAATTCTGTTTCATTCCACTAACTCATTTTCTATAAGTTGTTATTATTTTTAAAAAAATTAAGTCTGGGCTGCCATTTAGCATAATTTGTTATATTGTCATTTTGGTTCAGAAATCAGTTTATTGTCAATAAATAAATAAATAAATAAATATTTATATAGGCTATTTTAGAAAAATAAAGATAATATTACACACACACATACTGAACATAGTATATAATAAATATTATATTACAAATCTGACTATATAATCTGACATATATGTAGATGGCAGATTTGACTATATTATCCAAGGCAGGCTTGTATTGAGCCTGGGCCTGGGCAGCCAGCTGAAGTTTTTTCAGCTCTAGTTTTTTCATTCTGAACCGTGTAGCGTTTGCGTTTGTTTATCCTGTGCCGCAGACGTAGTGGGAACGAGGCATGATGGGATACCTGTCTCCGTGAATGTGCATGCTGTGCACCCGTGTCTCTCCTCCTGACGAACAGACGAAGCGACATTGTTGTCATTTTATTGGTGGTTTACTACGAGTTTTCCATTTTTTCTTCGGCGAGCTGTTTGCACACGGCACGAACGCCTCTCCGCCACCTGCAGACCGAGCTTTTTTTTTTGTCCTGTGCTGCAGACGGAGTGGGAAAACTTACGTCGCTCCGTCGCTCACGAGGCATGCCTCCATGACTGTGCACATGTGTCTCTCCTCCTGAGGAACAGACGAAGTGACGTTGTTGTTCGAGTTTTCCCTTTTCTTCGGCAAGCTGTTTTTTAACGGACTTCTTGGATTGAAAAAGTACGAAGTGTGCGCTGGAGTGAGGGTAAGTTAACGTTAGCTTACACTTTTAGCTAGCACGCAGCGTGGTTCAAAAATAACCCTCGTGCTTTTTATTTGTTGCTGTTAAATTTGTCTGAGTCTGTGTATATCTGTTCAAGTGTGTGAAAATGCAACCTCTTTGTTAGTTATCAGGCTTCCTGTGTAGCTACCGTGAACTTAATTAAGCCTCGACACCATTTGGCGTTTTCCGTAACGTCTCTGCTCTGCTGGCTGATACCTGTCCTTGATAGTCAATTTAAAAAAAGTCACTTCACTTGGTCAGTGAGAAAAGTACATTTCTGCATTGGACAGAAAAACGTGTTCACCGAGCAGACTTGTTGAAAGACGTATTGTTTGATGAAAATATGTGGAAATGCAAATTATGTGAGTTTTGTAGTTGCTTGAAAATACAGTTATTGAGACATTACAGGCTCTACCATGGCCAGTATTCTACGGTTTCCCCTTTGCCTTGCCTGTATACCAGTTGCATGTGCACATTTACTACGTTTAATTCACTGAAAGTTCATTTGTCCAGAAATCATTCTGCTAGAAGAGTGGTAGGTGGTGATGGTCATGATTTGGAGTTTGACCGGGCATTTCATTGCCCTGTTTGTGAATTTAAACAGCCATTTGTTGAGAGGGAAATGTACAATCATCTAAGGGGACATTTAAGAAAGAAGGAAATGGTGCCATGTCCATTTACGGCCTGTGCGTTTAAAACAAATGTTTACTCCACATACAATGCACACAAATGCAGAGAACATCAGAATGCATCAGACTATGATGTAGCAGTTGTAGTGCAAAACATTCCAGATGTTTCCCAGGAAAGTGACATTGAACATGACTCAGTGGAGCTCTCACATGAGGATGAAACTGCCCCAGCAACAGGTACTAGCACTGAGGAATTAGCAGAGCAGTTACAGTACAATCTGGCTGCTTTCTTTCTGAAAATGCAAACTATTCTCCATGTATCACAGAGGGCAATACAGGAAATTATTGAACACATTGATCAGTTGTTTTCACTGTCTGAACCTTTTGTCAGAGAATCTGTTATCAATATACTGAAAAAAACATGACTGTTCTTTCACTGACATACTTGTAAGTGAGATTGTCCAGGCGGTTTCAGAGAGTAATGTTTTGCATAAATCTGTAACCTCTGAGGGACCACTCTCAACAGCTAAGAGGAGAAAATCTTATTTTGAGGAGAAGTTTCCATATGTTAAGCCTGTGGAATACTTAATTGAGTCATCACAACGCACCTACATGTATGTGCCTATTCTCACATCTTTACAACAGTTGTTGCAAAAACCTGATGTACTTGAGAAAGTCAAAGAAGCAACATCACATATGCCTGGACAGTATTTATCATATCGCGATGGCTCCTACTATCAGGAAAATTTGCTTCTTTCAGATGAGGGTGAGAAATTATCAATAATTCTTTATGTTGATGATTTTGAAATTGCAAATCCTCTAGGGACATCGAGAAAAATTCACAAAGTATGTGGAGTGTACTGGACATTAGCTAACATACCAGTTAAGTATCGCTCAGTCCTCCACTCTGCCCAGTTGGCCCTTTTATGCAACGCAAATGATGTACGACAGTTTGGATATGAGAAGGTTTTTGCACCCCTCTTGGCTGATCTAAAAACACTCGAAGAAGTTGGTGTCTACATTGAAACATTTGGTGAGTGTCTCAAAGGCACAGTCTACTCTGTTGTGGCTGATAACCTTGCAGCCCATGGACTTGCTGGTTTCAGTGAGAGTTTCAGGTCTACATATTTCTGCAGATTCTGCCTTGCCACCCAGACAGAAATGCAGAGATCAGATGCTGTGACCGGTGGTTTTGAAAGGAGAAAAAAAGATTCACATGATACTCTGGTTCAGGAAATACAGAGAAATGAAACTGTGGAGAATTATGGTGTAAAACAGAGTTGTGTCCTCTCTGATCATCTCTCCTATTTCCATCCCACTACAGGATTTCCGCCGGATGTCCTCCACGACCTGTTTGAGGGAGTGGTCCCCGTGAGCTGGCACACTGTTTGAAAGGTTTGATAGCAAAGAAATATTTCACCTTGGAGGAGCTAAATAGATCAATCCTGTGTTTTCCCTACCAGCATTCTGACAAGGTTGACCGCCCTCACCCAGTTCCTCAAAATTTTTCTAGTCGAGGAACAATTGGTGGGAATGGGCACGAAAACCACACTCTTCTTAGACTGCTACCTCTTTTCATTGGGTCCAGAGTGCCCGAGGGGGACAAAATATGGGAGATCCTAATGGAATTGAAGGATATAGTTGAGCTTGCAGTTTCTCATAGTTTTACAGATAATACCATTCAGTACATGGCAAGCAAGATCTTAGATCACAGGCAACTCCTTCAGGAAGTCTTCCCCAACTTAAGACTGCGACCAAAGCATCACTATATAGAACACTACCCGTTTCTCATCAAGTGCTTTGGTCCTCTGGTGCATCTCTGGACAATGAGATTTGAAGGGAAGCACAAGGTTTTTAAGAAGATTGTTCGTGATACTCACAACTACAAAAATGTATTGAAAACATTGGCCGAGAGACACCAAAACATGATGGCATTCTATCTGTCATCACAGAGATTTTTCAAGCCACCAGTACAGACTTCAAACATGGAGTCTGTCTTTGTTGAAACATTGCCTGTTGATACACATCCAGTAGTGTCAAGCATCACAGACAGCAGCAGTGTATATGGCACAAAACAGGCAACCATTCAAGGCACAACTTTTGCGGTAGGCATGTTTGTGTGTACTGGGACACGTGCTGCCTTGCCTGAGTTTCAAGAGATCAGAAACATATTGCTCATTGGAAGTGATATCTTTTTTCTGTTAAAAGACTATGAGACCTGGTATCTTGAGCACTTGCGGTCATATGAGCTAACAGAACATACAAGCAAGAGCCATTCTGTGAAATCTCTGAGTCAACTAACTGACCAAATGCCACAGATTGCCTACAAAGTTTCAGGCAGGCTAATTCTGACAACTAAACATTTCATTTCTGTGTCTGAATAAAGGATTGTTTAGTAAGCATCCTAATGTCTGAAAACTATTAGCTGGACTACATGTGTGTTGAACCTGCTGCACACCAATAAAAATGTACATGTGAATATATTGAGTATATTGTGTTTAGCAGGAAAGGGGTGCATTGACGTGTTTTTTCTGTCTTTCTCTTTTTGTATGTTTCAGGCTTCCCCAACACAACAGTAATGGCAACTGATGTCCTCAAATTAAGAGTCATCCTCGATGAAGTCAATGCAGAGAGGGTCATTCTGCCCTCTCGTCCTGAGACTGTGCAAGCCCTCATATCCGAAATGAAAGATAAGTTAAATCTGACATATGACTTCCGGCTTCAATTTGAAGACCCTGAGTTTGACAATGCCCTCAACAACTTGGTCAACATGGAAGACCTACCAGCTAAGGCAACCGTTAAGGTAGTCAGAGTTATTGAGTCAGATCTCAGTTCCACAAGCACGGATGACACTGTGTTATTATCAGACAATACAGACTCACCGGAACGATTGTGCTGATGGCCAGCCATCTTTGTCGTTCCAACGTTCTCATACGAGGTGGAGTTTATGCTAAGAGAGAGCAACTCTGCCCTGGGAGAGGGAAAAACTGTCAGGTTGACCAGGGATCAAAAGCATAACATTTTAGATGTTATGGCTGCTGAAATATATAAGCACAAAGCATATCCAAGTACCAAACAGATTGGCTTAGCTGCAGAGGCTCTTGTGAGCAAGCACCCTTGTCTTAAAGAAAATGGATCCAAAAAAGGATATGAGGGCTGGCAGAACAGTCTGCGCTTCAAGATGGGCAACTACAGGACCAAACTTAGCAAGGCTGGCATTAAGGATGTGGCTGTTAATGCGGGAAAGCGTAGCAGGACCAATCCGGAGGGTGAAGCATCCAGAGCCAGCATCAAAAGACCCAGAAGAGGAGAAATTAATTTCCTTCCAAACTACCCTCATGGTGAAACAAGGCAGACACTCGAGATGCAGAGGCTTGCGATGGTCGAGCAGTTCAAGAGGACATCGATGGAAAGAGACATGATATCCATCCATCAACATATGCAACGTACCTTTGCACTCAGACGTGAAGAAATTGTGGATTTGGCTCCTCCAGTCGTTGAACTGAAGGACAGATGGCCTGCACTCTTTTGTGAAGCCCAGGTGAGTAAAAACTACAAATAATACTTAAAAATACTGTATGCATCCCTTGTGACTCGTGCTGTACTTCACACTGTCTAAAATGTTCAAAAAGCTCTATGAAGAATAATATAAAAAAAAAAACAGAAAGAAAATACTGTATGCATGTATCACCAAATTAATAGTTTTATTTGGTATGTCTCAAAAGCCCACTTTTACAATATCACATTGCTTAAGTAGTTTTTTTTTCTTGTCTGTACACAACATCTATGGCTCTATGCACAGCTTCACTACTTCTGAGTAATTTATTTCCTGTCTTACATTATTGGACAAACTGATTAATCAGGTGTGTCTGAGTAGTCATAATGGTCAGACACACCTGGATTAATCAGTTTGTCCAATAATGTAAGACAGGAAATGAAGAAGTGCCTTGAATTCAGGAAGTAGTGAAGCTGTGCATAGAGCCCATTGCACATCTGTCTGTCCTGAGTGAAGGATCTCACCCTGAGGTTTCTCCTGTTTTTTCTTGGGAGTTTTTCCTCAGTAGATGGGTCAAAGGGCAGAGGATGAGAGAGAGACAAATTGTTTTTAAAGGAGCTATTAAACTTTCTTTTCTTTGTCTTTTTTTCCCTCCATGCAGCTCTACAGTGAATTCCACAGGATCACAAATCTGAATCTGCCATCAACATTCTATGCTTCACTCGACAAGTACACACCTCAGCTGCTACAGCTCTACAAAAAGAGGAAGACGGGCCCTTTTGGACAGAAGCTTGAAGCAATTATGATGGCATTTGAGGAACAGGTAATTTTTTTATTTTTATTTCATGTGTTACATCATGAATGTAAACAGTGAACACTAACATCCCTTGCATACGCTCTTTGTGCAACAGGACAAAAATGATATCTGTGCAGCTCGAACAGCAGCCCTGGCCGGCCTACCACACTACTTGAAGGAGGATTCATCAGAAGTCTTCAGAACATGCAAGGTATTTGTGGGTTCTGCTTCTCAATGCAATTAACATCTGAGCATGAGAGGATCACTTTTCTTTTTTAACATGTGGTTCAAATTAGGTCTCATCATGCACATGAAGATTAATTGCACAGATTATCTGCTTCCATATCTGGAAAAGAATTTTAGCATCTGCTAGTTTTACTTTCTTGGTGCTAAATTCTGATTTATTGCTCATCAAAATGTGAACATTATATTTTTAACCCTCACACCTGATTAGAAAACAACTTAATTTGGGAAAATGGACACTTTTGTCCACTTTTTAAACAACCTAAAAACAGCATACATATATTTTTTTAATTGCAGTGCAGGATATGTCAATGATTACCAAAACCTTGATTGCTAGTCAGTTATGTTTTTTTTTTTTTTTTTGTCTGATTTTAAAAAATTATTATAATGAAAATTCATTATAATGGCTGTCTATGGGAGCTGTTTCTGTAATCTGCCATTATAGAGAAACTACAAAGCTTTAAAAACTGATATTGCTGCTCATCATTGATCATCCCAGACAGCAATAACTCAACCTAAAATATTTCACTTCACATTGCATTTTTTGAAGATACTGGCACCTAAAGTGTCAAAATTTGGACTTGAAAGGTTCAGATTGGCATCTAAAGGGTTAAAAAAATTAATTGAAAACGTAGTTTTGAGCAGACCTGAAGTGGGGGAAAAATATTTATTAAAAGAAATCTGAAAAATATATTAATGTATGCCATTTTAGTTTGTTTTAAAAGTGGACAAAAATGTCCACTTAACCATTTTTTGATTGTATTATTTGATTGACAATGGAAAAAAAAATATGTTTGTGTTTGAAATTTGAAAAATAGTCAAAAAATACACAACCTGACCAAACATGATGAGGATCACTATTTCCAAATTGAAATGTGAAATTAGTGGAAAAATGACCCCCCTTGTGGACAGAAATGTTCACATCAGGTATGAGGGTTAATAAAATATCAATATCTGACTCCAGAAGACAGACTTTCCCTCATGATGGTAGTAAATAAATACTCTTAGTTTAGCACAGTGTAACACTGTGTAGCACTTAATGTACATTTGGTTCATGTGAAAAGGACACTCATTTTACTTTAAGAGGAAAGATTGGACCCAGACGAGGTTTTGAAAACAGAAGAAACTATATTTATTGACGGTATCAGTAATATGTAAATCCACAAAAAGAAAACCATTCAGTGCCTCCTGGATCTCTTTGTATAGACAAGTGAATAATCAAACCTTTGATTTAGCTCAGTAACTTTAAATAGTAATACAGGGAAAAACAACTGCAAACAAAGTTAAAATGGACCCACAAATAGAATAAAGAAGAGAGTCTGTGTTTAGCCAGTCTTCTCCGTCAGTGTTCAATATTTTGCCATCTACCTGGGTAGTATGACTTTGTTTAGTTTATCTGACTGAAGAGATGGTTTGTCCTCCATCAGATGAACAGTGGGAAAGAACACCAATGTCATGCCCTCCACTTGGAGGCCTACAGTCTGCTCCTTGGGCTGCTGATTCAGGCCATCTTCAGAATCCATAATGTTATTGGTGTTCATCATCAGACAAATAAGCTTGATTTGTAGAATTATACTTAGACGTTCCTTTCTCCTTTTTATTTTTTATTTTTAGGATGACTCAGAAGCCGATCAGGAGGGAACAGTGGCTCTGGTGGCAGTGGTGAATGAGGAGGAGGTGCTTCAAGTTCCCTTCGAAACCCAGCATGTATCCATTGTTCTTGAAGATATGGTTGTCATGTCACATAGATCATGGACCGATTCGCTGGTGATTTTGTTTGCATTGGTGTATGCACTGCATTTGAAGTACCCAGAAAAGCTCAGTGGTTTCTTCGAGTTCATTCAGGTTATCCTCCTTGACCTGGATGATGGGAGGAAGCAGCTTAGACCTAAACTACAGGCCTTAAAAAATGAGCTGGAGTGAAGTTCTAATGTAAACTTGCATTTGTTGTCAGCAGTTTCTAAACAAAATACCATGTGGCTGGCCAGTTGATTTATTGAAAGTGTTAAATGTAGTTATGGTTAATCATTTTACTGTACATATTTGTATGGTGTCACCAGTTCTATTGGGATAGGAGGAACAATTGGTGGATTGAAGGATATATTTGAGCTTGCTGTTTTTCATAGTTTCACAGATAATGCCATAAATGGCGAGCAAGATTTTAGATCACAGGCAACTCCTTCAGGAAGTCTTCCCCAACTTAAGACTGCGACCAAAGCATCAGGTGCATCTCTGGACCATGAGAGGGAAGTACAAGGTTTTTTAAACCCTCCTGTTGTCCTTTTGGGTCTATCTGTTCCTTCCCTCTATTCTTCCTATTTCCCTTCATTCCACAACCCTTTTTCCTTTCCTTCGTTCCTTACCTTTGTGCTTCACAAACTGCTTAACTTTCTATCCTTTCTTTTTCCATTCCTTCTTTCCACAATCTGTTTTCCCTCCCTCCTTTCCTTCCTTTTTCCCCTTTGTCCTTCCTTTACCCAGAAGGACAACAGGAGGGTTGTTCGTGACACTCACATCTACAAAAATGTATTGAAAACATTGGCCGAGAGACACCAAAACATGATGGCATTCTATCTGTCATCACAGAGATTTTTCAAGCCACCAGTACAGACTTAAAACATGGAGTCTTTCTTTATTGAAACATTGCCTGTTGATACACATCCATAGTGTCAAGCATCAGACAGCAGCAGTGTATATGGCACAAAACAGGCAACCATTCAAGGCACAACTTTTGTGGCAGGCATATTTGTATGTATATTGTATTTTTTATTTATTTTTATTGTACTTGGACATGTGCTGCCTTGCCTGAGTTTGAAGAGATGAGAAACATATTGCTCATTGGAAGTGATTTCTTTTTTCTGTTAAAAGACTTATGTACCTGGAAAAGCTCAGTAGCTTTTTGGAGTTCATTCAGGTTATCCTCCTTGACCTGAATGATGGGAGGAAACAGCTTAGACCTATACAGGCCTTAGAAAATGAGCTGGAGTGAAGTTCTAACGTAAACTTGCATTTGTTGTCAGCAGTTTCTAAACAAAATACCATGTGGCTGGCCAGTTGATTTATTGAAACAAGTGTTTGGTGTAGTTATGGTTAATCATTTTACTGTGCATATTTGTATGGTGTCACCAGTTCTATGGGATGATACTCCACCGTGATCTGAGCCCCAGAGAGGCTTAATAATTTTATATGCAAGCGTCACCATTTTCCACTGTTAAGATAAGGTGATTGATCTGAGCCCCAGAGGCTGTTTTTCAGTTTTTATTGTATTTTGGGTGTTAAGCATTCAATTTAATAAAACTTTTAAGTTACACATTTTGAGTTTGTATTATGTTAATAGAACTTAAATTATTCAAGGCAATCGGTTTCCTCAAATGAAATGAGTTGTCAGAACTAGAATGTAGTAATACATTTAGTGAAAGAAAACAGAGTAGTTTCAACTTAGATGGTAACATTTATTAAAAAAGAGCCATTTAAGTTACTAGTATTTAATTCTGATCAATTCAATTAACACATTTTAAATTAGTTTATATAACTGTTACATACAAGTGAAATATACTAATTAGTTTTAAGTTCATTGAACTGAGTAAACTGGTACATTCAACTTAATTTACCTAAGGTAGAGTAACAATAAATACTTGAGTTACTTGAACTTAAAAATTCAACTACAGATAAATATTTGATTTAAGTTTGCCAACTTAAATGGTTCAAGGCAATCGGTTTCCTCAAATGGTTTGAGTTCAACTAACTCATCGGGTTTTACAGTGTAGAACTGTCTCCAATATCCTTCTTTGGCTCTCCTTATGGTTTTCCTCACTGTTGCCTGTGATCGCTTATATTCAATTAAATTTAGGAAATTGTGCTTTGTCTTCAAGAGCTTAAAAGCTCTCTTACTATCTGTCTCTTATTACTGTGTTACACTCTTTTGACCACTATGGTACAATTTTGTTTAGATTCGTAGGTTTACTTTTTGGAATAGCCTCTACTGCTGCCTCTATTATAATGCTGCTAATGTTAATTCTTAACAGCTAATAACGGAGTCTCACTAATCTCTCTAAAGTTATCCCAGTCAGCTTTACCGAAAATCCATCTCTTCTCTCTCATTTCACATTCTCTTTTCAGTTCTATCCTTATTTGAATCAATACAGAGTAATGATTACTGCCTGTAGTGTAGCAGGGTAGCATCGGGCAGGTAGTATTCTGCTGTATTCTTACATTACAGACCCATTACATTTTACAAAAAAAAAAAAAAAAAAAAAAAGATTAGTCATGAGGGCTTTTAATTTGTTTAATTGTTTGTACTGTGTTGTGTTCCGGGTCCGGTCGAGCAGTGACCGCACTTGCTGCGTCCCAATCCGAAATAAAATTCTCCATCACTTCTTCCCTCCAATCGAGTGAGCCCTCCAGTGACGTAGCACGCGAGGGAGCCCTTTCTGAGCAAGGGGGAGCAATGGAGGGGAGGGGATGTGGCTTTTCGAATTGGAATGACTCTCACGGTGCTTCCTCACTTTGCGTTCCTGCACAAGGACTGGATTGCCGCGATGTGTTACTTGCAGGCTGCAGTACCTGTTCCAGTTGTGAAACTTAACAATTAATATAGTTGGACAGTGAAGATGCATGTCAGCTAGATATGGCTACATTTTAATTCCCCATGCCAAAATCCGTATATTTTCCATGACCATAAAACCATTTTAAATTGATGTTTTTATCTAATATTAATTGTTGTGATGTTAATTTCAATAAAGTTGCCAAGCTTTTCTGACGTAAAGCCACTTATTTATATGCACAATTTAATAATCATGTTAAATAATTTTCACAATCATAACAATAGTTACTATAATGATTTACGTAGCACCTTTTGAGCAGGGTGCATCCGAAAGTGATTTGCATAGACAAGTAAAGATAATTAATAAAATCAGTAACAATAAAATATGGTAAAACATATCAATAAACCAAGTAATGATACATGAGTGTGAAGTGTAACAGGGTATAAAAGTACATAATGTGTAGAGACAGGTAAAATGATGAAGCAAAAAATAAAAATCAATATCGATACCAGAAGAATTAACCTGATATTATGCTGCGACACATATGGGCAATTATACCTGTATGTTTAAATGGCGATTTAAAAACAATATGTGCTCAACAGAAGATTCTATTTCATGCTGTCTGGATGATTGAATCTAAGGGTAGCATAATTGTTACATGACTACGGCAGCTATGCCTCCACCAGCTTATGAGAGCTTATGGTTAAAACTTCATGGCCAAAACATGTATTTTTTTAGATTACCAATTAACTTGATAAGCAGCTATTGAGTGTTGGGCATTTCCTTTGAATCTAAGAATTAAATAATGACCACCACCAACAACATAGCATTTTAGCGAATGGATTGTATAATCAATCAGCAACAGAGGTCTTTGAACTTGGTTAACTTTGTTTTTAAATTTGCTAGTTTGGTAGAAAGAGCATACTATTCAAATACAGTTTAACACATGGGCAAGCGAGCAAACATCGCCGTGCATTCTGGGCAATATCAACGCTTTTCCTCAACAAATCTGATATGGAAAATATGGTATCTCCCTCATGGTGGCAGACATCTTACATACAGGACTCTTTGGGGTTTCCCTCCTCGATTGGAGGGAAGTGAGCACGAAGAAACAAGAATTTTTTTGGATTGGAACGCAGCCCAGGTGTACCACATTACCTCCTTAGAGGGAGCAGCACAAATGAAGTTGGCGTCCTTTTAAAAGAAGGAAGGACTATTTGGGTCAAAGGCCGGCAATCAGCATGGCTACACAGCAAAGTTTTTGGCTAGGGTACCGTATTAGTCAATATTCAAGTAAAGCTAACTATGAGGTTTGCTCCCGATATCTTATATTCAGTAGTATAAAACTCTCAGACAACGATATAGAATTAAGAGGAGTTTATTGATAAGAGATAGAAAGGAATGAACTTGGGCTTGGAGTCAAAAGGGGGAGGAGTCGTCGTGTCCTCGTGAGAGGGAACCTCCCCCTGCCTTTTGGCTGAAAGAAATAGGGAGAATAGTTATGATTATGAAGGTGGAGATGGGGAGGAGGTGGGATGCCGGAGATGCTAAGCACGATGGGTAACAGGTACGTGGTGTTTATATACCTGTAGCAACCGGAAGGGGAGTGATAGGTGAAGGGGTTGTCTGAGAGTTTCTCTCCCGAATCTCTGTTTTACCAAACAACAATTCAGTAGTATAAAACTCTCAGACAACGATATAGAATTAAGAGGAGTTTATTGATAAGAGATAGAAAGGAATGAACTTGGGCTTGGAGTCAAAAGGGGGAGGAGTCGTCGCGTCCTCGTGAGAGGGAACCCCCAAAAGACTGCCAGCCCTGGAGCGGACTGAGGTTTGGGTTAGCTATGGATACATGGTGATCACTGTATTAATGAGGTGTGGGCGGAACGAATGTCTGAACAGTTTAACCTGATGTAAATTTGGAAAGCGTCTGATGACCAGCGACCCAGGCGTTTGATTAAAAAATCCGGAAGTCCGTTTTGTGCTGCTGTGGTTGCTGCTCCGATTCTGAATGAATGAGAAGAAAAATTGTTAGCGGGAAAACCAGACATATGCAGAATGATTTTTAAATGCTTTTGAAACCAGTGGCGGGTGACTACTCTGTTGAATTCGTCTACGAACAGCAGATCAGTGGGAGAGAGTGATGTACGTAACCTGTAACTCAGAAAGGTGGACAGAATCTCGTAAGGGCTGACCGGGGATGGTAATTTGAAAAAATACACCGGGCAGCCTTTGCCGATCTGATCGGTTTTACTGTGTCTGAGTAGATATCTGATGGTTTCGTGATTGATGATGGATAAATCGGATAGACGAGGGTGGATATCTGGATTGTACAGTGTTGATGAGGCGGTGAATTCTGAGCATCTGAGGAAACCGAAGAATGCAAGAGTGAAGAGGGCGGTCAGAGTGAGGTCTACGTGAGGGTTGATGTAACCGGAACGGAGGAGATTAAAGCAGTGGGTGAGAAACGTGATGGGTTGTCTAGGTTTGGAAACGCCTGGGTCTGACTTCTGGTATCCTTTGAGTAACAGTTGAATTTGATGATTGTGGAAGAATGGGCATTCTGAACCGGTTATTAATTTATAAAAGAAATGAATGCCGCTCAGGTAGGCTTTGATTGTTGATGTTTTGATCTGTAAGTGAGAATGAGCGTATGAGATGAAACAGGAATACGTGATTAGGTCAAATGAAGGGAATTGGATGTTATAAAGGCCGTGGAACGCTTTAAAGCAGTTCCAGGAGGTGTAGTAAGATTGTAGGGTGCGGGGTGATAAGGCATGCAGGATGGTGTCGACGGACTGGAGGTGCAGGTGGAGGAGTGGATGATTTACGGGAAGAAGAGCTGAGAGTATGGAGGAACGTGATCGGGGGTCTTGTGCGCTTCCGGGGCCAAACTGAAGAATTTCTGAAATTGAAAGCGAGAGAGACTGTCAGCAATAGAGTTGTGGTGACCGGGAATGTATTCTGCACGTATAATGAACTGATAGCATATAGACACCCAAGTGAGACGGCGGAGGAGTGACATGATACTACTGGAACGTGAACGGCCTTTATTGATGATGGAGACTGTAGCCCTGTTGTCGGAATGAATTAAAATTTTCTTTTTACACCATTCCGGCCCCCAAAGGACAGCTGCAGCAACCACGGGAAACATTTCGAACAGCGCAGAGGACTCTGAATTAGGCGGGATGGAGGAGAATTCGGCCGGCCATGGGGCCGCAAACCAGAGGCCTCGATAATAGGCGCCGAAACCCACGGATGGCGCAGCGTCTGTGAACAGGTGGAGATCAGCAGTCGAGGTCAGACTATCGTCATAGAAAAAAGACAGGCCGTCCCAATGCCAAAGGAACTCATGCCACAAACGTAGCTCTCCCAGACAAAAGTTGTCTAGTTCGACTGGATCTAGCAGGGACGGGACCGAGGAGGCAAGGGTCAGCAGATAGGACACAAACGACCGGCCTTGGGGAAGTACGCGCATGGCGAAATTCAAGTGCCCCAGTAGGGACAACAGCTCCCTCTTAGTACAACGCGGTTGAGCCAGGTACCTGGACAACAAGGACGTAATCCGTCGCAATTTATCAGTGGGAAGGCGGAAAGTCCTTAAAAACCTTGACAAAAGCGGACATGCCCGAAGCTGGCGGGGACGATGGAGGTGTGATGGATAGGAAATTGTCGAGCAGGTGCAATACGAACGGGACCTTACGGTTGTTTAAAAGCACCCAGCATAGGGCTTCCGAAAGGGTGTCAAATATCTTGGGGCTACTCTTGCAACCGAAAGCCAAACGAACCGTGAAATAGAACTGGTCGCGCCACCTAATACCGAAAAGGTGCCAGTAAGCGGATCTAGGGGCATCACTTTAAAAGCTGACATGACGTCCGCCTTAGCCAGCCACGAGCCTACCCCGGCGAGTTTTATCAGCCGAACAGCATCGTCAACGGTACAGTAATGCAAAGAGTAATCCTCGGAGGGAATCAAACTGTTCACGCTAGGGACAATGCTGTCGTGTGGGGCCGAGAGATCAATAATTACTTGTTTCTTCCCGGAGTATTTTCTGGTGGCAATTCCGATCGGATTCACTCGGAAAACCGGAAATGGAGGGGACGTGAATGGGCCGATCATGAACCCCGACTCGACTTCCTTAGCCAGCAACAGGTCGACAACGCCGGGCTCGGCCTCGGCCGACTGAAGGTTCCCGCAAATAACTGACTGGACGGGCAGGGAGACCAAACCAGGGGAAAAACCGTGAGACCGTTAAGGAGGTAGGAAACGAAAAGTGGGATGGGATGGTCGCGGAGTTCATGACTGAGCCTTGAAACATTAACGGGGGTGGACAGATGAGAAAATAGTCACGCAGTGCCCGAAGGGGTGGTGCGACGGTAAACAGGACAGACTGGGCGCGCGTGAGCGCCGGCGCAAAAGCTACACACATGCAAAAATTTACACCCTGTTTTGAAGCATCCGGCGGTGTTAAAATTATTACATATAGATTTCCCTCCAACGAGAAGGATGGGGCGCCCTCTGACGTCAAGTTCGGGGGAGGTGACGACAGCGGAAGTCGCCGGGACATAACTAGCCGAACGAGTGGCGACGGAAGTAGCAGGAGCTACCATGGTGCATAAATGCGTAGCATGCTCAGTAGACTGGCACACGCTGCAAACAGAAGCTCTCAACCCCAGAAAAACCCGACAATACAAATCTGAGTCCAGAACCCCCCAATAAGGACATATGTTAAACTGCCCTACCTTCGCGGCACATTTGGCCGAAAACATTTTATGGTATGCGTAGAAATGAGAACCCCCAAAACGGACGGCTAAATCCGCCACAATAGCCATGTAGTTGGCCAGCTCTCTGCGACGGAGGGGAAACACGGAGCAGATAATGTTTGTGTAACGACTAAAAGCTAGGCAGAATTCAGGGAATGTTAAAACCTTAGAGGAGGGGGAGGAAGGAGCCCTGAGCGCGACCGTGATGCCGTCGCACTCCAAAACCCTGCGTTCGCAGGAGGGGGAAGGCGAGAGCAGGGATGCCAAACACACGTCCGCACCTTGCAAAATCTGCGAGCGCAGATGGGCAGTCACGGGGGTAGGCTCGAAAACAGGGGCGTTTGGGGGAGGAGGCATCACAGCGGCCGTGGACAGGCTGTAGGGCTGGACACTGGTGGCTGAGGGAGCCGGGCAGGAAAAGTGGGGACCTGGGAGAGAGTGAGAGAGAGAGACAGCAGCAGACACGGCAGTGGTAGGAGGATACTGAAGTGAATACGGAGCAGGATACAGAGAAGGATATGCAGCGTGAGCGGGGGGCAGCTGAACCGGTCCGCGGGGAGCCAGGGAGAGCGGGTTGGAGGGCGCGTGATGCGTCTGGGGAAACTCGCCTGCTCCGGCCGGGATGGTAGCAGCTGGGGGATTGGACCACAGCGCCTGAATCCCAGAAGCGTGCAGGGGCTGTCCGGCGGGCGCGAGGTGCGCCGACCGGAACTCGCCGACTCGGGAGGGACCAGGGCAGCCGGGGGAAAAGAAAACCGCAGTGCCGACGCCTTGGGAGAGTGCAAGGGCAGGACAGAGAGCGCCGATGGCGCCGGCTGGAGCCCGCCGACTCCGGCAAGGGTGGTGACCGGGGGGAGAGGGGGCCGCAGAGCCGTTGCCTCGGGAGCGTGCAGTAACGGGCATGCTGACCCCGAAGGCATCAGGAGGGGCCCGTCGGCTCCTGCAAAGGCGGTGGCGTCTGGGGGGGGCTGCGTTGCCGACATCTCGGGAGCGTGCAAAGACGAGACGCCTGGCGCCAAGGGCACCAGAGACGGCCCGTCTACCCCGGCAAGAGCGGCTGCAGCAGTTGGGAAGAGGGGCCGCTGTGCCGAAACCCCGCGAGCGGGCGGAGGTAGGACGGCAAGCGCCGAGGGCGCCCGGCGGGACTCGCCGGCTCTAGCTAGGGCAACGGCAGCAGGGGGGGGAGAGGACCTCATTGCCTGGCGCTCGGGAGCGTGCAATGGCAGGGTAGCTGACGCCGAGGGCGCCAGGTAGAGCCTGCCGGCTCCAGCCCGGCTGGCACGTGAGGGGAGAGAGGGGGGAGGGAGGGGAAGAGAGCGCGACTGGGCGAGAGCCGCAGTAGCACTCCTGGCAGCGACACTGCCGGAAACAGGCGCATCAGAGGACTGCCTCAGGACCCGACGAAGGTCCCCTGACGGCAGAGCTGCGCCGGACGTTGGCTGGGAAGAGTGGGCGGGGACTGCCAGGTCCTCGACGTGGAGGGCTTCCGTAAACAGCCGGAACAAGTCCCTTTTCCGTGCAGACCAGGGAAAAGGAATCCCGCGGAGTCTCAAAGCCTCTCGGAGTCGGAGCACAGTCCATTCAGAAAACTGTAGTTCTCCGGTCCTGGAAGGAACCGCCGGCCGACGGCAAACGATAGCCTCGGGAGCTGCAGGGCTGCGGGAACGGGACCTCGGTCGACGGGAGCCGAGAGAAGAGGAGGAGGGGGACCTCCGAGAGACGGCCCTGGATCGTAGCCTGCGAGAGAGGCGTCGTATCGGTCGGCGACCGCGAGCCAGGGATGTAAGGTCGCTTTCACGGGAGACGACCCGTGGGGAAGTCGTGGAGAAGCCTGTCTCCGGGGCGCAGGACAGGTCGTCATCCGAAGCATGGAGTTGGATATCCATCTTGGAGGAAGTAGTGCGATCTAGGCGATGTAGGAATACTGAATGCCGGAGATGCTAAGCACGATGGGTAACAGGTACGTGGTGTTTATATACCTGTAGCAACCGGAAGGGGAGTGATAGGTGAAGGGGTTGTCTGAGAGTTTCTCTCCCGAATCTCTGTTTTACCAAACAACAAGTAATGTATTTTCGTGAGGGAGTGATTTCAGTCCTCTGCAGTGTGTCAACGTAATTGGGTTCTATAGTAGTACCTCCCAATTGCACTTCTCAGCAGTTGTTTTTGTAACTAAAGTGAGATGTACTGCGCACTCTGATCCCTTTACTACATTGATTCGAGTACCAGTTCCTTCATTAAGACAAACAAATTCTTTCTCTTCTATCAATTCCTCAATCGCACCCCCATTATTATCCTTAACTCTACTTAATGTGGTGTGCACGTTCAAATCCCATTTACCTTTTGAGTCATTCCAGATTTCTTTAAGCCATGTTTCCTGTTGGCAAATTACATCTAGTCTATCATTCAGTTTCTTAATGAAACTTTTTAATTCCTGTCCATTTGCAATAAGACTTCTGGCTACTGTAGTATCAGCAGGGCTGTTTTAACAACCCTTGCTATACTGAGTCATTAATTTCTCCCTGAACTAGATCTGACTGTATCTTTTCCCAAGATAATGTTTTTCAGATTCAGAAATTTTGCTGCAGCTTTCACTCTTATCTTTATTTTAACCTTTGAGCTTTAGCCTTTTCAGAACAATTAATCACATATGCTATGCACAACACCAGTTTTTATGTGTGTAACTCTACAACTTCCTCCAACCTACCCTTCCCACCTCTATCATGCAAATTGGACATTACAGATCTCTCTTCTTTATTCTCACTGACAACCACTTTAACTGCCTTTGCATATGTAGGCTTACATTCTGCCCTTACTTGCTGCACTACTACTGCCTTCTTTATCATAGGGCATTCCCCATATGCAGCCGAATGATCCCCACCACAATAACATTTTCTCGCCACATTGCCTCCACACTCCCCATATTCATGATCTCCTCCGCATTTTCAGCATCTTTGTTTCCTTTTACACACTCTTGCAATAATAACCATATCTTTGGCATCTACTGTATAACACCTTACTGGGGGTGGAATATACTCCCTAACACTGAATCATCACTCTTGTTGGTAATACATGGTCCTGAAATTCCAATAGTACCATGGTCACCTCAATCATTTGATTCCACAGTTCCTCCTTTTATGATCTTTATAAACTCATCTAAGGCTCATCTAAGCTATCCAATGTTCTCCAAACTTACTTCTTTTTTACACTCATCATCGCTTTGTCCTTTCAATTTCATTTGATCTCCATTTTGCTTTCTTCAATCCATTTGTCAGTTCCAGATTATCCTTTTATGCTTAAATTTAATCTTTCAAACTCTAAATCCCTTCTCTCATTTGACTCATCAGGCTCAGATGCTCTCTTTGCTGTTTTTACTCCGTGCGGAAGAGAGAGCTCATCTGACAACCTGGCAGTCCCCACCCACTCTCCTCAGCCGACGCCTATCAGCCATCAGGGGACCTCGGACCCTCTCCACGGCTGTGCCTGTTCCAATGTTCTCCAAACTCTCTCCCCCTCTCTCCCCTCACGTGCTGGTCGGGCTGGAGCAGGAAGGCTCTACCTTTTATCCAGCCATTGTACGCTGAGGCTGTGGTATTAGAGCCAGTGAGCCCTGCCAGGTGCCCTCAGTGCTTTGTCTCTTTGGCACGGCAGTCCCTCCTCCCAACTGCTGCAGCCGCCCTCGCCAGGGGAGACGAGCCGCACCAGGTGCCCTCGGCGCTGGTCCCTTGTCCTTGCATTTAACCAACATCCTGACCCCCTCTAACATGGCGGGCTCCAGCCAGAGCTATAGCGCTCTCTGTCCTGCACTTCTCTGCGGTTTTCTTTTTTGCTTTCTTCAATCCATTTGTCAGAACTGTGCTATCTGGCAGATTTATCAATCCATTTTGGGGGTTCCCATTCTTATGTGTATCAAAATATTTTCTGCCAGGTGTCGCAAAGGTAAATTTAATGTGTGTCCTTACTACGGTTTTCCTGGGTTTTCAAACTGCCAGTCCACCGATCATTCCCTCTGCCTAGCCCCCACTACTACTTCACCACTGGTTCGGTCAGCACTGTCCCCATCCCTTCTCTCATTTGCCCCATTCTACTTGTGGGGGAAATCAGTAATCATTTAAACCATGCTGGATGCTACAAAAATGGGTGTATATTTTTACATGTGTGCAGGTTTTGCGCCAGTGCCCACACGCACCCAGTCTATTTTACTGCCCCTCCGTGCGTGACTGTTTCCCCATCTGTCCACTCTGGTTAATGTTTCCAGCTGCTACCGTCCCAGCCGAAGCCGACGGGTTCCTTCAGACGCACCACGTGTCCTCTGACCCGCCGTCACTGGCTCCACATGGACCGGTTCAGCTGCCCCCAGCTCACACTGCATATCCTTCTCTGTAACCTTCTCAGTATCCATTCCGGTATCCTCCGACCACTGCCGTTTCTGCCGCGGTCTCTCTCTCTCACTCTCGCAAGTGGCCTGCCCGGCTCCTGTCCACGGCCACTATGATGCCTCCTTCCCCGACTGCCCCTGTTTTTCAGCCCACCCCTGTGTCTGCCCACCTGCACTCGCAGATCCTGCAAGGTGTAGACGTGTGTTCAGCATCTCTGCTTTCACCTTCTCCCCTTTCAGACTGACGTAGGGTTTTAGAGTGTGACATCATCACGAATGCTCTTAAGGCTCAGCCTTCCTCCTCGTCATTCTCATTTTTATGTCTACCATTAACTGGTTTCTGCCAAGTGTACTGTGAAAGTCGCACAATTTAACCCAGGTCATGATTGGGGGGTTTTGGATCCCGATTTGTATATCACTCCACTCGTTTCTGCTCCATGGTAGCCCCCGCTACTACTGCCCCCGCTTGTTTCGTTAACACTGTCCCCACGGCTTCCGTTTCCGCCATTGTCACATAAAAAACACCCCCGAGCTTGACATCAGAGAGCGTCCCATTCTATTCGTTGGGGGAGGAGTCTATTTCTAATACTTTTAACCGTGCCGGATGCTTTGAAAGTGGGTGTAATTTTACATGTTTGCAGCTTTTACGCCATCGCCCATGCACTGTTTGCCCCATTTACTGTCACAATGCCCCTTCGGACACTACTTGACTATTTCCCCATCTGTAACTCCAGTTGAACCCGGTCTGAGTTGCCACCCGTAAATATTCTGGGAAGAAACGTGTTATTGTTGATCTCTTGGTTCCATACGATAGCGTCGTCCCGAGTGTCTATAGCTTAACTTCTTCCCAGGATTACTCATTGCATCGGACTGTCGATGATGCTGTTTGGCTGATATTGTCTCCGGGCTCAGTGGAATTCTCCTCTCTCCTGCCTAATTCCACGTCCTCTGCGTTGTTTGAAATATATCCCGTGGTTGCGGCAGCTGTTCTTTGGAGGTCAGACCGGACTAAAAAGACAATCTTGATCCAAAAGTGGGGGGATTCCCTCTCCACGAGGATGTGACGACTCGTCCCCCTTTTGACTCCAAGCCCTAGTTCATTTGTTTCTATTTCTTCTCAATAAACTCACTATAAAAGCTATGTCATTGTCTGAGAGTTCATACAACTGAAATTAGTTTTTGCAGTGCAGATACTTGTCATGATAGCAAGTGATTGTGCTTGCAATTGCAGTGAAAGAAGTTTGCTTTCTTTAATAAAGTGCAGCGAATGATGATTTGTCTGCATGCTCCGAATGCATATGGCGTCCTGCCAGGAAGAAGTTTGTACCCATACCCATATTTTCCATTGGCACCACGCAGTGATTCATGTAAACAGCCACAGATTCTTGATTGAACTGCATAAAGGTTCTCCACCAGTCAAATTTCAGTTCTCTTCTCACTCATGTTAGTGGTTTACCTGCATGTGTGTGATGCTTTTGAAGCAGAAGATCATGTCCACGCCATAGTGTAACTGTAAATTCATGCTCCGACCTTTCTAAGTTGAAGGCTGAACCCTCCACGTGTATTAAGACGGCTGTTATTCAACCTTTTAGAGTGACATAACAGGGCTTGCAAGGAACAAGTGCAAATTGATCTGCTAACTGTGTTCCTTCCAGATAGTGAAAGAGTGTTGAATGAGTAGCTATCTAGTTGTTTAGTGATTACTAGCTTGCCTTGCTAATAATGTCGCTAGAAATGCAACGTCTGTGCAATGCCATCTTATACAGTGCAGTAATGTAGTGGTAAAATATTTGACATCACATTTGTTTGCTGTAGACTTTTTGTTTTCTTACCACTTCTCTTAACGAAATTGTTGTGGGAGAAACAGCTCCAATGGTTGAGTGTCTCCACCACACTTTGTTAACTGATTCCCAATAATCATGAAGTAGTTCACAAAATTAAACAAATACAATACGTTGGAGTCCAATGTAAGTGGCTGATTGTATTAATCCAAGAATGGCATGCAATAAGCCGGGCTGGTCTGTGCAGATCAATAATCTAACAATGTTTCCCCAAGCGTTCTACCAAAAAAATGTAATACATAAATGATACAAACTGTGTTTAATGTTATATGATATTTTCTTTTAAAATCACAGCACTACAATTTATATGATGTTTATTACTATGGCAACCCCTGCCAACCGGTGTTTTCTATAAACATCTAACATTAGAGAGCTATGCTCTGAATTTCCTGAATATTATCAGCTATACCACTGTGGACACTAGAAGTATAATATTGATAACATATGCATTTATGATGTGCATGTCTTATTGACTACTACAGTATGTATTCATGACATAATGTACAGAAGTGCTCTACAGGTTGACATCAACATGGTTGAAATGTCATGTTCATTTTGCCTCCCCCATTCACTGCATAATTGGTTTCATTGCCTTTTCACTTGTGAACATTCAATAAATGTTTGTAGATTTGATATTGGAAACAACACGTCTTTGACTTTCATTTGTGAACAAACCTGTGAGCTCTTTATTGGGTTATTGTATGTCTAATATTATGAGATTGTGAGTACTCCCCTGGGTGGAAATCCCGGGGTGGCATAGTCAGGCTATATCCTTAAATCCTAGACCTAAGTCCCCACTCCCATCACATGTGCAAGCTGCAGACTGTTGTAAACCCTGATGGTGAATTGAGTCCAAATATGTGTGCGTGATTTATTAAGCCTGTGGCATCAAAATCTCACTCCACTCAGGTACCCAAAGTTGGCAACCCTGCTTTAAAGTAAATATGTACCCATTCAAGCTTCAGAATGAAAAAAAAAAACATAACACCAGCATTGGATTAGCCTTTAAAAATTGTCAACAATTATGCAGTTGAAAAATCTCAGACAAGATTACATTTTTAGTCACATAGTCATTTGCCAAACTGGAACACATATTATGGTTACTCTGGGATTGTTGTTCTTAATTTTTTTTTTGACCCATGCTAAATTTTCTCATATACTCTTTGTTCAGTACAATCACCTGTTAGCCATGAGAGTTTAATCAGAAAAAATGCTAATTACATTCTCCTTGAAGGATAGGTTCCCTGCCTTCATTGCTTTCCAAGTGATCTTCTTTTCTTTGAAGCTGTGAAACCTGACAGTAGTGGCTTGCTATTTCAGGCTGGCTGAAGTGTGAAGTGGGTACAGTCCTGCTGCGATTTTTTTTCTTTACAGACCACAGAGTCTCCCAAAACAGTTCCACCACAAACTGATTTGGTCTCCGGCCATTATCTCTCAAGTCCAACTTCCAAAAAAAAAAATTCAGAGGTTGAGATGTTATGATCTATTCTTAATATCACCCTTCTTTCCTTTTCATTTGATTTATTTTATAGTATAGATCATCTTATCATCTGGCTTTCGTGATTTATTAGCCTGAGTATTCTAGCTCTCTGTACTCTTCAGGACTGTAATATGAAACTCTTGAAATTTGTATCTCCACAGTAGCTGCTTTGAGTGCATACTTCAGGTTTGATTTGTTCTACCTAATCTTACTCTTCAAATGAGTAGATTAAGATCCAAGCAATTATAATCTAAGGACATTTTTGCAAAGGCAATATATCAATAAAAAAGGGAAACAAAGACATATACGAGATTTAATTATTGATGATGAGTTGCTTGAATTGCTGCCATGGAATATGTAAGCAAATATACTGAGGGAATCATCTATGGGCACTCTGGCATGTGGTATTTGAGTACTAACTCTTTGTCCTCTGATGCATTACCATGGGGTGAAATGATGTGGGAGAAACATAACATTATTCTATACTGCTTAAAATCTATTTCAGGTCTTATACACAGTTCATAATGCATTTCCTTTCTGAACTGAAGTTCCCACAATTAAAAAATGCTGCCACTGTATCACTGCTACTGTAAGCTGTAAGGACTGCTTGCTGCACAGTCTGTAGTTTTTGCAAAATGTGTTTCCAGATCAACCTTTGTGGGACAAGGCTAGTAGTTGAATTAACTCAACAAGTATTCATTTATTTTACTGATTAGTAATCCAAGGTATGGTCAGTTACTGTTGTTATATGACAAGTGCCCTATAATTTGTAAGGATGTACTTGATTCATTACTACATGCACACATACACTATATTGTGAAAAGTATTGGGACACCCCTACAAATTGTTGAATTCAGGTGTTCCAATCATTTCCATGGCCACAGGTGTATAAAATCAAGCACCTAGGCATTCAGACTGCTTCTAAAAACATTTGTAAAAGAACGGTTTCTCTCAGGAGTTCAGTGAATTCAAGCGTCGTATCATGATAGGATGCCACCTGTGCAATAAGATTTTCGTGAAAATTCCTCGCTACTAAATATTCCACGGTCAACTATTACTAGTATTATAACAAAGTGGAAGCAATTGGGAACAACAGCAACTCAGCCACAAAGTGGTAGGCCATGTAAAATCACAGAGCGGGGTCAGCGCATGCTGATGCGCACAGTGCACAGAACTCACCAACTTTCTGCAGAGCCAATAGCTACAGACCTCTAAACTTCATGTGGGCTTCAGATTAGCTCAAGAACAGTGCGTAGAGAGCTTCATGGAATGGATTTCCATGGCTGAGCAGCTGCATCCAAGCCTTCCATCACCAAGTGCAATGCAAAGTGTGGGATGCAGTGGTGTAAAGCACCCAGCCACTGGACTCTAAACCAGTGGAGACGTGTTCTCTGGAGTGACGAATCATGCTTCTCTGTCTAGCAATAATCCGATGGACAAGTCTTGGTTTGGCAGTTGCCAGGAGAATGGTACTTGTCTGACTGCATTGTGCCAAGTGTAAAGTTTGGGTGGAGGGGGGATTATGGTGTGGGGTTGTTTTTCAGGGATTGGGCTTGGCCTCTTAGTTCCAGTGAAAGGAACCCTTAATGCTTCAGCATACCAAGACATTTTGGATGATTTCATGCTCCCATTTAAGGGGATAGCCCCTTCCTGTTCCAACAGGACTGCGCACCAGTGCACAAAGCAAAGTCCATAAAGAGATTGGTTGAGCGAGTTTGGTGTGGAGGAACTTGACTGGCCTGCACAGAGTCCTGACCTCAACCCGATACAACACCTTTGGGATGAATTAGAGCCTGCGAGCCAGGCTTTCCCGTCCAGCATCTGTGCCTGACCTCACAAATGCGCTTCTGGAAGAATGGTCAAAAATACCCTTAAACACACTCCTAAACCTTGTGGAAAGCCTTCTCAGAAGAGTTGAAGCTGTTATTAGCTGCAAAGGGTGGGCCAACTCCATATTAAACCCTACGGATTAAGAATGGGATGTCATTAAAGTTCATGTGTGTGTAAAGGCAGACGTCCCAATACTTTTGGCAATATAGTGTATTTTCAAATTATGCTGATAGTACATTATTAACCTTGGTGATTCAGGTTAAAATTAGCATACTTGATCCAATTATATTCAAGTACAAACTCCTCTGAAATTCTATTGTGATGGAATGGCGATTGGTTCTTTCTTACTGCTGCAACTGGTTCCCACATTGGTGAGCTTGTTAGCTGAAAGCTCTTGAAGGATGATGAAAGCACTTTTCTTTGATATTTCTATGACACAATATATGTTCTTTTCCAATGTTCAGTCGGGAATTCCTAATAATACTAAGGCAACTTAAATTCATCCTCAAAAAAGTCATATTCTTGCTATGTGTATTTGCATACATATATTTTCTGTTTGAGGACATAAAGTGCTTTATTTTTAAAGGATTAGAACTTTAAAACACGCTCACCCTGTAGATTTGCTGTATGTATGAGAAAACGTGATGAAGTACCCTCCATGGTTGCCGTATGTATGAAAATAACATAAATAAAGTGCCCTCCTGGGTGCCCCTCCAGTGGGGAAAAAAATTATGAAGTGCCCTTTATGTGCACACATACATCATGGCTAGTGGGCCCCCGTGTCATCCAGGAGATTCCCTTTTCATTTTTTTCGCCTTGCTCTTCAGACAGCCTGAGCACACCACTGCCCGTAGATGTCGATACAGGCTTTTTCATAAAGACACGAATATAAGAATGTGTTACATAAATATTCTTCGATAATTGTGCAGTGAAGTTCATCATAAATAAGGAATGATTGGTGTTCTAGTTAAAAGATGCAAAGATGTTACTAATGTCTAAGACACATTTATTTACATTCACGGAGAACTGGAATAATTTGATTCATGCAAATGAAATATCTGCAAAATAAATGCCTTTGGCTTTTTGCTGTGATGTGAGAAAAGCGCATTCTTTCGGAAATCTTTTTGCAAAAAGAGGGTAGTAAAGTTCTAATAAATATTGCGATTACATTGCCACTCCAGAGAATATCCTTCCATCATTATTCCACAACGTTAAGTTTAGCATTCAACACGTGTCGCTAAAATGAAGGAGAGAGAGGTTGCTAGGTGACGGGGCGTATACTGAATTTTAACAAAATAATCGGGGAAAGGAAGACCAAGGGAGGGAGAGGTATAGCTGGCTACATTTAGCCTGCCACGTAGAGAGGTCGGGAAATTGGGAGAACGTAGTTATAATATTTAAATAGCCTATGTCTCTTTACTGGGGAGACCCACAAAAGAGTCGGTAATTCAAAGAATGTGAGAAGAATGAAGAGCCTGCAAAAGAGATGGGGGCATTTTCGTGCGAACTGTAAGTATTTTTATCATTATGGATATACGGTGTGTGATTGTGCTTGGGGTTTACTTTTTCATACGTGCAGTAAAACGTTACAGTATGGGGAACTGGGGATTCCGTTGTCTGCTTTTCTTTCGGTGTGTCGAATAGATTGCTTGCTAGTTTGATAGATGGATTAACGGCCGGTGTGCTAGACTTTGACCCCTCTGTCATTGATGCGCGTTCACACGCTCAAAGAATCTGCCTCCAAAGCACACTCACACGCATGCAAACCTATGTACGCGTAAAGCACATGCAATTACTTGTGGAATTATGGACCGACACACTGGTGCCAAGTTGTAGCCTATTTTTTAGTAACGGTTCCATGACCGTCAAAACATTAGTCCCTTCAGAAATGCTGCATGAGTGACTGTCTGAGCTGCTACAGCCTTACAAGCCTGCGTAATTCTACCTCCCTTTGATGTGTACCGATATTTGTGCCTCGATACGTTTTCAACGGGTCTACTCTTCACTGCGCGCACTTTGTTGTCATTCCCATTGTCTTTTGGTTTTTATTTATAGTTAGATAAAAGGTGTTGTGAGAACAGGCAGCTGTGTGCAACAATTAGTGTTGCAGGCCGATTTCAGCATTCTAGAAGAATATGAGTGAATTCCTTACAAGGCAGAGGAACTTTAAAATTGCATATTAGAAAGTAACCTGAGGCAAACTGTAAGAAATGTAACCCATATGTAACAGATTAAATCTTAATCTCCATAGAGAGAAATATTTGCTTATTATTTCTTAAATGATTGGCTTACAGTGAAGTGATGGATTACATTTTAAGATGTAACCAAATAGTATGGCTTTGTATTATGTACTAAAACATTGTGGCCAAAATAATGATTTTATTTCCTGTAATTCACACAATAATGTAACAGCAGACTTTCAATCAGACACACCAAAAGTCTGACAGAGATTGGACCGGAGGGTTCCATATTGACCTACACTACACAGACAGCTGGATATTGCATCACAACATTGGTACATATTCATGTCTTGTGATTGTGGTAGGCTCAAAGCACTCAGAAAGTAAAACAGCAGCTAAAAAAGCTGAAGTGTTGCCTCCTGGATAGATGCTGTATTGTTTTGCCAATATATGCATGGACTATAGAGTGGTATAATGGGTCTGTGTGAAATCTGTAATGCATTAGGTAGAGCTGTACTGCACACACGCCTGAGCTGCAAAGGATTTCATTTTTTTCATTTCTGTCATCCAACATACTTAATACTTAACATTTTCATTGTGGACCTGTAAAAAATTAAGTATATCATGATGGTATATCTCATATGCTATTGTGAAAAATGCACAGCAGCAACATTTTTGCTTCTGTCTTAGTTGTTATAAATGTCTCAGTCAGTCATGTTTGCTTTTTTAGACTGTGTAGTCCTCATGTATAATAATCAGACCTTAAAATGGAGGCAAAATAGTGTTTATCTGTGAAGGGGCATACATGTTGGCAAGATGTCTGTTGAAGTTTTTGGACGTCTGTGATCTGTGGCCTCCAAAAATGAAAAGGGACAAAACATCACAAAATGACCAATGAAACACCAGGACATGAACCTGGATCCTACTCACCAAACACATCCAAAAATGTTTCCACATTATTGAAAAAAATCTACTTCATTTCTCAAATTACCAATGTGATATGTAATCAGTGCTGATTCACTGATCTGTTGTTATCCGGATGATACACCAGATGGATTACTGGCTTCATTGATGTATCTATGAAATATAAATACTAACTGATCTGTGCAATACCAAAATACCTGTCAACATAGCTTTAGGTACATCAACTGTTTGCAAGCAGTTTGTCTCATATAGTCCAAAAAATAAAGGCATCCAGTATTCTCTGGATGCTTTAACAAGAATCATCTGTACAATTACGTGATGCAGAGCTCTTGACAAGGAAAAATTGCTGCACTGCCTCCTGCTGTTTTGGCTTGTCTTTACTCGCCATATAAGAGCAGCAAGTTGCAGACAATGTGGGTTTGGCAAATCACAGCTAATTGTAGTTTCATATTCTTATAGTATGCAGCTCATTTCTCCATACTGTGTAAATACATAAAAGTGGTTCTGTGTGGGGGGAAAAACTAAATGAAAGCAAAATGAATGTGGGTAGTCAACAACTAGTAGTGCTGTAAAGACGAGCAGGTCAGCTGGATATTTATACATCAAGATATTTGTTCAGCTTCACTGCAGCCAATCCATAATGATGCTATACAGGGGTCCTTGGGTTACGACATTTTGTGGTTACAACGCACTCCCATAAATTAATTAAAAAACCTAGTTTCGACCTACACGGTTTGGTTCATAAATACGACCACAGAAATAAGGATAAGAAATTGATCTCTCTTTTTTTTATTACTGTTTCATTTAATCACTGTATTTTATATGTCCTTCATGTGTTGTGTGTACAGGGTGAGTGACTTAAGGTGTTAACTTAGGTATAATTTAGGTATAAATTCCGACTTACGTCGGAAATCGGCTTACGACAAGTCCTAGGAACGGAACTGGTTTGTAAGTTCAGGACCCCCCGTATTTTGAAACAACAATGAATTGAAATTATATTTGAATACCTAGAAAAAATGCAATCATTATATCATGTAGAAGACAATAGACAAATTGGTCTAGTGACATCATTGGGTTTTGTTCATCATGTTCACATTATAGTACTTGATTCAAAAAGATACAGTAATGTACTGGAGAGGGCCCTCCTCTCTGCAATGTGAATGGTGTTGCCAAACTGATTTTACCCTTGGCAATCTTCTGGTTTTCAACCAGACCAGAGGATAAATTTCTCTGAGCAGCTGAAGGCTGCTGAAAGGAAAAGTCTAGAAATAAGTGACATGTCTTTGCTTGTAACCACCGAGCATTCAATTTCAATGATCATACCTATGGTAAAAATTCAGTGACCCATGGTTAAAGTACGCTGTCTTTTTGCATCCGAAATTATTCAGTGCATTAAATGCCTTTTTTCAGACCATGCGTGCCTCTGTGGTTAAAATTTCCAGAAACATCATAGCACTACACATTTACAGTATGCAAGGCCATCAAATCCTGTCATTTGGTTCTGGAAAACAAAATTAATTTTGTTGCATTGAAAAGCCCTTTCTTGAATAATCATTAAATAGCACACAGAGTACTGTGTACAGATGGGTGTGATTTTGTTGCACAAATTTTCCAGTTTTGAAAATACAGCATCAGGCTTTGACAGATGATCAAGTTAGAATAACAGCGATAAATAAATAATATACAAAATAAAATAAATAATGAACAAAACCTCAGAATTTTTTTTGATTATGAAATTTCTGTTTTTGTTGTAGAGACATCATGCAGCTAATCATTTTGATGATTTCAGAAATAATGAGAGACATAAATGACAACAAAGAGTATATTGAACTTATTCCATAGTTGTTCCATAATAAGAGGTTGGTTTGAGAAATGATAGGTATGAGATTAGAGGTATAAGACAGACAGCACTGGTTCTGTGATGATCTTGTATAATAAGGAAAATTTCTAAATTGATTACTTCTGAAAAATAGATTACTGCTATTGGTCAATATAATATACTGACACAATATTCTGAAAATTGCTGTGGGTACTGCACTGTGAATGGCTTTACAATTGCTTGTAATTAGTAATTATCAAATGACTACTTGAGATGATTCAGGTACAGAAATGAGATGATTGTTAATGATTGTTCAACAGGTGGCTTCATTGAGGAGGTTGTATTTGCATGCCACTGGAGGACTGAATTATGGGCTATAAAATGCTGTGACAGAACTTGCAAGGTTGTACTTCCAATACATTTGACTCACAGAGCTGGTAATGCAAATTAGCTTGTTTCTTACTTTTAACCCTAAAGATACATGAATTCATTAGGAGTAATGATCTGTCTGATCTGACTTTCTGCATGTGTTAGGTATCTTTTCTCTGTGTGAAAAATGCATATGTGATGCATTGATAAAGTAACACTGATCTCAGGCCCAAAATCACTACTGAGAAAACCTGCTTATTTACCTGTGTTGTGTGGAATAAGTATTGGTCATAATCTTGATTTTGTGTGTGCTTGTTTATGATACATTTGAGCTCACACTCAGTAACAGGAAAATCAAAGTATGCTTGGTTCATTCTCTAAATTCCAAAATCTAAGCATGAAGAACGACTTGTAAAATAACAAATACAGAAAAAAATACAATTATCTTCAGTATTTTAGGGGCTGACTTCTAATGCTAGAGAAGACAAGCATTACAAGAGTACTAATAGAAACCTACTTTATAGGTCTTCCTACCAACACCAAGTGGTTATGCAGTCTGTCATTAAAATTTAACACTTACATATAAATTGCTTATTAGCCATGCCAGGCTGATGATTCAGTTGTCTGTTCAAGAGTAGCTGTTTCAATGTATATCAAAGTAAACTTACTGATATTGAAACAATATAGTCATATTTGTTTTAGTTGTGACTAAAAATTGTTTCTAGTACTAATAAATTCTCTAGTACTGTTTCTTTCTATAAATTTCCTGGGTTCTTTTTTCTGTGACGGTTTACAGAGATTTTTGTATTAAATGTGTTCTTTCAGAGCAGAGTGGCATACTGCTCTCTAAAAGTGTTTTTTTATTGACAGAAGTCAATTCAGCTAAATGTATTAATGTTTCCTGTATTTGGTGCACTTGCAAACAAAAAGGTGTGTTGTTAATAAGTTTTACAAGAATAGATAAATACAAACTAGGGGAGTACTACTAGTGCTAGGAGCATGTGTGTTGGGGATTGGGTTCATTATATTACCATTCAGCCTACTCAGGAAATCAAATTTAGTTGAACCCATAAATTGAAAAACTGACCACCATGTTCTGTGATAATTTTTCAAGTCATGCATTTTAAGTTAATTTTCTAAATTTTCTAGATAAATCCCAAACTCTGCTGACATCTCTTGGCAATCTACAAAGGTATGTCAAAAGTATACCATGTAGATGTGAAATCAAGCTGACTCAATTAATTAAGGGTTTGTGGTGAGTTTCTCTGCTATTCGTTTTGTTGGTCTGATTAATCTCAGCTCAGCCTTGTATTTTTCTGGCTCTTACAAGCAAGCTATAGCTATAGTTGACAGGCAGTGTAAAAAGAGATGATGTGATGCAAAAATCTTGAAAGATTTGGTGCTAAAAGAAAGAAAAGAGAAAGAAAACCCCCAGACAAACTCAGACTGTGCTGTCAGTCTGTCCAGCAGTAATGTTCAATGTAACATGATTGTGTACTGCAGGTCTGGTTTTGGTCAATGCAGTGGAAAAGCAGCCATGATATACCAGTTAAAGCAACTTTAGCATCATTTCTTCTAAACTGGACTCTCCTTCTAGCATCACCATTGAAAATGAAGATGGATCTGGTGACAGAACTTGCAAAGATTCAACACTGGCTCTTTCTGCAATAGATTGTGCAGTCTACAAGTACTGCAGGACTATAAATAAATAAATAAATAAATAAATAATAAACTATAAATATAAATGAATGAATGTTGTGTATTTCACCACCGTGGTGCTTTGCTTTTGTGTCTTATTAAAGTGATCTTGTTGTTTTGCATTGTAATGGACATCAAAAACAACGATGTAGCATTTGTTATATTTACAAAAATATATTATTGGGTCTAATTTGTGGCTGCATTTAGAATCGAAATAGACCATAATCATATTTTTGTGACTATGGAAAATATTCTAAAGGGGGTAAATAATTGTAATCAGCAGCATTTGTATAATAAATAGTGTCCAAAGTATAACTAGAATGTTAAAATATTAAATTCATTGTGCTTTGAAAAGCCAGTCTTGGAAATTAGATGAAGGAAGAATGACCCAGTTGGTTTCACCATAGTCTTTGCATGGCTTATTAAAATGTCTTGATATTTATTCATAACTGAGTTATGTAAAAATATTGACTAATGTGTTTTTGCCTTCTGGGCACATTCAGTAAGTCATTGCTCTGGTTTTTCTATCCTAATTCCACTCCCCTGATACTTTCCGTTCTTAATTTCCCTACTATTGCTTGCTGCTTTTCCTCCTTTTCCCTCCATCTGCCCCCTCCTCAGCCCTTTATGTAGTCTACCACGTCTTGCTCTTCAGGTTCCTATCCCTGCCCCTCTGCAACCACATTTTACTGTATCTCGATTATTTCTAGTTATTTCCTCAAATGACTCATTTGGGTCACAAGACAGAAAGAAACATAGACAGGAAGTTTAGGAGAGAGAACAGTATTGGCTAGCCTTTTTGAGTGCAGCAACATTAACTAATGTCATGGAGGAATTCAGCAATAGAGAGCAGGAGAGTCTGAGAGAGAGAGTGGGCGAACTGAAAAGCGATGACAGGAGGCGGTTGCCACAGAAAAAAGTGCATTGAGAAGACAGTTACAGGGATTCTCTAAAGGGATGGGGGGTGACAACAGGGATGTAGCTGTCTACAGGAACAAAGGAGCAAACATTTAACCCGACTATCACACAGTAACAGAGACAGCTGCAAAGAAAGGGTAAATATTTTTGCACATTCAGAGTATATTTTCTCTGTTACTAGGTCTTTATACTTTGCTTTTTATTGTATGGAATTTAACATATTTGTCTATGTGTTAAAATTATGCCCCTCACATTTTTAATGTTGTGCTTTTGACAGATATGATTTAGTACTCAGCCAAAATCCAATGCAAACCAAATTCATTTTCCAGAAAATCATAGCATACCAGCAGCTTAACCACTTTAATTTCACAAATTAAATATAACTATTAATTTGTATCTATCATTTGTTATGTAATAGTATTCAGAAGAAATATCTATTTCTTCATTATTTCACTATGTCATATGTCATTACAACAGTGGAGCTTTGGACAAATTGAATTCATGGTCCACCACCATCCACTTTCCTGAATTAAGAAGCAGTAAGGTTTTTGAGGACTTGAAATTTGGGGTCTTCTTTTAACCAAAATGACAATTTGCCCAACGTAAAAGACTTGCTACCTGACTGAAATATTCTTACAAGTTGAAGTGATACTCATACTGGAGTCAGGTGTCTCAGGAGGTCTCATTTACTGTACATATCTATAAGACATTAAGGTGACACTTAGTCATTTAGGCTGTGCATTAACATCAGTAATCACCATTCCAGGGGTAGCAGAATAATTACTGTAGGATAATGAAGGGTGATCCTGAAAAGTATGAAGACATATTGGAAAATTTCTTGGGATTTCCTACTGTATTTCTTGCTGTTCATGGTGATCATGATTTAGGCTGTTCTTCTTAGTAAGTGGGGAGGGAGAGAGTGGGCCACCCTCTTGGCTAATTCTTAGTAGATGTAGACCATTAGCAAGGATTGACATGTGTATTGGAACATTTTAAAGGAGCATAAAAACAAAACAAGCATAGCCATTGTAATACCAACTAGAGCTGCAATGATTAGTCAATTAATCGATTAGTCGATCAAAAGAAAATTAATCGCAAACTATTTCGATAATCGATTAATCGTTTGTCATTTTTGAAGCAAAAATTCTAAAAAAATTAGATGGTTCCATGTTCTCAAATGTGAGAATTTGCTGCTTTTCTTGGTCTTACATCATAGAAAAGGGGGGGTTAGTACTGTTAGTAGGGGTTTTGGACTGTTGGTCAGACAAAACAAGACATGGAACGATGTCACCTTTTTCACAGTTTTATGGTGTTTTATACACCACATGATTAATCCATTAATTGAGAAAAAAATTGGCAGATTAATCGATAATGAAAATAGTTGTTAGTTCCAGCCATAATACCAACAGTAGTTTAGACCCAGGTGTAAGCTCCTAATGATTTAGAATATGTGAGTATGTGTGTGTGTGTGTGTATGCGTATCTGTCTTAATGTATTACTGTATTTATCTTTCCCAAACAATCATTATGTCAGTGAATTGTGCTGGACCTGTGTGTGTTCTGAGTAGTCTTAATGGCTGTTGGTATTGCTCATGCCTCATAATAACCCCCTTGTCTTTGTCTCTGTCTGCTGCACACTCTCTCTGTTTCTGTTTTCCTCTGCTCGCTCTCTCATATACTGCTGCTCCTCATCTGTGTCAAGCACTTGAGTGTTCCTGTCCTTGTTTCCTCTCCCATCACTCCTCTGGCCTGCTTGTCTGTTATTCTTGCTGCATCACAAGTGTTACAGTTCCAAAGTCCATTCAAAGAGCTCTTCGTTTATAAGCCATAATACACAACAGTAGTTTAGAAAATCCTGGAAATTATGAGGTCAGGTGTACAGCTGGCCATTGCCACTCTCTTCTTTTAGAGGAATACACAGGCGGAAGTTTGTGTCTTTTTCTCCATCTGTCTTAATGTATTACTGTATTTATCTTTCCCAAACAATCATTATGTCAGTGAAGCTGGACCCCTGTGAATTGGTATTGCTCATGCCTCATAATAACCCCCTTGTCTTTGTCTTCTGTCTGCTGCTGTTTCTGTTTTCCTGCGATTCTCTCATATACTGCTGCTCCTCCAGTGTTCCTGTCCTTGTCTTTCCTCTCCCATCACTCCTCTGGCCTGCTTGTCTGTTATTCTTGCTGCATCACAAGTGTTACAGTTCCAAAGTCCATTCAAAGAGCTCTTCGTTTATAAGCACTGCAGCCCAGCCTGCTGCCCACTACCCTCCCCTTCTCTCAACCCCTGCCTGCTCTTGTCCATTCCTATGGCTTTGAAACCCACCCTCTCTCTCCTACTGGCCATGCTGGCATGGACCGGGTCTGTTTGCCCCTCCCCCACACTATTGATCCGCCCCCGAGAGAGGGAACGGGACCTGGGCTCCTCCAGCCACTTCAACATTGCCGTCATCTACTCCAGCTCTTCCCTGCACCCTGAGACAAGTGGAGCTGGGGGCGGGATGGGGGGCCGGATGGGCTCCAGTTCAGGCAACAGGGTTCTGTACCCTGGGGTGGATTTGGGGCGGATCTCCAATGGCTTAGGGGAAAGTGTGGTCACCCAGTGGGGCTCGGCCAATGTGATCTGGCTTGCCATCAATGAGAGCAGCCCCCGGAGCCTGCTGCTGCAGCTGTGCCAGCTCCTGGCCATGAGGCCCCTGCAGGGCCTGGTGTACGACGAGGAGAAGCCCCTCCGTGGCCCCAGGGGCCCCCTGGCCCCTATGCTGGAGTTCGTCTCTGCTCAGACTGGGCTCCCCATTGTTGCAGTTGGAGGTGGATCTGGTTTGGGGAAGGAGCCACAGGTAATTTTTGGAATGTTTTTTTTCTTGTCCACAGGTTTTGGGTTTACATTGAGATGTATGTATGTACTTAATTGAGTGTTTTCCTCCTTAGTTGTAAAATTTACTGTTGCTACTCATATACTAACTTATTGTGAATCTTCATGAGAAGAATCATTGTCTAAAAATGATTGAGAACACCGGTTCTGCCCACAAGATGTTACATACCAAATAGATCAGTTAGCCTGCATGGAGGAATGTGTTCAGGTCCTTATATTCCACAGTCTAATATTGAACCATATTTCTCCTTCCAACTGACTGCAGGAGAGCGGCTCCATCTATCTACAGTTCAGTGTCTCCACGGCCCTGCAGCTGGAGGTCATCTTTGAAGTGCTGGAGGAGTATGATTGGACAGCTTTCTCGGTCGTGTCCACCCGTCACCATGGCTACCAGGACTTCCTTGCAATGGTGGAAGGGATGACAGATGGCTCCTTCATCGGCTGGGAGAGGAAGAGCGTGGTGATGCTTAACCTGACTGATGATCCAGGGGGTGCACGCACCAGGAGACTGCTTAAGGAGAATGAGGCGCAGGTGAGTGGTGGAATGGGAGTGTGCGCAATGTGCTATCTAGTCTGAGAAGGGCTGACTTGGGTGCAGACTTTTAGTCTAATGCATGAAAAACCATAATCAACGACTCAAATAATGAGCTGCTGTAAGGAAAATGCAATACCTGCTTAGTGTTCTTGGATGGTCACCTAATACAAACAAACCAATTCAATGGTCAATAGGGGTTAGAGTCAAAGGGAGTTACATTACATGACTGTCATTTAGCTGACGCTTTTTATCCAAAGCGACTTACAGTTGATTAGACTAATCTCCCTGGGAGCAATGTGGGGTTAAGGCCCAACAGCAATGGTGTTCCTGCTGTGGCTGGACTGGGACTTGAACCACCAACCTCAGGGGTCCCAGTCATGTACCTTAGCCACTAGGCTATCTGCCAGAGTTAATTGGCATGCCTTTTTAAATGCAGGAATCTGCGGTGTGAAGTCAAGGCTGGATTTGTATGTTTGTTTGTATCAGTGATTGTGGTACTGTATGAGGCGTGATACCTCTGTCCCTACCTGGGAGGAAGAGGAAGTCTCCAAAACCAATGTTGAGTCTCCAAAACCAATGATGTCCAGTTGTTTCCCTACCACCCAATCTGGGACAGGAACCCGCATTTTATTTCAGGTATGGGGTATAAAAGCTTGTACCCACAGAACACAATTTTGTAATTAATCTGCCTGTCTACAGCTACTCAAACTAATCAGAAAAGACTATCTGAATCAGATATTTTCATGCTTGGGTAAAATAAAACCCCTCTACCTCACCCTCCCATCTCGGTTAGAATTGGACATTCTGCCCTATAGTTTTCCCCCTTTACATAAGGTTGTGGTACATTCAGGGAAAAGTAGTGCTATTTTCATAGTCTCACCTTTCTCTCTGGGTCCCTCTCTCCAGCACATTCTCAACACAGTTGTGTTCAGTGCTTTATGTGTTTTTCATGTGTATATTAGTTTGCCTTCAGCTGCATTTCAGGACTCAGGCACAGACAGAGATGAATAATAAACACGAGTTTGTTAAGCAGCCAAAAATCCAAATCCAAAAACCAGACATCAGAGTCAGGGTACAGGCAATACCAGGAAGACACAGCAGTCAATCAGAATCAGAATCCAAAAACAAAGTCACAAATGGGCAGACAGGGAAACAGGAAAACAGGTGGTTACAAAACAGAGAAACTCACTGAGCCGAACTGGCAACAAACAGGGAAATACACGGGGTATAAATACAAAACTTAATGAGGGTAAAAGCAAAATAGTTATGCAGGGGAACAGGTTAAACAGATGACACAATCAGGTAATCAGGCAGATAGAGAAACAGGGGCAGAGCAGACAAACGAGAAACTGAAAACACAAGCACACAGAAACACACAAACAAAGATGGCAAAAACAAAATGGCCACAGAGCTGCAGTCCTGACTCCTGACAGTTCATTTCATCATGTTTTATAAATAGAATAAAAAGTGTAATCATTTTGTCACATCCAAAAAATTACTTATATTGCTTAGAGAAACACATCATGAGAAGTGAATGCATTTGTCTCACTACATGAACTATTCCCCTTGTTACAGCGTTTCACCTTAAATTTTCATTTACTTTTATCTCTATCCAATGTTCAATGTAGTGGTCAGAGACTCTACCTGTTTCCAATCAGCTTGGAGGAGAGCCAGACCAAGTACTGTACTATTCTTCAGATCTTCTTTTCCTCTGTGTCTGTGTTAATTCACTGTTATTTTGAGCACTTTTCTAGATGTGTTACAAGAATTACTTTCATTCATCTACCAAGTGCTATGGTTAGTTGGGAGCTTTATAGCTTAATAATTATTTTCTCACCATAATGTCACCATTATTCAATTGTTAAGTTATATTTTATTAATTAAGCTATATATGAGAGCTCTCAATTATCAGGGGCACAGATGGAAATTCAGAAAATGTTACACAGGGTCACAATCCTTGGAAGATCTGGCCAGGTCATATAGTAGATGCTTGGTGATTCAATGTCCAGACTTGACACAGTACTGGATACTCTCTGGATTTTTTGTAAATGACAAATCTTGTTGGCTGCAGCTGCCCTCTCTTGTCAATGTATATTCTTATGTTATTTAATTACTTTTTTTCTGTGACAGAGGTGTGGATTTTAATAGAAAAACCTTCATTTTGAAAAACAAATTTTATGAAAGGAGAAGCATGGGGGTGTGGTCATCCAGCAACTATGTCTTCTGTTTCATTGGAATTAAACAGAATTTTGAATATGGTTCACCACCTGCTGCAAATACTTCCTGCCCAGAATTCATCTGCTGGAGGATTTGCTTGCAAATTCAAATTCTTTTTGGGAAAAGGCTAGTAAATAATCACCTCCGATTTGCTTGGATTTCACATGATCTTCTGTATTGTGCTTTCTGAGACTGAACAGATGGAAGAGTATTGGAATTCTGTAGATGCAGTGTTCTTAATGCACCAGGTTTTTGTGAAGTCCTGGTAGTTTTCAGTCCTAGCCTTTTTGTGCCCTTTTTTGTTACTGCTCCACCTGATCTCTGTGAACCTCATGAACTGTTCTGCCTTGCTCTCATCTGTGTCAGGTGCGCCTTCTATACTGCTCCCAGGATGAGGCCGAGCTGATTTTTAAGGCAGCCTGGGCAGCAAGTCAGGCTGGTCCCTCGCATATGTGGTTTGCGGTGGGCCCTGCCCTGGCTGGTCTGGGCATAGAGGGACTGCCCAAGGTCCTGTTCACCGTGAGGCCCCAGGGCTGGAGGGACGAACCCAGGAGGAGGATTGCTAAGGGGGTGTCAGTGCTGACTCATGGAGCTGTGGCGCTCAGACGGGAGTATGGGACGTCAAGAGGGCCCTACTTTGCCAACAACTGCCAGACAGACAGCAACCAGACCCAAAGAGTGCCTGGAAGGATCAGGTGAGAGACAGTCACTCCTAAGAGTCTTTTCCCCTCTTTGCTAGCCTTGCCAGATTTTTTTTTCATTTTTCACAACATGATATTCATGTTGTGGCACTCTTTGCTTTACATCTGCCCATGTGTATTAAATATGAAATGTGGAGAACTATGCTGTGGAAGGAAGCAGTTGTCCACATGTCACATTCAATATACGTGGGCACTTGCTGTTTAACATTCACTGTTACTACAAGCTATAATAATTCGTGATTTAATACTTCGTTCAAGCAAGGCTTAGTCTGAAGAGTAGTGCCAAGCAGCTAATTATGTGATCTCTCCCTCTCTTACATAGGGTTCAGTGATGTGTGTGTACTATTCTTGCCTTTACACTAGCCTGGCTTCAGCTACATCATCTGTGGTTTTGTTGCATTTACATGTTACCATCTGTAGCACATTTTAGCCCAATAACAGTGGATCTTTTCTGACTTGATACTAACCAACATAAAATAGTTCCTGGCTGAATGGAGCGTCCATCTGTTTTTTTCATCAAACATACACTGTGAGAATAGTTCCTGTAGTACAAAGAGATCACATGCATGAGACATTAATTGATTGTGGTTCAGTAGTTGTGTCAATTAATAATTTACTGCAGCTTGGAGTCCATCAGGCTGACATAATCTATGGTCAGCACTGGCCAAGGCCCAATAATTTTTTAATGAAAAAGAATTTTCTTAAATAATAATAAAGTTATGTATCTATGATGTGTTTTAGTTCTTTTTTATTGATTGAATGTAACAATACTAATAGGGGAAAGGCAAAAGCTAAAAAAAAATGCATTCATTTTTACCTTGGTGACTGTCACTTCTGATTCTGTGCATTGAACTGGATAGTATAATAGTCTCACTCAGATACATATTGAAACGCATGAATGCATAGAGGTTATTAATTAAATCAGTGAACACAATACCATTCTCTCCTATGCTTTCTTCCTTGACATAGTTTTGCCTGAGATTTATATTTCAACTTCTTTTCAAGTTCTGTCATTGCTGTTTTAGTGATTTAGGGGCAAACATGTCAATTGGGCTACATGTTGTAAAAGTAGTACCTTTGTGTTAATGGGTTTAACACAATTTCTGTACATTGCTGATACACATTGCTATCGACACATTGCTTTTTTAATTCATGATTGATTTGAGTGGAGTTAACTTTAATACCACATTTACAGCTTGCTAAATGGCTAAATGGTTTATATCAGCTATTGTTTAGACCTGCCTCTGTTTTCGGTGTTTCAGGTATTTCAGTAACATAACCCTGGGTGGACGAGATTACTCCTTCAACAGTGATGGCTACTTGGCCAATCCGTCCCTGGATGTCATCTCCTACGTGTCAGGAAGAGGCTGGGAGGAGGTCAGATGATTAGAAAACTTTTTGAATTGGCTGCAATCTTGCACATACAACAGTGCAACACAGGGATTGCATTGAATGCCCCCAATCTCTGCCATGAATCAACTGCTGGTGAAGAATGACTGCCTCTTTTCGTTACAGCAATGGGTTTCATTATTCTCTTGCAAATGGCACATTTTATCTTGGTGGGGTTGGATGATCTCATTGCATTCAATTTATTCAAATATATAAAATGACTGGATTAACCCACCCAGAAGACACATTAGATTTTTTTTTGAAGATTAAACAAATGACTGAGAACCATATTGAATTTATTTATTATAAGCATAACTCAAAATCAAACTAGTTAGCCCACTGGATTAACATACTTACAAGCTGAATAAATATGCACAGAATTGCATTACTCCACCCTGTTTCATAATTGAACCAATTAACCCGCTGGGGAATTTACTAGCTGGAGAGATAGGATGCTCAGTGGCCCTGTAACAAGAGCTTAATACAGTTCTTGCACGTGTGACAGAGGAGATGCTGTCATACTGTCTGTGTTTATTATGCAAACACAAATTAATGGGATCAGACTTCATTTCAACTGTCATGCCTAGATCCTTTTGGCAAGTACTCAGACAGTTTTTTTTTACTACTGACCTTGTCAATTATTCTGCCTTGACCTGAAGTTATTTTAATATCCCTGTCCGTTTGGGCAGTTTTCACACAAAAAGTGCATCTTACTGAGACGTTTTGAATGTCCACGCCCTGAGCAGGTTTTACCTTGATGATGGCTGATTTATTTTAAGTCAGCCAATTATTTTAAGTAATTGGTATTAGCAAGGTTTCTTCACACATGAAAACAATCAATTGCTTAGTAAATTATCCTGTACGGGATGCAAGGTAAACAATAGCTGTTGTATGCGAAAAACTGCTGCCATTTGTTTGTGGTGGTTGTTTCTGATGTTCTGATGATCTGGAATATACTGCTGTGACATTTGACACTTGCTTAATTTATGACTTGGGTTTAAAAAGAGGATTATTTAAGGTGACACATTTCATAGTGAACGAGAGGGTTGCTTACTTTTGTTGATATTATGAATCATGCCTAGCTTTTCTGTTGCTTTTATTGCCCTGGCTAATGCTTCTGTCAAACAAATGGATAAAGAATTATAATAATGCTTACTCTTTTGATTAAATCCAGATATTTCAGCATTTTGTTTTACAATATTTGATCCAGTGCATGGGAATGTGTTAATACATTGAAGCGTGCACAATTATACAAGTGTAAGTTATGTATAATATGGTTCAGCTGAATTTATTGCAATCCAGGCACAGTGCTGACATTACATTATTTGGAGGCCCCTCTCAGCCTAAATACAGAACTCACCTCCATAGCCTGTATATTGCTTACATAATCATTAATATCAAATAACTCTGGTCCTACACTTCACTGTTTGCATAGTGTGATATTTGGCCCCAAAAGTCTAGACACAGTAGTAATGGCAAGGTTGGACCTTTGGTTGTTCTGTCTTCACATAGTATTTACCACTTTTGCAGTTTTTTTCCGACATACCATTTTTCACATAGCATTCTGTGCCACATCAACCTGGTACATATAGCTGATGTCTTTAAATTTCCTGAAATTTTGAGAGTGTACTGGAAATAAACCCAATAAAACACCTTCCAAATTTCAGGTTAATCCAGCCACTTTGTTTCTGACATATGGTCCTTTGAAAAGGCGGACAGGACACCCCACAAATCGGCCTAAAAGCAAAATTGAGCTTTCAGCAATTTTTAGTATGTTTAATATATTTTTAGTACCTTTTTTCTAGAACACCTATAGAGCTGATAATAAGCACTCATACTTTTTGCTTTGTATTTTTGACAAGTAGTTTTTGATTTGTGGGTCCTTAAGATGGGCTTCATTAGCTGTGCGACCACACTTTTTGGAGACTATGACATTTTTGGACAAAAAGTGGCTACAATCTAAAGCATCAGCAGGCAATGTGAAAATCATCAAACACTAATGACACTTTGCTTAAGTGAAGATTATCACATGACAGAGCCCTAAATGTAGCTCCACTCTCTTGTATAAACATCCATTATTCTTCGCCCAATCTTGCAAGGTCAGGACTATTTCACCAATGAAACCTGAATGTGCCATTCGTACGTACATCAGCATCAGAAACTGGACCCAATTTAACCTGAAAATGAGTCATTTTTCAATTATATGACCTCAAAGTTGGGGTTACAAGCTATATTTCAGCCTTGTTGTCATATCATCCTACTTGTCAACGAACAGACTTACTTACTGCACAATTCCCATATCTAATGATTTTTTAAATAACAAAACTCTTCAACTGAGTTTCTGTACAGCTTTTAGTATTGTGCTCATAGTATTATGCCATTTAATAAACTGAGTAGATTGTTATCACATTGCAATGTCCTCCTTTTGTTTGTGAACATTTCTATCAAACTTCATTGACAGTTCGCTTCCGCACCTTTTTTAATAATGACAACTGTGTTCTCTGACAAGGGTGGTGTGGTCTTTGTTCCAGACACTCAGATTTTCAGGTCTAGGCCTCCAATAATCTTATTGGTAGCTTATCATGTCTTGCACCTACCCCCAAGTTTAATGATTCATCAGAAGTAAAACCACTCCATTAGTTTAATAGCCATATTTCCAGAGGTATAGTATTTATGTTATAGCATATTAGAAGTGCATGAGGAGACAGGCTTTTAACTATAAGTCTGACAAATGATGCTAAGGGTGGTGTTGTCTGTTGTGGTTCATGCAGTGTGAACAGGAGTGTCTTTGTGGTTTTGGTTTCTTGCTGACATCCTCTCCTCTTCTGCCAGGTGGGCTGGTGGGAAAACCGGGTTCTGAAGCTCCTGTATCCACCCCGTTCACGGTACGGCTCATTCCTCCAGCCCCCGGATGACGCACAGCACCTGCGGGTTGTCACCCTGGAGGAAAGGCCCTTTGTCATTGTGGAGCCTGCTGACACCGCCTCTGGAACCTGCATCCGTGACTCCGTGCCTTGCCGGCTCCCACTCAACACCAGGTGAGGGAGGGGAGGGGGTCCGGGGGGGGGTTATGTTCCACTAGGTTTACCTGCACCACAACTTTTCTCTCTTTACTTATCTCTGTCTCTCCTCCTATTTTCTTCCATCTCTTGTGTTAACCCAGTGTGGTTTCAGAGGGCGTGGTGCCCATGAAACAGTGCTGTAAAGGATTCTGCATCGATGTCCTTAAACGATTGGCCAAAATCGTGGGCTTCACCTATGACCTTTACCTGGTAACCAATGGGAAGCACGGAAAGAATATTGACGGAGAGTGGAACGGCATGGTGGGAGAGGTCAGGCCTCTTTTTAAACAATGGCCTTATTTTAAGAGCATGGCTTGGGCCAACTCCAAATACTCTTTTACATATTTCTCCACTGATACTCCTTGGCAAATCTGTGTAAATTCTGTGTCACATACAGCACTATGACATTTTTCAAGGGGCAATTCATGCAGTGATGGAGGTTGTGTTTCTGACTGAGGTTTCCCCTTCCTCCCGCCAGGTTGTGTACAAGCGTGCTGACATGGCCATAGGCTCCCTGACCATCAATGAGGAGCGGTCAGAGGTGGTGGATTTCTCTGTGCCCTTCGTAGAAACAGGAATCAGTGTTATGGTTTCCCGCAGCAATGGCACCGTTTCTCCGTCTGCCTTCCTCGGTGCGTAAAACCGAAAGAAAGAGATAATCTTAGAGAGATGTCTTACAAAATGCACTATGTGATGTGCTGGCCCTGACATTATACTCCATATACAATAACTCTGTGGCACTTTAAAAATTAGGCTTCTCATGCTGTGTCCTTTGCTCATTAGCTTATAGCAGGGTAAGGCATAACACCCAATGAGGTGTCCATTGTATGAATGTAAGGGACGAGGTGGAAGCTAAGAACTCCACGATGTGAAGTGGAGTGGAGTTGGCTCCGCCAAGTCCAGCAATCCATGGACAAGTCTGGCTGAGCAACATCTGTGCTGAAGACTCAAACTGAAGCAAAAAGTGTTAGGAACATTACACTGTGTTTTTTCCTCCATGGTTCAAAGTCATTGTTGTAAATATTGATAACAGCATGACCAAATCTTCCCAGACTCCTTGGATTATCTGTATCCTTGGATTTCAAATTAAATCCAATAAATTTCAGACCAATTTGAATTACAAACCAAGTTTGGTCATTTCTATAATTTTTGTTTGTAAAATGTTCTAAATGTCAACTATTTCACACTGATTTATGGCAGATTTGCAAGATTGTTTTGTTTCAGTTAGTTTACCTGAGCTTTTATTAGATTTACACTGATTTATGAAAGGGATTGTTTATAATATGTTTTAAATCAGAATGGCAAAACATTTCTTAATTTAAAACTGACCTGTGGTGGAGTTGCCTGAGTATTTTAATCTGGTTGGATACATTTTTCCAGATTATATTCTGAGCTACAACAGTGTTTCCAGCAGGGTTATTTTTAATCAGACTGTCTGAACAGTCCTTCATTTATAATTGTCTATGTTAAGTGAAGTGGGGAACTCCATCAATTTTCAAGGAAAGCATTCATTCCCAATAATTAAGCGTAGAGCATGGCTTGCTTTAAATTGCTAGAAAAAGGTTGATACTTTTTTTTAAAGGTACATTATGAAAATACAACAATGCAAAATTTATTCAGGAAAGCATGAGTATTTGGCTTTGGTAGTGGAAGTATTTGAAATTTTTATTTGACCTCCATGGTCAACAAACCTCTTCGATCAACAAATGTGAACCCTAATCATCAGTGGAGCTTTTTGGCTTTTATCGATTGTCTGTAGTTTGTTGGGGCGTGCAAATGTATGTATTTATATTTTGTTTGCATGTGGCAGGGATGCAGTTCTTGCATTGTGGAAAATAGAATAGTCAGATATAATAGTCAAATTATATTTTGTTCTGTGCCATGAACGACTCAAGCTGGTTTAGTTTGTCAGTGCAAACTATGTATATATTCAAGTCAATGAAAAGAATCTAAACAATGTTTGGTATCTTGTGTTTGTTCAAGGCAGAGGCAGTGTGTACTTCCCCTCCTGGATGATGAAGTGTGAGGTCAAACAATTTCAGTGTTTGCACAAACAGTGTGCACCGAATCAAACTAATTGATGCAGTTTAACTCTTCCAAGGATACTAACAGAACAAGATGTAGCTTACATTGTTTTTCAATGGAAAGGGCTGCCACATTGAGCTGACATCATAGTGTGTCAGACATTGTGGTTACCATGGTTACAGACATATCCCCATGTCCATGTCAGTTTATCAGTGTAGAGAAATACAGTGTTTGGTATCATTCTTTCATATTTCAATAATTTTGTAATGCAATGAATTGTGCAGGGATTCGCATTGGGCAGGAATAATGGGCAGGAGTAATGCATACAAATCATAATTAAACACAACATAACCCAGTGAGGGGGGTGTTAGCAAACAGGGCATCCCCAAATCTGTTTGTGTTCCTTTGCAGCACTACTCATTTTGTTGTTGATGTACTGAGGAATCTGTGTTCAAAAGTTAAAAAGCTGAAAAACTCAGATGATTCATCATTTTTGTTCTGTTTGGCTTTTAGCCAGCGGAGTGATTTTGCAACAATTGTGACAAGCATTTTTGTTTCTGAACTGTGGTTTAGATAGCTAAATGGTTATGAATGAATGCAGTTAATGGGGGCTAAATGTCCCTGTTCCTCAATAATCCTTTTTCAGATTTGATGTAGATGTGTAACAAAAATCTTAGCTCACGTTTTGCTGATTGAGGGTTGTTATTGGCTGCTTTTAAGGTATGGTATACCAGCTGAATATTCAGTTTGGATAGACTTGGATTCAGACTTCCTCCACGCCACATTAGGGTTTTAGATTGTCAAATTAGTGTTTGAGATATGTTTAAGCTTTCTCTTTGCAGCCCTTTAAACAATGGAATGCCTTTCTGAAAAAGATCAGAACTGCAAAGGGTGTGTCCATACCCCTTCCAAAACCATATTTAAACATTCTTCTTTCATATTTAAATTTACTATTTCCCCCTATCCTTTTATTACTTTCATTTGCCTCTTGTGCTTCTTTATTTGCTACATTCTTTAAAATTTACATTTCTTCTTTTTTATTTTAATTTGCTGTTAGCTGTAGTATAAATAGACCATAATGGGCATTATGGCTTTAATTTTTTAAATATTTTTTTAACAGTGGTACTGCAGATTTCACAGGGTGTGACCTTATGTAATGGTGTATTCTGTGATGCGTTTTAAGGGGGTCTTGATTCTGTCATTTCAGAGCCCTACAGCCCGGCTGTGTGGGTGATGATGTTCGTGATGTGTCTGACTGTTGTAGCTGTGACCGTCTTCATCTTTGAGTTCTTCAGTCCTGTTGGATACAATCGCAGCCTTCAAAGTGGCAAGAGTGAGGGTGACATCATCGTTGTGTCAGCTGTGTATTATGCAGTGAATATATAACATCACTGGCAAGATAGAGACTTATGCTATTGTTATACATTTATTTCACTGGGAAAATGTATTTCACCCTTGAAAAATAAGTTAGAATATTATTACATCCACAATGTATGAAATATCTGTTACTTAAAAGTAAGTGCACATATTCAATGTATATACATGACACTTTATAGGTATATATAACATTACAAGTATATAAGTATAGTAATATATAGTAATACAATACAATATAATATTGTGTATATGTATAATATACTATAAGTATAATTTAATCAAAATATTGGTAAATACTCTATGATAATTTATGATAATACATATCATGTGAATTGCATGTATATGGTATCATACAGTATGTATTTTAAATATTATATTATACATCATATAATGTATGACACACTCTGTATATATATATATTTAATAATTTGACTTCTATTGGCTTAGCAGTCTCAATACAACATGAATATATTCCCACAGGTCAGAATGCACCCGCATACTGAGGAAGGATATTGTTTTATTTCAGTTCGATTTTTGTCCTGTTTATAATTTTCTCTCTCTGATCAGTGAGAGAGCTACAATCCCTCTTTCAGCCCTGCCCCTCTCTCCTGCTCTGGATTGCTTTTCCTCAGAGGTTGGAGGCTCCAAGTTCACCATTGGGAAGTCCATCTGGCTACTCTGGGCGCTGGTCTTTAATAACTCCGTCCCAGTGGAGAACCCCAGGGGCACCACCAGCAAGATCATGGTGCTGGTCTGGGCCTTCTTTGCTGTCATCTTCCTTGCCAGCTACACTGCTAACCTGGCTGCCTTCATGATCCAGGAGGAGTACATTGACACCGTCTCCGGGCTCAGTGACAAAAAGGTGGCCCCTCAGCACTCACATTGAGTAATTAAGGACCTTTAAGCTAATTTGTGGCAGTGTTTCATGCGCCATTGCATTCAATGTAGTTTAATTCAATTCAGTTCAGTTCAGACCTGGGTCAAATTTGTATTTGAAATATTTCATGGGTGTTTAATTACATTTATTTAATTTATTTGGCCTGAAAAATTTGTTAGAAAAGGTTCATTAATTAATGTAATTCAGAGTTGCCTGAAATCATTTGGTCATTTGAGGTAGAGTGAAATGTGCAAGAGCTATTTTACTGGAATAACCATTCCCAGCTAGCACCATTTCATCATGAAAATAGTTGAAAACAGACAGGCTGTTTTTAATGGCAACACTTCTCATTCATGGTGACCACATGGCCACCTCCAGCAGTGGCATGAGTAGAAGTGCATACAGGTATAGAGCATAATAACATAGTAAAAATGTATAACATCTTATTTTCTCCTCCAAATGAATCAATCCATTATCGTCCACCCCAAGGCATGTTCAGAATTTTCATTTAGATTTAACATAATTGAATTCAGTTGTTTTTCATTTATGTAAATTTACATACAGTACAATGCACATATTATATAATGTACACACCGACACACTATTTTTATGTAATGTGAACTCAAAACACTTCTTTAATTTAAACAACCCCCTTTAGTTCATTAATATCTAGCTTCTCCTAAGTAATTGCATTGTGTAGTTAGTATTAAGTGGTAAGTAAGTAACTGAATTATGGTGTTTGTACCCAAAATAACAAAGTCTAGTGAAAGTCCCACCCATTTGAGTGAATACAACACTATGCAATCATGTTCAGGTAGAAAACCTAATTCATATGCATTGTATCTGTAGATTTTGTTACATCAAACAAACAACCACTGAAAACCATTTTTGGAGTGTGAGCATTCATGAGTTAGACATTAAAAACATTTAGATCCTCATCATGTTTTGTTCAAAACACATACTCATACTTATTCTAAGCCTTGTTACATTTCAAATACATTAGTGTCTCAAACATCTGATCTGAAACTGAGCAGCGGTCTGATCTAAAAATATGACCACTGATGGTGAACAAAAGTTCCACATCTCCAGAAGATGCAGGGGTACGCAGGTGGTCGGCAGCTAGCTTGGCAAGTATTGGATACATTTGACAGTGGGCTTCCCTGAAGAGAGGGTGATTAGCTGTTGAGTGCAGATGTCGGTTTTGAAGGTACCCTTGAATTTCCCTTTGGACTGCTTCTCCTCCTGGTTGCTTGGAGGTGTTTGGCTGCTGCATGAAATCAAACAGAAGGTCTAATCTGGTCTTTTTAGATGGCTCTTCACTGGGTTGCTAATTTTGTTCCATGCTGGTGAACCTGGCTGCAAGTTTACAAAGCTCAATAAGAGTGCATGCTTTTCATCTGTTGTACACCATGCCCACTGGAAATATGAGTCTAAAACAGAAGCATTTTGGTATATTTGATTTTCTTCATACTTGGCAAGCCACTTGTCAACTGATGCCCTCAAACTTATTAGATCCTTGCACACAGTCAAGTGGCTACCTCCAAGGGATGCCTCACTCTGCCTCACTGAGAACATTTATCTCATGGGTGGAAAGCCATGTTACAAGCAGTTGGTCCAAATCTGGTTCCATCAACCTTGAGAACAGAGCAGATCATTTTGAGTTGAGAACTCCATCTGGTGACAGTGGCTTGCTGCAGTGCTTTCAAGAGCAGAGATGGAGTCAAAACGTACAGGAATACTATTTTACTGGTTTAGGAGACACTTATTTGATGAAAATATTTGAGATATTGTTTGAAATATCATTCATAAAGTATTTTAACAAAGTATTTGAAAGATTTCAAGACAATATTTGCAAATGAAAATAATTAGTTTAGCCCTCTTTGTTTGCAAATAATTCATACACACAAAACAATTTTCAAAAAAATTTCAAATAAAAATATGCAGGTACTATCTATAGTTGACCCAGTTCTGGTTCAGTTTAGTTTGGTTCAGTTCAGCTCAGTAGCTCGCTGATGATTCATTATACAGCCAATTGAAATAATTTATAAGCCAAAGTGTTTTGTAGGTTTGTTTGTAACACTGAGAAACTACTGGTCAGGGAATACTGGGTGGTGTGTTTTGCCAAATGTCTTATCCTTGATACTATGATGGATCTGGAATGGAACCTTGGTCCAAGTACTTAATGTGCACAGTAGCCCTGCAGAGGGACGCACAGTTGAACACGCCTGTCCCATGGAGGGAGGAACTTGGTGAGAAGGGTTATCTCTCTGTCTCATTATGCAAAATTCTGGTTCATCAGATGCCTTCAGTCCCACCTCACACTTCATTGACCAAAGGAGTAAACACACACTGGCCTCTGGTATGTGTGACATGTTTTTATTCAGCAGAGTGACTGCGTGGCCCAGTTTATGAACTACAGAGGGAAGAGAAGTGGCTCCTGGCAGCTGTCAGCTCACTGGAAAGGACATATCTCATTTTTATACTCTCCCAAACATACAGAGAACATAGCAACAATAGATCTGCCCTGCAAAACAATATTGAGCATTTAAAATTTGGACCAAAGTAAAGTGGGAGTAAAAAAGTCTTCTGGAGAGATATTCGTGCAATAAATTTTTCTGTCTCCTCTCAGTTCCAGCAGCCCACTGAGCAGTACCCGCCACTGAAATTTGGTACGGTTCCTAACGGCAGCACCGAGGAGAATATACGCAGCAACTATCCCGCTATGCACCAATACATGATCAAATATAACCAAAAAGGGGTTGAAGAGGCTATCGCTAACCTCAAGACTGGGTCAGTGCCTTTGTTTGCTTTCATACAGTTTTAGGGTCTCTTCAGCTGTATTTTCACTGTTCCATGAGCCTGAATATTCTTTGTGATGTTGATTTACAGACAAATGTTGAATGAATCCAGCTTGGTATCTGTATCCCTCTATTTAGCTATTTGTAACAGTTGGACCAGTGGGCTGGTCTATGTCTTCAACAGTATTGCAAAACAGTGTTTATTATTTTATTGTATTTCTGCTTTTAGTAAAACCCTTCTTATGCTTGCATTGGATTTTTTTGTGTTGATAGAGTGTCTCATTGTATTTATAATGCTCGTTGGTGTGAAAAGTCTACAAAATAATTGTACTTTACTGCAGTTTTCTCACATATACTTTTTTGTAGTGACTTCTCTTGATCCTTAGTAACTTTTTTATCTTGCTTGTATGTAGTAAACTGGATGCCTTCATCTATGATGCGGCAGTGGTGAATTACATGGCCAGGAAGGACGAGGGCTGTAAAGTAATGACCATCGGCTCAGGCAAGGTCTTCGCCACAACGGGCTACGGCATAGCCCTCCACAAGAACTCCCGCTGGAAGAGACCACTTGACCTTGCCTTGCTCCAGCTAGTGGGAGATGGTGAGAGAGAGAGAAAGAGAGAGAGAGAGAGAGAGAGAGAGAGATTAGGAGAATAAATGGGGTTTGGAAGTGGAGAAAGGGAGATAATGACAAGGAGAGGGATCAATGGGAGAGTGGGAGATGAAGAGTGTGGGTAAAATGAAGGAGGGGAGAAAGAGAGGGAGCTGTTTGAGGAACTATTGCTCAAAATTGAACTAAATTGTGTTACTAGAACAGTTAATTAAAGTATGTGTAGGACCACTTTGCTTAAAAGGGGTTGTGCAGTGATTGATTGATAAATTGAAGGGACTGGAGGAAGTAGTGGAGTAGTGGAGGAAGTTATAAGTAGCTTATTGAAAAAGATTCAAGTGGCACTGCAAAAAGAAGTGAGGCCATGTCTTTGTTTAACCATCACAATGTTCAATGCATGGATTTTATAGGAATGAAAAGAGCAGTGAGAATGTATGATCACATTAGCATTTTTCCTCTCAACTGAAGTGGCATGGTCTGAAATAGAAATATGTGACTTCAGAATGCAAGTGTTGATTTCAGTCATATTGATTGGTCCAGGAGCTTGAGGGGCTCTCTACCCTTGAATGTACCCTGTTGCAGCTAGTGCAGGTAGTAGCTGGGAGAGGAGGGTTGGAGTGGGTGGCATGCAAGAAACCACTTACACCTCAGTTGTACTCAGATTGTGAATTCAGCCCTGTGCTGATTCTCATTGGATGATTGACTGTTGAGGGCCATCCCTGACAGTGTAATGAGAGTTATCTCTGGTGGATTTCGCCTTTCACTCCCTTTTTCCTGCTGTTGCTTACCCAAATGTTCGGTCCAGGTGTAGTTACCAGTTGGCATTTGTGGTGTGTGAAGCATGAAACCCTATGTGGGTTGAACACTGATTTTACCCTGTGAAATATTGTTGGTGCAGTTATTTAAATCACAGTGATGGCAGTGCTTTCGAATAAAATGCAGTGGAACAGGCTTGCATTAGAAAGGAAGTATATGGGCAGGGATGTGCTGAGAGAATAGCAGTTTATTATTTGCATACCTTTCTGTGCACAATTGTAGGACACTGGATTTTTGTACATGTTAAGGATGGTTCATTTTACATTTTGATGTGAAAGACTCATGCCCAACACTAGTGCTGTAAGAGAGTCAATTGCCATTTTCATTACTGTTGTAATCTCTTTCCTTTCTCTGTTTTCCTCTCCCTGTGTCTCTCCCTTTTTTCTTTATCCCTTTCTCTTGCTACCACTTTTTCTGTATCTTACCAATCTGTGGTGGTCTTCAGCTGAGTGCTGTGTGTTGTTTCTTCCTTCACCACTGCTCTCTGTGCTTGGATTTCCTCTCATGTCAAGATCACAAGTATCTGCATTGTCTCTTTTCTCAGCATGTCTCTTCTCTCCTTTCCCCCCAGAAGTTGTTATGCAGGATCTATAATGGTTTCCTCCTTAGCTCTAACCCCTCCGTTCACACCCCCCCCCCCAACCCCAGATGAGGTCGACATGCTGGAGCGCCTCTGGCTGTCAGGAATCTGCCACAATGACAAGATCGAGGTGATGAGTTCCAAGCTGGACATTGACAACATGGCAGGAGTGTTCTATATGCTGCTGGTGGCCATGGGCCTGAGCCTCCTGGTGTTTGCCTGGGAGCACCTGGTTTACTGGAAGCTCAGGCACTGCCTGGGCCACTCGGGCAGACTGGACTTCCTCCTGGCGCTTAGCAGGGTAAGTTACGCCTTTCTATACCTTTATTTAACAAATTATCTCAACTGGGAATTCATTTCTGCTCTCTTGAGGCAACCACCATGAGAGATTTTTTTTCTCTCTACTGAGGTGACCTATTTTTGTTCTTTGGTGCTTGAAAAATGTATTTGTCTTGCCAATATGATGATTGTGAGTATTATTTACTTTATGTTTCAGAGAAATGATGGGGTTTTTTCTTGTTATGAGAGAGCTCCTCCATATTTGTAGTTGATTTCAGACCATTTCTCAGCCCCAGAGATTCAAAGTTATTTGCCCTGCCCTACTTTCTTTACGGTGGGCAGATAAAATAAGCTAACAGATATCAGGATTAAGAAATGGCTCCCAATCATAAATACCTTTATGTCAGTGACCACAGGGTCATGCATCTACTTAAAAGTTAAACAGCCATTCTGTTAAGATCCCAAACAAATACCTAAAAAATCACATATTGATGGTTAACATGGATCTACATTTGGGGTCACCAGTTTAAAGTAGAATTGGGTGGGTGTGGTATGACCCGCTTTGCTTCTTGATAAGCCTTGATGTGCCCCCAAATGTACAATCCTTTGCAACATTCCTCATCGCAGGGGGCCATCACCTCCCTCCCTCTCACTCCTTTCCCCTCCAGGACAAGTAGCATGTGTGTGTGTGTGTGTGTGTGTGTGTCTATGTGTCAGGATATAGCAGGAACTCAAGCACATACAGATGTAAATAAACCAAAGTTTATTGCAGCCAAATATAAAGTCCACAAATACAAAATCAGAATCGATAATCAGGCAGATGTTTTCAACAACTATGAGTGGTACCTAGTCATAATATTAGGCCTAAATACAGCCAAAACATACAAAAAAGTTCTAAATAATTTAAAATCATAAAAAAGGCATTAACTGATAAATGAAGCCCTTCAGAACAAAATATAATGCTTACTTTTCCATAGGCTGTAATGATCTGGTTGGACAATTGTTATGTATGTATGTATTATATCAGAGTAAGAGCATGCAGGCATTCCAACATTTATTACAATAAATGTCATAATCTGCTACAACAAATGTCCCTCTTATTGTACTGGAAGTGTTATACCTTGAGACATGTTTACAGATTAGAATTAAACATGTCTCCAGCTATTGCTAAATAGTCTCTCTGAAATCTCCCTTACATTTTAAATTGAGACACCATGGATTTTGATTTTACAAGGAGAAGTTAAGTGGTGGAAATGTGATATGCTCTCATTGTTTGACATCGTGAAAATGAAATCTGCTGGAATTACAGGAGCTATCATTGAGTGGGTTCAAAATTGGCTGTCTCGTAGAAAGCAGAATCTAACTGTGGGAGGTAATTGTATCAGAACAGGGTCCTGTACGAAGTGGAGTCCCGCAGAGATCAGTGTTGGGGCCTTTGCGATTCCTCATATACATAAACAATCTTGATGCAGGAGTTAGTAGTAAAATAGTAAAATTTGCAGATGACACAAAACTACAAGGTGTAGGGACTACTGAACTGCGTTTCCCATAGTTCCACAACCAAATTCCAGAGATAACTAACTCACAGCGTAACTACGTTAAAAGCCATAAAACGTAGGTAATAAAAGGACCAACACCCCAGAAATCACTCGCTCTCTCTCAATCTCTCTCTGTCTCTCTCTCTCAGAGTCTCCCTCAGACTCTCTCTCGCAACTTGCGTGCTGAATGCACGCATAAAACTCTCTAATCTGGGCCTGGCATGCACAACGCATGCCAAGGAATTCTGTCCCTCGTCTGCCTTGTGTGCAATAACTTCCCCGGTTAAATAGGCCCGCTCAATGCAGCCTAAAAGTTAGCTTCGAACCCCGGTGGTCAGCTACAGGGAACAGAGACGCACAGCCAAGAGGCCACGAGACGAGTGGAACCCTGCCGCAGAGAGCCACGCAGCAAACCCCGGAATCCAGCAGAGCGAAGACCTGTAAGTCCCAAGAGGCCAGCAGCCTGCAAAGAGGATCCAGCTTCGTGAACGACGGCACCGAACCCCAGAGAGAACGACCGAGCAACCAACTCAGCGCCCTGGGAAACCAGAGACCGTAACAAGAGAGGACGAACGAGTGAGCAACCAACTCTGCGCCCTGGGAAACCAGAGACTGAAACAAAGAAACGCACTGGACCCATCTAACCAACGGAGAAAACCCGCAACAGTAAGGCTGTAACACTGGGCACAGATAGATAACATAGCTTAGGTACATATTGTTATATTCATAACTGAATGTAATTAACTGTGTTATTTATTTTTCATATCTGTAATCATTCTTGTGTTTGATCACTGTTTAGCTGGCTCCTAGCCAAGCGCCGCGCAGCGTTAGCAAGCAAATATCTCACTACAAACTAGGTTTTGCATGTGATCTATTTAGCTACTAACTTACGACAACCCGGCATTAGTGATCTGCACGATTACATCCATTTTTCCACACTGCATGCGCCATTTTCCTGAATCGCTTAGCTTCAGCTAAGTTTCAAAACTCCCACCATCTCTTTTCCTTTGTTCTCCATGAACACGTGTGTATCGCGCACACACCCAAGGCTGCGCGACCCCCACACGTAGGAGAACATTCCTACCACTACACACAAGCCAACGCCCTATACATTCCTGAACTATATGCACATACATACGCACACACACACACACACACACGCATCGTTTATTGTTACATTGTAATAAATCGTGCTTTGCCGTTTAGTACATGTGTTCAATAAACTTTGTTATATTCTAAGGTTGTGTGTTTATTAATGTTGCATAAATATTGAATGTTTGCCGACTTCTGCAACTCTGAAGAACTCCGAATGCCTTCACTTTTTATCAATCATTAACATTATTAATTCAGGTAAAACTGAACCAATAGTGTTGTGATTTGATTATGATTAGTTATTGATATTGTAATTTTGATTATAATTATTGATTTAATTATTAGTTGGAATTACATATTTATAGCTATATAACGAGACTAATATATTTTATGAGACTGATATATAAGACTGATTAACCGTAGTTGCACCATTATTCGTAGAATATGTTGTAGAATTTCCACCACGTAAGTGACGCCCTTTGTTGTGGGGAATATAATAAAGTTTTGCGTAACTGGTGCCACACGTGAGGTTTAGATAATTCCTAACACTTTCGGTGTCCTGTGCGAGGAAAACCATAACAAATCCCTACATTATTGGTGCCCCGTGTGAGGAGTTGTATTGTTGGCTTATATTCATGTTTATGTAATAGTATTGATAAAAACCTCTGGTCTTAATTTTAGAGTTCATATTCTAGAAAACAGACCCACAGTTCCAAGTTTCCGCCACCAGGTGGCGTCAGACCAACTTGGCCTGCCACAGAGTATAACTATTTGTGCTTATGAACAATTGCATCGTGGGTTATGGTAATTTCATTCAGTTGAAATATATTTAGCTATCAAGCTATTATTGGGAGATGAATATAGTGATAACAATCACTTATGTTAACACCTATTAGACGCAATAGTGTTACAAATCATCGTATTGCATGCAGTTTAATCGTGTCACTGGTCAAACAGTTGATATTGTTGCCCTAGCCTTCTACTTATGTTTTAGAGCCAATAGAAACTAAAAGAGTTTTTACTTGCATTGCAGAGGCATTTGAATACCGTGATATTCATTGCTTAATTAGCCGTTAGAATTAACTGTGTTAATTAAATCCGCTTGTGTAACTTAATCACAGCGTGCTGCCAGCCCTGTGAATCTGTAGGCTCTATAAAGTCTTAAAATTAATCTTTTACCACATAGCTGTAGCTACCTTGTACTTCAGTTTCTGTGAGTCCTTAGGGATAAAGATTTGTACCGCCAAGCTGTCACTACCATGTATTTCAGCTTGTGTGAATCTTGAAACATAAAGCATTGTGCCCCTAGCTGTCACTACCGTGTATTTCAGCTTGTGTGGATTCTTAAAGAGAAACCGTTGCGCCCCTAGCTGTTACCACTGTGTATTTCAGCTTGTGTGGATTCTGAACCATAAAGTATTGCGCCCCCTAGCTGTCACTAACATGTATTTCAGCTTGTGTGGATTCTTAAAGTGAAAGCATTGTGCCCCCTAGCTGGTACCACCGTGTATTTCAGCTTGTGTGAATCTAACCGTAAAGCTTTGTACCGCCAGCTGTTATTGAACTCGGATTTCAGTTTGTGCCGTTTGTTGCAATTAAACCCACAAGGTGGTGCTGTACGTACCGTGTACTACAGTTGCAACTGTTTCAGAGAGTGTCAACTTTTGAGTGTGAATAATCCACTCTATTTCAGCTGAACCGGTTTGCTGATCCAGCAAACATTACAATTTTTTTTGTGCTACAAAATCATTGGTAGCCTTACAGAAACTGTTATATATCTCATAGTAACAGTATAGTGCACCACTCTCCACTCCAACTACAAAGATGGAGTGCCTTCTAGACAAACAGTTTATTTCTTCCTTGGCCCAAGACCTAGCCCCTGGTTACCTCGAGTTCATAAACAAGTTGAACTTTCGTGACTGCAAGAAAGAAATAACTGCCTTAACCAGTAAGAACTGTGACCTGCGCAGCGTGCCCAAAGAAACGTTGCTGTCCTGTTTGCTCTTGACCTTCCACAGGGTAACCCACCTTGCCCTGCAAGGCAATGCTACACTAGCACATGAAGCAAAGGCGCTAAAGGAGCAAAACACTAACCTTATTCATGAGGTCTGCACTGCTAACAAAAAAGCAATGCACTATTTAGATAAATTGCATTCAGCTGAGTCTAACCTTTGCTCCAACCAAGAGGAGCTCTTGAAACTTAGAAGTGAACGACTCGTGTCAAACACTTCCCAATCACTTTCCCAGGCAAGCACCCTGGACGAACATGTCTTTCCTTTGTCACAGAAGGACACTGAGAGACAGGTAAAGAAGAATGTTTCGACTTGTCACCCTTTGGAAACCCCATTTAGCCAAGCGCTATCTTTCCTTCCATCTTCCGCTGTAAGCTCTGCAACGCCTTGCAATATCAGTGAACATGGGAAAGGGGGGTCCAACCTTGATTCTGGTGTCTCTGATCAGTACTCTTCCTGTTCGTTCCGTGACTTCCCAGATGATTCAGATTCATCTGAACATTCTGGCAGTAATTCGCCTGTGTGGTCTCTCCACCACAAGAACAGGAATAACAAAGCCTTTTTCTCACACCAAGGCCACCGACACCTTTCTGCTTCCAGTCCTAGCCAGGACATAAAAGCAAGTCTCTTACCACATTCTCCCCCACAACACAAGGGAGAAAGTGAGAGGATCCACAGGGATCCTTATGACACAGGTAGCCATTCAATTGGTCCCTTTTCTGCTCATCAAGCAGACAGACTTCCTGGTTCAGCCTCATGCTCTCACAAAGCAAAAGAGAGACCTGAATCAGATGTTTATTCATCGAGGAGCAATTCACCTGCAGCACACAGCAGGGAAGGAAGATCTTGCTCCAAACTTTTCCATCGTCATACTAGGAAAACCTATGACTCTTTAGCCACACTTCCCATCCAACAGGAAAGTGATGAGCAACTTTCAGCTTTGGCCTCTCAGCAAGAGAGAAGACGCCAAGCACAGCATGAGGCACAAGCCCACACAACAAACAGCTCAGTCTCACCTTCACCCCATAGGCAGACTTCGAAGACATCCGACCGTCTTCGTTACGAAGAGCTTGACCTTATTGCTAAAGACATTGAACCTTTTGATCCGGACAATCAAGATCAAAACATTGACGACTATCTAAGAGAAGTCGAACACAATCTCTCTGACTTGCCCCGTGCAACCCAACGAGAGAAAATCAGACTAATCTGGAAGACTAGCTCTAGATCTGTTCGCACATTCATAGAGTCTCAACCTTCCAGCATTAGAAACGATTATGTTCAGCTTTGTACAGCTCTGGCTGAAGAATATTCTGCTTTTGCAGATGAAACATCAGCAACTATCGCAGCCATTCAAATTAAGCACAACCGTTCTGAGCACCCTCGAGAGTTTTACAGACGTTTGAGGCGTGCATTCTTTCACGGCAAGAATGGGCCTGGCCTAGAGGAAGACCCAGCCTTTAAGTCCCTTTTCCTACACAATCTTCATCCTTGTGTACGGACTCAGGTTACGCTCATGGCTCGACAAGACAATCCTTCAATGCGGGAAATCCGCAAAATGACCCAAATGGTTTGGGAGACTGTTGTTCGCCCGGGCAAAGAAAGGGTGGAAAACAAAATAGTCCCTCTGAAGCCAACAGGTTCAGGTAACTTTGCTGCGAAAACTGTCTGTCCAAACTCAGAAGACCACCCGTTGCACTGCAACACAACCAAGGGGGGTGGCAGTGGTCCACTGAAGGAAAACTCAGATAAACGTAGCGTCCGCTATCAACGCTGTGAACATAGACCCAGAAATACAGAAAGAGGACCAGATCTGCGTGTCTTGGTCCCAACAAGACCCTTTTGTGACTCTGTAGTCGACTTGCCCAAAATGTTAACTGACTACTCCTCATCAGATGACGACCGAGATGTCTCTGAACGAATTTCTGATTCTGAGGGTGGCTACTCAGAGATTTACATCTCAGAGCCACGAATCAAGAAATATTTCGAGCCGAAAAGGTATAGAGGTCGCTTCTCACGTTCTTAGGAATTAAGTAGTGAAAGTCACAATCTTAGGCTCACTCCAAAAAAACCAAACCCCAGTTTTGCCAGTCTGCTTAAAGCATATTTTTCCCACAAACTCGACACACCTACCTGACAAAGGGGGGTGTATTTAACACTAACCTTTAACTGGTTACCCACTGGCAGCAGCAGTAACCCATATTCCTGTGCATACTAATAGTCGGGCCACTCTACTAATAGGTATGAGAAAGGAAACATAGTACTGAGAAGAGTTAAGATCATCACCATGGTACAACCTTCGTAAGTACATTGGTAATACTTTGTGGAAGTGCTTCGCAGGTACCTTTTTATTCAAATACCTCAAAACTGAAAATAACTAAGACAAAACCCACAACCTATGATATACTTGAAACAAACCATGCATAGGACTTCTCCTTTAAACTCAAGTTTTAAAGTGAGATCACAATTGCCGAATGTCCATCGTGACATAGCCATCAGGACTTTTCAGTCATTTTCAAAACTAGATAGATGACGCCCTTTCACAGCAGTACCCTGCTGAAGGGACAAAATTAAGTCTGCACAGACCAGACTTACTCACTGCACTCTGTAGTCTTAAGGTCATCTGATCCATAGAGCACCTCCAACATGTTGCCTTTGGATCTCTCCTAAAATGGCTATGTCATTCCATTCCTAACCTCTTAACACTAACTGGCCTACTAACATTCCTGTTCCTCACTAACCCTAAAGAACAGAGACACATTCATTGGTATTTTGTTTGGTGCTACTGTCAATCTTGTCATTGTTTTGTTATTTTGACCGTGTCTTTGTAACTGTTTGATGACATGTTGCTCTTGCTTAGCTAACCTTAGTACCAAAGATGTGCCCAGAATGTTTACAGCTAGTAGTGTGTACCCAAAATGTGTTCATCTAACATGTCCATACTGTTATCAATAGATATGAACTGCCCAGATGTTACAGGCCTGAATGAACTGTTACCCAACTTTCCAGCTGTGGACTGCATCCAGGACTCATGTGCTCTCAGGGATTACATCAGAAGTGCAATCCTGAGACCAAAGGGGGGATGTAGAGACTACTGAACTGCGTTTCCCATAGTCCCACAACCAAATTCCAGAGATAACTAACTCACAACGTAACTACGTTAAAAGCCATAAAACGTAGGTAATAAAAGGACCAACACCCCAGAAATCACTCGCTCTCTCTCAATCTCTCTCTGTCTCTCTCTCTCAGAGTCTCCCTCAGACTCTCTCTCGCAACTTGCGTGCTGAACGCACGCATAAAACTCTCTAATCTGGGCCTGGCATGCACACCGCATGCCAAGGAATTCTGTTCCTCGTCTGCCTTGTGTGCAATAACTTCCCCGGTTAAATAGGCCCGCTCAATGCAGCCTAAAAGTTAGCTTCGAACCCCGGTGGTCAGCTACAGGGAACAGAGACGCACAGCCAAGAGGCCACGAGACGAGTGGAACCCTGCCGCAGAGAGCCACGCAGCAAACCCCGGAATCCAGCAGAGCGAAGACCTGTAAGTCCCAAGAGGCCAGCATCCTGCAAAGAGGATCCAGCTTCGTGAACGACGGCATCGAACCCCAGAGAGAACGACCGAGCAACCAACTCAGCGCCCTGGGAAACCAGAGACCGTAACAAGAGAGGACGAACGAGCGAGCAACCAACTCTGCGCCCTGGGAAACCAGAGACTGAAACAAAGAAACGCACTGGACCCATCTAACCAACGGAGAAAACCCGCAACAGTAAGGCTGTAACACTGGGCACAGATAGATAACATAGCTTAGGTACATATTGTTATATTCATAACTGAATGTAATTAACTGTGTTATTTATTTTTCATATCTGTAATCATTCTTGTGTTTGATCACTGTTTAGCTGGCTCCTAGCCAAGCGCCGCGCAGCATTAGCAAGCAAATATCTCACTACAAACTAGGTTTTGCATGTGATCTATTTAGCTACTAACTTACGACAACCCGGCATTAGTGATCTGCACGATTACATCCATTTTTCCACACTGCATGCGCCATTTTCCTGAATCGCTTAGCTTCAGCTAAGTTTCAAAACTCCCACCATCTCTTTTCCTTTGTTCTCCATGAACACGTGTGTATCGCGCACACACCCAAGGCTGCACGACCCCCACACGTAGGAGAACATTCCTACCACTACACACAAGCCAACGCCCTATACATTCCTGAACTATATGCACATACATACGCACACACACACACACACACACACGCATCGTTTATTGTTACATTGTAATAAATCGTGCTTTGCCGTTTAGTACATGTGTTCAATAAACTTTGTTATATTCTAAGGTTGTGTGTTTATTAATGTTGCATAAATATTGAATGTTTGCCGACTTCTGCAACTCTGAAGAACTCCGAATGCCTTCACTTTTTATCAATCATTAACATTATTAATTCAGGTAAAACTGAACCAATAGTGTTGTGATTTGATTATGATTAGTTATTGATATTGTAATTTTGATTATAATTGTTGATTTAATTATTAGTTGGAATTACGTATTTATAGCTATATAACGAGACTAATATATTTTATGAGACTGATATATAAGACTGATTAACCGTAGTTGCACCATTATTCGTAGAATATGTTGTAGAATTTCCACCACGTAAGTGACGCCCTTTGTTGTGGGGAATATAATAAAGTTTTGCGTAACTGGTGCCACACGTGAGGTTTAGATAATTCCTAACACTTTCGGTGTCCTGTGCGAGGAATACTATAACAAATCCCTACAAAGGTCTTGCCAACAGTATAGAATCAACTAAGGTAATACAGGAAAACCTAAACAGCATCCATAAGTGGGCAGATACCTGGCAGATGACATTCAGTTTAGCATTTGGGAAATAAGAACCTTAGACAGGACCACTTTGTGGGAGAAATAAACCAGAATGTGCTCAATTTGAAAAAGACTTGGGAGTAATATTTGACCCAAGTTTAACAGGATCGAGGCAGTGTGCTGTAGCAGTGAAAAAGGCCAACAAGAACCTGGGATATATAGCCAAAAGTATTGATTATAGATCTAAGGAGGTTATATTAAATTTATAGAATGCTTTAGTCAGACCTGCACTTGGAATATTGTGTGCAGTTCTGGGCACTGCACTATATGAAAGATATCGAGGCTCTAGAAAAAGTACAAAGGAGGGCAACTAAATTAGTTCCTGGCATGAAATATAAAAGCTACGAGGGAAGACTCAAGTTACTTTACCTATTTAGACTTAGCGAGAGGATACTAAGGGGTGATTTAATTGAGGTTTTTACATTTATAAAAGGACTCAACAAGGTTAACAATAATACATTTTTTAAGGTGTCTGTAGGACAAGGGGACATTAATGGAAACTAGTTTAGAGTAAGTTCTGCACAGATGTAAGGAAGTATAATTTTACACAAAGAGTTATCAATACATGGAATAGGTTGCCAGGTCATGTACTTGAGGAAGAGACCTTTGCTGTGTTCAAGTCCAGACTTGATGCAGTTTTGGATACTCTTTAATTGTAATGGCGAGCTTAGTTGGGTTTTGCGGTGTAATGTAATTTTTTTCAAGTCTGCAGTTAGCTACTCACAATGCCTGTCTTCAGAGTATCACTGTATTAATGTTAAATAAAATCTCCCCTTGGGGCGATAACAATGTTGACATTGCTCTCTGCTTTCAACCAGGGCATGTACAGTTGCTGCAGCATAGAAGATGAAACATTGACAGAGGGGAACAAATCCACTCCTCCAACTTATCCTCACACTTCTACATCATTGTCCCTGCCTCCCCCACCCCATGGGATTGCTGCGGCCATGCCCATCCCTGCTATTGGCATGGTACAACAACAACAGCAGCAGCAGCAGCCACAACAACAGAAAATGTACCGTACTACGTTGCCAGGAACTCCCCCAAATACTACTCATTCTGGGATGGTCCTTGGTCCATCCTCCAGTCCCATGTTGGGAACCCCTCTCCCCTGCTCCAAATTCCTCTCATGCCCCGACCGGAGGCTGGCTGTGGTTGATCGCTGGAGGCCCTCAAAGCCTGTTACCTCCAAAACCATGGATGTAGAAGGCGGAGCCCCAGACATGGGGCTATTCCCCCAGAGAGTGACCCCTAGCTGGGCAGGGGAAGGCACCAGGGCTGGAGGTGGTGGAAGTAGCATGGATGAATACAAGCGTTACTATGGCCCAATCGATCCAGAGGGCCTGGGAGCCTGTGTCGACCCACAATTGAGCGGTTCCCAAACTCCAAAAACCATCCAGACAGGCCAGCCTCAGCCCCCTCCTCCTGGTTTGGCTTTCTATCAGGAGAAGGGCACTGACCTTGGGGTGGGGAAGATGAAGGGGGTGACTGGTGGCGGAGGAGTTCAGGGGAAGGACACTAAGTCTTGGGAGAACCCTTGGCTGCCTCCCAAAAGCCAATGCCCTGGCCCCCTGCCTCCACGGCCTCCATACCCCAACCCCTCCCCGCCTCTCCCCTCCTCTTTATGGAGAAAGTGTCACCCCAAAAAATCTAAAGATTCTGGAGGGCCTTTGTACGAGAACATCCTTCCTCTTGGGAGACGAGGGGGAAGGAGGGCTGGATTGAGGGTTGGAAGTGGTAGAAAGGGCCACCCCCCACCCCCTCTGCCATTGCTTGAGCCTCTCCCCCTCTCTTGTGCCCATACCCCTCCCTCCCCTTCACTTTCACTCCCCTACATCTCCACCTCCAGCTGCTCTGCCACATCTAGCTCCTCCTCCTCATCTACTGTGTCCTCCTCCCGCTCCTCCTCCCCTTCCTTCTCTACTTCCTCCTCTTCTACATCCTCCACCACCTCCCGGAGCATGAGGGACAGAGAGGATGGAATGGAGGGAGAAGAGGATGAAGACATGGAAGAGCTGACAGAAGAATCCAGCCAGCTGTTGGGCCGGGACCGAGAACGGGAGAGAGCACTCATTCCACATCATTCCCATGGCCCTCCACCACCACCCATCCCCCCCCGGAAACCCTGCCCTCAGAGAGGGGACAGAGAGCACAGGAGAGAGAGACGGTGGAGCCAGCTGGCCCAGTTGCAGGAGTGGTGGGCAGAGAGGGGGGATAGAGAGAGGCTGAGGGGCAGAGGTATGGGTGGCAGAGACAGAGGGGAAAGTAGGAGCGAGAAAAAGCACAAAGAGAGAGAAAAAGAGAAAAAGAAGAAAAGCCGAAAGAGGAAAAAGCGAGAGGAACATGAGAGGGAGAGGAAGAGGCGCAAGTCTAAGAAGAAGCGTAAAACAATGAAAATGAAGGGAAAGAGGCCCAAAGATGAAAATGCTGACATTGAAAGAGAAGGAGAGGGGGAAGGGGAGAGGGACCAGGTGATCTTACAAGACTACACCTCCTGCTCTGGAAGGTACCACAACAATTTTGGGGAAAAACGGACAAGGGGGAATAGGAAATCTGCCTGGGACAGAGGGAGGAGAGAGGATGAAGGCCTAGGAGGGGACAGAAGAGAGGAGAAGCACAGTGGAGTGCACCATAGCAGAGACAGGTGTTCTAAAAGCCCTCAAAGCCAGTCCCATTCCAAATATCAAAAATTTTGCAAAAGGTATCCCAACTTAAACAAGCTTCCTGCCTCTGCCAAATTTTGGGAGGGTGGAAACAGGGGTGGAAACCCTACTTCCAGTGCTGTCACTTCCTCCTCATCCAAGCACTGGAGGGACAGAGCAGGGGGAAGGGAAGTGGGGAGGAGGGGAGAGAGACGACCCTTACTATCATACCATGAGAGAGGCTTGAACCAGTCTAGAGAGGCCCTGTCTTTCCAAGAGTCAGACTCTGATGATGAAGATGAAATAAAGATCGAGGATGAAAGAGAGAGAAAGGACAAAGGGGGGCCGGGGTGTGATGACCGAGGGGCTCTGTCTGAGTCAGAAAGGGTCAGGGGTGGAGCGGTGGAGAGCTATTCGGATGAGGGCTCCTCAGGGGAATTTGGAAGGTATGAAAGGTACTGGGAAGGTCGAGACAGTGGGGGCATAGGGGGAGGGGGCTGGTTTTTTGGAACATATCCTTCAAGGGAGAAAGGGAGCAGTGTAAACAGTAAGGATGATCTTTTTGCTCGAGGGGAAGGATGGGGAGTGAGTGGAAGTGGCTGGGGTTTGGGTAGTGGGACAGGATGGGGATCAGGGGGGCTTGGGGGAACCCAGAGTTGGCCATCCCCGCCAACTGTCCCACGAAGGTATTGGTCTGTGGACAAGCTACCTGTAGAAGGATTTAAGTGGAAAGGTGGAGGAAAGGGAAAACAGAGGGCACAGGAGAAGCACAGAAGCGACAGGCCATGCTCCTGCCAGCACCCCCATGGCCACAGCCAGAGCCATGCACACTCACACCCCAAAAGGTCAGGCAACCCCTCGCGTGCCCAGGAAGGACTGCCACACTGTCACAGCTTCAGTAGCAGCTCTCAGCCTAAACCCCCTGCCCCCAAACCCGACCAGGACCAATCCAACTTGGGCAGCCAGTCCAACCTCAGCGGCCCCCAGCAGGGCAACCATGTTTCACAGCCCTCTCCACCACAGGTTGTGGCCCCTTCCCTGCCCCCGCCTGCACTTCCTGCACCCCCTTCTTCTTCCCTCCACATGCTACCTCCTGCCTCCTCCTCCTCAGTTTCACCACCATCCGCCATGTCCTCTGCTGTAAGCGCTGCCCAGTCTTCTGCTACCGCCAGCGCAAAGCTGCAGTACCAGAGATTGCGCTCAGTGCCCCAGCCCAGACGGTTCTATTCCCCCCACCTGCCCCTAAAGGCCAAGAGCCTTTGCTCCAGAAGAGGGTCAGCCTACTTCTCCAGTCTGGAGAGTGAGGTATGAAAGACTAAAGGAGAGTTATAAATTCAAACATTCATGCTGATTAACTGCACACGTCTGGAATAACCTGGTGTGGTAAGTCCGCGTAATGGAATTTTTATGCCATCTGTCTTCCCATCCAATCAGAACAATGACTTGTGTGTCTTCCCATTGGATCTGTGGTTGTGATTTGTAGAAAACAACTAATTAATGTAACTTTGGCTTTGAGTCTATCGCTTTTCTTTAATACACTTAGACTTTGAACACTGATACAAACGGTGGGCCTCATTTATCAAATGTGAGCCAAACAAATTTGATCGTAAATCATTCGTAAATGCATTTACGCAAACAATGCGAGAAGTTTTCGTATGCCAGTTTGTTCCTAGGATCCGAAGAGATTTCACAAGTGCTCTACCCTGTTCATATTGTACGTGTAAATGGAAAAACAGGAGTGTAAAGCGTGTTTTTTGTGTTTTTGCTGTTATTATTCCATTCACTCATCTTTTATTTGGATAAAAATGAGTCACAAATTATTTGTCAGTCATACAGTAATATTATAACTTCTAAATGTTATAGCCTATAACATCACTATTGGATTCAACATTAAAACAGGCGATGCTTCATTTGTGTAATCCTGATTAATCAAATTCATTCTTAATTGGAATTCTACAATAAAACACATGAACGTGCCTGGTTCTTCTAAGAAAAACATAAGCAGTAAACACGTCTCCGTAACAGCGCAGAAACTGTCGTATTACATTTACGGTTTTATTACGGTCTTATTTAATAAACATAAATTCTTATATTGGACTAATATAGCCAGCTGATTGGGCCATTTACTGTGTAGGAATTTGCAATGTAGTTTTCTTTTGTCTTTCAAAAATAAATCTAAATATTACAATTGTTGACAGTGTTTTCATGCTAAATAAAATGATGTTAGAGTTTGAGAGTTAGAGAAGAGGCAGACGAGGGCACACTATTGTAGATTATCTTAAATACGTAATAGTTTTAATTTGAATGAATTATTTTACTTGGGATTTGTTCGAAGTTGAGTTTCGGAAAATTGGACAGTCCCAACGATGTATTGCAAGTTTCATTACCACTTTGGTCAGCCATGTGCCCCCTCGCAGGCCTGGGTGCAGCTGTCCTCCGGGATTTATGACAATGATAAGGCTGATATACAAAAACATACCTTCAGAGTTGGAGGGTGATTGATGAGGGAAATCAGATCGCTGTCACCCTCCACAGTATTTCCAGCCAACGACATCTCTCCAATAATTTGGCTAATACGTTCATCCATTGTGGACAACTTGGCCAAACTCTGACCTCCTCCTGTGGCTGACATGCTTCTTTTGTGGGCTTGGATTTTTTCTTCGACTCCAGTTTCATTTTGAATCCTTTTCTTTTAACCTGTTTCAGCGTACGTGGAACTTTTGACACCAAATTTACTGCAAGTTACTTCTTGCCAGGATTTGGTCTTCCCCGGCCCCAACACTCCCCTACTTACACTACTGAACTAATTTCTTTTTTGGATTACACTTCCATTAACAAAACTTCAATCACTACTGCCTTCTCTGCCATCTCTTTACATTGCCAACAAAGGATTTCTAAGCTCCTTATATGGTATTTCTGGGGCGTTGATTTATGCGAATCGAAAATTTATGAAAACGCTTCTCATTTACAATTGATTGGTATTTATCAACATACGCACAGGGATACGAACAAATGCCCGTGTCAATGCGTATTTGATAAATCTGGCGGAATTTGTTAGCTTGTATCCATTGACGTGTGAATTTACGGTTTTACGAAAATATTGATAAATGAGGCCCAGTGTGTGTAGAATGTCTCATTTTGTATGGAAGAAACTCCGACAAAATTATAGCTAGCAAGACCTCGTAGTCCCATTTTCCCTTGTATAATCTGTTTAACTGTATACTTATATGTCTCAATCAGTGGTTGTAGTTTAACAGCAGGGTACTCAAATGCTCTGACACAGGGTAAGTGGCTGGTTAAGTCTTTATTACAGAGTACGCATTTTTCAGAATTACAATTTGTGTTGTTTTTTTACAATGCACCATTGTAAGATTGTCCCTCCTCTTCTTGGTTCTTTCTTGAGCAATAAATGATTTGCCATTTTTTCATGTATATTTTGTATTCAAAAATGTATTTTTAATATACATGTCCTTATTCATTGTTAATGGTCATGATCATATGTAGTGTGACAATTAATGGTTTCTTCGTCCAAGCACTGTGCCTAATGGTCTTTTCTCTGGAAAATGTTCATTTTCCGGAGAGTAATAATGCTTCTGATATTTAATTTACACTCTCTGATTTTTTGTTTTTTTGTAATAAAGTGTAGCTTTGACATAATTGTAGCAAACGTGACACTTTTAGAATTATAGCATTATTTAACCAATGCTATTGGGGAGCAATAGATCAATAGTTAGTATTAATGAGTTTGGGCACCAAACATTTGAAATTTTATGTGTGCTTACATATTTGTGACTACAGTCAAACTGTGGTCACACTTTCCATACACACCATGTTACACTGTGATTTTAAACATGAGTATCGTACATCTGGCTGAAGTAATGCATGGGACCTGGGGAGGTGGCACTTATTTGGCAGCGTATTGTAGACACAGAAGTCATACTTTGACTACAAAGACATCAGTTCCAGTAACAAAAACACAAAAATGTCCCTTGCTTCTTATAGCCATCAAAATGGATTGAGATTAAAAGGAGTGAAGTACTGTAGTTATCAATGCATTCCTGACATGATCTTGAAAAAGCATTTCTTTGAAATACTATAGAAAAACACTCATTTAATTGTAAATACTGTACTGTATTTATTCATGTATAATGCACACTTTTCCCCCAGATTTTTAAATATAAAAAATATGGGTGCGTATTATAGACGAGAACTAAATGTTACCCTCTTTTTTCCCGGCCAAGTGCTTGGCCACATCTGGGACGGTATGACCGGAAATAAGTTATATTTATTGTCCAAGCTAACTGATCTGTAACGAATAATTAAATCACCATCATAAAAGCGAAGCGAAGACGAGTAATCCTTCATCATGTACGGACAGGTTGGACAATATGTCACTTCAATGATCATGTAATTTCCACAATTTTGACTTTAATAGGTGCACTTGTACGGCTTACACCAGTAAAATTCAAATTCAAAATTCATTGCTTTTTCTTTACTGTAGGATGCCTGAACGTTTTCAATGCAACAGGTTTAGTTGGTAATGACTAGGGGTGTAATGGTACCAGTGGCGGTTGGTTAGTCATTTGATTTCAACTTGTTGCCGTTGATACACCTAGATTAACAATAAAACTAACAATTTGCAGAATAATTAACATCAATCTCGTAAATAGAGTGAATGATTACCAATGTCATTTGTAATAGCATTGTTTTCTCTTTACTGGGCTATGTAGCATTTGTTATACCCACATGTTCTTGTAATTTGTGGACTTGTACTTGTACTTTTCATTCTCTGCCTGAACTCAGGGAATATTCATGTCAAATGCACTCGTCTGTTTAGCAAGATTCTGCCATTTAAATGCTCGCGAAACACAGTGGGTTGTCTTAATCTTGTGCGCTACAGTGAAAGCTACACCGTGAAATTGTTTAACAAGGTTGGCAATCAACTGAGTACTCATTGAAAAACTGGTCCCTTAATGTGTTTTACATTGTAGCTTTCTTGTGTTATGAAAGTCATATTTATAAAACAGAAGTTATTGAAATCGATCTCAGTTTCTGAAAATAAACTTTTGGGTTAAAAAAGGATCTTTTATATGTATGATGCATCTGCATTGAGTGCAATGCACTATAATGTTTAGCACACAGGCCTCAATTAGTGCAAAAGTCACTATCACATTAGCGTACTGATAACCATTTACTCTGTTTACGTGATTGGTGTTGATTATTCTGCGAATCGTTTGTTATAGGCGGGTAAACAGGAGCAGGTTGCAATTAATGATAGATTTGAAGGTGAGGTTTGTGCTTTGTTTTCAACTCACCGACCACCACTGAACGGTACACAGAAGTCACGGTTCAGTTCACACCACGGTTTGGACATCGTGGTTCGGTAAAACGGGTGGAAAAAAGCAACAAAAACCTAGAATGCATAAGACTAAGTTTCTTTTCGTTTGTTTTGAAAAACTCCTGTGTCATTTCCACTCGCCATAGCGTGAGTCAGTCAGACGCCAAACAGCTTCAGCCAAGCTCAGTATGGCTTACTAACGACTTACAGTTTAAGGTTTCCAGGTGTAACTCTGGTACCGCATTGCGTTTATCAATCTTCGCACACAAGCTACTGTGTATCCTCCATACGACTGCATGCACAGAAATGTAACATCCGTACTGTGATGGTTCGGGACGAATACACAAACCATTAGACCCCTGGTAATGACGCAAATATGATTTAATTAAGTATTTTATTCAGCAATTGTAATAAATCTGACTAAACATTCCTTTTTCCAGACATCGTGACATGGCCTGGTCTCCACGTCTGACAACCTGAAATGATACGAAGGAAAAGTCAGTGCGTATTATACACGAGGGATATTTTTCTAGGATTTTGTTGCCCATAATTAGGGCTGTGTATTATACATGGATAAATACAAATTTTGATTGAATCCTGGCATGTAGCTATAAATGGGGACAAAAACTCAATTTATCTCTAAAATGCACAATCCTTATATTAAACAGATTCAACACACCCTTTGTGTTGCAGTATTTTGCAGTTTTCTATATTTAAATGATGTGTTTCAGAGAGAACTAAACATTCTGAGCCCTTTTCGTGACTTAAAGGATCTTTATATTCAAAGATATTGAGCAGTGTAACCTTGAAAAAACTGAAATTGTTCAACAAAACAATCAGTGTCTGCCACAGCAGGTTCTATCATGGTGTTTCTTTACATTTCTCCAAACCTCAGTAAACATCACAATTCAGCTGACAAAGCCAGAGGGGAATGCTATGTGTGTGTGCATGTTTGTATGTGTGTATGGCCTCCCTGCTTAATCTGTTCATTTTCTATGAGGGTAAGGTGCTTGTTTTTCACAGCTAACCCATGACACCATTTGCTGGCACTCAACAGTTAAATATAAATACAGCTTTCTGTTGTAGCATTCTGTAATACCAACCTAACATCCCTGGGTGGGTTTTGATTGAGCTGTGCTTCTGTGCAGCAAGATCCCAGCTTTAGGGAACTCCAGCTGTACAACTTACAACTCATGGTTTAGCAGCAATGTACAATAGATACACTACAACAGTGACTTTTAAAGTGCACACTTTACTCGAAAATTCTTAAAAATAATTATCACCTGTCCCACACTATAAATGCCAAAGTGGAATTCGTAATCATCAGCAATACTATATACTGCATGTGGTGTTACGCTGCTGCCTTTGGAAAATTCTGTTTTAGTTCATAAAAGAAAATTCTATTCTAGCTGGTAGAACATTTTACAGTACATTTTACATTTTTTTAAACCATTCTCATTCTACTAAAATTAAAACAAATTTTGTTTAATATATAATTAAGGACATCAGGGAACAGGTGGGGGGACTTTATATCCTGTTCTACACCACTGGACTGCAGTTTAGTGTTGATTCATTGAAATGATCCACCTGGAAATTTGAGACAAGACATAATTTTTCATTTGGCATTTCAAAACTGTTATTATGCCCAATGGAATTACACTATTTATGCAAGACCTATTTTCATGTAAAAAAAAACAAAAAAAAACATTCTGTTTGGCTCGGTGGAGTGCTTTCTGGCAGATCTTTTGTGTTAATATCATCTATACAGCACAACAGTTGTTAAAGCACTCATGCAAAGTGACCTTTTGACACTGCCTTTTGAAATGTGCCATACTGACGTACTACCACAACACATACCGTATCGGTCAGGCCATCTCCTTATATCATTGTCTGCTCCACCCCTAATTCCATTTGCTTTACAACTTGTAAATGTATCTCTTTCAATTACCTATAAATCTGTATAGATTATATATCTGCATATATTATCAACATATAAAGTCTATCTGTTCTTTTATGTATAGGCCCCTCTGTGTTTATCTCTTGTATTTTCTTATCTTTGCTTGGTCTGTCAAATTCTGATTGTCATTCTGTTCCTCTTCTTGCAAAAAAAAAAAAAAAAACAGAGACCAGTTGATACTGTGTTCTTTCTCCTGGACTGCTTTGTGAGGGTGATTGATGTACAGATGTTGCCAAGCAGCTACTGGAAATAGCACGAGAGCTGTACCTGATGACCATGCCACTGTATTGAGAGTCCTGGCACTTCATACACTGTGCCCTCAGGGTGCAGGGCCTCCACCACAGCCTACCTATATATAGAACTGCAGGGCACTAAAGCATGTGCGTGATCGCTGTTCTTTTGGGACTGGACTGGACAGCATTATATTGTACAGCATACTGCGAACAGAGAAACAAAGTGTGACCGATGGCTTCCCCCCACTCCTGAAAAACAACATTATGTGGTATTCTCCCCTCTGATAAGCTGTATTTGGCGATGTTGTCTTCTACAATGCTGTATTATAATGAAAGCTGTGCTAATATGTACTAAACACTGCTGTGTTCTATTGTGCAATAGTCTGCAGAACTATACAGTATATTTTACTGAACAAATTGGTTGTAGGGAAGCAGTACTGTATAGCCTGCATTGCATTCTTTCAGATATTAGCAGTACTGTACTAGACTGATGATCAATAGGTGTGTATACTGAAGTATATACTGTGAAGCTGGACTACAGGATACTATGCTGTAAGATGAAAAGAAATGAATAAAGGTTTTTATGAAAACACTTGTCATTATCTGCTGTTGCAATGGATTTTAACCACCTGAAGGTCATTGAATTGAATGCATGTATGTGTTTATTCATCTGTAAAATGTGTCAATATTTGTGTTTGTGTATGTTTGTGTGTGTCAGTTTGTATACATATGTGCATGCGTCTGAAATGAAAAACTAAGGATTTTTACCTTCTGAAGCAAGTTATACTTTCTTTTACAGTACCTGCCAGTACTATTATTCCTTTTAAGAGTTGATTGGAAGCGTATTTTATCAAGATGAGTATCAGTAATATCTAAAGAAGGTACAACAGTGGGATAAGGTATGTAATGTTTTTTCATCCCAGGAAATATCCATGATTTCTGACATGCCTTTCCTCTGATGGGTTGTTAGATGCAGTGAATGGTCCTGTCTTGGGCCGCCATAATACCTATGAATTATGTGGTATGATATTTCTCAAATTTTTTTTTTACTAAAAAATGTATAGGGTAACAACCAAGCCTTTTTCTGGCAGATGTTGTGAACAAAAGAATTCAAGTAAGGGATACAAACTGGAACTGAAGAAATTTTGTCATGCGATAAATAGCAAATTGTACTAATATTCCTTTTAAGAGTTGATTGGAAGCTTATTTTTCCAAGATGAGTATCAGTAATATCTAAAGAAGGTACAACAGTGGGATACATCTCTAGTTGGAATTGCACCCATTACAATAGAAAATTACTTAGGGGTAACTGGAAACATAAAACGAGTCAGAAATTCATGGTAGAGGGTAGGTAATTAAAAATTCTTCTGGGTTGAAGAACTGACACACCAGAATAATCTTTATATCAACCCAGCTCTTAAAAAATAAAGATTTGCTCTTATATAGAATATCCCTGTTGCTCTGAAGTATATATTTGTGTGGAAAATAATGTTTATAAATCAGGTTCCATGCCAACAAAACTTGTTTATGAAATGCTGAAAGTTTTACTGGAATCTTGTTAATGTTGTAATAACAAGTTTAAACCACCAAACTGTGTATACGTATAGTTAGGGATAATATTCTGAATTGAAACTGAAATTGAAAGTGTATAAAAAATAAGTCCTCCTTTTTCATATGAATTCATTATTGCTGATGTCTTTATATAATGAGTATGGTGTTTCCAGATGAACTCGAACAGTATTTGGTCTACATCCTTACTAATGATCCAGTTAAATTGAGGAAGCAGTACATGCTAATATTGAAATGCCCTCTGCTTTAGTACACTCAAAACTGAATCATGCATAGTTTATTATTACGTATTTGCATCAATTTGATTTTATTTAAATAATCATATTTTCAAAATGTATTTATTCAAATTCCTTAGAGTCAGCATAAATCTGTTAATTTTGAAAACTATAAAATTTAATCAGTTAAAACATATGACCATGAGTTAAATATGGCAAGGTGTGGAGCAAACAAGATTCAATTAGTTAAAATGTAAGAGATTTTTAACTACATATACAGGTTAACATATACATTTTGGGAAATGGAATCATTTACATGCGTAAATAATGTCAAAGTTCTCTCCGCCATCTCACCTCAGAGCAGCCCGAGGCCTGGTAAATTACATCTGCACTCATTGGGTGCGTTCCAATACTTTTTCTGGTCTCCTCCTTTCCACCACTTGTTTCCTCCCCTCCTGTGAGGCAGCTTCTGATGGGTTCTCCTTTGCTTATGAGAAATCCCAGAGGGAAAAATTGATGGCTCCTCCACAACAGGACGTAAGTGCAAAAGATTTTATTTACAGTGCTATTTCACAAAGTGCAAGATGTGAAAAAGGTGAAAAAAATATATATACACACAAAGATAAAGATACAGATATATACAAAAACTCCACAACAACTCTTCACTTCCTACAACACCCTGCTACTTTCAGGTTTTCTCACAAAACTCTCTCTCTCATCTCTCTCTCTCTCTCTCTCTCTCTTCCATTGATGCTGCTTCACTTAAACAAGTAGGCGAGGCCGGAGTATCTGAGGTGGTGAACGAGGATAGTGATGTGCAGAGCAAATTTGGAGGGGAGGCCAAGGAAGACAGTATGTTCGACTCCTCCTCTGCTTTTGCGGAGTTAACGCCAAGTCAAGTAGGTGATGGTTCAATATACCGTTGCAGACATTATAAAGTTTTTAGATACAACTGAGGGGCAATGTGTGAGTGTGCTGGACCATTTCCAGGAGATATGGAATGGCCGCCTCCTTCTGGTGAAGGCTAGGGTTAATCAACAAAATTTCACATTTGTTAATTTTTATGCTCCGAATTCTGGAGGCGAGAGGGTGAGGTTTTTTACCTTAATAATGAACTGGCAGATGTTGGTGATGAGGATATATTGGTTTTAGGGGGATTTAATTGTACAGTGGATAGTGGGCTGGATAGGAATGGCCCAGAACCACATGCATGCTCCACGGCAGTGCTGCGTGAGCTGCTGAACCGTTATGAATTAATAGATGTTTGTAGGATGAAACATCCTAGTGTTAGGCAGTATACATGGGTTAAAGTGACTGCAGAGAGGGTCAGTGCTGCATGCCTGGACCACATTTATCTGGTGCAGCAGCAAAGCAATAGAGTAACCAAGGCTGGTATTTCTCCTGTTGGGTTTTCGGACCACCATCTGGTAACTGTTAGCATGTCTCTGTCATCTGCTCGGCCTAAGTCCTGCTATTGGAAATTTAATGTTAGGCTCTTACAAGATGCAAATTTCTGTGCAAATTTTAAGGCCTTTTGGGGCAGGTGGAGATTATGTAAGGGTGAGTTTGAGTCTTTGAGTCAATGGTGGGATGTTGGAAAAACTCAAATTAGAATTTTTTGTCAGCAGTTCACTGCTTATTCAAGTTTGGAAAAGAAGAGAGTCATGGTCAGCCTTGAAAATAGTATTAGGGAGATAGAAGATGAAATAATTAGTTAAAATCATGTGGGGCTGCAATCCAGCCATAATGAGTTACATAGAGATCTGGGGAGTTTACTGCTGGACAGAGCTAGGGGAGCTGTAGTAAGAGCAAGAGTTCTCAGGCTTAATGAAATGGACACACCAAGTTCTTTCTTTTTTGGTTTGGAAAGGAAGGCTGGGCAGGTGAAACAGATACATTGCCTTTGTCTGCCAGATGGCCGACTAACAATGGCTGTGGGTGAGATGCGTGAGGCTGCTGTTGGGTTTTATTCTGATCTGTATTTGCCTGATTCAGTGGTGGAGCAGGAAATGAGTGTGCTACATCAGGGCTTACTTTGTCGGTTGGTCAAAAAAATGAGCTTGAAACCCCTTTGAGTTTTAATGAACTAAGTGTGGCTGTTCATCAGATGGAGGTGGGGAAAACACAAGGCATAGATGGGTTACCAGTAGAGTTTTATAGATCCTTTTGGGACATTATGGGGTGGATCTCTATGAGGTGCTCCAGGACTGTTTGAGAGCTGGTGTATTGCCCCTCAGTTGCTGTAGGGCAGTGCTTACTTTGTTGCCCAAAAAAGGAGACTTGTGTCTGCTGAAAAACTGGAGCACCTTTGTCGGGCTTGGGCCGGGAGGCCACCTCCTCAACTCCCTGGGGATGATGGTTAAAAGGTGTTGGGTCTATTTTTGGGCCCAGGGGCTGTAATTGGGAGGAACTGGGAAGGTGTACTGGATTCTGTGCATGCCATGTTGTCAAAGTGGAAATGGGTGCTCTCCAAGGTGTCCTATAAGGGGAGAGTGCTTATCATAAACAACTTGGTGGCATCCACTCTATGGCACAGGCTGGCAGTGCTGCCTCCACCGAGGAGTCTCCTCAAGGAGATTCAGTGGATGCTTGTGGACTTTTTCTGGTCTGGTCATCACTGGCTGAAGGCTGCAGTTCTTTATCTGCCCGTACAGGAGGGGGGGCAGAGTTTGATTCATCTGGAGAGCAAGGTCACGGCATTTTGCCTGCAGGCAGTCCAGCGCCTGTTATACCATCCTGATGTGTGCTGGAGGGAGCCTGCCTGTGCTCTTCTGAGGCGAGCTGGTGGGCTTGGTCTGGATCGGCAGTTGTTCTTGATGGGGCTACAAGGTATTAATCTGGATGGCACTACTGATTTCTACAGTTCCGTACTGAAAGCCTGGCAGGTGTTCACAGTGACCAGGACAGGTGGGCTAGGCCCAGGGCCTTGGTTTCTTGAGGAGCCGGTCTTCCACAACCCACTACTGGAGCTGGAGTCCTTTCCCTCTGCTGTGGTGAAGCGCCGCTTTCTGGCTGCAGGAGTGTGTAAACTGGGCCATTTGAGAACACCAGGAGGGAATGGCTGGCGAACTGCTGAGACTTTGTCTGCGCAGACAGGAATACGCTCGCACAGACTGTTGGAGAGGCTGTTGGGACAGGTACAGCGGGCATTGCCAGCAGAGGCCTTTGGGGCTCTAGCCAACCCTGGGGCAGCACTGGAGGGGGGGCGGTCCTTTTCCCGCCATTACAGGTGGAGGCTGCGGCGGTCAGCTGGGAGGAAGGGCAGGGAAAATGACTCTCTTTCACCTCCACAAAGTTAGGGGTCTTTGAGCATGTTTCAAAGAAGGCTTTTATGTTACATGTATCAAAGTACTAAACAAAGGTTTTTTGGCTGAGACTAAGAGCAGTCAGTGGGATGTGGAGTCTGGTGTCTCTCACCACTGAAGCTCTGACATGGCAAGTGCTCTACAAAGGTCCTATCCCAAAAAGAACTGGGGATCTACAGTGGAGGATCATTCATGGAGCATTAGCCACTAATAGACACTTGGCGCACTTTGATCCAGCGGTGGGGGCGGGATGTAATTTTTGTGGTCTGCCTGAAACTGTGCAGCATGTTTTTTCACCTTGTCAGCGTTTGTTGCCATTGTTTGGTTTATTGGATAATGTATGTTTGAAGTTGGGCATGCATTTTTCAATTACATCTTTCATTCTGGGTCCTAAGTACTCGTATGCTACCAGACACAAGGCCACTTTGGCTAATTTTTTATTTGGTCAGGCAAAGTTAGCTGTGTGGCTGACAAGGAAAAACAAGGGTTTGGTCACAGGGCCAATAGATCCAGTTTCAACATTCAGGGGGTTGGTGACTGCTAGGCTGAAAGTGGAATATGCATATTACTTGTTGGCTAATGCCATTGATCTGTTTGAGAAGGTGTGGAGTATAAGTGGTGCAATTTGCAGTGTTGAAGGGACAGACTGCAACATTACTATATAGCGGGGGGGGGGGATGATGGGGGTTTTTATTTTAATTAACTGTAAGTTTGTCATTATTGTGAACTTTTATCACTGGTATGTGATCAATAAAGGCAAGCAAAAATCAAGTCTCGCTCTCTCTCTCTAACCACCAAACCTTCCCTTTGGGCCAGTTTATATAGGGTTAGACCCACCCATCCAGCTTGTACCAGCATTGTACAACAAAACAAACAGTAACATGTATCATAATATACAGACAGGGACAACAAATAGATCACATCCATACATTTCCATATAATGTATCATGATTTCATCATTCCTCTGCAATGATAGTTTTATATCTGTTATACAAAACAGCAATAAATCACAAAATTTACAAAATTGTGGCGTCTGAGGACCCAGTTAAATGCTTGGTTTGGTCCCTTCCACCCTCCGTAGTACCCGGAAGCATCATTACGGCAACCAACAGAGACGAAAACAGCAGAAACACTGAGCGCTCCAACATACACAGAACAATAACCACATAAGTAAAATAAAAGACTCAAAACAATAACCAAATGTGTGTATTGGTGTGATTAAGGTTGGCATATTAAACAGACAGGGAAAAGCGAATGCAGAATGTTCGTGTATGCGTGTATGACCCGGGGCAGATGCTAACGCAACTGTGTGTGCACTCACAGTGACCTAGCTACCACAGACAGGGGAACTTTGTAGGGGGAAAAAAAAGGGAGCATTAAGTGGCACTGCAAGCCGTGACAGAGCCCTCCGTCACACCTCCTTTCCTACCCCGGAAATATGCCGGAAATATGTGGAGGAAAAGAGGGGAGAAAATGGCTGGCTGCGTTCCAATACTTTTTCTCATCTCCTCCTTTCCTCCACTCGTTTCCTCCCCTCCTTTTCTACCCCGGAAATATGCCGGAAATATGTGGAGGAAAGGAGGGGAGGAAACGAGTGGAGGAAAGGAGGAGATGAATCGAAAATTGGAACAGCTAATCCGATTTGCCCGTCATCAAAGTCGACGTCAGCTATTGATGAAGTAATAATGTCGACTGACTCCGAGGATACCAAAGCCAATCACACTTCTTTAACGCTGCCAGCTCTTTTCATGTATTAAAATACAAATTCTCACTAAAAATTAAAATAAAATTTCTTGCATTCTGCTCATGATGTAACATAAACATTTGTATAAGGAATAAATAAATTTACCGCAACATAAACTCGCTCAATTTTACATTGGCAAAATTACAATTCCTATCCTAATTAAAAAATCAACATTGATATCAGAAGAATTAACCCGGAATTCTGCTGCAATTCATATAGGAAATTATACCGGTATGTTTAAATGGCGAAAGTGCTCAAAAGAAAATTCTGTTACATGGTGTGTGGAGTATTGAAGCTAAGAGTCGCATAATTCTTACATTTCACGATTCAGGAAATGTAGGCTATCCTTAACAAAATACATGGATACAGCTACTATGCCTCCACCAGCTTATGAGAGTTGAAACATGGTTAAAACGTCATGGCCAAAACGTCTATGTATTTTTGGACTACTGCTGAATTCATCTTTCAACTTGATAAGCAGGTATTATTAAGTAAGTGTTGGGTATTTCTTTTGAATCTGTAAGAATTAAATACCGATCACCAACAAAAACATGCCATTTAGGGAATGATTGTATAGTCATTTGGCAACGGAGGTTTGTTGAGCACAAAACATAGCCATTTAAACATACCGGTATAATTGCCTATAGTTATGGCAGGATAATTTCCGGTTAATTCATCTATCGATATTCATTTTTATTTTTTGATTCATCTTTGTACCTGTCTCTATACTTATGTACTTTTACACCCTGTTACACTTCACACTTATTTATCATTAGTTGGTTTATTGATCTGTTTTACCATATTTTATCTTCACCAATTTTATTAATTATCTTTACTTGTCTATGAGAATCACTTTGGGATGCACCCTCCTCAAAAGGTGCTGCACAAATAATGATAATTATTTCATATGATTCTTGAAATAATATGCATACAAGTGCCTTCACATCGGAAAAGCTTGGCAACTTTATTAAAAATAACATCACATCAATTAATAGTAGATAAAAACATCAATTTAAAAAGATTTTATGGTCATGAAAAGTATAAGGGTTTTGGCATGGGGAATTAAAAGGTATATAGCTAGCATGGATCTTCACTGACAGACTATATTGTTAAGTTAGTTAACGCAGCCTAGAGAGAACTATCTCCAAATTCACATTAGTTATGTGGTGGAGAGTTAAACTGGAACAGGTACAACAGCTCTCAAGGATCAAATCAAGCCTTTTCCATGGTCACTGAACCTTCCATTTTGCTGCATTCCAGTCCTTGTGAAGGAATGCAAAGCCAGGAAGAACCGAGAGGGTCATTCCAATCCACAACCCCTCCCTTCCATTGCTCCCCCTTGCTCGGGAGGGGCTTCCTCGCCTGCTACATCAGGTTCACTCAATTGGAGGGAAGAAGTGAAGGGAGCATTTTGTTTCAGATTGGAACGCAGCGCTGGGCTTCTTCGTGCTCACTTCCCTTCAATCAAGGGGGGAATCCCTAAAAAGTCCCGTATGCATGATGGCTGCCACCGTGAGGGCAATTCCAATCCAGATTTGTTGAGGGAAGGGCGAATTTTCATTTGCTCAAGCCCTCGGTTTCACTCCCTCCAACGGAGCCAAAAAAAATCATCCCTCCAACCATTGATATTGCCCAGAATGCACGCGATGCTTGCTCGCTTGCCCACGTGTTAAACTTTATTTGAATATTATGCTCTTGCTACCAAAGAACAAGCAAATTTAAAAAAGTTTACCAAGTTCAAAGACCTCTGTTGCCGATTTATTATACAATCCATTCGCTAAAACGCTATGTTGTTGGTGGTGGTCGTTATTTAAATCTTACAGATTCAAAGGAAATGCCCAACACTCAATAGCCGCTTATCAAGTTCATTGGTAGTCCACAAAAATATACGTTTTGGCCATGAAGTTTTAATCATAAGCTCTCATAAGCTGGTGGAGGCATAGCTGCCGTAGCCATTCATTATGTTAAGAATAACCTACATTTTCTGAATCTTTAAATGTAACAGTTATGCTACCTTTAGCTTCAATCATTCACACACCATGAAATAGAATCTTCTGTTGAGCACGAATTGTTTTTAAATCGCCATTTAAACATACCGGTATAATTGCCTATGTATATCGTAGCATAATTTTGGGTTAATTCTTCTGATATTGATATTGATTTTTATTTTTTGTTCATCATTTTACCTGTCTCTATACTTTTAAACCCTGTTTCACCTCACACTTATTTATCATTACTTGGTTACTGTTGCAGTTAGTTACTGATCTGTTTTACCATATTGTATTGTTACCGATTTTATTAATTATCTGTACTTGTCTATGGGAATCACTTCGGGATTCACCCTGCTCAAAAGGTGCTACACAAATAATTATAGTAACTATTGTTATGATTGTGATAATTATTCAATATGACTATTAAATTGTGCATACAAATAAGTGGTTTCACATTGGAAAAGCTTGGCAACTTTATTGAAAATAACATCACATCAATTAATAGTAAATAAAAACATCGATTTAAAATGATTTTATGCTCATGGAAAATATAAGGATTTTGGCATGGGGAATATGCTAGATATGTAGGCATATCTAGCTAACATGCATCTTCACTGTCTAACTATATTAATGGTTAAGTTGCATAACGTAGCCTAGAGAGAACTCTTTCTGTCTTTAGATTGGTTTTGCGGTGGAGAGTTTAACTGGAACAGGTACTGCAGCCTGCAAGGGACACATCATGGCAATTCAGTCCTTGCGAAGGGACACAAAGTGAGGAAGAACCGCGAGGGTCATTCCAATTCGAAAAGCCACAACCCCTCCCCTCCTTTGCTCCCCCTCGCTCGGGAAGGGCTCCCTCGCCTGCTACGTCACTGGAGGGCTCACTCGATTTGAGGGAAGAAGTGAAGGGAGGATTTTATTTCGGATTGGAATGCAGCCCTGGACTTGTGTTCCACCAGCAACAATAACAAAAGTACTTCTGGGTCAAGGTTGTCAAAATAGAAGTCCCCTACAAAAATGAAGAAATTGCAAAAAATGGTAAATATCACATTTAAACATAAAATATTTATGAACAATTTATAAAGCATATGTTAAAGAAAGTTACGTTTTGTAATATTTTACAAAATACTGTATTTTATTCAGCTATTAATTGAAATACAAGTTTGAAATACTGGATTGTCCAAATCGGACTGTACAGGAAAAACTAAAATATATGTCTCAATGGAAGTAGGGTTGAGAATACTCAGGAACATGTCTAGTATCTAGGACAAGTGAGTCTGATAGCAGTCCAATGTCTTACATACTGTTACTGGCATTTGCCTGGCACCAATTACTTACAGTGAATGCACCTGATTTTATGGCGCATTCACTATGGACTGTACACAAACAACTAAAATATATGTCTCAATGAAACTGGGGTTGGGAATACTCAGGAACATATCTAGTATCCAAAACAATACGTTTGATGGCGGTCCGATGTCTTACAGACTGTTGCTGGGATTTGCCTGGCACCATGTATTCACAGTAAATGCACCTGTCATTTAGCTACATTACTAAAGAAAAGTAACACACTCACACACACCAAGTCATTTTAAAGCACAGAGCAGTGGTTAATTTTCTGTTCTTTAAAATATGAAATAAACTTTTTGAACTATAAAATGTATAATTATAAAAATATTTTCAATTGTGAATTTCATGTCTAAAGCATGTATCTACATTTCATGATTAAGCTACACACACACACACACACACACACACACACACACACACACACACACACACACACACACACACACACACACACACACACCAATTCATTTTAAAGCACAGAGCAGTGGCTAACTTTTTGTTCTTTAAAATATTTCATAAGCTGCCAGGCAAATGCCAGCAACAGGTTGTTAGACATTGGACCACTATCAAACTCACTTGTTTTGAATATTAGACATGGTCCTGAGTAACCTGGAACCCACTTTCATTAAGATATATATTTTAGTTTTGTGTACACTCTAGAGCTGCCCCCTTTAGTTAACCAAACCGTTTGTCGATGAGAAGAGTCTTAGTCGACCAAGTTTTCATTAATTGGTTAGTCGCAGAAAAGAAAAAAAAACCCTCAAACTCCATTCAGGAGTTGCACCTTATTATAATAAGACGTTATTCCACTATGACGGGCAAAAAATCATCCAAAATGGGTGAAAAAATATTAAAATTGTCATTTACATTTGTAGTGCATGGGTAGGCTGCAGGTGAAATAGATCAGGCAGTTTTTTATTTGAAAAAACATGTACATTTTTTTTTCTTCTGATTGTCACCAACATTGCGCTAAAAATGCAGGCTAATGAAGCCCAGTCCCAGTTTGTGTCAGTTAATAAACATTGCTTGAGTGAGCAAATACAGTTTTTTGGTATACCTGATGTAGTTGCATTATTTTAATATTTTTAACATAATTTGTTTAATGGGTCAGTCGGGTACAGCATTAAATTAGTGATAATGTCGGGTAGCAGGTCAGTTGCGGTGTTAAGTACATGGTGCCAGGCAAATGCCAGCAACAGTCCGTAAGACATCGGGCCTCTTAAAAACTCACTTGTTTTGGATACTGGACATGTTCCTGAGTAACCTAGACCCCACTTTCATTTAGGCATATACTTGAGTTTTTTGTGTACCATGTGATATCATCAGGTTTTGCTCAAACTTGTGTCCTTGCCAGCTCCAGTGCACCCTTTCATTAAAGCAAAAGGGGGACATACTGAAAACTAAGACATTCTGGAAATTCATGTACATTTTCAAAGATACAACCTTTCACTCAAATAGTTAATACAATTTGTAATTAAAGAATTGTATTACATTATAAAAGCATGCAAAATAGAACCAACTAATTTCACAAATAATTCCTTGGTCAGTACATTTGTACAGCAGTTCAGTATCTCAGTCGGAAAGTGGTTAATACTGTCAAAAATCTAAATCGTAATTGGTTAAGTGCCAAATTAATTCTTATAAGTGCCAGTACACATTTTCAGAAACACTAAATTGAAGCTGGGTTACAGATGCACAACGAACGAAGATGGACACCATGCAACAGAGGAGATTTAGCAAACAATTTACATTATTCTCTGTTTTGTTATTACGAATATCCATTTACGTAATCATTTCAAAAAATGTATTCATTTCAAAAGTTGCGCTGTGAGTGCATGGTAATTGCCCATACCTAGCCACAAGACTGGTAAAAAGCACTGGTTCCAATGGCTCTGAATATGAGCTAGCCTCTAGCTAGCTGAACTGTGTAGAGATGCTAGCAGCATCAAGATGGGATTACATTGTTAGTGTGAACAAGCTATTTTCGACAGGTAGCCAACTTGGTTAAGGAACACATGTTCTTCTATGGAATAATGTAACAGAAACATTAGTCCTGAACGAACGCCTTATTTTGTCAATGATGACATCGCTGCCGCTGAATTTAAATCAAAATTATGAAGACAAATAGATTAGCTGATACAACGACCGTCACAAACTGAAAAACAAAATACTGGCTTTCAAACGTAGCCTACATTTAAATTGACAAATATCGCTCTACCAGAGATTGAGTTGTGAATTGGTACTTAACTTCTTGGTTTTAAACCTGACCTCTCATCTGGCTACAGTGTGAGTTTTCCAAGCTGTTTAACATTTAAAGTGTTAAAGACCTTCAACCTTGACATACTCATCCCCATCTTGATTGACTGAGAACTGTCAATGTGCTCTTGCCTCGGTGAATATATTCACACATTTTACGTATGCTTATACAGACAGAACAGAAAATAAGACTGTCCATATTTCAGTTCAGTACGTATACAGAAGGGAGAGTGTAAAAGCAAAGTAAGTAAGTCCATTTCAACCCAATCCTGTGAAAAATAAGCAATTAGCGAGGCTTAGAATCCACATACAAAAATTATGAAATTTAGTTTATAATTTTGAGAGCCAAACTTCAAAAATTCATAACTAAAAAAGTATAGGAGCTATAGAGCTATAGGATTTTTCAAGGTCTTGTAAATTTAATAGATGTTTTCACTTGAATATTTTCAACAAAATCCATGACATGAATTGGGAGTCCAAGGTGAGTTGGTATAGGATGACCCAATAACAAAATAGAGAATGAAATAAAAGGTTTATATGGAAAAACATGTTCATATGGAATCTCCTCAGGGTTTGTGGCAATTATTTGATTACATTGAGTGCACATCAGTGAATTGGACATCAGTGAATGACACCCACTATTTTTAATATCCTGTTGAAAATTAATGGAGCTCAATAGGAAATTAGTATTTCAGAGCGCAATCTGCTAAATGGCGACACTTTTTCTGGTGCTTAGGTTGAGAGCTGAAAGCTGATCCCTTGGTTCTACCATACAGTCATTTTTAACAAGACACAACATAAGGCACATGGTGGCCATTCCTTCACTTACCTCGCCCTTGCATACTCCACAGGCACCTTGCATACTCCTTCCTCTCTCCTTGCTACACTTGCTGATGACCATGCTGTCAGCTGGCCTGTCTCTGCTTACTCCACTGACCTCTGTTCTACCCCTGTCCCACCTTCCTCCTATCCCCTTGCTACAAGCTCTTCTGAAGCTGGCAGATTCCACCTGATGGCCATGCTGTCAGCTGCCCTGCCTCTGCACACTCCACTAACCCCTGTCTCACCTTCTTCTTCTGTCCCTGGTACATGCTTCCCTGGAGCTGGCCGATTCCACCCGATGGCCGTGCTGACAATTGCCCTGCCTCTGCTCACTCTGCTGGTCTTTATCCCACATTCCTCCTTTCTCCCTCACACATACATCCACACACAGCCACACAGCGGATGTATCTGGAGCCAGCAGATTCCACCTGATGGCTGTGCTGTCAATTGCCTTTCCACTGCACATTTTGCTAATCCCCATCTTGCTTTCCTCCTCTCGCCTGCGATAGGTGCCCCTGGAGCCAGTGGATTCCACTCAATGGCCATGCTGTTGGCTTCCCCAGCCTTGCACAACCTTCTGGTCCTTGCCCCACTTTTGTCCTCTCTCCCTCACATGCATCCACACAGGTAGGTGCCACTGGAGCCCACAGCTGTGCCATTAGCTGCCCCATCCCCACACGTCCAGTCCCTGCCCTGCTTTACTTTGGTCCCCCAGCTGCAGGTGCACCCTGAACTGGCAGATTCCACCTGAAAGCTGTGCTGCCAGCTGTCCCACCTCTGCGCACTTTGCTGGTTTCTATCCTGCCCTCCTCCTCTCTCCTTCACACACGCGTATCCACATGCTTCCACACACTTCCACCCAAGCAGTCACAGGCATTTCCAGAAACAACCTCCACCTCACCCTGGCTTGCTGCCTTCTCCGCTTCTGTCCCTTCCACACACACTCACACACATACACAGTCAGACCCCTCTATGCAGTTGTGCTAACCCCACGGTCCTGGTCTACAGGCTGCCCTTTCTTTTTCAAACCGCCTTCTCATTGCCTCTTCTTCTATATCAAGATTCTCCGTCTTACACATACAAATGCACATGGACTCACACAGGCAATCCCAGACATTATTTGTACTTTTCAACTTCAGACTGCCCGACCCCTGCTCCACTACCCAGGACTCTTTCGGTCCCAGCCTCTGGTCTCCCCACCCATGTTCTACTGCCAAGCTTCAGCTTTCTCGCTACTCAACATCATCTCTCTTGTCTACCTCAACATTCTCTGCTCTACCCCAGCGGACTCAACTGTGCCCTGCATTCTACACCATACTTTTTTTTGGAGGCCAAAATCATAACAAACCCTGTAAATTCAGTCTGAATTTACAGGGTTTGTACAACTTCTGCTAACATAATAACAAGGGTTGAATTCACACCCACACCAATGAATAGCTATATATTCATTGAATAACAGGTCCCATTCCACACCGTAAGGGACCTGTTATTAAACGAATATTCAGCTGGCATCAAGAACAGTGGGGTGCTCCTGCTGTCCAAAGCCCTGGGGTCACACTTGTGGGTATGTGCGAGACACCTCAACCTTTCTGCACGGGTAACAGTTTGATTTATGGAGATTGAGATTGGTAGATATGTCTCAAAGAAAGGCATCTTAGCTGTAGTCACCAGGTATTGAGCAGTCAGGGGTTGTTCTGGAAAGCGCTCTAATTAAAGCCACAGATTACATTCTCTCCATTTCTAGAATTCAAAGATACCTTTCTTGTGTTTTTTTATGCTAATAAGAAAAAATGGAGCATAGATCAGGTCATGAAGAATGAATGCGAGGGACTGTGTCAAGGCACTCATTTCACTCTAGTGACTGAATCAAAAAGAATATATTCTTTGAATTAAAAGTGTGTTCTTTGATTCATGTCTATATTTTTGGATACACTTTCAGCTTTTCATTTAAAGATACTTCATGCACAGTGGGGGAGACTTGATAGATGACTGGTGACTAATGGCTGACAGGGAGAGTGAGGTGAGGGAAGAGAGAGGAGTGGTGAAGGGAAGTGCCTGGTAATGCTTTTAATGAAACCGATATGGAAATATCATGCTACAATATTAGTAGTAACTAGATTTATTAATATGACTAAACTGGTTGATTCCATTCCTGCATTACGCTTTGAATGTATCAATAAGAACATATATATAACTTAAAGCAATAACATTTCAATTGTTTGGTATGCATGCATGTTGCAAGCCTGGTAGAATTGTTGGTAATTATTCATAATTAATCAAACAAATAATTAATATTATTGTTGCAGCTTAGCAAACACTGCAAAGCTGAATAGCCCCCCACTCTAATCATATACATTGATTGGGGTCATAACAGTGAGAGTACGGGCAGGGCCCTAAGCTCCCAGTTAATCTAACTAATCAGAAATGACTTGAACTGTTAAAGAAACTGATGGACCACAGGTAGCCTTCACAGGTCAGATGAGCTATTCACCCATGACACCCAAAGATGTCTTTACATCTAGATGTTGTAAGAGGAAGGTGCTGCCTGAAAGCTTATGTGTATCCCCAGGTTTCTGAGGGTTTATTTGGTTGTCCAAGAAAAGTTTGCCTATGTCTACATTTAATACAGAGTAAATGACCAGAGAATTCTCTGGCTCTGAATTGCTACTTCAAACTGAAATCCCATCTAAAACAATAGTACTAGTAGTAGTTGGAAATAGTAGATGGCTTTTGGTTTATTAACAAAGAACATAGTAGCAAGTTCAATTTGGTTATTCAATTTGATAAACTGTGTTTTTGAAGAAAAAAACAGATCTTTTTACAATGAACTTGCACTTGCACAGGATACCATTGCACTAACTATACATACCACAAGGGGGCAGTGTTGTTCTTCCTTCTTTGCCCTAATCAGGAACAGGAGGGCAGTGTCCTATTCTAGAGGGAAAAGAGATGACAAGCAGCCCTAGGACACATCTCCAGCCACCTCAGCCAACAATATATCATGATTGTGGTGGATTATGCCTAGGGTTTCCAAAATGTGATCCAGAGACCCCTGGGTGTCTGTGAAGGACAAAGTTGAATTTTACACTTTCATGAGTATTTTGTTTATATTTCCATAATTACCACAAACTTAATCAGACTTTCAGATAAAATAAGCCAAGTACACCTGTCATTTTATTAAAATGAGGGATTCTCAACCATAGGCCATTTCTAGTGGCCTTTAGATGAAAAAATAGGAACCCCTGAATATCAAGTTGGCTAAGTTATTTAATAAAGACTTCAAACCTAACCTTCAGATCTGATATACTGTATATGGTGACTAACATGGAGTGAGACGACGGTCTTCCTGGGCAGGTTTTGCCAAAAATAAAGCAGTTACCTTCTTAGCTTCTGTGATATGTCATTCTACTTTTGTATACATGCTGATGTGCAACCTGTTTGTTCTAGATCAGAATAGATAGAGAAAATACGAATCCAGATGAGCTGCTCTCATTCCTACACTGTGCTTTCTATGTGTAGATAAATTATATCATTGTGTCAGACCTTATGGACATAGATTTGTATAATTGCTTGTGTAATAAGGTGCTGCCAGTCCCATTGTTTGAAATCCACAATGCTATGGTAAATTAAACACTGCCCTGTATAACTGCTGATGACAGTTATGACTGGTTTGGTCCCAGAATTCTTGTGGTCCATGCTCATGCCAGAACCAGAGTCCAGATTCAATCAACATTGCCTTTTACTTTTACTTACAATTGAGTAGGTGCTGGTGGTGAAAAAATGAAACCCACACAATTAACTGAGTAAAAGTTCAGGTGTTGATTGAATTCTGAGAGTCTTACAAAGCCTCACATTTTATTGCAGAATGCTGCTGCATTTTGGAAAGTGCTGGAACACTGGCAAACTTATTCTTGACCTTAACATGTCAGTGCCTCATAAGTTCAGCACGTTCTCTGCTGCTGAGTCATATATGCAGTACAGAATTTGTGCTGCCGCTCTGCAGTATGACGTTCATGAACTCCATATTTTTTCATGAGACTGTGCCTGTTTCTACTGCCACCTGGGGGCAGCAGAGGTATGACCCTGGAATTTTCTGGAGAATTTCTTCCTATCTGAAGAGGTAGACTTAAAACATTTTTATTTTTTCCTAATATGAAATGCTTATTATTGGGAACTTTCTTCAAAATTAATAAAAACCCTATTTCACATAAAACTCTAACCATAACCCTTATTATATAATTCTGACCCTTCAGTCTGAATTATATTTTGTTGTTTGAACAGTAAAAGCCATCTCAAAGACATACTGTCATTTTCTGAGGATTTTCTCCCTTACTCCCCCTCCCCCGTTTCTTCCCCGCAGTTTGTATCCCTCTAAGGCTCTCCCTTTCTTAACCACCCCACAGCTGCTCTTCTGCTGTGAATCTCATATGCGTTTGTGGATCACTGGCTACACAGAAATATAAGATAAAACACTGCGGGGCTTGGGGGGTTGGGGGAGGGGAGAGGGGCAGGATGGCCGTGCACCATGTGTGAAATTTTAGTCTCTCTTATAAGATATTCTTAATGCTTTATTCACCAGATTCATTCTTTTGCCAATACAAACCTTATATTTTGTAATTGTCATATTAAAAGTATTTATCAACTGATACCCAACAAACTGTAGAGAAATAAGCAATACACATACAGGAGGAGCGAAAAGGGAAGGTCACATATCTAGTCAATCTTCAGATCATTTACTTGTCATTGCCATGATGTTTTTTGCACTCAACATTGCAGCTATTTCCTACTGATGCCATGTCTAAGCTAATTACTCTCAAATGTTACAATATACACCTATCAGCCGCCATTTGTTCACTTGCTGCCAAACATATCTCACCCACCTAATATATCCCACCCATAGTGTTATTCACTTCACCTGTCAGTGGTCATAATGTTATGGCTGGTATTACACATAACAATGATTCATCATACATTTTGGTTGATAATCACCTTCAGGGCCAAATTTACTAAGGAATAGTCGGAGCACAAAAATATTTGTTACGCAGCAACACTACTGCCGTCGCAAACACAGAAATAGTAACTACTGTTTTACTAAGTCATGGGCTGTGTTTGAATAGTGAAAAAATGTTGTTCTGTGTCCTTTCCTAACCACTTTTCCTTGACATCGATGGAAAACGTCATGGGGTCAAGGAAAGGTGTCAAGGAGAATTTATAAGTACTTAGGAAAACACAACTGCGGTGCTAAGAGAATCCAACTGCACTTACATTAGACTATGTAATTCTGTGACAGTGGATGTGATTGACATGGGTCTGCCATGGTAAAACTACAATGCTCCAAAGATAGACTACTAAAAGCACACCTTAGTTAGCCCTGCGCGTTCTTACGGTGTAGTTTCATGCAGGCTATATAAACATGGTCACCCCAGTGAAAAATATTACTTCATTACCAAGGTTGTAATTGAAATAAAAAGGAATATAGGCTGCCAGTCACAAAAGTGAAACAAAATGGTTGTCACACTGAGAATGGTTGCTCACGCTCACCCTGATGTCCATTCATATTTATCGTCATGAATCCCAATTAGTATGAATGTATGGAAATAATTGTTAAATGTATGTATTATAGGCATAAAATGTTAGCCCTACAAATCTACTCCTGTGTGCACGAGAAAAAAAAATATCACCTTTTGGGACTTTAGGGGCTCCGTATCATTCTTAACTTTCAGAAATGCTGAATTAAAAACTTCATCTGACTAAAAAGCCTCATAGTTGAAAGACAGACTTCTGTGCTATGGTTAATATGCTGATTATGATCTGATTATAAGCATATACATCTATGATCTGCATCCCTTGTCAGTCATGTTGATCGCTGATTTTTGTAAACGGCAAAATGGTGTGTCGATTTATATGTTGCTGCTGCAAGGAATTGTGGGATGGCATTTATCTACTTTCCTTTCATAAAGGATGGTCTGGTCCAGTGTACCCTATGCTAAAGAAGACAGGAAAGGAGCATTGAAGCAACTTACCTTAGCATTCGAACCGCTCTTATCATGGCTGCCACTTAGATACTTCTGTGTCATTTCACTCAGTTAGGAACTTTCCCAAGCAAAAAGCAGCATTCGAATGCAGCCTTGGTCTAATTACAAAATAAAAAAGTAAACTCCCTCATGTCATAATTTTGCAGTAGGTAACGACTATAACAAGGCGATGTGAAATGGATAAGTAGCAACCAGGTGCATTTAGTGAGGGGACCTTAAGAAAATTGAAACTTAAATTTGCTGATCAGGCAATAGATATAATGGCCAATGAGGCAACACATCATAATACCATATTACAGTATATGAATTAAACACCAACTGAGCAGAGAAAGTTTTGGAGTGACATCATATTCAAAATTGATGTATTTGGTATAGGGTTGACAAAACGAACAGTGTAGGAAATAAAGAAAATATGGCATGATGTTAGGGGAATACAAAAAGGTTTGCTACAACATAATAAGGGCAAAAACAGCTTGTGATGGAAGAATATTAACTGCCTGGAATAAGGTTATTACAGTGTGGCTAACACACTCCACTTGTTCCTTAGACAGAGGTATTCCTGAAAATAAAGCTGCTGTGATGTGGACCGCAATATTTTGCATTTGTTTTGCATCACAAAAAAAACTCAGCAAACAAACTGATGTATGATGGAACAACACACCTGTACGATATGCAACTGTACTTTGAGAAGATCCGGCATTACCACAGCCGACAGAGAATTTGATCTTCGGTTGCGTGGCTCAAGTTCCCCCAGCAGTGCAATTATCCTGTGAATGTGTAACCTGTGTAATATCACATCAGTATTTGGTATTATGTTAACTAACAGAGGGCAATACATGGACGGCAAAAAATTTTCACCTGCTTTCAGAAGTCATAAAAATGCCCACACAAAGACAGGAGTTGCAGTTACTACAAGGTTTAGAAAATTGCACGGAATAATTAACTGGACTCATTTGCAAAATCTCCATCCTGTTTTAATGCCTTCACCTCAGATACACAGTGGTCAGTTTGTAAAAAAAATTCAAGGGGGATGGTCTACCTAGGAGTGGAAGGATGGTGGTATATGCCTACATTTTTTTATAATCAAGCATTATCAAAAGAAAAAAAATATATATAATTAAAAAATAATACAAAAACTATCCAATTATTTACAATATTATTTATATAATAACAACAACAAATCTGTCATGTTATTTCAAGCAAATAAATACGCTGCCATGCTAACCTGTTCACTTGTGAGCAAAGGAACATGTGACAGTCTCACTCATCAAGATGTTATATATCATATTATTGATTAATAATAAATAAGACTGGTTATCATCTCACCTGTCATTTTCTTCTTCTTTCCTGAAAAACTTCTAAGCTCCTGCTGAACCGGTCACTTAGCCATTTTAACCTGTAGTATCGGCAATCCTCGCCCAAAGCAAAACTCACAATGAAGTTGCATTAACCAATGAGAAGCATGCATTTGCAGGCTCCAAGCAAATAAGCAATTAAAAGCCACAAAAGGCACAGATGATACAAAACAACAATGGAGCACAAATAATGTAAGACTGACATTTAAATATCACTGACAGGTTTTGTCTTTTCACGATTAGGTGATAGATAGCATAGCTAATTCCAACAAAGCAAAGGGGATGGGAAGGGAGAAGATGGTTGTGGGATGGTTGTGGTCAAGATTTTTTCCAAGGAGGATGGCATCCCCCCTCAACTAGAGCCCTGGGTATACATATGCATGAATTTCACTATACAGAATACAGATTTTACTATGAATCAGGAGGAAAGCCACAAAGTGACAAAGTCACCACAAATCCCAATTTAATAGCTATTTTCACCCATTGAGACTGTTTAGTAATTTGATCGTAAATAACAAAATGTTTTAGTGGCTGCTTTTATGCCTGAAAGCAGTGGCAATGCTTTCAGGAACAGTCGCAGCACAAAACTATGCCCTATACAGCAACTCTTTTGCGGACACAAACACCAAAATATTAATGACCAATTTACTAAGACTTGGTCTAATTAAGCAATAAAAAAATTCAAAGCCCTCATGTGGTGGTAGGAGACGCCCATAAAAAGGTCAGATATGACATGCTTACAAATCCAGATAAAGCGATGCGAAATGGATACGGAGCAACCAGAGGCATGTAGCGAGGGGACATTAAGAAAAATGAAACTTAAATTGTCTGAGGTAATAGACATAATGGCCAACAAGGCAAATTCATAATAATACCCTATTACAGCATATGAATTAAACACCAACCAATAGGGGAAAGCTTTGGAGTGACATATTCAAAATTAAAGTATTAGGTATAGGGCTGAAAAAATAAACATTGTAGGAAGTAAAGAAAATATAAGATACTACGCGGCATACAGAAAGGTTTCCTACAGCATAAAGGCAAACAACTCAGCTGGTGGTCTAACAACAGGAAGAATATAAAGACTATATAAAGAATATAAAGGTTACTTCAGCGCGACTAACACATTTTGCTTGTTCCACTCTGTCACCGTCTGTAGGTAGAACTATTCCTGAAAATAAAGCTGCTGTGACATGAACCGTCATCCTTCACATTTGTTTTCCATCACAATAAAAACTCTACATTCATGTGATATATGTGTTCTCTATTTCTGAACACTTGTTTGTTGTATGATGGAACAACGCACCTGTAGGCCACCTGTCAAATTCCACCAGTAGTGTGATTATCCTGTGTAAACTGTGTAATATCATGTCAGTTTTTTCCGTGACTTTAACTGGCATAATTCTTAGATGGCGCAAAACTTCCACCTGCTTTCAGAAGACGTAAAAATTCCCACCTAAAGACAGGAGTCCCAGTCACTGCAAGGTATAGTAAATGTGACATATGCATGGACAGATTTTAGTATGTATCAAGAGGAAAGTCACAAAGTGACATCGTCACCGCAAATTCCATCTTAATGGCGATTTTCACCCATTGCGACGGTTTACTAATTTTAGCGAAAATACCGAGATTATTTAGCAGCTGCTTTTACTAGGTTAGTCTACTAGGTATAGACTAACAAAAGAACAGTGAAGGAAGTAAAGAAAATATGACATGATGTGGCAAAAACCCACCCGGTGGTCTAAAAACAGAACAGACGGAATAATAACACCGATTGAAATACGGTTATTACATTCCGCTTTTAGAATCCTCTCACTTTCTGTAGAAGGAGCTATTCCTGAAAATAAGATGCCATTCCTCCAGTAATGCGATTATACTGTGATTGTGTAACCTGTGTAATATCACGTCAGTATTTGCACTCACCTGTACGACGGTCATTCTCGGACGGCGCAGAATTTACCGCCTGGTCTCAGAAGTTGTAAAAATTCCCACGCAAAGACGGGAGTTGCAGGTGCTGCAAGGTTTAGTAAATTAGATGGAACACTTAACTGGCCTCCTTTGCAAAATCTCCAAACTGTTTTCGCGCCTTCACCTCAAGTGCACGTATGTATGAACAGATTTTACTATGTATCAAGAGGAAAGTCGCAACGTGACTACTAAGAGCACGTAAATACCGAGGCGTTTTGGCGGATGCTTTTACGCCCAAAAAGCTGTTCCAATCCTTTAGTTAATCTGGCCCTCAGTGTTTAAGATTGTTGTACAGTTTTCAAATGCTTGCATTGACACATTATCATAGTAATATAGTTGTCTTCAGTGTCCATGCATCATATGAAAACCAAAAGCATTACTTATGTCTGTTTACTGTTCTCTGATACATGGGAATTGGGAAAACAAGTAAAATGCATGTGTAATCAATACTAAAAACAAATAACTGACAAAATCGGTTAATTTTTCAAGCATGTCTTTTGTATATTTATTCTGAATATGAGATATCACATTCATTCTCTTGTAAACCTCAGATTTCTACCCCTCTTGCTCAGTAGTTTGAGTCTGGTTCCTGGTTAGAAATCTGAGAAAATCTGTGTGTTGTTTCAGTTGGAGATGCTAGCCCTGTTGGGGGCAGTCTTGCACAAAAAAGAACAGTAATCCTGCAGTGCAGTGCACTATGCTTTTGGGGAATAGCTATTTAGAATAAGGCACACTTCTAATTGAAATATCCCAAGGCATTCATTACAAAGGCTGACTGAACTATGCAAAATTTGTGACAGCCCACTTTTCCTCTTCCCTCTGTCACCCTTCTTACCCTTCACGTTTACTCCTCATCCTCTCTGTCTCCCTCCTCTCTCTCTCCTTTGCATCAGCCCTCTCCCTCTAATATTCCCACTTTCCCTCCTTCCTTTCTCTTTCTGGGGGGTGAGGGGCAGGGGTTGTTTGAGAGACTGCACTGAAGGCACATTGCAATGCATGTTGCTCCAGAACAATGTTTGCAAAAGGATGCATGCATATCGCTGATTCAGGAACCTTATGGTGTTGATTTGAATCTCTTGAAAGATAACTGCATGTTGTGCACAGTAATGTGAAAGCCTTCATCCCCTGAGTAACTGGGACCAAAGCCACAGCACAAAGCATTGCACTATGCTTCACTGTCATTTGTGCATGGTGTGGTTACTGGCTGAAAAAAGTGATGCAAAGTTAAAGTGAGATATTTTGAGATGTACCTTGTCTTAATTACAGTATCGTGCTGGCACAGTTCAGTGTTTTAATAAAGTATTTAATGGATAAGTCACAGTAAGAAGGCCATTAATAATCCTAAGGGGAGGAGGAAGGACACTTCAAGAACAAATTGCTTTTGAATTTTGTCTGCACAGGTTTGCTAATTATATATCTGTCTCTATGTCTATCTATCTATCTATCTATCTATATATATATATATATATATACACTATAGCTTGACTGTGTCTGTGTACGTGTGCGTGCTTGCATGCATGCACACATCTGTGCGTTTGTATGTGCACAGATGCATGCATACGCGTGTACATGTGAGTGTGTGTGTGTGTTTGTGTGTGTCATTGTAATATTTAATCAGTAAATCTAATGTGACCTTTTCTGAGAGACTATGCTCATTAGTTACCTGATAAAATAATTTTTTGTACCCTTCTCCCCAAAAGTTTTTCCTCATAATTGTCTGCTTGACATGCAGAAAATGATTAAAGCAACCTGAATAAAAATGATCTGATTGTCAACTCAGCAGAGAGTGGCTCCTTAAAGAGCATGCCCTAGGGGGAGAGTCCATGGATTTGATCCTGGTATTTTGAGCCCCAATGACACAACGATAATAAGGAGTACCAAACATGGGGACATAAGTGACAGGCTAGACCCATCTGAACCCCTGACCTGACATCCCGTTTACACATCACATGCCCTCTGTGTCATGGCAAGGCTCCAGCTGGGGTTTCTCAGGACACTAATCATCCGGTCTTGAGCAAAACTCTCATTCCTGCTTGCACTGGGCCAGCTGTGGTGAACCACTGATGACTAAACAATCTGGTTCTCTGCTCATTCTATGAACAGAGAGAACAAGACAACTGTGAGATATAGACTGTGGTCCTGATTTCATAACACAATGCCTCCCATTAATCATATGTTGCATCATGACATAACATGACTGGTAAGAAGGCCTGACCTATAATTGGAAATCTTTGTGTTACTGGTCATGTTTTGAAGCAGATTTGATTACATCATGATAGCACAGATTATTGCTGTGAATGCAGCATATATACCTATTCTATTCTCATACTATGTCACACTGTGAAAGGTTAGAATGGGATCTCTTGCATTCTTGAACAGTATTGATTGTCACAGGTGATGGTGATAAAGATCTTGATGATGACAGACAAATGCTATTCCTAGAATACCTAATAATAATAATAATAATAACAATAAATATAGCTGCAAGTGGTGATCAACAGGGTCCAAACAGTCCAGCATGGCAGAGTCACCATGGCTACTTGATCTACTCGTGTTAAAAGTGAAGCTATAAGCACTGATAGGAAGTTTTATGTCATAGGAATCACATTCATGAGGCGAACACATCAGCAGTTATTAGCCAAAACGCGTTTTTGCTTATTACAGTGCCCCCCAGTGGTCCAATGGCACAAAATTGTTTGGACATTTTCAGGATAGGGTTCCAAGTCCAAATACCAAGTTTGGTGTCAATGCATCAAAGAGTTGCTGAGATATAACCTTACTTCCTGTTTGGCGACTTCACTGCCGATTTCAATTGGATGTAATGGACAAATAGTGCCAAAAATTGAAAATCCATCTGAAAACGTTTGTGAGGCTTTTTCTGCAGATCATCTGTACCAATTTTTGGACACATTGGACAAAATTTGTCGCCTGCAACATTTTTTTTTTATGTTTTCATAAAATCCAATATGGTGGAAAATCTGCTATGACACATTGTTTTGGTCCAAGGCTCTTGTTCATGTGGAGCCAGGGAATGAAGAGTAAAAAGAATCGTGATTCTACCCCAAACGGTTCAAGACTTGTAGGCAACAACGCTGCTACAGCGCCACCATCTGGCCAATCAGAGTAATTTTCATACAGATTGCTCTTTGACAAATCTCTAACAATCCTATAAATTTGATTATTATTAAACATGATAGGTGATGCTAGGTGATAACTACATGAGTTTAATGTCTGCTGAATTTTTATTGGCTGAGGTTGGCCTCAGACATCCATAGGAGCCTTGACCAACATGCAGAATGAAAAATTTCAAGTTGATCGGACATTTGGTTTAGGAGTTTTGACCATTTGTTTGCTATAGCGCCACCTATGGATGGATTTACACCAAATTAGGTAAGCTTGAATCTAATGGCCTGTAGATGAGGCATCTCAAGTTTGGTGATGATTGGATATTGCATTCAGGAGATATGACCTTATTGCCTGTTTGGCGGCTTTGCCACCAATTTTGATTGGCTGTAACATTTGTGAGGCTTGGTCTGAAGATCCTCTGTGCCAAGTTTGGGAAAGATTGGACAAAATTTGTGGCTTGTAAAAATCTTTTCAACTTTTTCCATTAAAATTTTCCAATTATTTCTGGGCTTTTTGTTCATCTGGACAGGAATCATTTTGATTCAGCCCAAATGGTTTCAGTTAACAAAACATGACACCATCTGGCTTTTGTTGTACCTGAGTAGTGGGTGAACATAGGAACCAATCCACCAAATTTGGTAAATAGTTTTTCTATAGTTTTTGCTGTGCAAACACTTTTAAGGCAGAAAAATCAGAACAAATACAATAGGGTTCCAGCAGCTTCGCTGCTTAGGCCCCTAATAATTAAGCAATATCACATGAGAGGGCATGCTGATATTAAGTACAACAGCACGACCTTGAGTGTGATATTGCTTTTATAAGTTCTACAAACAACGCTGTATATCAAATAATGATATTTTGAGACAACAAATTTTTGTGCTGTCAAGCAACACGAACAGTTTCTTGACTGTGTGTTATTCTGCTTTTTTAAGTTACATGATTTTTTTAAAATCATACATGAAAAGACTATATCTGATTTTATAAAACAGTTCTACAAACCCCATTTATTTATCAGTTAACAGTAATAAGCAATAACAGATTATGATTTGTTTGTTTGTTTATTTAATCATTTATTTGGCTCCCCCAACACAAATAGTTCCTCAACTGGACTGGAACTGGTTTGTTGCAAAGTGTTGGAGGGCCAGCTGAAGGGAGTGGCTTCTCCAGCTAAAAAAAGAGAGCTGAGGACAAGATTGGCAGTGTTCCCCCCAAGGTGGAAAAGATTATTTTCAATAATTGTGCAGGTTAAACTGACACAACATAAACAAATAACAAAACTAAAACAACAACCAAAATAAATAAAGCAAACCAATTAAACTTGTTCAACTCAACTCAAGCCATTCAAATCAAAAGGCATTTCAATAATCAGCCACAGAAAAGAAACTGGTTACCACCTAGCACCAGTGGCAATTACCACTACCGTCCTAGCCTAAACACAACTGGCTAAAACAGAGGGAAAGTACCTAGCTACTCCCTCTACGGGCTATACCACTTCCAATTAACTCATCAATTTAATACATTTTACAATCTGTACAATATAATCACATTCCCCGATACAAAACACAATTATAACAATTATACATACACGTATCATGATTAAAACATAAAATCACAATCAATAATTTCCCCAAATGGAAATTACTTTCCTCCCCCAGTTATTCAAAGAAATTCAGCAAACCCAGAAGTTGCTAAAACCCCGCGAGACAATTATTTGCCGTTTTTCCCTAGAACGAGGGAGTGGGTGAGCAGGCAGACAAACATTTTAGGTGAGGATACATGACTGTACGCCAATGACAATTATCTTGCCTTTGTAAGAACCACCAGTACTTTGTTGTACATACAGACATACTCACCCAAGCACAGTTGGTAGAGTTAGTAACGGTAAGAAAGTTTGCAATGCACACCAAACACAAACAAAGAATTGGCGCCGTAAATCTATGTTAAATACCGGCTTCAACACGCAAACTAAAACATACGACATACCATTCTGTCTTGCAGGTGCTGTATTTAAGACAACCAATGACAAAGAATCAAGGAAAACCATGCCATTTACAGTGTCCATTAAACATTGCACACAATAAAACTCGATTTGGCTCGATGTAAGGATGCGCAGTCTCACACAACTGCACCTGTAGGTTTGCGCTGAAGTATCCAGGCCTAAGTCTGATGACCATTCATAATTTAACTCAAATGTTTTTTGTGGAAATATGTTCATCTTTGAGGTGCAGTTTGTTACAATCTAAGATAACGATCGTTAATGTAACATTCATTAATGGTTATTAGAACACCTTTAAAGAGAACTTCACTTTCTGTTTGGTAATTTTTCTGTTACAGCCAATTGAAATTGGCTGTAACAGAAAAATTACAGAGTAAACAAGTTTAAAGTAAGTTTAAAATGATTTTTTTAAAACACTATTACGTTATATAAAGCGTGGTTTACTTACTCAGTTCTGATAAACCGATGGCAAATCCTTTACGAAAGACGATGAAATTTAATGAAAATGATGATTATTTACTTAGGCTAATTATTGGCAAATTATGAAAAAAGAATATTGACACATTGTTATTTTCAGTAAGTGAAGAAAACCTAAAAAGAAATATAAAAGAATTTGTCTATTTTATACATGAGTCCTTGGGGGTGGTGGGTTAATTGGAGTATGCATGATGATGTTTGTTTATTAAAAAATGTGGTCTTCCTTGGGCTGTATGATTTGTATGGCAGGGTGTCGCTCTCCTGTAGTTGTGGCAATATGGACCTTGACACAATAATGTCACATACCCTTTCTGGGGTGACCCTAGTGGCCAGGGAACGACAATCGGTGTCTAACCATGACTTAAGGATCTAAGAATTATGTGAGCTTCATTGTCGACAGGTTCACCAAGAAAATGTCACGCCATGTACGAAAACTAATTCCTACCTAAATGATGCAGGTTTGACAGGTGTTGGAATGACTAATTTGGGTTCAAGTTCAAGCAACCCTACTCCCAAGCAGGTTAGGTTCAGATCATGACTTGTCTTAGTAATAGGCATGGACTTAATCTGATCTTGTTTTTTGAAACCGAAAACCCCAAATTTCCGTTAACTGAAAGTTAAAAAAATTGGTTTCTAAACATGCTTTCTAAAACACCCCTCAGACTGAATAACCTTCCTAGCCTAGTTTGTCTGGGTAGGCCAGTGCGTGCGAAGGGGAAGCAATACATTGTAGAATTACTGTGTCTCTGCAGGGCCGATCCAGACATGGAGTCGTAAAGTTGTATTTGTTGTATTTGTGTGTGACGGCGTAACCGATCAACAGGATAATGATACTTTGTTGCATTAGAGTGCACATGATATTTTGCTTGACAAAGACTAAGTAAAGCACACGGTGCAAAAGATAATGCATCTTTGCTTTCTTGCAGAAACACCATGTCAACACGGAATTATGGCATTATTTGTATGGGTTAATGTCTTGTGTTAGGAGTTAGGTGAGTAGGTGTGGTATGATACCTGCGTCAAGTTGGTATCTCATATACACCTATTTCTGATCGTTTGTGCTTAGAAAAATGAACATGTGTGATGTTTTCATTTTTTCACCCAGCACCACAGTAATGTACAATTTGTTCAAACAGGTATCATTCGTTTGTGATTCCTTTTTGCACAAAGAACAGTTGTTCTTCAGTATTTCTCAAGTCATACAGCCTCAAATTTTTTACAAGTGAAGCACACGTACAACATTGTAAGAAGAAAAGTGAGAGGAACCCAATGCTGAACCAAGTCAAAGTCATTTGAGTGGTGGTTCTGCGTGACGTAATGCTTCAAAAATGTCTTGTTTAATTTCTCAGAAATGGTATTATCACAAATCCATAATAACTATTAAAAAAGAAAATTAAAAAGAGCAGAAATGTTCGGAAATAGTTTTAAATGTTTTTTGAACATATGGGGTACCAACTTCAAGCAGGTTGAGTGAAGTTGTATGTTATGATTGATATCTCAAAACGGTTTGAGCACAAATCTTAATTTGATGTGCACAAACGATGTACAAACGAACGAGACCAATTTGGACAGATTTGGACATTACTTGACTTCTGAATGAAAAAAGTTTATAACTTAAAATTAAGAGCACAAATGTTAATTTGTCGGCACAAACGGGCACAAGCGAAATGGATTTTGTCAGGATGATTTTGACAATGTTGGGGTGCAGAGTGACGTGATATGTTTGCAAAATGGTATGTTTAATATTTCAAGAACGGTATGAGCACAAATGTTCATTTGTCATGCACAAGCAAAGCACTATTGATCAGGAATAGTTTTATATGTTTTTTGAACTTATGGGTTGTGCAGGTTTTAAAATGTGGTTGAATTTGAATGATGGAGAATTATGCATGTGTGTTCCTAGAAGAAATTACACCAAATCTATAGATAAAAATTGTTTAATCAGGGCTGTGCACGTAGCCTACTTCTTTGATGAGCAGACTTGAGAAACAGACTGTTTGAAGGTTGGGGTAAGTTGAAAGTGAGGTCAACTAGCATTATGAGGCACACCAAAGTCAAAATGTCTGGGACAGGGTTGAAGTTTCAAACATGTCTGGCTAGAAATAAACAAAGTAACAAATGCTGGCAGGTTTGCTGCCTATAAATTCTGGTAAGGCAACACATTTTTATGCAGAAGGAGAAGCATAAAGGAGAAATAACTCCTGGAAGGCATCACTTGGAAGAATGGCTAGTCCAGCAAAACAACCAAAAATGGAAAGTGATGCCATTGTGGGGTATTTTCACTGCGGTGAAAACTTCTAGGTGGAATATCAGATACTTAGTGGCGACCCTGCTGATTGGCAGAGAGGAATACCACCGATTGGTAGCGTTTTCGGTGGATAAGTGGATGGCGTTTGTGCAAGCTTCACAGAACAACTGTGCAGTGAAGTTGGCCAACATCAAGAAAAGCATCAGTAAGTAGGCCTGTATTTCAATATCCTTTAGGTTTTTCAGTGGTTTAAGCGTTGGTGAGTTTTACAAAATAATGGTTTATATTTTGCTCCATTCAGGCTACTCTGATCCCAGTGGCTTCGATGTGTTCTGTTCAAATGGCAGCAGTTTGGAGGTGGTGGATGGCGCGCCATTCTTCTGGAGAGAGTTTGCAGCATGGGACAAATGATGATCGGACAGGTGCTGCGTCTTGGCCCAAGACAGCGCTTAAGTTGAGCGGCATGTTTTTGGAAGGCTTGTGTGTAGCTAGGGCAATAAGGAAATGTTGACAGTTTTGCTTAGCCTTTGACGTTTATGTCTTGCCTCGGGCATTCATTCTGGAACTTTTAATGCAGTACTTAGAAAGAAAATAAATATCTGGAACCTCAGCGTGAGAAGAGTGGTAACTGTGGACGCCATCCAGTGCGAGCTGAAGGAGTTTCAGATCTGCGATCCTACTGGTCAGACAATGCTCACCCTCTGGGAGCATCCAAGGGATCCATTTTCTGGTATCCAAGTCATACAGGTTGGCGAACCTGGCTACCAGAAAAGCTGGGGACCATACGGTTTTGACCAGCATTCCATCGACAACGGTCAGTCAAATCTCTGCCGTCGGAGAACCAGAGTCAATCGAGGCCCATGATGACCGCCAGAACACATCAATGCACCGTGGAAGTGGGAATGGAATGCAGATAATTGCCAAACCCTCAGTCGGAGATGCCACACCAATCAAAAGGAGTTTGTGACTCACTCTTCAACACACAGATGCCAGCTCTGCAAGCTCCAACAGAGATCCAGCTCCTTTGCCGCTTCATACAGCAGAGTCTTGGTGCTGACTAACGATGGCCAAGATAAGTCTCTGATTTTCACAAACTCTGCTATTTCTGCCTACTTGAAGGAGGAGGACATGAACGAGTCCATGAAGGACGTGGAGGTGATTAAAGAGCACTCTATCAGGATTGGTGAAGGTGATGTGTCCATCAATGCAGAGGGGCTGATCATTTCAATTAAGGAGTAGGCAGCGAACAAACAGGGTAGGCCAGTGTTGGAAGCGGAGGACTATGCAGGGGGATTACATGAGTTATTTTTAGAGCATGGTGAGGTAAAGAACTGAATTTCTTGATTATATAGTTTGTTTTTCTGGTTTGTTTTTATTTAATGTGTTTTCATGTGTTCCATGTGTTGATGCTGCCACCTGTGTTACTTTCAGGGGAAGATGGGATGGGGAGGATGTGTTTTTGTAAGGTATATAGCGTTTGGTGGAAAGAACAGGCAGGGAAACCAAAATACAGTGCAAAAGGTGTATTTACAAAAAAAAAAAAAAACAAGACAGTGATAAGCAAAGTGCACAGTGATCAGTGGTGACTGTAATATGTACAAAACTACTTACAAATATTTATAAGTGTACAAACAAGAACCTGGGAAAACAACAAGGTCCCAAAAGCACTGCCAAAAGAAAAGAAAAGAACAAAACCAAACTGTACTAGAAAACAAAAGTAACTACACTAACTAAATATTGTCAAAATAATATAACTGTCTACACTAATAGAAGAATAAAACCAAAGTACAGTGGGTGGCAGCTGCTACTAAACTGGTGGTCTAGACAACTAAACAAAACTACGTGCGGGGAATGTATAAGCGCCCCCGTCTACCCTTGACCAAGTTATTTCCCCTGCACACCGCACAAACAGACCACAGACGGACCACAACGAACAAGCAAACGAGAAACACACAGAGAGCCAAAGTTTTGGTACAGACGTGAACAAGACATGAACTATAAGCTTAATGGAGCTGGGAACGGCAGGGACTTTGTGGGATATGAAGGGGAATCCTCAAACGGGGCAGCACAGGATTGGCTGGGATGAGACCAGATGACAGAGGTGGAAGAATGGAGACAATTGATGATGGACGAATGGGAAGTGTGGTAGCAGAGGAGACCCATCTGGTGGAAAAAAAGAGACGGACATACACACAGTACACGAACTTGGAAACTGCAAAACAGAAATTAACATTTACCGTAACACCTGTTTATGTTTTCTTGGTTCAGTGTAGCCTTTCCACAGTCACCTGCCATCTATGACATTCATCAAGCTGCCAATGAACTCAAATTAATTTCAGGATCACACTCAACTTAATGAACAATACAAATACAATACCTACTGTGAAACCCAGATAGCAGCTGATGGTGGAAGAAATGTCAGCTGCTATCTTGACAGTTGGTAGATACGTTCTGTATCTACGTTACGTATCTTCTGTATCTGTAATATCTTCTGTTTTGTTGAGCGCGATTGCTGAAATTAATTTGAGTTACCTTTTTTCAGTTGGTTGATGTTCTGACATTTGGCAATATATAATTCTTGTTTTCTGCCTGATTCAGTTTGTAAATTTCCATTGTTGTGTTTTAGTTCTGTTTGTGCATTTTCACTAATAAAGTCCACCAGTGGTGTTATTCTTGTACTGATGTGTAAGCCATGCAGTTCTTCTCTGGACGGAGAAAAATAGCTAAAGTTATTGGTAAATAGTGTTTAATTAGTATTTCAATGTAACTGTCTGCTCTTGGTAGAGCAATGTTCAATGTTGCAGTAATGGGGGCAATCGAGTTTAATATTTTCATAGATTGCTTATTCCTAACTTGCCTTTATTGCCATACATTTACATTCCTTGTGTAGCCTAATGAAGACTGATTGTGTTAACGAGTCATTGGGAGGCTTTTTGAACTAACTAGTCTGGAGTGCATTTCCCAAAAGTGTAATTGTGTAACTATGGTGGAAAGCAAGGGAGGAACAAACCTTACCTTAATACCTATTGTTATTTCCAAACTGTTCCCTTTTATCCTCCTTGATTAACAATAAAAACAGTCATTCAGAGTAATCAACATCAATTGATGTAAATGGAGTAAATGGTTATCAATGTCATTTTGTGAAAGAATTGCTGTTCTTTGTAAGCTTGTGTTACTTTTGTTGTATCTATTGATGTTTTTAATCTGTCAACAACTCTGTTCTTTGTTCTTTATCCAAACTCACGTAATATTGTTAGCCTATATTGAAAGGCTCTGTGGAAATTCTGCAGTAAATGTGCAAAACATTATATATTTACATCAGCTGGTACTCCATTATCATTTTTTTTATTGCTAATCAAGGATTAATTGTTCATAAATGGGAACAGGTTGAAAGTTATGATAGGTTTAAAGGTGAAGTTTGTTTCTTCGCTGTTTTGAGCTTACTAGCTGCCACTGTCAGGTAAGCCTATGCAAAACTATTTTGATGGGCGGCTGTAGTTCTGTAGGTAGGGCAGTTCCGGTATGACTCGGAAGGTACCAAGTTTAAATGTAAATGTTTCAGTTGTTGCATTCTTGAGCAAAACATTTAAACTTGGTTGATGTATTGTAAAAGTGTTTTATAAATACAATCAATTTAGAATGTGTTGCAAGTCGTTTATGATTATTATGATTATGTCTGTCAACATCTTGTCCTGTTGTCCTCTGTAGGCCTATACACCTCCTGTATGCCTACCATTAAATGAATCAAACAATTGACTTAAAACGATTTTGAAGAAATGTGTTTGTTATATTACACTTTAATAAAAAATATTTGGTTAATGTTTTAGAGAAATCAAAAATAAGGAATGGAGGGAGTTTTTTTCACAGCAGATGAAAAATCATTTGTCTCCAGTGTATGTTCTTAGTACAAATGTAGGCAAAACGGTATTTGAACATTAATTGGTGATGTAACAGTGATTTATAAGTGAAGAAATATTATTGTAAACATCACAATAACTGGTTTTATTGTAATGATTTCTTGTTTGTTTAAATACTGCAAATAATCTGTTAAAAATTTACCAAGTGGTTTTCCTGAAATAGCAAAAAACGATGGAAGACAATGAGAATGATAATGACCACATGATGGCAGTATGGCAGTTAAGGTGGCCTAAATGCTTGTGGAACTTGGAAATGTTTGTAAATTATTTATTAAATAAAGTTGCCGTATAAATTAATTGTTGAAAATCTTACAACAGAAATGGAAATCTTGCATTTATATTGAAACATGATTAATTTACTCTAATTAATTATTTTTGTTCAACAGAAGTCCTATTACATGAAATAGGTTTATGTTACTAGGACGTTCAACTTCATTCTGATTGAGCCTTTAGTGAAGCTCAGTCGGACATTTTGTCACTGGTAGGTAAAGTGCAGTATAAGTATGAAAATAGTAAGATGATAATGTTAAGTGTGGCATACATTACTTCCTATTGAAATAGTGCTGATTTTTTTGTCCTAGTTTCGAATTATAAATGGTCTAGCTAGTTGCTAGCAACTAGCCTGTTGTACTGCATGGAAATAAGAAACAAAAATCCATCGACGCCATCTTAATTGCTGTGACGCTGCCGAAATACATTATTTTAATACATTTAAGGCTTGATCACAGTGTTATAAAGCTCCGAGGTGAAATGCTGTTAACGAATGACTCCACACCGAACAATTTCGCCTGAATGTAGTTAGCAGCAGCGTAGCAGATAGCAGCGATGTCGTTCGTCACAGCATGTTAGCAGAGCATAAACCATTTTGTAGCAGAGCTGTTGAAAGAGAACGGCTAGTCCGTAGAAATATGTTGGGTTTATGAAAGCATAGACTTGAATTACCAAAACGCTCTACACTACTTATCATTTTGCAAAGTTTATGAGTAACATTATTTTCACTTTTTTAAACTGTAGCTTCGCGTAACCTAGTTAGCATGCATGTCACATTGTCTATTCCGGTAGCTCTTGAATAACGTTTTGTGAAAAAATTTTTTTGGTTGCTGATTTCAGTGTTTTTCATAGGATTAGCATTACCTATGTAACACTTTTTGTTAATGCGCTGGGTTATTGTACTGCAAATTTTTCTGCAGATTGAGGAGAATCATAAAAGTATGCATTTTTTAGCTGTCATTTATTATATAGTTAGGTAGTGCAGGGTCTAATGATAAGGTTGAGTTTAGCAGCAACAGATTTGTAAGAGCTGGTGGTTGACGGTGTCTGTTGTTATTGCAATCTTACTCATTGCACACCTTCCGGCATAAAGAATGAAACGATTCATTTTATTAATCAGTTGTTTGCAAAGGTAAATTGCAGGTCTTCCGGGGTCCGCCATCAGACCCTTGCAGCTCATCCAGAATGCTGCAGCCCGTCTAATCTACAACATCCCTAGAGACTCTCATGTGACCCCCTTGCTCACTGCCTTCCACTGGCTGTCGCTCGCATCAAATTTAAAACTTTGGTGCTAGCATACCAGGCTGTTAAGGGGACAGCTCCAGCTTACCTCCAGAAGATCGTCAGACCTTAAACCTGTGCCAGACCCCTCTGTTCTTCTGCCCCCTCTCTGCTCCTGTGCTTCCAGGTCACGTCTGCTGTCTGTCTTGGTCCCCCAGTGGTGGAATGATCTTCCCGTGGAGGTCAGAGACACTGGCTACCTTCAAGTGCAGCCTGAAGACTCACCTCTTCAGGCTGCACCTTTCCCCTCCTCTTCCTTGTTCTTTGTAATGTGTCTATTATTCACTCTTTAATCTGTGATTGTTTTTTAAACTAGGCTGTTTACTTAGTCTGTAGGGGAGTCCTGATGTATTCGATCACCTTTGGCACTTGAGGCTTTACCCCTCTCTAGGGTTATCTTTGCACTTTTTATACTGTTCTTATGCACTTTGCCTTGTAAGTAGCTCTGGATAAGAGTGTCTAACAAATGCCCCTAATGTAAATGTAAATAAAACAATGTTTAATCAAAAGTCCACTGCTAATCTCTGGCACTATCGACAAGGCTTAATTCACACTCTACACACTTCAAGAGTGTTCTATTTGGCTCCCACACAGTGATGGGTTTCAGCAGCAGAAAGAGCACAGAGGGTCTAATGTCTTTTCACTGTTTGACTCTGAACTGTACCTGTGCCATGCTGGCCCAGGTAATTCCTGTTCACATTATTCCTTCAAGAGTTGTAAATTACATTTTTCAAAGTGAGGCATACATTACTTCCTATTGAAATAGTGCTGATTTTTTTTTGTCTTTGTTTCAAATTATAAATGGTCTAGCTAGTAGCTAGCAACTAGCCTGTTGTACTGCATGGAAATAAGATTGCGTCGATGGATTTTTGTTTCTTAATTGCTGCCGAAATACATTATTTTAATACATTTAAGGCTTGATCGCAGTGTTATAAAGCTCCGAGGTGAAATGCTGTTAACGAATGACTCCACACCGACTCCGTTTGTCAAAGTGATGCACCGTGAAGTGGCAGTGAGAATATTTTTAATCAAAATGTAACTGTTATAAACTACTCATCGTTTATTCACATGTATTAAGTAATGACCTCATGTAGAAATAGAGGATTAGACATAAAATTAATTTACAAAAGTTAATTTTGGACCCTGCAGAGATATTCATATAGGTTTCATCTTTAAACATCTTTAGTACTTTAACACGTCCTTTTAATTACTTTGTAATTTCCTTTTAATGTTGATTCAGTTGAAGTGGATTATTTCAACATTATATATATCACACCATATATCACATTATAAAATGTAGGCCTAGTTGTTGTCGTTTCCCTAATTTATTGCTGTTTTTGGTAAACTGACATTGATAAAGTAATGACGTTTTCAAGTGAAACTCCTAGCAAGTTATACTGTAGTATCAGAAGTTATTTTAATAAGGGGCTTCTCAGACATTTGCTTAGTTAAGGATACTGGTAATTTCTTGTAATGATAACTTGCACTCTGACTTTCTCTCTTTACCTGAATTGATGCACTGTCCTGATTCACATTAAGGTGATTCATGACACAATCAAAAGGTTTTTATTTAGTGTGAACTATTTTCCTTTAATTCTTTTACTTTATTTACGACTGCATGCCAGCAGAATGCAATACCATATTCACTGTGTTTGTATATTAATATTAACAGGATATGCCATATGAATTTTAAGTTGACAAATTAAAAGGGTGAAATTAACATTAAAATTAGAGCAAGGTATGCATCTGCATCCTGTATTAGAACATGGGAGTTGAGAGCAAGGAATGGGAGCACTGAAAGACAACAACGGTAGGGCGGTTGTTCTGAATGTCGGTCCTGGGGGCTCACTGTGTATGCTGGTTTTTATTCCAACCACAACTATAACCCCAGAATCTTAACAAGCTGCTAACTGTTCATAATTGTTCAATTATAATGGGTCCTCACATTGTCATATTGCAGGCAGTTGCATAAAGACAAGTAAAATGTTTTAACTTGTATTACAGACCGAGGTGACTCTGCACACATGACCACTAAAACTAACAATCTGGTGGGTAATGAAGGATTCAAAGACAAAGCTAATTATAATGGGCCAAACCTGCATTGTGTTACTAAGCATAAGGAAAAAAATCAGGAGCTTAGTCATGTGTTCAATGACTTAAGGAGCACAATGTGTATATAGGAGCCTTTTCTTCATGACATGCATAGCTATAATGGCAAATTATCTTTCTAATCATGAAAAGCATGACCAATTGAACAATTACGAACAATTTGTAGCCTGTTAAGATTCTAGGGTTGCAGTTGTGGCTGGAATAAAAACCAGCATACACAGTGGGTCCCCTGGGCCGACATTGAGAACCACTGTGGTAGAAGAATTGCTCAATGAGTGAGATGGAAATCAGTCTTTGCTGTAATTTAGGAATATTGGTAATATTGTACATGTTTGTAATGTACCAGTGTTCCAATTAAAGTGAATTAAATGAATTTTTTTTTGTTGTAAAATGTGTACTTTTTTTTTCTTTACATGGCTAGTTGCAAATCGACTGTTTAACAAATATAGCCAGGTTGATATTGAGCAAAATATTAGATATTGAGCAAGGTGTTCTTGGGGATTAAAGCTGTATGTCGCTACAACGTACTTCTGTGAATTGGATTCCTATGAGTGCCTGTATTTGTCATTAGGATAATGAGTGCCTGTATTTGTTGTTAGGCCATATTGTCATGACTTTTTTTTTCTTTATTTAAATGGTGTCCCTCTGACGCACTCCTGCAGTAATCTGCTGATTAACTTCACTGTGGCTCTAGTGTTAAATAGCCTATTTATCATACTGGTGGCTGTATGAAACCATGAGATGTAGAACGTGGGCTCATTTTAAAGGTGAATAAACAGTTAATGACCCTGGCGGAAATATTTATGTAGGCTAGGGACATGTACATACTGTGTGCTTTTTTATTATTAGAAAAACCAGTCAGACAACAGTCAGACTTTGGTTCATCTTAGCGACTGATATTATCATCATTGTTATTACTTTGTCAACCTTTTTGTTAAAAAATTGCCATGGCGGAAACTAAGAAATGATTAAATCTTTACAGGAAAATTTTAAAGCACTGTAGACTTTTATGCAGGAATTGTACGTATTGTTCTTTAATGCCTATACTATTAGTTTTGTGATTTATGAATACATGAATGTGACTTGGCCAAAAAAAAAAATTCAGTCAAGATTTTTTTTTTTTTTTCCTTTAATCACAGCAAGAGTCATTGCATTCTGTGCTACTGAGATGTAATGGGTAAAGCACATACTGAATTCAGTGAAATAGATGATTTCTAAGAGCCAGCAGATGCTGAATGAATGAAGACTAACTATTTCTGTGAATTCAGTATGTGCTTCATACTGATCTGGATATTGTGTCTTTGATTATTCAAAAAAAAGTGTGTGATGGAGTATGAAAATAGTGGTGTTTTTTTCCCTGTAAATATATCTAAATGGAAGTTAAATGTAAGAATAAATTGCAATATGTGATTTGTGAATTTTAATCATGGCTAACTAACTATACATGATCTCTTGAAATTACAAAATGTGTATCTGTGCCATGACCTTGTATTGAGAGACTTATCTTTTCCAGATACTCAATTTGTGACTGCTGTAGTGAAGGTAAGTGGAAGTTATTGATGAATGCGGTGTGGCTTACCCTTCTGTATTCGTAAAGGCAAGCAAGGTTGAGAGTTGTAGAGGCAAAAGTGTTGCTGCTGTTTTGTAACACTGTTGTAATGTGGTTGGTGAAATATCAAATATCTGAAAAATTTATTTATGGGAAATATGCAATAGATTGGACTCAGTGGAGTATTTATAACAAGAAGAACATCAGGTATTCTTCATGCTCTTGAATACCTAATTTATACTGATGGTGTTGGTGTGTTTCCTGTTTTACCAATAAGATCATCTCACATTTCACATCCTATAACTGAAAAGGATTGAACATGTGGTCAGTGTCTTGAAGTTTATCTCAGTAGTAAGATTTGCTTATTTGTGCAGAACTTTCATGATGATGTATGATAATGTGAAACGTCAGTATAATGTAGAAGACATTTTAAATATCAGTCCGTAGTCTTTCTCATAGTAAGGAGTCGGACTGCAGGATTTTATTCAGTATGTGTACAAATATTGTACAGAGTTAGAATTTGAATATGTGGTATGAATAAAATGAAATATTTGATGTCTAAGTAACAGCGGTTGGTGTTTGAGAATCTTTATGACTAAATATGTTCATTATCTTCAATATATGTCTGTTTATTAGACTGTTCAAAATGAAATGATGCAATATAATGGAGTTTGAAATAGTTTAGCAGTAGTGGTATGTTAAGAGTTGACTGTTTCTCATGTGTTCTCTGTGTATGTTATAGATGCCACGGCCCAGCTGAAGATCCCAGGTCAGCCAAGCGAAGGTTGGCTGACCTGGGATCTGCTCCAGAGGACCATGGGTCCACTGCCGAGGTTATACTTCCTTGTGGAAGAAGACAGCAAAACCAAGCTTGTCAGGGGTTGGGCCACCTCCCTATCCCAAGGCCAAACAGACTTTTTCAAACTCTTTCCAAACAGATTTGTTGCACAACTTTTCAGCTCACCTGTGTCGAACAAACTCTCATGATTCTCTAACAAACTCACTGTTCCATGTACATATTTTAATAGCAGCAGAGGTCATGCTATCTGTGTGACAAATAAAATCTGAAGTTGCTGCCCTCAAACTCTGAATGAGTTTCAGTTCTCTCCATATAATAATCCCTAATGCTGGCAACCATGAGTGCTGTATCCCTCCCCAAATATCAGATGGGGGAAGAGGACAAACCAGTGACAAAGTCCATGTGCGACCAGGGCCTCCGAGGGACCAGAAGAGGGCGCAACAGGCCAGCCGGAGAACTGTTGGAGGGTTTGTTCCGGGCGCAGACCGAGCAGGCAGAGACAAAACTATGGACGTCCTCCTTCATGTCAGGCCACCAGAAGCGTTGTTTAAGCAGAGCCATGGTGCGTCTTAATCCGGGATGACAGGCCAGCTTGGAGGAGTGTCCCCAGTGCAGCACCTGAGAACGAACACACTGGGGAACGAACAAACAGTTAGTAGGACAGGCACTGGGGGCAGACTCACCACCAAGAGCGGTGCGGACCACTGACTCAATGTCCCACTGGGCAGCTGCAATCCAGCAGCATTCAGGCAGGATGTGACCCCTTTGAGGAGAGCATTCTGATGAGGCGTGGAGACGTGACAGGGCATCTGGTTTAGCATTCTTTGAACCCGGGCGATAGGAGAGAGAGAAGTTGAATCGGGCAAAAAACAAGGACCAGCGAGCCTGACAAGAATTTAGCTGTTTGGCAGAATGAAGATACTCCAGATTCTTATGGTCCGTCCACACCAGGAATGGATCCTTCGTCCCCTCCAGCCAGTGCCTCCATTTCTCCAATGCCAGTTTGACGGCTAGGAGCTCCCGTTCACCGATGTCATAATTGCGTTCTGCGGGCGACAGTCTGTGTGAAAAGAATGCACATGGGTGAAGCTTGTCATCCTGAGGGGACACCTGAGAAAGGACCGCCCCCACCCCCACATCTGAGGCATCCACCTCCACCACAAACTGACGGGCAGGATCGAGTTGGACTAAAATCGGAGCAGAAGTGAAGCGCCGCTTGAGTTCCTGGAATGCCACCTCCGCCGCCTGGGACAAGGAGAACCTAGTGGTGGATGAAGTGAGAGAGGTCAATGGAGCTGCACCCATACTGTAATTCCTGATAAACCTCCGGTAGAAGCTGGCAAATCCCAGGAACCTCTGAAAGTCTCTGCGGGATGTAGGTCGAGGCCAGTCCACCACAGCTTGGACCTTCTTGACATCCATCTGGACACCCTGTGCTGAAGTCACATACCCCAGGAAGGACACAGTGTCCTTGTGAAAATCACATTTCTCTGCCTTGATGAACAAGTTGTTCTCCAGGAGTCTCTGCCGGACATGGCGGACGTGACAGTAGTGTTCAGCAGGGGACCGGGAGAACACCAGTATATCGTCTAGGTACACGTAGACAAAACACCCCATCATGTTGTGCAGAACATCATTCACCAACGCCTGGAAGACAGATGGGGAATTAGTAAGGCCAAACGGCATAACCAGATATTCATAATGACCAGTGGGTGTGTTAAATGCCGTCTTCCACTCATCGCCCTCTCGGATCCGGACCAGGTGATAGGCATTGCGCAGGTCAAGCTTGGTGAAGACAGATGCACCCTGCAGAGACTCAAAAGCTGTAGACATTAATGGCTGAGGATAACAATTCTTGACAGTGATACTATTAAGACCCCGGTAGTCGATGCAGGGGCGCAGTGATCCATCCTTCTTCCCCCCGAAGAAAAACCCTGCCCCCGCCCGGGACGATGAGGGGCGGATGATACCTGCTGCCAGGGAGTCCTGAATGTACTTCTCCATGGCCTGCGTCTCAGAGGGTGACAGAGAGAAAAGGTGGCCTCTGGGAGGCATGGTCCCTGGCAGCAGTTCTATGGCGCAGTCATACGGCCGACGGGGAGGCAAAGAGGCGGCTCAGGATTTGCTGAACACCCCTCTCAGTTCCATGTATTCCGGGGGGACGTTAGACAGGTCAGGGAGCTCCTCAGGGGTCTGGCGGTTAGTTGGAACAGGGACCTGGGCATCTCAGAGACAGTGATTAAGGCAGTAGGCACTCCATTACCCTGTTGTTAGCCCAGTCCACGCACAGGTTGTGCTGGCTAAACCAAGGATGTCCTAGCACAATGGAAGCCTGCGGGGTATCAAGTATGTACAAGGTGAGTTCCTCCCTGTGGCTGCCTGACATGAGCAGACTCACCGGTGGCATCACATGGGTGATGCGGGTAAGGGATCTCCCTGTGATGGCGAGGACCTCCTGTGCCGTCTGAAGCGGGACTCATGGGAGGTGGAGCTGGGCAACCAGGGAGGCATCAATGAAGTTTCCATCGGCTCCAGAATCGATCAGGACAGAGGCCACCTGGGAGATTCCGTTACAAACACTCTCCTCATCTCTTCACAGAAGGCGGGGAATGTGGAGCAGACGGGTGAGCGAGCATCCCAGATGGCCGTACCCCATTCTCTGGCCCGGGCAGAGAGGAGCATGATGACGTAAGCAATCCTCGCTCTGTCAGTGGGGAAAGTGGAGGGCTGTAGCTCAAAGACCAGGGAGCACTGAGAGAGGAATGAGTGGCAGCTCCCCGGCTCACCCGCGTAGGTCTCAGGAGGCGGCAACTGGGGTTCTCTCTCGGGCAGGGAAGTGACCGGCAGGGTCGGGGGAACAGTGTCAGTGGGAGCTGTTTGAGTCTGTTGGAGCTGTTGAAGCTGGGCGAACAGGTTGTTAATACTGACAGCTAAACTCTTCAGGGTCGCGTTAACAGCTGGGACTGGTGCCTGCCGAGAGCAACCTCTTGCTGGTCCAAAACTGCTTGATACTGGCTGCTGTCTGCTGGGTCCATTTCTGGCAAGTTCATACAGTCATGAATCAGAGGGACCCAAGCGCAGACGGAGATACGTAATAAACAGGTTTTATTAAGCAGCCAAAAGCACAGTCCACAAATCCAAAATCAAAGTCGTTAATCAAGCAGAGGTCAAAACCAGAGAGACAAAGTCAGTCAGGCAAAGGTACAAAAACAGAATCCAGGGTGGTAGTCAAAAACAGGCAAAGAGTTTGTAAAAAGGCAGGCTCAGCAAAGGTACAAAATCACAAGGCAAAGAATCAAAAACCAAAAAACAGACAGGGTAACAACAGGCAGGCAGAACAGGAACAGAAAGGCTCGTAGCGCAACAGGTAACAACACAGACGAACTCGCAACTGACAAAAGACAAGGTGGGGTATACATACACAGACTAACAAGCAATGAGACACAGGTGTAACAGCAGGGCAGGTGAAACACATGATAATCAACAGAGAAGGGAACAAGGTGGGCGGGGAAAACAAAACGAAAACAAAAGCACATGGACCGGGAAAGGAAAACAAAACACGGAAACAATCGAACAAAACTGACAATAACAGAAACAATAACCCCGATCACATCACATTACTGACACAAGGAGACAAAGATTGTGTAATTCTGATTTCACAATAAACTTTGCTGATTGTTACACTGGATTTGTTTCTGTTGATGAGTAACACCATGCTGTATGTGATATTGCCATGCCATTTGTGTAGCATTACAACAGACACTGCTGAGTAATGATGCATGCCTCTTAACCATTTGTGCTAATACATGTGCTATTGTGAAAGAGGGATCATGGTTTGCACTGATTGATTCACATGTTAACAGAATTGTTGACCCAAAATGACAGGAGGCAAGTTTTGTAGCTTATTTCAGCTCTGTTTAATCTCTGTACAGCTACGTTTTTGACCTGGCACAGTCATTTGGGGTAAGTACACCACGATTTGAGATAACTGGAGTTGAAGCGGTCATGATTGATGTCAACGCAGAGGTTCTTGGAATGCTGAATGATGCAGGTACATCTTCCAGCTACATGGTCAACACAGTGAGCTCTGAGTGCAGCCGTCCACTTGATAGTGATGTCATGAAAGGTAATGTGCATGTACAGCAGGCAGTTGGAAGTGGATTGAACAAGCCAACTACAGTTGAAGTGACTATTGGTAATGGCACAAAAGATTCTGTGCAGGTGAAGTCAAGAGGAAAATGCCACTTCTAATGTAGATCTAAGCAGTAGAGCAGTCTACAGTGAGGTTTTGAAACATAAGCCCAAGGTGTGTGAAGATGTCTTTTGTATTGGTGTTGCCAAATAAAATGTTAACATGTCTGAGGTATATTCTGCTGGCACTGACATGAATGCAAGCCAACACAATGCACCAAGGGAAAAACACAGCCGATGCCATACTGTCTTAGAACCTACAGCTTCTGTGCATCAAAATGCCTCTTACCCGCTGTAAACTGGACAAGTGTTAATTCAGTAATTCATTGTGTAATAATACAACTACTGAAGCTAAGAGAAGTGACCACCTTAAATGAGGGTATTAACCGTTCAAATCTTGTGATTGAGTGAAATGACTGAGCAGTGTCTCACCATAATGCAGATGAAGTGATGCTGGTGAAAGAATCTGAGCACATGTTTCCTGTTCTCTCCTTTGACAGTCCAGCAGCAGAAAAGACTTTGCTCAAAGCTGAATGCTGTACACTATGCAAATGATGACATTGATACCATCGAAGCAATTCCAATGGATGATCCATGTGAGATAAATATTATTGTGAGTGACGGTAACTGCTTTTTTAGAGCTATATCATTTACAATCAGCGGAAGAGAAAATAATCATAGAAAAATCAGTCTTGTGGTGGTTAAGCATATTGAGAAGAATTCATCCAAGTACATACATCATCTCAGACATGGGTGTTCTTATGTTGACGATTATGTGAACACATCACAAATGAAATATGTTGGAAGCTGGGCAACTGAGGTAGAAATTCAGGCAGCTGCAGATCTACTTGGTGTACATTTTTTACATACAGTCATAACAAGTGGTTGAAATATTGTACATCTAATTTTCTTGCATCAAATAGAAAGAGCAATGAGGGAAGAGTGATTTACCTGAAACACTATAATGAATGTCATTATGAAGTTGTGACGTGTCAAAAGGAGAGATGTTGAGACTTGCGCTAATTTGTGCAGTAAATCACTGCATAATACAATACCTTGCCATGCTTCATCTAGTCAACGTAAACTTGAATGACAAAAGGCACAGTATAAAACAATACAGACCTTTGAAATGAAAAAGTCCAAAAGAGAGTTGAAAAATACCATCAGGTTGAGCATTCCAAAGAATCTGTGAAAAAGACTGGCATTTTGAAATATGCTAGTGATGAACAATACCAAGCAAATGTCAAAAAACACAGTGTTAAAAAATATGCCACTGACGACCAACACAGAGCAAAGGTCAGAGAGCACAGTGTTGTGAAAAACGCCACTGATAACCAACACAGAGTAAAGGTCATACAGTACAATGTTGTTAAATACGCCATTGATGACCAACTCAGAGCAACTGTGAGACAGTATAATATTGATAAGTACAGAAATAATGTTTCTTATGCTAACAAAATTAAAATGAGGATTATGGAGAGAAGAACTGAATCAGTTCATAAAAGGCAAGAAGAACTGAATCAGTTCGTAAAAGGCAAGAAATGGAGCAGTGGTCCAGAATATGTGTGTTCAGTATGTCATCGTTAACGGTTTAAACATCAAGTAATGACATGCAACAAAGAACAATATTTAAAAAGAGGAAATGTGGTTGCCAAAAAGTGCATAACAGAAACATACCTTCACAAATGCAGACACTTGTATATCTGACTGCAGTTTCAAAAAAGGCCCGACTAGTGTACTATGGATTTTTTGCACCTGTCACAGAAGGCTTCTTGATGGGAGAATGCCTGGGGAAAGTGAACCCTTTGGACCCTATCCCACCACAGTTGAACAGTTTAAACTCACTTGAGCAACACTTAATCGCAAAACACATTCCATTTTTGAAAATGCTTGCCTTACCAAAAGGAGGACAAAATGGCATACATGGACCTGTCACATGTATTCCATCAAACATTACAGAAGTAGCAGATGTACTTCCAAGATCTGAAAGTCATGATTTTATGATCTGTGTCAAACTGAAGAGAAAGATAACTTACAAAGGGCATTATTAATATCAATATGTACACACTGACAAAATACAAGGTGCTTTGTTATATTAAAGGAACACAACAAATGATATGGAGATGTACAGTTTAACAATGAATGATTAATCCAATCAAAATTGAGGAAGAATTCAATGAGCATGCTGATGACACATGTGAGCGTATTTCTGTTGACAAAGAGGAATTTAATGAGCAAGAAACAAATGATGAAAACATTGATGAATCACTACATGACAGACAGCAACAGACAGCATGGTATGTTCATGAACACATTTACAACCTGTTGATATTGCATGAGAGGTACTGGATTAGCACTTTGATGGCATTATGTCTGTGGCCCCCTGCAGAACAAAACAATCCAGTGAGAATCTTAATGGATGAAACTAATGAAGCCAAATGTTTCCCAGTTCTTTTCCCAAAAGGAACAGGTACTTTTCATAATGAAAGGCAAGAGAAGTTGACACTGAGTAGATGTTTGAACACACGAATACTCAATGCAGATGGAAGATTTGCAAAGAACTTGGACTGCATTTTGTATGGACAATATTTATCAGAGATTAATCAAGTTGTGTCCAATGTATATTGCATGGAGGAAAGGTTATGACACGGGGCAGAATGAACATTACCTCAGAAATGCTGACAAGCAAAGATTGTCTTCAAAGGATTTTAAATCTTGATGAGGGGTATAAATACTCCTGTTTTTTGGCAAAGTGTACAAAAAGATCTATTCGCTATGGTCAGACGGCTGGGTATCCCAGCATGGTTTTGCTCTTTTTCGTCAGCTGATATGCAATGGAAAGAAATGATGGAGAGTATTCTAAGACAAGAAGGCCGAGACATGAGTACTGATGATTTGGACTGGTCAGAGAGGTGTGGCATACTGAAAAGAAATCCTGTAACTGCTGCCAGAATGTTTGATCACCGATTCCATTGTTTTCTAAAAGATGTGATCATGCCACCAGTGCAACCAATTGGTCAAATTATAGACTACTTTCACAGAGTGGAATTTCAGCAACAGGGTTCACCTCATACTCATTGCCTGTTCTGGGTGGAAGATGCACCTCAAGTTGAAAAAGATGATGACCATGACATCATTTGTTGACCGCTGTGTAACGTGAGTTGCCACCTGTTGATGATACAGAAATGCATGAAAGTGTCTAGTGTGCAACAACACAACAAAAACCATTCAAAGACATGCAAAAAAAGGGAACAAACTGCAGACTCAACTTCTCACGCCCACCATCTGAAAACACTTTTATCACGAAAATTAAAGATGCTGAAGAACAAGCTAAGCAAAATTCTGATAAAGAATGTGGTCACAAAGAAAATCATGGAAAAGATAAGAATACTAATGATGGCCCACCTATGACAAAAGATCTAGCAGAAGCAATTATGAAAAGACTAAGGGAGGTTTTGACAAATGCTGACATAAACTTTGATTCAGTTGAATCTTTGTTTTCTTCTATTGGTGTATGTTATCAAAAAAACAAGCGTTGTTTTAAAAAGAAAAGCCAGTGACATTTGGGTAAATCAATACAACAGAGGGTTTTTGTGGAGCTGGAATGCAAACATGGAAATTCAATATGTTGTTGATGCATACTCTTGTATAATTTACATCATCTCTGACATTTCAACAGCAGAGAGAGAAATCGGATTTCTGCTGGGTCATGCACAAAAAGAGTCATCAAATCAAGGCAATCTTGATGCTAAACGAGCGTTAAAAAAACTTGGCAGCGTCTTTCTTCATAATAGTGAAGTTTCTGCACAAGAGACAAACATGAGGCTAAAAGAGGGTTCTTGAAAGGTACAGTTTATCTTCCACTCAGTGTTATTCGAAAGCACAGTGAATGTGGTGACATTGACAGAAAAAACATATGGATGAAGAGCATCATAGACAACCACAAAGGGAGACCAAAGACAAAGGAATTTGCTGAAATGTGTTTGGCAAGCTTTACATCTGAGTATAGAATATTGTCAAAATCTGAGAGGTCAACGCCTGTAGGAGCCTAAATTTAAGTTAAATGGAATTTGGCATATATATATATATATATATATATATATATATATATATATATATATATATATATATATATATATAGTTTTGTCTTGAACAAGAGGTTGTTAGCAATGTCTTCTTTAGTTAATTCTTTAGAACTCTTATTGAATAGAGAACTTTTAATTTGAAAATTAGACTCTTATTTTGTATTTAAGTAAAATGGCTTCTCAGTTCAGTTGGACAATGGAGTTGAACGTAGAAGGCACTGAAAGCCTAAAATTCTTTACCATCGTTATTGTCGTCGTTACTGTCTTTATCATCGTATTTGATTTAAAGTTTGGAATTTAGGAAAGAAACTGGAAACTGGAGATATTTTTACTTTATTATTTTCATTATTAACCATCAAACACCCTTTTGGATTATTCTGTTGCTTGCCTGCTACCTTGTTTGCCCACTTGCTACCCTGCCCGCCTGCTTGCTACCTGCCTGCCTGCTTACTACCCTGCCTGCCTGCCTGCCTGCATGTCCTGTCCTGCCGAGTACCAGCTATGCCTACCCGCCTTGCCCGTCTACACCTGCCCGGATAACAAGGTACCGCAACAACCCCTTAATGACCACGCGTAAAGAACCTGACAGTGCCTATATGTGGCTATGAAATGGAAATTTGGAATTTGGAATTAACGCCACTAAAACGCCAAATAGTATAAAATTGGAAAATGGACTAGGATTTGTAAGGAAAAGGTCACGTACTGATGTTGCAGTTGTACAATATGCTCGTTTTTCACCAACCAAAAACCTTTTTTCCTCATTATGTTAACTGTCAAACTGTCCTGACTCAAACAGGAAAATATTTGAGAAAGAAGCTGATGACATAGAAAAAGTTCAACAAGATCTGGAAATGAATGGTCTGATGGAAGATGCTTGGGCACAAATTTGTCCAGAAAATGAACTGGAACAGTTAGAGGATATTGAGAGCATGACAGCTCAAAGTGCAGATGCTGACGAAAGTGATGAAAACATACCAGATCTTTAACCAAATAAAGATAAAACTTGCACAATTGATCATAACCCCTATGGAATGTGAAAGGAGGATGCAATGCTCTGGCTCGGTTCACTGAATGAAAGACAGTCTCAGGTTTTTTACACAATTCGTTCCTGGTGTTTACAGAGAACATGTGGTGAAAACCCTGACCTATTTCATGTGCTTGTATCTAGCAGTGCTGAAACTGGTAAATCTCACTTAATAAAGGCATATTATGAAGCATCCCGTATTCTATCACAGATGTCAGACAACCCTGATGAGACATGTGTTATTAACACCTCCAGCTGGTGTTGCCGCTTATAATATTAATGCCTCAACTATTCACAATTGCTTTTTAATTGGAACAGATGCAGCATTACCTTATCAACCACTCAGGGAGGAAAAAATCTATTCTTTGAGAGCAAAGCTGGGAAACATCCAAATATTAATTATTGATGAAATATCAATGGTTGATCATAAAATCCTTGCATATATTCACAGCAGACTGAAACAGATTAAACAGACAGGTGATTACTATCCTTTTGGAAAAGTTTCTATAATTGCTGTTGGGGATTTTTATCAGTTGGCTTCAGTGAAAGGAAAACCTCTATATTCTGAGCCAAAAGGTGTCAATTTACCTAATCTAACCAATATTGTTTGACAGAAAGATGCACAGTTTGCACAATTACTGAATCACATTAGGAAGCACAAAAAAATCCTTTACAAGACCAAGATGCTACTGCACTAAAGCAATGTGAGACAGGTGAAGGAGAAGAGAGTACTGACAATCACATTTATGCAACTAACCATGAGGTTGATGATCATAACTTTAAGATGTTGCATAAAGTATGCCCTGATGTCATTTCCATTGAAGCTCAGGATTTTGAAAGGATTGCTAAAACTGGTAGATTGGAAAGAAACAATGGCCCTATACCAAAGTTTTTAATGTTTGGAAAGATCACTCATGCTTGGTGTACATGCACGTGTAATGCTACTGAAAAACATTGATGTTTTAGATGGACTTATAAATGGGGTATTTGGCACTGTTTCTAAAACATGTTATGAAGATGATGAAGCTTTTCCATCATGGATATATGTTACCTTTGATGATGAAAAGGTTGGTACAACATTAAGAGCCAAGAAGCGATCTTCAGAACCTGGACTGCAAACGGTGACCCCCATTGAGGCAGATGAGGAACGAGTGACAAATAGTGGTGGTATAAGGCATCAATTTCCTTAGAAATGATCTTGGGCTTGCACTGTGCACAAAGTGCAGGGTTTAAAAGTGGAAAAGGCTGTCGTCTCATTCGAAAAGATCATTGCTTCTGAACAAGCATATGTGGCATTGACTAGTGTGCATCTTTGAAAGGACTTGTAATAGAAGATTTTAAGCAAACAGCTATATATGCAAAGGACACAATTGAAAAGTCAAAGGAAGACATGCCTGCATTCATCAAACTTTTAAATAAAGTCCCAGAGCCATCACACAAGATCATTTTACACAATGCTCAAGGACTCGTATCACATGTTGAAGATATTAGACGTGACTTAAGGTATATGGAGGCAGACGTCATTTGTGTGACAGAAACATGGCTAAAACATGAACATTCCATTAAGGAAACTCATCTGACAGGTTTTTTTTTTATTTCACAGCAAACCTAGATGTCTTGCATATGACGAGAGTGAACAAATACTTGCTGAACTAAAAGAAAAGCAGCATGGTGATGTTGGTGTGTACTACAAAGAAGGCACTGATTGTAGTGTAATTGATTTGCCATGTATTAACATTAAATGTCTGATGTTTACTATTGATCCTCTGAAAACAGTTGTGGCCGTTTTCTATAGACCACCATCATACGTGCTTTCTGTATTCCGCCATAAGATGATAGCTTTGATTGATCTCATGAATACATTTACAGGATGTAAGATAATCATGGGTGATTTTAATGAAAATCTGTTTATCACATCCTCTGTTCAGAAGGTTATGCAGCAATATGGATTCGCTCAACTTGTAAAAGATGCAACGACTGAAAATGGCACATTAATTGATCACAAAAATATTAAAGATATTATGGCTGATTGCATTAATTTTGATATAATTCCAATGTATTTTAGCTGCCATGAATGTTTTTCTGTAAAGTGGGCCAGACAACAATATTTGTGAATATGTTTTTGCAGTTGGTATAGTATGATCATCCACTAATTTGGGGGGAGAGGGATACAGGGGTACACAAGGCATGGATGGCACCTGTGGGTGTACACTACTCTACCAAAAGTATTGGGACACCTGTAGTTCAGTGCAAAACATGGTTTTATTTAATTTATTTATTTACCTTTTAATACCACCTTTGGCCTGCATAACCATGTTACTGTAGTTTCTGATAACATGAAAGTGTTATCAGAACACTTTCATGTTATCAGATGCAATGATGATAACATCTGATAACATAACTGTTCTGCCATTGCTATCTTGAAACCATGCACATACAGTGCATGCTTTGTGACACGGCATTATTATGCTGAAACATGTAGGGGCCTGGTCCATAGAACTGCCAAAATGAAGGATAGATATGATTGTCCAGTTGCAAGAGGTGACATTCAGTACTTAAATTCATCCTAAATGGCATCCTACAGTCACCCCATGTGAAAGTCTGTTATCTCATTGCCTTGTGAAATTTACTACTGTCTTAATTTGTAATAGCAAATTTAACCAACCAATGTCCCAAAACTTTGGGTAGGTTAGCGTATATGGGTAAAAATGAGTGATACTGTGAATTTCTTACATTAGCAACATCTGCCTGAAACGGAAAAGCAAATAAAAAAATGCTACTAATCGCATATGATTACATTGTCTTCATATGATCTGTTTATTGAAAGGTGATGAATGTAAAACACCAAGCAGTTTATTTCTTGAATGTGTATAAAATGTTACAATAATACAGTGCACATAGTGTCTTTATGATGTGGCGGGGCAAGAGGCCCCCACCCAGCGCCGCACTGCCTGCAAACGGTCATCTCAAACCGCCACTGGGAAAACACGATCAGCACGCAGGACAGCGCCGGGCGTGCAGCTGAAGCAGCAGGACCCTGGAGAGCAGCGTTGGGCAGCAGATGCTTAGGGCGTTAGCTGAGTCCAGCATAGCACAACGGCGGACCGCCCAGGTCATGGCGGAGCAGATGGCCCTGTTACCGGAGGCAGTCCATTACCGTGGGGCTGGAGCCACACCATTGCCCACCCCCTCCCACAAAGCCCGGGAGGTTCTGATGAAGATGGCCGAATCAGACGTCGTCGAGGCGTATCTCCAGACCTTTGAGCGGGTGGCCCAACAGGAGATGTGGGACCCACGGGAGTGGGCAGACCTGCTTGCCCCCTTTCTGACCGGGCAAGCCCAACAAGCCTACCATGATCTGGGGCCCCTCGAGGCCCGGGATTATGGGCGCCTCAAGCGGGAAATCCTGGCCAGGGCTGGGGTGACCACCTCCACCGCAGCGCAGTAGTCACCTCCTGGGGGTATCAGCGAGGAAAAGCAGCCCGAGCGCAGATCGCCACCCTCAACCGACTGGTCTCCCGATGACTCCAACCTGAACACCTAACCACCTTGGAGATCGTCGAAAGAGTGGCGGTGGACCGTTTCCTGAGGGGCCTTCCCTACGTCCTCCAGAAAGCAGTGGGAAAACACGTGTTCTGATCCCAGGAAGATCGGGCTGGGGTGGTCGCTGAGCTGCCCATGCCAGTTGTGTTGGGCCCGAAATTTCCCGGGGTTCAAGAGGCTAATCCAGGCCGCCAGAGGACCCCCGGGAAAAGGAGCAACATGGAGCCGCCAGAAGCTGGGAGCAAGGCCCTGGCGGGAGAACCAACGGCACCTGTCCACTGGCCCCAAGGAAGCCTGGATCAGCCGCTGCCCGGGGGAAGAGGAGGAGGCCGACATGGAAGGTGAGCATATACCACCATTAACTGAGTCTGATCTCATCTTCCAGGGGGCCCACCTGGGCCCAGGTCCAGGTAATCGAGGGGAAAATCCAGGGACAGGGGGAGCTAGTGGACCGCTACTTCTCCGTCCAGGGTGGACTCCTTTATTTCAACGTGCAGCGCCGGGGAGAGATGCGGGAGCTCTTGGTGGTGCCACAGGACCGTATCTCCACCATCCTACACCTGGACCACACTCACCTGTTGGGAGCTCACCTGGCCTTCGAGAAGACCTAGGAGAGAGTTAGAGACTGGTTCCACTGGCCAGGGATGTACAGGGCGGTGAAGGACTACCGCGAGGCCTGTGCCACCTGCCAGGTAACTTCCCCCTGTTTGCCACCCCCTGCACCCTTAATCCCTCTCCCTGTTATAGAGACTCCCTTTGAGCGCCTGGGCATGGACCTGGTAGGACCCCTTCCTAAGTCAGCGCGTGGACACTAATACATCCTGGATTACGCTACCCGCTACCCGGAGGCGGTACCCCTACGGACGCCCACCTCCAAGAACATCGCTCGAGAGCTGGTGCACCTGTTCAGCTGGGTGGGGATCCCCAAGGAAATCCTGATGGATCCGGGGACCACCTTCATGTCCAAGGTAATGGCAGACCTGTGTCGCCTACTGCGTGTTTCCCAGATCCAAACATCAGTATACTATCTTCAAACTGATGGGCTGGTCGAGCGCTTCAACCAGACACTGAAGCAGATGATCCGGAAGGTCGTGGCGGCGGACGGCGCTGACTGGGATCGGGTACTCCCCTATGTGCTCTTTGCTATTCGTGAGGTCCCGCAGCCTTCCACAGGTTTCTCCCCCTTCGAGCTGCTGTATGGGCGAAGACCCCGAGGACTGCTGGACATTGCCTGAGAAACCTGGGAAAAGCAGCCTTCCCCCCACCGCAGCCTGGTGGAGCACGTGGAAGCCATGCGGGAGCGTATTGCCCACATCATGCCCTTGGTGCGAGAGCACATGGTTGAGGCCCAGAGTGCCCAGCAGCGAGCCTACAACCGGCCCAGGCAGCCCTGAGAGTTCCGGCCGGGTGAGCGGGTCCTAGTCCTCATCCCCACTCTCGAGAACAGGTTCCTGGCTACCTGGCAGGGGCCTTACACCATCTGGGAGCGCGTAGGGCCGGTCAACTACCGTGTCGACTAGCCCGGCCGAAGAAAACCGCAGCAGGTGTACCACGTCAACCTGTTAAAGAAGTGGGTGGCAGGTCCCACGGAGGCTGGGACCGCTCTATGCACCACAAAGGAGGTCAGTCCGGCCCCAAGAGAACTGGTACGCATCTGTGCTGACCTGAGCCCTCACCAACGGCAAGAGGTAAGAGAGCTCATTGACTAATATTGGCAGGTGTTCTCTGCCTCCCCAGGTTGCACCGACGTGGTCGAACACCACATCCGGACTCCGAGGAACACTGTGGTGAACCTGCGGCCTTACCGTATTCCTGAGGCGTGAAAGGCGGCTGTTGTGGAAGAGATTGAGTGGATGCAGCAGACAGGAGTCATCGAGGAGGCATGCAGCCCCTGGTTGAGCCCCATCGTGCTGGTGCCGAAAACCTAATGGCTCCCTTCGGTTCGGCAACGACTTCAGGCGGCTGAGCGCGGTGTCAGAGTTTGATGCCTACCCCATGCCCCGAGCGGATGAGCTGATTGAACGGCTGGGTGAGTCAAGGTTCATAACCACGCTTGATTTAACCAAGGGTTATTGGCAGGTTCCCCTCGCTCCCACAGACCGTGAGAAGACGGCATTTGCCAGTCAGTACCAGTGCCGAGTACTTCTGTTCAGGCTTCATGGGGCTCCCGCTACGTTCCAGTGCCTGATGGATGTGATACTCCGGTCTCACCAGCGCTATGCGGCATCTACATCAACGACGTGGTCATCCACTCCCGCTCCTGGTCCAAGCATCTCACCATGGTCAGTGCGGTGTTGGGGGCCCTTTGTTGTGCAGGCTTAACGGCTAATCCTGCCAAGTGAAGGTGGTAAGGGAGTGGCCACAGCCCCTCACCAAAACACAGGTACGTGCTTTTCTCGGTTTGGCCGGATATTACTGTCGTTTCATCCCTCATTTCTCCACAGTGGCTGCGCTCCTGATGAACCTAACCCGGAAGGGGTCGCCTGAGAAGGTACCGTGGGGCCCAGCCGAGGAGACTGCCTTTCATGACCTGAAGGCGGCGTTGTGTTCCGATCTTGTCCTCCACACACCTGACTTCGACCGTCCCTTTGTGGTCCAGACGGATGCCTCGGAGTCCGGGTTGGGAGCTGTCCTGTCCCAGATGTACGGCGATGAGGAACACCCGGTACTCTTTCTGAGCCGTAAGTTGTGCCCCAGTGAGTCCAGGTATGCTGCTGTTGAGTGGGAGGCCCTAGCTATCAAATGGGCCATTAGCTCACTGCAGTACTACCTCCTCGGGCATCAATTCACACTGGTGACTGATCATGCTCCCTTACAGTGGATGGAACATGCCATGGCTGCATGCCCTCTGGGCCACTGCGTCCTGTTCCAGTGGCGGTTTGCTAAGGGGACGGGGGAGTGTGGCGGGGCAAGAGGCCCCCACCCAGTGCCTCACTGCCTGCAAACGGTCATCTCAAACTGCCACTGGGAAAACACGATCAGCACGCAGGACAGTGCCGGGCATGCAGCCGAAGCAGCAGGAGCCTGGAGAGCGGCGTCGGGCTGCAGACAGCCACAAACGAGGCACACCTGCAGCCCTCAGCAATCAGCCCAGCTGCCGCTACTCCAGGGTGATTGCGGGACTACGTCGCCGCGGTGCCATGCTCGGGGAGATATTCTGTCTCCGCTCTCGGGGCACTAACTGGCTGTGTTTTTTGCTCTCCATAGACTCTGGCTAACTGAAAGGAGGACGAGTGTTGCAGAAGGAGATTGCCTGCCTGCCAGCCCTTCGCCACTGTTTGTGTATTCACTGCTAGTTTGTTTGTTTTTTTGTCGCAGCTGTGTTTTTGCTGCAGTGCTGTATTATTTTGTGGATGCCTTATTAAAACAGGCTTCGTGCCTGACAAAGTAATTCGCTCTAGTGCTTGTGCTTCATTGTGCCGTCCCACCTTGCTGATCCTCCCCGTTCAGCGTCACAATGAGTTAATGTGTGTGTATCAAGTGACTACGAACTATGACTAATTTAACTGACCTTGATATTGTACATTTGTATATAAATGTTCAAACAGAACCCACTTTCACACCTATAGATTTATGTGTGCTTCACAAATTTACATGTTTTTTCATCATAAACCAATGAATGTTTGTACAAATGTATGTATTTTGGATGTTGTGTCAGCTGTGCAGGTCATTTAGTTAGGTGTGTAAATATGTATGTGCATATATAAATATTTCTCATTTAAATGTTAAGCTACATGTTTACTCTGAATGAGGCAGGCAAATCTACAAGTTTCACTACAATTGTAGTCCTTTATTGTATACTAAATAGCAATTTATGTTGGCTTAACATGCCATTGATGATGAAACAAGTAATATGATGACATCAGCTGATGAAACAGAATATATATCATGTCTGTTAGCAAGTTGGAAGACGGAACACTGTGACCCAGTGTAGTATAGCTCAGTGTAGACGTGTCATATCAATGACAGGTAAGACCTCCAGAGAGTAGGAGGCAACCTAAGGCAGGTGTGGCTATCAAAGCCTCTAGTGAAGTTGTATGCTTGAGCCCTTAAAAATCTTGACAAATATAATAGGGTTTCATCAGCTTCGCTGCTTGAACCCCTAATAATAAAAATCTTGGTAAATACAATCAGGTTTCGGCAGCTTTACTGCTTGAGCAGTGTAGTATTTTTATTTGCAAAGTATTTTTTTTACAAATTTGAGTTTTTTATTTGATGAATGTGGGCGCTGATACACGAAAATGACTAAAATAAATGGGTAAATGGGTTTTATTTCTATAAAAAAAAATAGTGGGGACGGGCGTGAGGAGAAAGTATTGTAAGTCTTGCTTTTCTTTAACTGAATCTTATACTGGCATCCTTTATGGTGGGTGGATCCCAAGCGGGTAACAAACCAGTGAGCTAAGGGGTTCAGGGGTGAGCTACCGCCACTCCTGACAGTTTTGCACCTTTATACAGAGCAGACTGACTGAAATGCACATGAAGGCACATTGTAGTAGAACTCAAGCACTTTGATCACATATTTAAATTCTGTATTGTCTATGACCAAGTATGGTCGCATATGATAAACACTCCTATAGCATTAGTTACTGCTTTGGCACAGTCTGAGTTTGCAGTGAGAGGCTGCTTGAATGCTATGGGGAGAAGAACTTGCCTGCCTGTCTGTTTTTGTCTCGTTTCGCCTATTGACACATTCGGGTGAAGCCGTTGTAATTGACATGTTTGAAGTGTATCCACAGACATACCCAACTTCAATTGAACAATGTCGGCATACAGTTTGACAGTAACTGCTGTCTATTTTTAGTTACTACTGTAACTAACCGGGAAACCGTACTGCTCCCATGCAGTGGATCTAAATGTCATGGGAGGATCCTCCAGCTCTGGTCTCTCATTTGTGTTTGCTATACAAATGGCAGCAACAAAATCACCTGCCAAAATTAACACGGACCATGAAACCCCACCCGCCCCCCCGCATAGTCTATGCACATCAGATATTTAGTAACATTAACTTTGAAATAAGAAACCAAAGAACATCAGTATATGATTCCTTTACTCTCATTTTGACATAGATTTCAACTAGCCTATACACAGCATAATAGAATTCCTGAAATTCAGTTACAGCTTTTGGTTTTGGTGTGCCACCCAAGGATTTTCAGTTGCCCCAACTGGCCACCCCTAGAAAAATTTCTGGGGGTGCCACTGCATGGTTGCTGGACTGTTACAGGGCAAATCATACAGGAGACTAGTATTTCTGACAATACCAGTTCTAATGGTTGTTAATTTAGCATTAAAAATTGTGCAAATTCCTCACATTTTGAGACAGAGGTCAGGCTAAGAATCTCAGAGGTTGGTGCGGGATTTAATAATCAATTGATAGTTAAAACAGTACTCTAGAATTTTTGCAATTGTTCACAATGATCTTTGGAAAATGGGTTTTTCTTTCAAAGTGAATAGCATTGTTATAACTGATGTACTCTTTAATAATGCTAAGATGGATCTCTAATTTAGTTTTTCTCCATATCCTCTCCGCTTTGGAACTTGGAACGCTGCTGATGTGATGTAGGCTGCTGATATTTGTAAGGGTACAAGTTCAGACTCGGATGCGGACATAAAGTTCAAATAATGTTTATTAAGCCAAGACAGGGCAAGTCCAGAATCCAAAAACAGTGTCAGGTACAAGCGAGGGTCAGATAGAGATGGCAAAGCAGAAGCACGGAGACATAATCCAGGAAACTAAGTATAAAAAAGCAGGCAGGGTTCTAAACCAGAGAGCATGGCAACAGTACAGAAACACAGTCCAAACCTCAAAAACAAAAACAGGTAGGGATCAAAGACAGGCAGGTAACAGACACTGAAAAGGCTTGTAGCGAAACTAGATAAATCACAGCGACAAACTCACAACGAGGACTGAAACAAAGGGAGAATAAATGCAAAGCTAACATGGCAGAACAAGGAACGGGTGAGATAAATCACAGGTGAATCACATATGTAATCAGGAGCAACAAGGCAGGAGGCGGGGCAGACACAAGGGGGAAAGAAAACAAAAGCACATGGACAGGGGAGACGACCAAAACCAACACATACGAAAACAGCCAAACAAAACCGAACAAAACATAAGAGAAAAACACAAAGTCACACTGTATTACTAACATAATGACTGCTATTTGCTCCCCGCTGAGGCCACCTGTGATGATACAGCCTATTGTTGCAAATGTATATAATTGTAGAGGCAGGAGATGACCGACAGGGAGCATTGGGCGATTGTTGATGGTTGGAATGGCAAAATGGAACTGTCCGCTTTGCAGTTGGACCCAGTGATATTATTAATGCATGAGGAGTTCAAAGGCCAAAACTATTTGTTGACCTAATATAAAAAGAAGTGTCAGAAATAGGGGAATTTATAGGGTTAGTAAAGGGTCCTTAACAGTAGGGGCCCAATGTTTTACACTCAGAAGGGCTACAGTGCTACAGATTGATGAACTGCAATCAACAATGATTCCTACTTCAAAACTACAGCTACCTTTTTACCCTTTTTATATGTCAGTATATTTGTTGTGACACCGTAAGAATTTGATTTATAACTGAAGCAACACAGCAGACCGGAAAACTATTGACGGAAAGGTTTCATTCTTTTTGTAGCTGCTGGTTTTCAAACTCATTATGTCTTTTGATCCGAAAGTTCAGTTTATTCAAACTGTCTCTATGTTTCTGTCTCTGTAAAATACCATCATGCCCAGAGCAGTTAATCAATGTGTGAGAATCTCATACAGCCAATCACTGTGTCAGTAACTATATGTGGCTCACTGTCGACTAACTTCAGAGTACAACTACAAAAGGCATTACAATATTTTTTTTTTAGTTTTGTCAGTGCACCACTTATTGTCTATCAGCAGTACCGTGCTAGTCAGCTTAGCCCGGTTAGCCCGGTTAGCCATGCTCACGTAGTGTTGCTGCCATCCGTATGGCAAACACAAATAAATGAAGGACCAGAGCTGGAGAATCCTCCCATGACATTTAGATCCACTGTATGGGAGCAGGATGGTTTCCCGATTAGTTTTGGCGAAAAAAGTTGGGTATGTCTGTGGATACACTTGTCAATAACGACGCCATCACCTGAATGTGTCGATAAGCAGAATGAGACAAAAACAGACAAGAAGGTCAGTCCTTCTTCCCACAGCGTTCAAACAGCATCTCACTGCAGATTCAGACGATGCCAAAGCAAAAACTGATACTATAGGAGTATTTATCACTGCGGATATGCAACCATACTCGGTCGTAGAAAATACAGGATATAAGCATATGGTCAAAGTGCTTAAGTTCAGCTACAATGTGCCCTCTCGTGTGCATTTCAGTTATTCCGTTGTGCTTGCCCTGTATAAACGAGTGCAAGCTGCAGTTCAGGAGTTATCAACAGGTCAGAGGATGCTTACAATGGAGCATTACTGACAGTTGTGTGTTGCATGCGTTTTCTTTATGATCTTATGTCAATATTAGAGTGCTTTAAATTTTACAGTCAGAAATATGGCCAAGGAGCCACTGTTGAATGTTTACATTTTCTAAATAAATGAAAAAAATATTATTTTCTGAATTTTGCATACATCTACACCCCTAATGAATAGGGGTCATCCTGTGGTAATGCACAGTTTACTGTATTCCCTCATTCTCTACTGCACAACTGATTATGGGAACATGGGTACATTAGCAGAATGGTGGGAGAACGTTTACAGTACACGATGTGCACAGCAAGAGAAGGTTGGAGAGCGATATCATGTTCTGTGTGATACTCAATTAACACATCTCCCTGGAGCCCTGCCCCTCCCCCGTCCTTCATTACCTTCTGCTATTTCCATCTCTTCCTCTCTGTTCTCATTATATTATCCTACTATTTCTGTCTTTCACTGGCAAATTCTTTGGTTTCTTTTATCTTTTAGATATGTTCATCGTTTCCTCGTAATACATCACTTCAGTTCATTTTTATTCCCATGATTTATGTCTGTATAGTCATTACATGCTGTTGTATGTTTAGTGTGTGAAGGTAGGGAGGTTGAACTGTAAAGACTGTCCAGTGAGCATCAGTATTGTATTATTTATCACTGTATTTAATTGATTTTATATGTACTGTAAGCATTGACTTTTTGTGCATGCAACCTGAAAATTATGGCTGGTCAGGTAAACCTCTACCCCATTCATCTCTGAATATGTTAGGGCTTGGTCTCATGAGTAAATATATATTGTTCTATTTTGCTAGTAATGCAGATTACATTTGCTTTTTTAGTTTGTCGCTAGTCATGCTTTACTTGATATTCTTTTGGTCTTTCCCCCATTTGTAACTATACTTCAGCTCTGTTGGTTTTGGTGAACCAAGATGAAAAGTTTTGGGTAGACTTAGCTTTCCATAGCTTTTTGTACCTACTGCTCATGAGAACAGCATGTAGATTTTCTGCATCACATCATGGTTATGTTCTAGAAGCATAGCATGATATAGAAGACCCGCATCTTCAGCAATGTGTGTGTGTGTGTGTGTGTGTGTGTGTGTGTGTGTGTGTGTGTGTGTGTGTGTGTGTGTGTGTGTGTGTGTGAATTTCCACATATAATGCAGAAAGTTCATATGTATCAGTCCAAATAACCAGGGGCCTCATTTATAAAACCTTGTGTACTTTTGTGCCAAAATAGTTACGTACACCAAAACCTACGAGTTTGCGTATGCAAAAAAAATTCTGATTTACAAAAGTTGCGTACGCAACACATACACATGTCTTCTGTTACAAATCACAACTAATCCTACAATTGTGCGTGCGTGAACGCGCGCCACAACAACACCCTGAAACGCCTACATTTAAGCATCTATGGTACTCCAGAAGTCACAATCAATTAAGTAAGATCTATAAATAATTTGCAGAACAGAGAAATACATTTTAAATGCAATAATGGCAGTGAACAGGGGAAAGAAAGAAACTGTGAAAGAAGCTGCAAGATCGAAGCTTTAGTGTCCTAAACAGAGATTAGAAAAAATATAATTTCAGGTGGCCACAGCACCGGGGTAACAAATACAAAAACACATTGCATGGCAGGAGGTTACCGCGGCTGTCAGTTTCTCAGGTATAGAGAGCCGCACGCAGATCAAAATAAATGGTAATAAATAAAAAATAAATAAATCTCAGATGGTCCGAAATCAAGCTTGAGGCAAACAGGCTTCTACTTGCCCAACTGCAAGTGTATGGGCAATAGGTGGCGGTATGGAGAGTGCCACCACTGAGCTCCATCGATGAGTGGCTGGCTACGATTACCGGAGTTGATTTCCAACGTTACTGTTCATCAGAGTGAACGAATCATGACATGACCCTGGCCATCGGGCAACCACATAATGTTGGTGTTATTTGTGCATAGCAAATCACTCGCACTCATTTACTGAATGGAAATTCTTATGATTTACTTACACCTATTCATCAACTGATTGCCCCCATATTGCAATGTGAGAGCAGTCTGTTGCAGTGACATAGGGAAAACTGGTCATCGCTGCAAATTGCTTTTTGATGTTTCCTCTGTGTAGTGGAACTTCATATACATCGAACTCAAGGACCATCCATGGTATGACATAGTCTGAATTAGGGCTGGGATATATCCAACGGTCCGCTATCTCTCACTGGACACTCCCTGTAGCCAAGAACCCCAGAGTTGACAGGATTTTCAGATGGGCAGGTACTGAATGGTTGCTACGTGTAGGGCACTCCAGCGCCGGACCCAGTTCAGCACAGAGTTCCACGAGTAAAATCATGTTAAGCGAAATCGACTCATGAGCCAGTCATCATCGTGGGCAAAATAAAAGTCGGAACAGTCCCTGAAGACACGTTCCATCGCACCATTCAATTTACAATACCCTCATTGCCAAGGCAGCCATGGTCATGCTGTCTTGCTATCCTCACACGTTTTAAGTCTATTACTGTGAACAAAATACACTGACTAATAATGCACTGATTGCTCATACCTGTTAATCTGTTAATTTATCATTTATGGTCAATACAACATTAGTTACGAATAATAATGTGATCCTAATTAATCATCAGGAAAAAGTAGATCAAGTAGATCAGCTACGACATGTTTTGGTGGCTGGGCTTTCTGTGGATTCTCAGCAGCATTGCTCTCTATGGTCACCAGACTAAGCCCAGGCTCCCCTTCAGCAGTATGAATGAAGAATTCATGGTGGTTTGAACAAGAGTTGTGCTCCAGTTCAGGGAGTCTAATGACCCCACAGTCTCACTGATGGCCATCGAGGTGAAGACATGGAGGAACTGGAGGGCAGAGAAAGTCGTAACGAGTGGTAAAGAGTACTGATGGGAGTTGTGGCAAGAGGAAGAAAGGGGCTTGGCAGCGGTATGATGGTGCACTATGACTAAGCCCGAGTCATATTACTTGTTTAGGGGGAAGTGCAGGCAGAGGTTGAAGACCAGCAGGATGGTTAGTATGAGACACCAAGAGGATGGACTATGTTAGAAGCAACAAACATGCATAAGTTACGGTGGTCTGAGCTCTGGAAGGCATCATCCCAACATATCAGTTTCTTAGTCTGGGCTGTCTTCAACGTACTACCAAGTCCAGCCAAGCTCTTCACCAGGAGCTAAACCGAGATACCTGCATGCTCTCTTTCCCAGGAGAGCGGTACATTGGAGCACATACTTAGGTGCTGCCTAGGAAAAGAAGGGTATTGCTGACCAGGTGCTGAAGGAAGTAGCTGGATCCATCCACCATACCATGAACATGAACATCTCCAAGAACCTGATCACACATGATTACCAAGACCCGATGTATTTCTCTTGTCAGAGTTAACAAAGCAGGTGGTCATCTTGGAACTCACTGTTCCCTGAGAAGATAGAATGGAAAAGGCCAATCAAAGGAAAAAGATCAAGTTTAAGGAGACCGGGGAGGAGTGCTATTGCCAGGGGTAGCTATCGTGCTATAGTGGGATGCAGGGGATTCACTGTTTTGAGGTGGTGGCAGTGTTGTGCATCCTGATCAGTTATGTGTCAGTGGTGTGGCTGTGGCCTAGCAAGATGGTCCGCACTCCGGACTGGTCAGCACAGCACTGGTCAGGGCCCTGTGGACCACCAAATCAGGCATTCTGCCACCAGGAGCAATGGCAACCCCGGGCTAGCAAGGCAGTGACGCAACATCATATGCTACCAAGTACCTTCCGACAGCCACATCAGCCACCAGTTAGGACTGCTGGGTACCCCCTTACTTGTGGTGTGCCATCCATGTAGACCAGAGAGCGGTCTTATCGAGGGCCAAAACCGACCATCCTGGACTTCATCCATAAGGGTCCCAGTGAGGGGCTCAAAATGGCCCTAAAGAATCTCCTTCCAGCGGATGCCACTGAGCTGTTTAAGTATCAGATCCTTGTGGACCACCTGAAACTGGAGGAGGCCAGGTGGATGGCAGATGCCTATCTGCACTCCCCATACCCGTACTCCAACACGATGGCAGCTCTGACAGAGAAGTTTGGACGCCCTCATCAGCTTGCCCTGAAGACGATCACTGTTGTCATGGAGGCTCCAAGTGTGAGGCCAGGTGATACTGGGGCCTTTGAAAGGTTCACACTCCAGATCCAAGCTCTCGTTGGGATGCTCCAGACACTGGGACCAGATGGTGAAGCGGAACTGATGTGCGGATCACATGTTGCCCGGCTGCTCACCAAATTGCCTACAGAAGCTAAGGCCAATTTCCAGCAGCATATGTATTACCGGCCTAATGACACTCATACACTCAGAGACTTTGCAGAGTGGCTGCAGTATGAGTCCTGGTGTCAGGGCCATGGGGAACTGGTTAGTAGCAAGCCCCAGAAGGACCCCCCAGCCCAGCAGAAAAGAGAGGAGAGGTCAGCCCCCAAGAAGGCTACCATTCTCCATGGGATTAACCTAAGCCCCTCAAACCAGCACCTCTACTTCCATTGCATTCAGCACACCTGCTGAGAGAGGGCAGGAAAGATTTAAAATGCAGTGCCCCTACTGTGATTCAAAGGATCACTTCCTCAGTCAATGTTCTGACTTCAAGAAGCTGACAAAGGAAGAGGTGATGAGTTTGATCCAGACAAACAAACCGTGCTGGAGATGTGGTCGCAACTATCAGGCAGCCCAGTGTAACCTGCGGAAACCCTGCAACCTGTGCAAGGGGAAGCACCTGCGAGTCCTGCATGAGGCCAACAGCAGAACTCAGAGTAATGGAGGCATGGTGAGCACTCGCTGGAGACATACGCAGTCTTGGATGATGGCTCAGAATGCACCATTCTCCTCGCAGCTGCAGCACAGAAGCTAGGCCTTCAAGGGGCGGCTGAAGATCAGGCTCTACAGATCATACGCCAGTACGGCAAGATCCTGCATGGAGCGTCTGAAACCTTCCAGAATGCCCCTGCTAGCCAGCCTAAGAAGAGCTTCACAGTCCGATGAGCCTTCACTGCAGGACATCTAGGCCTGGCAGAACACACATACCCAGTGGAAACACTCCAGGGTAGGTACAAGCATTTACAAGGCCTGCCACTCATGCCCATGGACAGGGTATGCCCACTACTGCTCATTGGGGCTGATTACACACATCTAATCACTCCAGTTGAGCTTGTGCACCTGGTCCCACCAGGGGGGCCCGCTGCCATAAAGACCAGGCTTGGCTAGACATTGCAGGGTCCAGCAAAGTATGTCCAGGAGCAGCTTCCTCCAACCCAATGTCTGCTGACCTTCAGTCCTTCTGCTGAGTGTGGAAAAGCTGTGGAAGATGGACACCCTCCCCTACCGAGCTGGTCACCCGGTGATGCCAGGACCGAGAGGCAGTCCAGCTACTGGAGGCAGAGACCACGCAATTAGTTGTGAATGGTGTGGAATGCTATGCCACGCTTTTCCTTAGGATTAAGGACTTGCCCTGCCTGAAGGCCCCTAAGGAAGCAGTCATGCCCAGCCTCCGAAGTACTGAGAGGTGCCTGCTGAAGGACCCAGAACTAGCCGCAGCCTATGGGGAGGCGATCAGGAAGTCGGAGGAAGAAGGGTATGTGGTCAAGATAAGCCCAGAATCAGTGGACAGCACAGAGAACTCCTGGTTCATTCCTCACCACATAGTGGAGCACAATGGCAAGAAGCAGGTTGTTTGCAACAACTCCTTCCAGTACCAGGGGAGAAATTTGAATGAGCTCCTTCTCCCTGGTCCCACCTTAGACTCTTCCTTCTTGGGGTGCTGCTCCGCTTCCGGGAGCACACTGTCACCATTACTGGAGACATCAAGGGCTTGTTCCACCAGGTACGGCTGCTTCCCAAGGACAAACCCCTCCTTCATTTCCTGTGGCGGGACATGAGAAGAAGTGACCCCCCAGATATGTACAAATGGCAGGTTCTCCCATTCGGTACCACCTGTAGCCCCTGTTGTGCGACCTTCGCCCTTCAGAAACACTTCCTCAACCACAGTGAACCAGATGAAGATGTACGGGTCTCAGTCGAGAGATGCTTCTACGTTGACAACTGCCTGCAGAGTCTACCATCAATGGCAGAAGCAAGGCAACTGGTCATGAAGTTGAGGACCCTCCTAGCCTCAGGAGGCTTTGAAAACCTCCTGTGGGCCAGCAACGTGCCTGAGACCATCAGCGACCTGCCGAAAGAAGCCAGGTCCAAGAGTAGTGAGTTGTGGCTCTCCCAAGACCGCATAGACCCACAGGAGCTAACTCTGGAGCTGTGCTGGCACTGTCAATCGGATGTGCTAAAGTATAAGCACCGGTCGATTGGCTACACCGTTCCCACCATGAATATTTACCGGGTTCTAGCAAGCTAATATAACCCGCTAGGATACATCCTACTGTACACTACTTGGGCTAAGGTACTAGTCCAGCAGCTGTGGGACAAGAAGAGGGATTGGGATGACCCCATGTTTCCTGAGGACCTCCTTGAGGCTTGGCACAGGTGGGAAGGTGAGCTGTAGAACCTACCCCAGATTGTTCTGCCCCAGTGCTATGTGAGCTCAGACATAGACCAGCCCTTCGTAAACCAGGGACATTCACATCTTCTGTGATGCCTCAGAGCGTGCTTATGGCTCTGGAGCGTATCTCCGCACAGAAGATGCCCAGCAGCGTGTCCAGGTCTCGTTCCTGATGGCTCGGTCCAGGATAGCCTCCAAGCGCCAGCAGTCCATGCCCTGGCTAGAGCTGAGTGCTGCCTTGACAGGAGCACAGCTTGCAAAGCTCCTTGAGATGGAGCTTACTCTTGGCATCCGGCAGATGACCTTGTGGACTGACTCCACAACAGTCTTTACCTGGCTCCAGTTCGAATCATACTGGTTCAAGGTCTTCATGAGCACCCGTGTTGCTGAAATCCAGTAGCTCACAGACCAGCATGCCTGGCGCCATGTGGACTCCAGGAGATGACCTGACACGAGGCAAGACCCTCCAGGAGCTGGCAGCTTGAAACCGTTGGAGTTAGGGACCACCTTTTCTACAGCAACCTCCTGATTCTTGGCCCCCAGTGAGTTCGGCACCTTCAAAGAGCTGGTGGAGGCTACTTGCCAGTTTCTGCTTGGGGCAGTCAACCAGAACGCCCCCACAGCGGCAGACTACAACCAGGTTGAGAAATGGATCCTGCAGAGCAGCCAAATAGACAGCTTCCGGGAGGAGTACCACCACCTGAAGGAAGGTAAACCAGTGCCCTCTACCAGCTGGTTGTGTTCCCTAGCGCCAGAGTTGATGACTCTGTGGGGCTCATTCGTGTTGGTGGCCGACTACGGCAGGCTGAAGGACTGGATCTTGATGCCATCCATCCCATTGTCCTGGACCCAAGCCACCCAGTCACTCAATTAGTCATCCAGGACTATGATGACTGCCTGCACCATCCCGCATATTTGCCGAGATCTGACAGAAATTCTGGATCTTGTGAGGATGGGAAGCCATCCGACGCCACCAACACAGGTGTCTGGACTGTTGGAGATGGCTAGCACAACCAAATGTGCCAAGGATGGCAGACTTACCTGCCTCACGCCTCCAGTCAATGAAGCCAGCCTTCCACTCCACAGGGATGGAGACACAGGGATCCTTGTGATGTTGGGCAGGCGCACAGAGAAAAGGTGGGGTATTATCTTCAAGTGCCTTACCACCTTGTGTGTCCAACTTGACCTCCTCAGCAGCATGGACACAGACTCATTACTTTTTTTAATTTACCCTGATTTTTCCCCTTTTTTTATGACATCGGAGGAAGACGTAGTCAGCATATGGTCAGTTTGTGTCGCCGCAGGCGCCCAAGAATGACAAGGAGGGTGCAATTGCGATGAGGCCAACAGGAGTTAGGCTGACCTGCCCCGTATCGAACCTCAGCGAGGCTGGGCAATTGTTGCCTCGCCAATAGGACCTCTGGCCATGGAAACCGGGAATCAAACCCCAAGACCTCAGGACCCGTGGGCAGCAATTTATCCTACGAGCCGCTCAGAGGCCCCCCGACACAGACTCATTCCTGATGGCCCTTCGGAGATTCATTGCACGCAGAGGGACCCTGCGAGTTGATCTCTGACCAGGGAACCAATTTCCAAGGGGGTGAGAAGGAGCTGAGGGAAACCTTTGCCACTTTAAGTCCAGCGCTACAGCAGGATCTGGCCCAACAATGGATCCACTAATGCTTCAACCCCGCAAATGCACCTCACTTTGGAGGAACCTGGGAGCAAGAGATCCGCTCTATTAAGAGCGCCCTCAGAGTCACACTGGGAGCTCAGACAGTTACTGAGGAAGTCCTCCGAACCGTCCTCCTAGAAGTGGAGGGGACCCTCAACTTCAAGCCTCTGGGGTATGTCTCATCAGAACTGGCTGATGTGGACCCCATTACCCCCCGAATTCTGATGGGGGGGCCAGACTCCTCCCTCCCACAGGTCATCTACCCCGAGTCGGAGCTTCTGAGTCGACGATGTGGCAACACAGCCAGGTCCTTGAAGACCACTTCTGGACCTGCTTCATCAGAGACTACCTGCCCAGCCTTCAGGCTCGTCAGAAGTGGAAAACTGATAAGGAGGACCTGAAGGTGGACTCCGTAGTGATGATTGTGGACCCTCAGCTGCCCAGAGCCCTTTAGCCAGTGGGTCGTGTTTCTAAAGTCCTGCCTTGAGTGGATGGACGGGTCCGGACAGCACAAGTAAAAGTCAAGGACCGTACAACAGGCCCATCTCCAGGCTGATTGAGCTGCCCACCGTGCTAGATGACAATGTGAGGGATGGTTCGCCATAGGCTTTTTGCAGGAGCAAATTTGCACTGCAAATTTGGGGGTGGCTGTACAAAAGGCCAGAAAACTAGGGGATGGGGGACCCATTGTTTCTGTGCGGTCACCTGGAACTGGCCTGACTGTTTTGAGGAGTACCCTTCTTCCCTGGTTTCAAGTTACACTGGAGGACACCCTAGAGCCAACCCCTCAGGCACAGGAGGGAGCTTACTGGTGGGGACTCTTTGCCCCGCAATTGACCTCAGCACTCTCCACCAATAGGCACAGGGCAGCATGCACTGTTTTGGTCCCTCTCAACTCCTCCCCAGACAGACACAGACTTGTCAGTGGTGTGGCTGTAGTCTAGCAAGATCACTCATAGCTGGCTGTCCTCATAAAATGGCCACCAGGCCCACTCACTGAACCTACCAAGATGGCTGCCTAACATGGCAGGCTCTATGGCTCCACCTGGTGGCGCAACAGCTGTACTGTAGGCAACCGCCCACCTTAATGCAGCTAAACTGAGTAGTAGCCTAGCAGCTATCTAGGTTACATGTACAGTGTACAGTAGTGTTCATTGTGTTTTTGTGTATTTGTGTATTTATTTAATATGTTTCCCCTTTTATCCCTTTAGAAAACCACACACACACACTCTTACCTAAACCCTGAATCCCCCACTCCAAGTTCCCCACACCTGTGTGTACCCCATCCCAATAAAGCTTTAGTTCATGGAAACCTGTTTCCGTGTTCTTGCCAACACCCCGACGGCGATCACCCTACAGTTTAACCACACCTTAGGGATTCGAAGGAGCAGGCACAGTTTGCAGTAGGACCCTGCCCTTCTCTACAGTCAGTGTGTACAAAGATCAGGGCCATCAGGAGTGCCACCGAGGCAGAAAAAAGATCCATGAGGCTCAGTCATCTTTAGTGGTGGGTGTTCATCTTCAGAGCACATTATCACTGTGTAGGGCTGCAACACAATTGCATATACTCCACTGACACTCCCCAGGCTGCTACCTGTAAGGGCACATCCAGGAATTCAGGGCCCCATGAAATGAAATGACAACCCCTACTTCCCAATCCTATTGATTACACTGATGAACCCTTTCCAGTGTCAGCTTCTCTGTGGTGCTTATGTCTACAGGTAACCAGATCACCAGAGAGAGATGTGGCTGCCCTCCAGGTGGCATAGTAGTGATGTGACCTGGCACCACAAGTGGTGCTGTTCTCATCAGCTAACTAGCTTTGTCTCCTTGGTGAGCTGTCTGCTGAGTATTAACATGTATTTCATTATGTCTAAAATGAAGCTGTTTAAAAAGCCACTTACAGGCTATGTTTAGCTGGTCCAGCAATGATGGTAAAGAAACTGACTTTGACATACTGTATACAGCGAGTCAAGACATAATTCAATAGATTCCTTTCATAGGCATTTACAATGGTTGTAGTAGTACTAGTATACAATGCAGTGCCATTTAGTTTCCTTGTTTTGTTAATGTCCTGTAATCAATGGTGACTGTTGCCCCTACTTTCACCTATATGACAAGGACATTATATTCCTACCCCTTTTACCCACATAGAGTCCACTTAGTCTTGGAAACCCAATGCGTAAAATCTTGAGATCTGTCTTGGTAATTTAACTTCCAATCATTTCTGTGTTCTAAGACTGATGTACTGTGGGACCAGAATGCCTGTCCTACTCAGATGATCATCTACAGGCAGACACAGAAGGGCAATGGAGAGGGAAATGGAAAAACTGAAAAACACACAAATACCAATAGAACTAACCAAAACTAAAAACAAAAACAACACACAAGATCAGACAGCATTACTGACATGATCATTTGTGGATACAGCACTCTTCAGTTGCAAGTTAATTGCAGACATCTCTCTGCGAGGAAGGATTTTGCTTTGGATCAGTCAGAGTGGAGATAACTCCTCACGACAGGCTGAGTAAGATTGCCATAAGCAGTTGTAAATAAAATACAAAGATGTTGTCATCTGTCCAAGCTCTAATAACATATGTGACAGCTGGTTTTCTGTATTCTCCTTTTATAAGCTGTATGTAGTAGAAATCGGTGGTAGAACTGAAATAAAGCAGCAGTGTATTCTCCTCTTTTTTTGCTTTACCCATTCACCATTTCAAACCATCCTTTACTCTCTTAAAGCATGATCTATCTATTATTATTTATTGTGTCATATCTCTTATTACTTTTCTCTCCATTATCTCTCCTCACTCCTTTTCCCACTCTCTCTGTATCTCTCTCTAGCAGTTTCACTCCCTGTTGTCTCATAAGATGCTGATGATTCCACTCAATAGTTCTTGAAATAGCAAAACCTCTCTTTCCAGACTCTCAGTCCTGCATCTCTCCCTTCGTCTTGCTGTTTTCACCTGCTCTCCAATATTCCTTCCTCCTTCTTCAATGGCTGTTATGGTTTTCACAGTGTGTCTATGATTCAGATCAAAATGGCCTTTCTATCTGCGTGCATATTGTACAGGAAGTACCCATTCCGCAGCTCAGCCTGGGTTACTCCACAGTTTCCATTCTTACATTCATATATGTTTGCACCCAAATGTCCCCTGAGATTTAAAAGAGTTACTTCATTTCTTTACCATCCTTGCCCTCTATCCCCATTTTTATTCCTTGTGGAGAGTAATTTAGCTTACAGCGAGTTTTGACAACAAACACGTATTTCTTCTCCATTCTGTCCTCAAAAGTACCCCTTTAAGAGCATTTTTACCACAGCAACAGTATTATGGTGCGGAATTAAATGAATCTCAGGTGGCACAGGAGCAGAGAAATTTGCTGGAAAATGGAATCCCAAAGCAGGAGAATGTACAGATTGTTGTTATGGTACATGTGTGTTGTTATGGTGGATATCTACAAACCATTAATTTCATGAACATATCTGTTATTTTCTACTTAAGTGTTAACAAAGTGTATGGCAATCATTTTCTTGATGATGCACCTGTCAGCACATCTCTGAGGCCCATCCATTTAAGGTATATGTTGATTTCCTGTCTTTTGTATAAGTTTTTTCCTCTAACTGTGCCTATGAAATATGAGTTGTTCTGTCTTTGTCTGTATAGGTCAGTGCATAATGCTATTATTATCACTACTACGGTATAGGGTTTCCCCACCACAGATCTAAAAATAGTGAGAGAAATGCACTGCTAGAGGAAAAGGGATAAGGGTGGGATACTGAACAAGCAGTCTTCAGAGCATGGATTTGTATCTTTTGAGCTCTACTGGTTTGATACCGATCAGAACAGTTCTTTCAATTGAGCTTTGTCTTAGATAGTAAAAATCTGCACTGTTTCTGTCAGTGATAATTGACCTGGCCCCCTCAATTGCCCCCTTCATTGCTGTCCATCTGCTAGCACAATGTTTTTGGATCGCTCCCACCCCACTCCTTTTCTATTTCCTGGTTCCCCAGTGGCAAGCCCTCGTGTGACCTCTTGTTCAATGATGTCGGGCTCTGTCGACATTTCTGTTTTTCTCTCTCTCTCCATTTTTGTCACGTTTTCTCCTTCTCTTTCTTTTCTTTTCTCTTCCTCTCACTGTGTGTCACATTCTGAACCTACTCCAGCCCAAACAGTTTCCCACAGACTAGTGTTACTTGATAAACCACAAACACTGTCTGGATTCAAGCGCCACTTCAGTAGCAACTTCTTGTGCTGGACAGAGTACATTCAGTCATTGAATCAATAATGTTACTCAGGTGAATTCAAGTTCGTTTTGACATGGCAAACAACAAAGATGATATTGACATCATAGTATGCCTTGTTAGTCAACATGTTAGTCATCATTTTGAATCCTGGTAATATTTCTCTCTGTTGCACACCAACTGGCCTATCTCCCAGCACTCTGCATGCCCTCTCCTCTGTATTCTTCAGTTAAATTCTGCAAGTCTTGCTGTTACAGTGGGAATTACATTTCTGAGTGACTTACTCAAGGTTATCCCCTTATAAGTATGCCATCATGTACTGGCAGTGCTGTGTATTTCATGCATTCAAATCTCCATGGTATACACGTTTCGTTTTCTATCACGTATTACGTTTCTCATCAACCTTTATCAACATTATGTTTTATGCACTCGTTTTTTTTTCTCGGCATCCTTACTCTCTCGTGTCCTCCTCGCCCTCCCCACTGTCCCTCAGTGAATCGCTCCCCCTTTTACATCGCTCGCTCCTTCCTGAGTACAGCTTATTCGACTGATTCTCCGCAGTGCTGAAACAGTGAGTGAAGAGGGCGCGCGCGAGAGAGAGGAAGGGGGCGGTAGGGGGGAAACATACGAGAGAGAGAGACTGCAAAATCTGCCAAGCCTTCTTGGTGCGAGGATCTTGCCTTCTCTCGAAACCAGTCTGTCATTAATAAAAGGTAAGTGCCCTGGGATAATATACATTGTCTAGTTCTGAAAAACGCCACCATTTAATAAATGGCTGTTTTATATTACATCAGTGATCTTAGAATTAGATGTGTTCATTAGATGCGTTAGAATTAGATGAGGACACCTCCCGAGGCAATGACCGAGCGCTGTATGAATTCTATCTTACAAAGCATATCCGTTTGTTGAGCAGATGTACGTAGCGATGAATTAAATTGGAGAAAAAAAGAGAAGATATATATATATATATATAAAAATCAGAGTCTGTTAAAGCAGTATTTGTCGTTGTATAATAATTTGCATTGAAATCTCTCTCTCTCTCTCTCTCTCTCTCTCTCTCTCTCTCTCTCTCTCTCTCTCTCTCTCTCACACACACACACACACACACACACACACACACACAGCACGGCGCACCGCATGTCAGACAACGGGTTATCTTAAAAAATTATTTATATATGTGAATAATGTATTTGCCATAAAAATTACTCGTGTCGCATTTGGTATAGAGGAGAGCTAATCTCGGGAGAGGTGGAGGCACTACGTACATTGGTATGCAGGAACTATAAAGGGAGACGAAAGAGTTATATATTCGGTGATTTCTTTGGTGGTAGGGGCGCTAAAGGTTATTTATTTTACGATGCATTCAGTGTATTCAGTGTATGTTTGTATGAGTGTGTTCACTTTCGCGTGTGCGCGCGATGAATATAATTCGTTCTTTGGTCGTGTATTTTTTTTTCCTTGAGCCATATATACTTGTACTTGTTTAATTTCAATAACAGTACCAGGCATTTGCGCGTGTGTGAGCACGTTAGCATGTGCGTGTAAATGTGTGATGGTTGAGAGGGTTGTGGGGGGGCGGTTGGTGTGGTGGTAGTGCAAGAGTTCAAAATGCAGTTTGCTCTGTTTGCAAACATGCAATAACAACATGGTGTGTGTGTGTGTGTGTGTGTGTGTGTGTGTGTGTGTGTGTGTGTGTGTGTGTGTGTGTGTGTGTGTGTGTGTGTGTGTGTGTTTACTTGAATACTCCTGTTTCTCACATCCTTGGATTGAAATGTTACAATGTATTTGCCTATATGTGTCTTAATATGCTGCCATTTTCTGTCTCTATCATCAATCTCTTTTCGTTTTTAAAATGCATGGGTTTTAATTTATTGTATTTGTTAGCATAAAATATATAAAGACAATTACATAATTTGTGAGGTTCAGCTATTTGCTTACCAAAGTACTGCACTTGTGAAAGATGGAATATACAGTGGAACCATATTGTATTTTCCCTGAATATAGTTTCTTGAAAAGTATCAGTTCAAATGCCAGATACAACTGCCAACACTGAATTGAGATGGCCTGTTCTATCACTGTCATTCCTCTCCAACTCTTTTTCATTTGCAGTATGCCAGCACCATGTAAGTGAACAGCTGGACATGCAGAACTAAACTTCCATTCTCTCTTTCTGACAAACTCCACCTCTCTGTCTCTCTGTGCTGTTTTGTCTATTAGGCCTCCCCTCTTTTATAATCTTCAGTTGTTTATCCAGTTGTTAATTGCTCATTTAATGTGTAATTTGTTGGATATATTACTGATCGCTGAAGCTGATATTTTGATCCATTCAGAGTTGGTTGGGTGCTTCATAAGAGATGCACACTCACCTCTGTATCCTTCAGTCTGTGCAGTACCTTTAAGGAAGTGTGGGAATCTACTTGCAAAACATGACCAGGCAGTGCCCTGTGTGCACTGTGACAACACCATGATTTATTGAGCAGTATTAAATGAGCTCCTGTACCTTTACAAAACTGCACAATCAAGGTTTTGTAGTTAATGCAACCCTTCACTATGCGCGAAAGACTGATCGCCAGCACAAGTGCAGCGAGGCAAGAAATATCTGTATTTTCTGAAGTTAAAAAAATGAAAAAAAAAAAAATATATATATATATAAGGAATCATTGGAATTAAATGAAATATCTGTTAAATTGGAGAGATTTGGAGAACAATTTTCAATCAGGTTCTTTGTTTGGTGACCTCATCAAAAACTTATGCATTCCTTTTTCAGGTTACTGACCTTTTTTGTAAGGTTTTCTGTGATCTGGAAGGCCTACAGAGGCCCTCGCTTCAGCTCTGGATTTGACATCTTCAATTTTTGGGTACAGCACTGTTGTAGGTGTGGAGGAAGTTGTGCCCTGTGGTGGCAGTGCTGGGTAACACCCCCTCCCTCTTTCCTTTAGATGAGCTCATGCAGTAGCCGGGCCCTCACACTGCTATCCTCAGTGTTTGGGGCCTGCGGGCTGCTGCTAGTGGGAGTGGCCGTCTCCACCGACTACTGGCTGCTGATGGAGGAGGGCATTGTCCTGCAGCAGAACCAGACCACCGAGGTGAAGATGGCGCTCCACTCTGGCCTCTGGAGGGTCTGCTTTGTGGCCGGTACTAAGTCTTCACTGGGTGTTGGCCTTTAGAGTTGGGGTGGGGTTGAGGAACATTGTTGATGCTCGTTCTATATGCTCTCTTACATTCAACTGTGCACCACCAAACTATAATTTTAAGTCTTCTTTCTGCCTTTTACTCAGGAACTGAGAAAGGGAGGTGTGTGGCTTCTGAATACTTCACAGAACCAGAAATAGAGATCACGACGGAAAATACTGCAAATATACTGAGTAAGGTCATTGCACCATTCTTAACATTTCTTATTGTTATGTTCTCACTGTGAGGTATTGTCTATACACATGGTTTTTGTGCTGGGCTATGTCCAGACTTGGGCCAAATGAGAATGCACACAAATATTACTTGTCCAGTGTCACTGAGGACTGTTGTGGTTATGTTTATAGCCAGTGGTGTTCATTGGGGATGGTTATGAGTTTGTGCTCAAAGTCCATAATTCTATTTCTTTTGATGCATAAAAGTAAGCATGGGAGTCTGGGATTGCCTGTGCAAGGGGACAAAGGTTGAGGAACCATCACTTTGCTGTGAACTATAGACTCAGATCTGTAGCAAATTATGGGGTAAAAGCTTTTCAATGCCTGTAGTAGAAACAGCAAAGATTTCCACCAACACTGAAAACTGAATGAATAAACAAATGAATTATGAGATAATAACACACATTAAGAAAACAGACATCAAGATAAATATGTCATAAATCATAAATGGATACATTTTACACCTCAATCAATGACTGAGTATGACGATATGTTCATCAGTAAGTAAAGTATTCAAATATGAATATTTATTCATTTATTATTATTTATTATTTATTAATGTTGTTTTGCCATCCATTCAGATGCTAGATGGCAATCGGCCACACCCCTTCATTCACTCCATCCTGACTATCATTTGTACAATTTGAAAAAAGCTGTACATTGTGTTAATAATGTGATTGTTCAACACACTGGGAAACCTATTGCCTGTTTATAAATGATTAGACATTTGTTTTTGATAATATCAAGAGGGATCAGTACAAGGATGCAAGTTTAATCTCATATGTGTCTGTCTCCTCATCCACCTCTTTCCTCATCTGTACCAGAGATGGTTCGGACAGCCACACCATTCCCTATGGTGTCCTTGCTCTTCGTCTTCACTGCCTTCATCATAAGCAACATTGGACACATCCGCCCCCAGCGCACTATCCTCGCCTTTGTCTCGGGAATCTTCTTCATCTTGTCAGGTGAATTCAAATGGAGACTCTGCTCTGTTAAAACAAACAAACAAACAAACAAACAAAAAATAGAAACCTTGCTGCTGAAGTCACCCCACTGGGCTTATGGTGGTTTGTGTTTCCCTGTTTCCCACAGAGCTCTCTATCACCAGTGTTTCTCTGCAAATTGAGGAGGTTGGGCTGTTGCAATGGAGTATTTAGCTGCAGTAAACCCCTGCTGTGCTCATTATCATTATTTATGTGCTCAGCAGACATCGGGATCCAGGGAAAGCTACAGAGCTTATGCTCCCCGCATTATCCATGCATACAGCCACAGAGATATTTGGGACATTTCTTTCTCTTCTTCACCCAAAAACTGGTTGCGTTTGTGGCTGTGGTGCTGGCTGAAATCCCTTGCAGTCCTTTTGTCTGACTGCCCTGCTGCATAGTCCCCCAGCAGTGACAGCCAACAGAAGCTCCTTTATGCTTGTAACAGCAGCAGGCTTGTTGCTCCACCAACACACCTGTGTAGCAGTGTTGCACATTTCATACACATGTATGAAAGGTAGTCAGGACATACAGTGGAAATATAATGTTAATATGTGGTACTCAAGCTGGTTTTTGCTCCTTTTTTCAGTCCTTTTACAGTCAGATGATTTAGAATTCACATTTAGAATTCAGACAACTAGAACTCCCGGCTGGATTTCACTCCTCATATTATAATTATACCTTGCAATGATTTACATAAGATATAATGTATGTATGCATATATGAATACAATTATGCATACATGAATTCATACACAAATGCATAAATATGTAGAATATATAATGAGTGCATATTTATAGTTTCTTTAGAGCCACTTCTTTGCTTAAAGTTGCTCTGTGTTTTATACCTGGACCACAGGACAACACAACGCTAGAAATATCCAGCTCTGGCCCTCACAGTCAACGATTTTGGAGGGAAACTTGCATGTCTCTGTTTCTCTGCCCCTCTAACTCTCTCTCTCAATCCCCCAGGACTGAGTCTGGTGGTGGGGCTGGTGCTTTACATCTCTAGCATCAATGATGAGGTGATGAACAGGCCACGGGAGCCTGAGCTCTTCTTCCATTACCACTACGGCTGGTCCTTCGCCTTCGCTGCCAGCTCCTTCCTGCTCAAAGAGGTCAGACCCCAGTGACCATCACTGCCCATCAGCATCACACCAGCTCAACTTGCCTCTGTAACCACCCTCATATCAAGGCGTTGAAACACACGGCCGTTGACCCTCATGAGTCTCAATAGCTGAGAATTTCACTGATAGGAAGATACACTGCTGCACTGTTAAAATCACTGCAGTCTGCACTGTACTGGTCCTGCCACTCTGGTAGTCCTGCAAGTTCAAGAGCCAAGGAAGCAGCTGCTAGATTAGAGGTTTCTTATGGGACTCAGCCCGGGGATTTCTCTGTGGCGCAATCAGAGGCGGTGCTGTGAATCTCTGCGGAATGGTTCAGTTTGTAAAATTTATATCTTCTGGTACTAAATTATAGGAACAATTCCTTATTCATTTGTTATTAGCCTTTTATAATCTTATTCAAATCTAGCTGAAATCAAACATTGAAATATCATCAGCACGTTTGAATGACAAGCACAGAAGTAAGATCAACCATTTCAATTGACCTTTGAACTTGGTTATCAAAATAGGCTAACAGGGTTAAAAGGCAGAGATACTGTAGGGACTGATGAGATGAGATAAAGGGTGGAAGTCAGATGAGATGAGCTGTAAGGCACCAGAGTTGAATGTGTAATCCCATTGGTGTTGTGCCTGATATTACGAGAATTTTGCAGACTAAAATAAAATTGCTAATACCGGTTTGGTGCAAACGTTGAATTATTCAGCCTGTGCCTCTCGATGCCCATGTTGTGACTGAACACGTGTTGTAAGCTTCCTTGCTCCCTCTGCTGCTGCTGCCCAGAAAAATGCTGATTTTGTCGCAAAAAAGGCAACATGCAGTGAATAAATATTGGTCTGCATTTCTGTCCCTTTTCTGTATTTTTTGGCATTTGTTTTGGATCTGCAATGCTCACTGTTTTGTGAGAAATGGCAATGAAACATTTTTTATCACTACCACTTTATGAAGTATGGAGTTATATTTCTCTTGATCAGAATGTGATAGCAGTCGTTACGAAAACATGGTGTCTAAGCAGACTTGGCTCTTCAGTAATCTTACACAGTCGCAGGCTTTCTTGGCAAGTAGCTGATAGTTTGGTGCAGTCTATGAATGTCTGCATTGCTGTCCCTTCCCTTATGCTCAGGTAACCACACTAGAGTCTAGTGGGACTTTACTCTTAGAAATCTTTCTTTTTGTAGTGCTGCATATTTTTAATGCAGAATTATTTTTGAGTCAAATATATCTCGAATTGAGGCATCTTCTGTGTAAAATTTTTTTCTTGAGAGACATTCAACCTGCACATTTCTTTCTGCAGTGGCATTATTCTACTAAGTATTCATGACCACAGTGACTCTGTGAGCCGGCACTAAAATTGACAGCAGTGAGGTGTTCATGCTATGCACGAATTAGACTGATTTTTCAGTAATTTGTGTTCTAACTTTCCTTGAATTCAGTCTTAATATGTCCATGAGCTTGTGCTGCCTAATTTACTTCCTTGAACCAGAGTAACTTTATGAAAATGACTGCTCTCCTTTCCAACCCACCCCACTATACCCTCTCCCACCTGTCTTTTTCAGGGGGCTGGAGTCATGTCAGTGTACCTTTTCATGAAGCGCTACGCGGAAGAGGAGATGTACCGACCTCACCCGGCCCTCTACCGCCCCCGTCTATCTGAGTGCAGCGACTACAGTGGGCAGTTCCTGCACCCCGAGTCCTGGCCCCCCCCACACAGGGGACGCAGTGCCTCTGAGGTCTCTAGCGACATCTCCATCCAGCTCAACCAGACGCCCCCTCCCCCACCCAAAAGCAACCCCCAACAGAACCCCCCTGCGGGGGTAATAGCAGCATCCTCGGGCTCCATGTCTGGGGCCGGTTACAAATTGCCCCCTCCCTCCTCCTACCCCCATTCCACCCACACCCTACACTCCACCCACACCCTCTCCCATGCCCCACCCACCCACTCAGCCAACCCAGCCCAGGCTCTGCCCCTGGCCATGCCCCCCTCAGCTGTGCCCCCACCTCACTATCATACACACCTCCGCATGAGCGCCTCCCCTTGTTAGAAAGAGGGAATGGAATAACACCATACAAGCAGCTCAAGACATAACCACAAAGCCACACATGCACACACACATACACACACACACAAGCACATACACATGTACTGGGGGTAGGGAAAGACATGGAGGGAGTGAGCAAAGAATGACTGAATACATTAGACCTGGGTTACAAGAGGACATAAATGCATTATTGATACAGCGCACAAGAGGAGAACATACTCCAATCCAATATTTTTGGAAATACTGGCGTGGATGATTGAATAAGAACTTCCTCACGTATCCCCAAAAAGGATGAGTGGAAAAAGGAGGAGGGAAAGAAAGGATGGATATACAGGGACAGAGTGGGGGAACATAATGAGGTATACAATTCAAAACAAACACTATCTTATATGAAAGGAAAGAATAGTATATGCATATAGATTTCTACATATGCTGTATGTAAACTGACTGTAGGTATTGCCTTTAATACTGTCATACATTTTTTCATTTGTACCAGAATTCTTAAAACTGTCTTTATGAGAAATAATATTGATGTATGAAATATCAATACATGAGAGTATAGTAGTAATACAACTAAAGCAACTATACTACTCCTGGCAATTATAGTAATAACAATTATATATAACACTACATAACATGACATGAGAGGAATAAAATAAATGAAAGACAGTCAGATACTGACTCATTTAAAATAACAAATTCCCACATTGAATTGTTTAGTCTATTTATAACTACCATGCTGTACATATTAAGTATTCAGTAGCCTATATTGTATATAGATATTAATGGCACAGACAGAATGACTGATGCTTCAGTTGAAAGGTAAGGTCATACAGTTGCACAGAGACTGAGAAATACCTGTGCAAATGTCAAGCTCTAAATCATAAATGTGAGAATGCAGTTAATATGAATGCACTGATGAGAGTGCAGGTGCTTTGTGTTCTGTACACAGCTACCGGACAAATAAAAAAGTGAGGGGAAAAACACAATGCAGATACTTGCAGTTTGATACTTCATATTCATAACAACAGTGCAGAAAGAAATTACACAGCTCATTGCACTCCTCACTGCACAGGAAAAACAAAACACACAACATTACACCATTACATTAAAGCGCAAGCACATAAACACAGTGCAGGTGAATTACAGTGTGCATGACCAAGTGGTAAGCACAAAAGATTTAATCAAACACACAGTCTCTTTAAGGGAATTTACAATTCAACCAATACCATCTGTACATGACATCACTTTGTTTGGATAGAGACTAGCAAAAATATCCTTTGAAATGTATTCTTTTCATTCTAAAACGAATCCAGCCCAATATTTTCCAGTGTTACTGCATAATATACTCTCACAACACAGCTCTCTAAGTACTGTAACTGCCTAGGAGTCACACTGTGTAGTGCAGACAATCACATACAAATGGATCAGGCACACTCACACTATACTGTGCTGTAAAGATATGTAGAAGTAGCACATCATGTATACGTTTTACAATATGTGGAACTGCATATGCATTGCAGCCTCAGAGTGCTGAGTTTTTGCTCCAATGATGACTAAATTACTGAACAGAGTTATCCAAGATACATTGAAAGACCAGGATGCAAACATTTCCTTCAAGAGCAATAGCTTTATTTTAAAGTTGAAAACTAAAGAACAGGCAAATGCCTATTAATTCAGATAGGAGCAGTATTTTCTAATCCATTGGCTGAGTAGATGTTCTGCAACGTCCCCTCATGTGGAGGACTTGTAGAAGCTGCTTGCCTGTGGTTTAGCAGGCTTTGGTCAGTTGGCATTTTTTGCCAGCCAGGGCCATGAGAAAACACAGCCACCAATGATATGTTAAATGACACATACAAACAAACAGGAGCCATACAATCTGACAGTCAATCATGGAATACATGCTAAAAACAAAGCTCAAATCGCTTCACCTGTCAATTTATTTTGGGAAAGATGATGACTAAACATTATGACCAAAAGATTGTGGATGAAATGGAATATTATTGATATTATGATTATGATTATTTTTATAGCCCAATTCTGCAAGCATTATATTGTTTTATTATATTGCAAAATCAATCTGTTTATATACATATAAGCTTTATAGTTATTTTTCTTCATTAACCTAATACAGAGTAGCCTAGAGTAATACTGCAGTATTAGCTAGAAAGTGTTTTCAATGACCGGGACTGGTTCCTGCTGGAAAAGACATACTGTATAATATTTGTAGTTGTGTCATTATCAAAACAGGTAGACTAGTGTATTAGAATAGTTTCTTAATTAAACAGTACAAAGGAAAATGCATACATTGAGAGAACAAGAGAGCAAGCAAGAAAATAAGAATGAATTTTTAACTTAATTAAAATTGCATAGCAATTGAGGTGTTGCCCGGGTGATTTAGCAGATCTTTTTAATGCTGTTGTTGAAAATGTTTAACCTGATTGTAAAATTTCAATGTTTGATATTTTTTTGTGGTGGGCTGGCAAAGATGAGTAGTAATCACAAATGTGAAATTATTTCCAGTTCCTTCACTTTGTCCCAATCCTGCATTACTGTCCTTTCATATATGCTGGCATCCTTTTTTTTTTTTTTTTTTTAGCTTTGCTAGTATCTAAAACTTTTGCTTTTTTATTCTCAAATCACATCATTTTTCTCATTAATGAAACCTCTCATTTAGTTCTGTTTTCAGCCTCCCCATTTCTTGTTCATGATGCTTATTTTCTTTTCTCTTTTCCTATGCTCTTCTGTTCCCTCTTATTCCACCCCACATCTCTGTATCTCTCACACACTTGTTATACATGGGAACCGTGCCTATATTCACTATTAAAATGTCCAAGGATTCTAATTATTTCATTATTCCATTTATTTTTATAATTTGACTGCACATTAGTTTTTTCTCAATAGTGCACTGAAAAATCAGAGATTGTTCATACGTGAGAATATGTATTATAATTATGATTAATATGATAATGATTATTATTGTTATTGGATTTCTTCATGGGAGTTCTGACTATCATGTCAATGCTCTCACCTATTGAATAAAATCTGGGGGTAAAATATTTTCATCATCCTTTTTCCTTAACGTTCTGTCTTTTTCTGATTGCGTGTCCATTACAAAATACATAAAAGTGAAGCCAGCAGTGCATGACAGGTAGAACAAAAATTCATGTATCTGTCTGCAAGTCTAAAATGGTCAAGTTTATTAAGTGCAGTAGATCCTACTCAGTTAAGTATGCATTGAGGTTAAATGAGTGGAATTACATAATACTCATTTGATTCAGTGAAATCATGTCTTATAACACTTAATATAAAGTATCATGCTCAGTGTATTGCCAACACAATGGAGCGTGAAAGAATATTGCTTCATCGTACAATTGAGTGTTGTGTTCTAAACACCGTCTTTTCAGTGCTGCAGTCTTTCAGACAGTTCCTCAAGGGCATTGTGCAGCTGAATTGATCAGATCTGTTTCCTTGTGTGGGTGCTTGTGTGTTTGTGAGAGTGTGTGTGTCCATGCGTGTTTGTGTAAGGAATAGTGCAATTTCAATGCATTCAATGCATTTAAAACAATTTAGTTTTATAAAGTGCCATAAAGCATTGCTTTAAAGGACATCTGCTTATTTCACTGTAAGTCACTGCATTTCTACATTGGCTTTGGCCCTCCCAGGTGTATTCACATCAAAAATGTGTTGTTTGAATTCAGAAATACTTATACATTGCAATACATTCTACAGAGATAATGCATAAGTCAATGAGAAGTGTGTGTTTGTGTGTTTATGGGTGAATGACTCTCTCTCCCTCATCACCATTACTGCATGAAAGACCTGTCACTCTGTATTAGCTCTCTCTCGCTCTCTCTCTCTCTCTCCCCACTGCGGATTCTCCCTCTTAATCTTGAATGAGACCGAGAGGGGAAAAGAGATGCTGAAATCGCAGAATAATAGAGGTCATGGAAACAGAGTCCACACGAGTACGCCTCGGTCTAAACCTAAAGCTGCGAAGTGTCTCGATAGAAGCACTCCAGTGCGCTGTCCAGTGAATTTTCCTATTAAATTTAACTCACACATTTACAAAAGCTAAATGCAGGATGAAATTGACGTTCTTTACATCGAAGTTTGCTGTCCACATGCTAATTCAGCATACAGTTCGGTTTATGTATGTACACGTGGTCCTCATGTCTCTCTTCGTGCTCGAACACCCCCACCGTAGCTCTGCAGAGCTTGGTCCTCATAGCGTTAACTTCGGCAGGAGAAACTCCGCATCTTACAGAAAAGAGGAAAAGAGATATGGAGAGCCGGGCTGTTATCACCGCTCATAAGCATTCAGCTGGCTTTAGTACTGTGTCTGCCACACCAGTATTGGCAGCACTATTGATTGAGTAACACTCAAGAAATAAAGAAACATGTGCGCACATTCCAGTGCTGTAATGTTCACGAAACGTACGACCGAATGTCATGAAGAAAATAAGGACATAAATGCATTTGTATTTGTATAAATGCATTGGTGTTGTAATAGCCATGCAACAGAGACGAGGACATCTTATATGTTTGCAACATGCCCACATTCTTTGAGAAGTCGGACGCGACGATTTGCTTACGTCGGGGTCTGTGAGTGTTAGAGGGACAGACAGACAGCCAGACAGTGTAAACGTGAAAGAGGGGGAGAGAGGAACAGTCATATTTGGCCAAGAATACACAGACGCACACACACACACACACAGGGAGCGAAAATCCCATTAGAGCGCCTGTGCTCGGGTGATAATATTTATGATATCTATGTCTGCACAGACATTTACTTAATAGTTAATTACCAACACTGCCTCTCAAACGTTATCCCCCCATTTCCTCTCTCGATCTCACTGTCCTTTCTCGCCTCCACCCCCCCAACCCCCCACCCTTTTCCTCTTCGTCCCTTTTTTCCTCTTCCTCGCTGAGGTCCATTCACCGAAAGGGCTACAGAAAGACCGTGGAGGTAAGAAATATTTTTATTATGCAGTGTGTAACAACGGCAGTTATGCAATAATAATTATCTTTATAAGAGATAGAAACGTGTCTTCGGACGCATGGAGGAAGATTGAGTTACTGTAAATTTCCTTGTGCTTATTTTCTTTTTTTGTAATAATATTGACACCTAAATGTAAAATCAACATTACAATAACTGTGTACACCTGCGCATCACATATGCTGTCTACACACGTTACTTAATTGTGGATACGCGAGAACACCCGAATAGAGATATATTGACTTCATAAAACAGTAACATGGCCAATTATTTTGCTCAGGGACATATAATGCACGATCAACATAAATGCATGCTTACATAGGAAAATCCAAATAGACATAATTTAATATTTTGCTTGTTAAATGTATCGTGAGTGCAGCTGAGATCATTTCAACATTGTTGACGTGGCCGTTTTCTGTAAAGAAATCGACTTGCTGTGTTTAAAGTAGGCACCACTGTATGCAATGCTGCTACACGAACAAATACGCCGATCGTATATCACACAAGGCATCCATTTTCAGCAGTATAGCGGTGTGCATGTGAGAGTTGCTGTGTGCATATGTATTTGAATTTGTAAGCAGTGCGGTGAAATCAAAATTCACATGTGCTGGAGCTGTCAATATCAGTCAAGTGTACAGCACGGTATCTATCGCCTGTGATGGGATTTGAAGCGCAATTATTCAACTATAGTTGAAACACTACTACTTTGTTGCGATCCACTGTACTTTAACGAATAGTTCTCGCTCACGTGAATACGAATGACTGCTTTATAACCGAATCCAAATGTATCATTTATTATCTGCATATACAGGATACTCACAAAGGCACATACATCATGATCATTTGCATTTCACACGTAACTGTAGTCATTATTTTTTTTTTACCATACCACACAGGGTGCTGTTACTACATAACTATGTTCCAACACATCTGTGCTGTCTGTTGTGAAATAATCCGGTGTTGCAATAAGACTTTGCTATGACCAACTCTTAGCACTGTGATTCTCATAAATGTCTCAAATGATGTATACTATGCTAAGAAAGAGGGTGTAGTGATGTACTTCAGGTTATTATATTATGAGTGAAGTGGGAGTGTAGGTGGGTATAGCTGACTGACCAAAAGGCTATCTGTCACCCAGCATTGCAAAGTAGAGTGATGCAGAGACCGCTGAGGGACAGACAGGTTTGCACTGGCCGGGAAAAGGGCCTTGTTACTTGAGAAGAGGTGGTATCACCTGTAAAATCCAGTAATGTATCATCTGTGATGATATGTAACAGTAGTAGAAAGTCTGGTGGGGGGTGAGGGGGATTGTTGCGCATTACATCTGGATTGTAACATGCATTGCACAAATGTATGCAGGTATGCACACTGTAACATACATAAAGGCACACAAAGACACATAAACTATGTGATGACAATTAGTGCAATTAGAATTTTCAATGAGTTTTATATCATATGCAATTTCTTGTCTGTGTTTATTTTACAAATGCTTTGGCTTTTACAGAACATGACAATGATGTGATATTATATACTTTTCTGAGGTGAACTTGTTTTTTTTTCCAGAGCAGTGCAGTTATCCAGCACTGTGCAATACATAATATTGGCTTCACAACGCAAATTTGATCTGAGTCTCAGTAAGACTCCTGGGATTTATCACACATTCACCTGTTATCACATTACATGCATAAATATTTGCTAATTATTTTCACTTAAATTGTGCAAGGCCATGATGGAACAGTTGAAGATGTTTATGAAATTGAAAGGTAGCAGAAAGTGTTTGATTCAACATATCTAGGAGAACCTCCAAATAAATTCCATTTGTGGGGTTGATTTTAAAGGATTCGTATTTCTGGCTAAATACTTTCAATGGACCTAAGTTTTTTAGAGAGGAATATTAGATGCCCTTTAAGTCCATGAGGAAGTACGACCATTAGCCTGCAGTCCATCACATACCATTTGCTATTCTGCATCCCCCCTCCAACTCTCTTTCACCCTTTTTCTTCTGAATTCTCATTAACTTACTTCCAACTTGTCATGCTATATGCCTTACACCAAGCTTAGGGTGTAAAGGTGCATAGTAATCAACTTTCCAATATAGTCTGAAATAAAGCTTAATTTAGTCATCATAATGTTCAGATGCGTCTCATAAATGCATTACAGTCTATTAATATTGAAAGCTTGGGCTGTATTACACTGCTTTCTCTATAAATTAAGAAATACATGAAGTGCAACTATGTCAGAATGTTTTGAAACAACTACATTTCCCATCAGGCTATAGCAGAGTGATGAAGTAGACCGGTACCACTGTTATGCTGAAGTGCATGTTGGTTACACTTCACTGCTATGGTTGTTATTACTGGGTACTGTGCAGCACAGTGAAATACAGCCTGAGTATTTATGTGTCATTTTTCTCATATTGCCCAGTTCTTCAAAAGCAGTATTTATATGCTGTGTAATCCAAGCAAAATTCCCCTTCATCTTTTCCTCTCCCTCTCTCTCATTACCTCACTCTCTACTTTGATCTAGACTTTGGAATTTGATGTTGCCATGGCAACAGGATAGAACATGCTCTCCTCTTCCCTTTCTCACTCTCAACTTCTTTACGCATTTCTCTCTTTCCTCTTTGTATGGATGCATAGCATATTTTCTCTTCCTTTTTCTCTGTCTGGGGATGGGATACACTGGCTGTATTTTTGAAGACCATATATAGGTAACTGCTAGTTTAGGTGATCTTGATTTCTTAATCCTTTTTCCCTTTTTTCAGGAATTCAGCTATGATTTTTGTCAACAAAATTCCAGTTAAGTGAAGAGAATTCAGCAAAATAAATAAATAAGAACTAAACAAAAAAAACATTACTAAACAAGTCCAAACCAAGCTTCTGAGACAGTAGCAGTGAGAGAGGGAGAGAGAAAAAGGGAAAGAGAGAGAGTGTGAGAGAAAGGGAAAACAGTCGATGGATGCTGCTTGGACAGAGGGGACGGTACATTCTTCACTGACGAGGAAAAGAAAGCAGGAACCATTGAGGGAAAGGGGAGAAACACGCCTCCAGGTAAACAGAATAAGAAATTTTAAGCACTCTTGTCTTGTTAATACGATGGAAGATGATATGAAAACGTATTTTGAGTGCAGAACTTAATGGAAATGTTTAGGATTGGGGATAACCTTTAGGTAATTGTTGATACTGCACATGCTTGTAAAGAATACAGAGTCAATAGAACTTTAATGGCAATGTAGAGAAAACCAATTTAATTCAGTGCTTCATAATTTAAATGTCATTTGGATCATTTAAAGTCCAACCTGCAGATAATTCCTCTCACTTCAAGTTCAGTATCAATAATTACTGCTTGTAGCAGTTACAGTGTATATCACAATTGTTAGCTATGTGATTGTATCTATATCGTCACTGTGCTGTTATGTTTTACAGTTTGGGATTTTTAATGTTAAGTGGAACTATGAATATATTTTAAAATATCAGCTTTACCAGTTTTAGAACACTGAAGATCACTTGGAACATATGATATGGCTTTCTAGCAGTGTTTAAATCAATGCCCAACGAAGGCAACTACTGTATGCAGTAGCTGTGTTAACAAATAAACAAGCAAATGATCTGATAAATGAACTGGAATGGTCATACTTATTGAATTTGTCAATGGATGGTGTGTGTCAATGGATCTTGTCCAACCTCCTGAGTTGGTGTCTTGAATGACACCATCATCTCAGGATTCCTGGATTACCTGTTGTCCAAACAGCATATTTAGCTGTTTAACTGTAATGTTTTTACATTACAGTTAAACAATTACCTCAGCATGAAGTATTAAAAATAAATCAATATCTTGCCAGCCTAATTGCATCTGCATGTATTAAACAATGGAAAATGCACACCTGTAGACTTAAAGAGGTATGGTGTTTCATATGGTGAGAGGGAGGGAATTCCAATTTCTGATGAAGCTGAAAAATTTCCTGTCTTCTACTGTTTATGATTTGGTACATCAACTAGGCACCCAGCTTTAATGGTGGAGGCAGGATTCTAATTGTGAAATTTCCACCTGTTATCTTATAAATACTGTGAAAGGGGGATTATGGATGCTGTATTGGGTTCTCTTTTGAATACAGACATGTACCCACCCAATTCCATGCAAATGCCATGGAAAGGTAGTGTTTGAAATGTAAATTAAAATGTCGTCTGGAACAATAAGCAGAGTGTTAAGTGTTTAAGTGTTACTATTGTATCTTAACACATTTATTTGGGACTGATTTCACATGACATACAGTAGGTCTGCTGTATGTTTCACTTGCTTATTTTTGTAAATAAACCCCGCCCGTCACCAAATCTTTCTGTCATTGACCTAAGCCTAACTTTGAACACCATATATGCAAGCTGATATATCTCTTTCCCCTGTCATGGGCAGCCATGGTCTGGTGTGAGAAGGGGATCCAGATCCTCCTCACTACCGTGGGGGCGTTTGCGGCTTTCGGCTTGATGACGGTGGCCATTGGCACAGACTACTGGCTGTATGCCCGTGCCTTCATCTGCAACAGCACTGCCAACTCTTCCCAGGATGACCCGCACAACAAGGACCGCAAGGATCCTGGTGCCCTCACCCACTCTGGCCTCTGGAGGATCTGCTGCCTGGAAGGTCAGGACTTGTTTCCTTTGAGAATGGACATCCATTTTGGATCTATAGAGGGAGGGGTCTCTTTTGGCTCCAGTGAGGATGTCTGTAATCTAAACATAGCATGGCCCTATATGAAAATGGAATGTACTGCAAACTCCTGTGATATATGTACTTTTTGATATAAAAAGTTTTAATCTAAAGATGAATATGTTTCACCACAACATTTTTTAAGTATTGCAATTTCAATTTTAGAACTAGATTAATTGGTGTTTTTCCCCCCATAGTTTACATTTATTTTAATTATTTTACTATTATTTTAATATGTATTACAATATATATTTTATTTAAATTTTTTAAAGAACAGTATAAGGACAAAGAAACTTTTCCTTTAGTGAATAGGTGTTCCACAGCTTAAGTTTTATATGCAGTTACTGACAGAGGGAGGTGAGAGTTGATTTGTCACGGTGTCTAATGCGGTGTCTGGCAGCTTCACCTCAGAAGCTCCCAGATAAGGTGCTGGCCAGGGAGCACACTGCTCTGCAATAGATCACCTCTGCCTCCTGAGTCTCGCTGCTGCTCTCACTGCATATGGAATGCAGACCTGCTCTCTTGGCTCCGATCAGGGAGCGTGTGGTTTCGATAGTCAATATGGGTATTGAGTCAAGATGGCTGTCCAGCTGCAGTGCACTGGGCTGTGTTTTGTGGACAAAAGTGTTGGCGTCTTGCAGGGATGTGATTTTTCCAGGTTTTCATTATTAACTATAGTCTGAAGTTTTCCAAGTAGAAGACATTAGAATTTCATAATGAAGAGCTTCAAAAGCTTTAGCACTCAGCTCACAATGGCAGTATTCTGCAATAAAGCTGAGTACACTTGAAAGAAATTTAGATGCTGACAATGGTTTTTCAGATTAATCAATAATATTAATTTAGATTAATCGAGAAAAATCACATTTTGGCATATTAATGACTGTTAGAGCCTGAGGTGTTTGTTCTGATGTTAAAAGGCACGAGTACCTGTAATTGAATGTGGAGCTGGAACCATTGGATTATGATTAGCATTGGGCATGGGAGTCAAGTTCTTGTATACTGGTAGAGAGTTATTTAGCAATCAAGAATATCATATTCAAATGTATGAATTTCATTTTTAAACATATTGTGGTTTTAAAATCAATGTTTATTTGATTTGTTTGTTTAATTTATTATATGTATTTATATTTGAGTGTTCTTTTCTTTCAATCTCTTTTGCCTGCTAAAATAGTGAAGTGCAAAAAATCATTATACCTTCAATGTAAGCACTGTCAAATCAAAAAGGTAACAAAGCAGCTACAGATGAGCCACCTCCTTAGCTGAAATAACACCCCCTTCCCCCCACTGTTGCCCCCCCCATTTCTTTCTTTCAGGAAGACATGATCAGCTCTGAAAAACAAGAGCCCATTTGTGTACATCTCTCCTTCCATCTGTCTTTCATCACTCCATCACTTTCCACATTCCTTCTACACCAGCCATACTGTCATCACTGTCCCTCTGTCTATCTGCAATAATGCATCATGACTGGACTGGGTAGTTATTTACCTGTTTGCATATAATGAGTGTCTTTCTGTGTGTCTGCTGCAACATAGTGTTTAGGGAATTCAAAGTGTAATTGATGCAGTAAATGTCATTTTGTTTGCAAATTTTAAGTGAAAGATCTGCAGTCTGAGGTCATCCTGTGGCTCACTGTGGCTGGGGGGAAAGCAGGCTGGATCTTTCTCTGCTAATTTGATCAGCTGGGATGAAAATTGGTCATCAATTACTTTTGTCAGTTTAAAAGTAGAAACAACCTCTATAAATCAGTCCATTCTTAATCGCACAAAAGGCAGTTACTTGAGGCTGAGGCCAAGCAAAGCAAACCCCAAGTCTGCATTTTGAGTATTTCTGTCTTGCTTTTAAAATGAGAACAAGCAGTCTTCAAGGTCAGACCAGTTGGTGTGTACATATTGTGTTTACTAATGCCTACACTCTGTAAAATGCACTACCCTGCTCAATATGTGTACACTACAGGACTGTCTAAGTAAATCTCTGTGTTCCTGTTGTATTTACACTCTCTCTCTCTCAACCCCTTCCCTTTCCCCCTGTTTTAGGGTTGAAAAGAGGAGTGTGTTCACAGATCAACCATTTCCCTGAAGATGCTGATTATGACCACGATGGGGCAGAGTACCTACTACGTAAGAGATGGCAGGAGGGAGGGGGAGGGAATACTCGCTAAAAATTGTTAAAACACAAAGGTACCCTGTTGAGTTGTGTGGACTAGTTTGAAAAATACAGATATCACAACTCTTTCTGACTATGAGCATCAGTTGACTATGTTTTAAATTGATCTGTACTCAACAAATAGATAAAGGAAAACTGTTTTATAAATTAATTATTGATTCCTTTTTAATTGGACAATACACCTGCCAAACATTATGTGAACAGTCTAATTGACGTACATATCTTCAATTTGCCCATGCTGCTGTGGTTATCACTCGTGTGCATAACTTTATATGTACACGTAAAGCAGAGGCAGCACTAGGGTACTGCCTGGTGGTTCAACCTCTAATCTTATATCCTATAGGTGTCACTGAAATGTTTGTCTTTGTGTGTGACAGTGATGAGGCAAACCCCTTCCATTTTTAGTCAGTCTACCTGGAGTATTTTTTTTTTATGTGGCTGGCTTGTAAGGTACCATCAGCTCCGTACATTCAGATGATATCACCTTGAGCCCGACCGATATATCAAAGGCTGATAAAAGGACTCTGATACTTCAGCAGAAGTGACATCAAAAAGGGCTGATAAAGGTGTGAAAATTTTGAATGACACAACTCGAAAAAAATACAGAATTCACCATGCATACATATATAAAGAGAAAGCTAACTGGCTGGCAAGCTTGTTAACTTAGCTTGCTACTCTGTAAGGTAGCTAGCTAGTTAATTAATTCATGCTGTGTTGTCTAGAATAGATTACCATGCTAGCTGACACTAGGCCATTACCAAACAAGCTTGCTAGCAAAGTAGTTTTAGTTTATGGTAAAAGTAAAGTGGATATGTAGCTAACTAGCTAGTGATAATTTTTTTTTTTTTTTAGCTTTTTCATCATAGCTGCACAATCATCTATTACGTTATTACATTGGCATGAGCTAAATGTGGCTAGCTAGGATAGTGTGGCGAGCAAGCCTTTTCTTGAATAAATTTAAAATTAGAAAGTTAGAGTTCTGAGTGGTCGACAGAAGGTGCTCATATAATTGGTGGTCGATAATAAGTGCCACCGCAATACATTTGTATTTTTGTATTTGAGTGAAGTCGTATTTGCATTCTTTGGGGGGTGCTGGGGGGGTGGGGTTGGGGTCAACGCTAGACAAAACTATGTTATGCGTTGGGCCCTAATACCAGCCATACACAAGGTTCATACACCGATCAGCCATAACATCATGACCACCTGCCTAATATTGTGTAGGTCCCTCTTTGCCGCCAAAACAGCCCTGGCTCGTTGAGGCATGGACTCCACTAGACCTCAGAGGGTGTACTGTGGTATCTGGCACCAAGACGTTAGCAGCAGTTCTGTAATTTGCGAGGTGGGGCCTCCATGGATCAGACTTGTTTGTCCAGCACATCCCACAGATGCTCGACTGGATTGAGATCTGGGGAATTTGGAGGCCAAGTCAACACCTTGAACTCTTGAACTTGCAGACTGAAGACTCACCTCTTTAGGATGCACCCCTCTCCTTCTCTCCCTAGCTCCCCCACTTAGCCATAGTTTTGCTTGTAGCAACCTAATCTTAAAAATTATTGTTGATATCACTAATTGTTTCTTGTATTGTTTCTTCAACAGGTCATCCATAGGGTTTAGTCCATCCTAACCCTACTGGCACTTGAGACTTTTACCTTCGCTAGCAATTTAACACCCTTGTCTCGAAAGAAATAGACCTTGTGTTGTAAGTCGCTCTGGATAAGAGCATCTGCTAAATGCCTATAATATAACTCGTTGTGTTTCTCAAACCATTCCTGACCATTTTTGCTTTGAGGCAGGGTGCATTATCCTGTTGAAAGAGGCCAATGCCATCACAGAATATTGTTTCCATGGAAGGTTGTACATGGTCTGCAACAATGCTTAAGTAGGTGGTACGTGTCAAAGTAACATCCACATGAATGGCAGGACCCAAGGTTTCCAAGCAGAATACTGCCAAAAGTATCACACTGCCTCCGTCGGCCTGCCTTCTTCCCATAGTGCATCCTGGTGCCATGTGTTCCCCAGGTAAGCGACACACATGCACCTGGCCATCCACGTGATGTAAAAGAAAACATGATTCATCAGACCAGGCCACCTTCTGCCATTGCTCTGTGGTCCAGTTCTGATGCTCACGTACCCATAGTTGGCACTTTTGGCAGTGGACAGGGGTCAGCATGGACACACTGGCTGGTCTGTGGCTACGCAGCCCCATACACAAACAAACTGCGATGCACTATGTGTTCTGACACCTTTCTGTTAGAACCAGCATTAACTTTTTCAGCAATTTGAGCTACAGTAGTTCGTTTGTTGGATCGGACCACACGGGCCAGCCTTCACTCCCCACGTGCATCAATGAGCCTTGGCCGCCCATGACCCTGTCGCCAGTTTTCCTTCCTTGGACCACTTTTGATAGGTACTGACCACTGCAGACCGGGAACACCCCACGAGAGCTGCAGTTTTGAGATGCTCTGACCCAGTTGTCTAGCCATCACAATTTGGCCCTTGTCAAAGTCACTAAAATCAATCCTTGCACTTGTCCATTTTTCCTGCTTCTAACACATCAACTTTGAGGACAAAATGTTCACTTGCTGCCTAATATATCCCATGCACTGACAGTTGCCATGATAATGAGATAATCAGTATTATTCACTTCACCTGTCAATGGTCATAATGTTATGACTGATCGGTGTATTAGTTTCTTGTGTTAAAACAGTTGATAACATATAACTTAATGTAATTTGTAATGTACTGGTATTGCACCTGCAATTTTAAGAGGATATATTCCTTCCTGATACTTGAATAACCTGAAATATAAGCTTTTTCATTGTATTGGTTTGGTTGGAAAGAGTTAGTTCCATTGGCTACCTCTAAAATCATCTGGCCAATCAAGTGCTCCCCTGGAAAGAGTGTGAGGTTGATCTTGCTATGTCATAGTAATACATAATCGTAACCTTTGCTTTAATGGAATTAGCTATGCTATTTATCGCCTAATCGCGAAAAGATGAAACCTCTCTGCGATAGTTACATGTCAGTCCTATGTTATTTGTGCTCCAGTTTATGTTGTTTTGTATCCTCTGTGCCATTGTGTGTTTTGATTGCTTATTGCTTATTTCCTTGGAGCCTGCAAATGCATGCTTCTTATTTGAAGTTTTTTTGTAAAGACAATGAAAAGGACAGGTAAGATGATAACCAGTCTCATGTGTTATTACAAATAGATAATATGTCCCTTATGTAACAAAACTTTGGCAACAGCTCAGCCAGTGTTTAATCTTGAATGAGCCCATCACAGATAATAATATTCGTTTGCTCTCAAGTGAACAGGTTAGCTTTTAGATTCTAATGAGAGGGTGACATGTTGAATGTTCAAGGTATATTAAGCAGTAACTTTTATGCAGTTGTGATAGTGTAGAGATCTGTTTTTTGAAATCCCGTGCTAGTAAAATCATTGTTATTTATAAATAAAATAATATTGTAAATAATTTGATAGTTTTTGTATCAATAATATGAGTTACAAGCACATTTTCCATCTTTTTTTCCATGCATAAATATAAAAAAATGTAGACATATGCCACCATCCTTTCACTCCGAGGTTGACCATCCCCCTTGAATTTTTTTTTACAAATTGACCACTGATTGTAACATTTACTACAACATTTACCTTGTATCTTACCATGTCTTGAATTCCATTGCTTTCTCACATGATAATATTTCCATGTACTTACTTTTCTTCAAGTCTGACTATGACTATATCTCTCTATAACATCACATATAGCAAATTCTATGAGTATGAGTAAATATGACTATAACCAATTCAGCACACCCAAAAATTGTCTGTCTCTTACTAGACAATTTATCTTTATAATTAAAAGTACAGACCATTTGTGAAGCATATTTGTCTGAACTTGATGAATGGAGAAATGAATGAGAGACATATTCAATGCATGTACATGCCAGATATCCCTGAAACCATTGATAATCCAGAAATATAAAAACCAACAAATCTGTATATTGGATATGTTTTGCTCAGAGATCAAAGCATATTACTAGACAAGGGATGAGTGTGAGCTGCAGTCATAGTTGCTGGAGTCCAGGATAAGGGAGGTCAGGGAGAGATGGAGCAGTGAAAACTGAAGTTATTCTGAAGAGTTTTTAAATCTGGAAATCTCTACCTGAGCAAGGCTGCTCTCACGCTGGCTTCACTCATACCTCTTCTCTGTGCTTGATTAAGACAAGCACAAAGGTGATTGAGGCTCCCTTTCAATCAGTGTCTCCAAGCAATCACCTGGTGAGGGGGATGGAGATAAGAAACTGTAATTTCTCCACAGCACAAAGATCAGGGGCCTCAGCTGAGTGCAGTCTCAGTCACACACACCCTCCTCCTTTGCTTGCAGGGGTGGTTCGGGCCTCCAGCATATTTCCCATCCTGAGTGCCATTCTGCTCCTCTTGGGCGGGGTCTGTGTCGCAGCCAGCCGCTTCTACAAGAGCAAAAGGAACATCATCCTGGGAGCAGGGATTCTGTTCGTGGCTGCGGGTAACAGCAATGTTTCACCAAAACTGCAACCCTGGATACTACCTTTCTTCATGTTTCATAGCTGTTTCTGCACTCCTCTTCCCCCTCTGTTTCCCAGTAATGCACTTCTCCTTCCTCCCCCCATAATGTCATACTGCACCTCTACCTGCTCACCTAAATGTGCCTCTCTCACATGAATATACCTCTCTTCTCACCCATACTGCACCTTTCCCTACTTTCCCAAAAGTACCTCTGTGCCCACCCATAGTGGACCTCACCCAAATTAACTGCTCTCCCCACTCACGGTGCAGCTCTCCCTTCTCACTCAAATGTACTTCTCTTCTCACCCATAATGCACCTCTCCCTTCTCCCCTTATTTCTCTTGTCTCAGAACTTGATTTGTATCTCATCTCTCCATTCAGGCCTCAGCAACATCATCGGTGTGATTGTCTACATTTCTGCAGCGCTGAGCGATATCTCCCCAAAGAAGGATGAAGACAAGAAGTGGCACTATTCTTATGGCTGGTCCTTCTACTTCGGCGGCCTGTCCTTCATCCTGGCCGAGATGGTGGGTGTCCTTGCTGTCAACATCTACATTGAGAAGAACAAGGAGCTGCGCTGTCGCTCGCGCACTGACCTCTTCAAAAGTACCACCCATGCAATGCTGCGGCTGCCTAGCTATCGCTTCCGCCAGCGCTCCCGCTCCAGCTCCCGCTCCACTGACCCCTCCCACTCCCGGGACCCCTCCCCCGTGGGCGGTGGCAAGGGCTTTGGCCTGACCCCATCCGCCCTCCTCTCCCAGGGCACAGTGGGGCCCATTTCCGTCTCCACCCTGCCCAACCCGCATGCCCACTCCCATTCTGCCCTAGGGGGCGACATCTCCATGTACACCCTCTCGCGGGATCCCAAACTGGCAGGTCTGGGGACCCTGGGGGGCCCACCCATGTATGGGACAGTGGACAGGGCCACCTTGTACCAGTTGCATAATTGTTTTCCTAAGGAGGGCAGCGGTGGGGGCGGGGGAGGTGGAGTCATACTGGGTGGCACTCTGCCCTCCCTCTCCAAGTCCAACAATCCCTCGTCTGGTCAGAATTCCTCCAATAGCAATGCCCCCCTCAATACCTCTTCCACTGCCCAGTCCTCCCAGCCCCCTCCCCTCTCATCATCCACAATGGAGAGAGACAGGGGGATGAGCACCCTGGATAGGCTAGGGAAAGGGGATAGGGAGAACTCAAATTCCAATACCCTGAATAGAAAGACAACGCCAGTGTAGAGAAACAGGAAAGGAGAGGGAGAGAAAAAATTATTTAAAAAAATTAAGAGAGCAGAAAATGGATGGGGAGGAAGAAGCAATTGGGATGGGAGGACAGATGAAGAGCAATATGAGGAAAGAAAGGAGATCATGCCCTCCCTCCTGTCTCTATCTTGGTTTTAAATAGTATAAATATATAACTGAGTATAAAAAAAGATTAATAATGACAAGAATAACAACAACACTATTATTGAATGTTTTTCATTCATTTTAAAAATACACGTGTGACTGTAAAGGTAATATCTTTGGGTTATTATTTTTCTTTAATTCTGAGTGCTTTATGTTATTCTAGATGACATGATCGTAAATTTTGAATATTATCATATTACTGTTGTTGTTATTGTTGTAATTGTTATTGCTGGGTTGATCTGTGAGTGCAATGTTAATGTTTGAGTTATAGTTTTTTAAAATGAATTTTTATTTAAATATTAAGGAAACTGTGATTATTTGCACAGTGACACAAAATCCAATGATGTCATTAAGTGTCAAGCACGTGTGCATATATGTGAGAGGATTTTTAAATTATTATTATGATTATTATTATTATTATTATTACTGCAAAGAATAATAATAACAATAATAGTTTTATATTAGATCTATTTTGGTGAAAATGTTGAATTCTTACCTGTTTATTTTTTTTTAATAGCTGACTGGTAAGGTGAATGGCTGAGAAACCAGATGGACATATGGCCTGTCATGGTTTTTAATTTCAATTTATGTTATTTATTTAGTAGTAGTAGTAATATTCTAATCGTTATGGTTTGAAGTTGATGTAATTGGGGGGAGGGGTATTAACAGCAATGTGAATAATGCAGGATTACATGAGAAAAGTCATATATTTCTACAATTCGTAAATATCAGAGGAAGAAAAAAGAACAAGGATTGCTGGAGAAGATTAAAATTAAAATTTATAAACCAAACAGTGGACTTCACCATACAATAAAAACTATTATTTAATCATTTAAAAGTGATATATGAAAAGAATATGTGTGAAAAAAACCATTTAGATTGAAAATTACATATTTATAAAAAATGATATAAACCTCAGTTTTAATACACAGATATTCTGATGGTCAAAAGTATGTTGACTGGTGAAATTCTTAAGGGATTATGTATTGCTGTTGATAATATGATGTTAAAAAAGGTATTGGGGAGTTTGAGCAGGCCCATTTCACTGAAATGTACCAACAAATGGAGAGTTCTGCAGTGCAGAATACAAATGGTCATCGTAGAAAAATTGTGTAATTAACATAATTAGGCAAATAGTACCCCAACGCTCTTGACCATAAGTTTATCTTCAGGGTAATATATACATGCATAAACGCATCAGAATTTTTGAAAAACTACTGTCTGGCAACAGCTCAGACCAGTTTAGGAAACATTGTGCAGTTATGAAACCTAGAATGATCCAGTAATTCTGTGTGACACTATGGCAGTGTGTGTGTGTGTGTGTGTGTGTGCGCGCGCGTGTATAGTTATAGATAGATATACATATATAGATAGATGAAGTCTATCTAACTGTGTGATAAACAAAGAGACTGTATTGCATGAAATTTGTACTAAAAAAGACAGAAAAAAACATAATGCCTATTGCCTGTTTTGTTCTGTTTATAATAGAACAAAATGAACAGGATGTGAATTCACTGTGGGAAGGAATGATGGAGAGATGCTGCAGAATAGGGGATATTATCATGGATCATGATACGGAAAGCTGCCCACATATTCCTTAAAATATGGCCTCACAAATTTACGCCTTTAACACCCACATACACATAAACAACCTCACATTTGCAGTTATTTACATAATTAGGACTTTGTGGGGGCAACATAGTCTTAGTTTTATAGAGTGGTTTCTATGTAATATGCTTGATCTCATCATGAGCTGCTGATATCGCATGCCATTCTAAAACACAGACAGAAGTGTGAAAAATGGGGGAATTAAAGAATAGAAAACAGAGCTTATGATTGATCTGCAAGAGTACCAGAGCCAGGTGCATAAGAAGGTAGCCAGGCTTAGCATGTCTTCCTTTTGTCAACAGGGACCTCTTCTCTCCCCACCACTCCCAAAATCTGGCCCCAGATCTACACCCACTCACACAACGTGGACCTGTTAAAAGTCTAAATATACAGACTGGAGGGAGTGTCATGTAACTGGTTTGGCTCATGTTTCAGAATCCTGGGAAAAGAGGGGGTCATTGGGGGGTGGGGGGTTGGTAGGAGAATGAGGGTAGAGGTCAGTTCATGTCTTGAAGGTGTGGGAGTAAGGAAGTTGGGGGAAATGAGTGAGAAGTTGAGAGATTCAGGGCTACTCATGGATGAACAGAGAAAAGCAAGCAAGGTCAAATGGGGCTGAGATAGAAGAAAGTTGGTTTGTGTCTGAGTGTGTGTGCCTGTTTATGTCTGTGTGGCACAGGGCATAGTTAAAATTCAAGATCAATGTTTACTATCCCCTTGAGTGATGCTCGCTGCAATGAGCAACATACTAACAGTAGAGGACAGAGAAAAGAGTGGAGGGGGAAGGAGGAAAGCAGGAAAAGATACCAATAGAACTAAAGGAATAGAACTAAAATATTATATTGCAATGGAATGGCAATGTGCTGTATTTACAGAGACTGCAGGACATGGTGCAGAAAAGGGAAAACTGAGGTAGAAGTGAATGTGAAAGAGTGGCTCTACACAATGTTTCATTAAATAAAACCATTAAACAATTAACACCATTGATTTTTTACTCAAATACAGAGAAACAAACACATAAACTGACAATTCTGTATATAATACTTTCACAAAGGATTTTATACATTCCCATTTCAAAAAAAAGGAAAAGGAACAATGTTGTACTGGCCTGATGCTGTAAAAACTCAGGTGAAAACTTTAGAAGTAAGGCCATACTTATCTCCCAAATTCTGCTGTTCATAATTTTGTTTCTCTTTATTGTGCCTGGCAAATACAGCTGTCAGGGTGTTTCCCATACATAATACTCTGAAACACATGCATACATCACTACACTAACAAGAGCAATTAAGATGGAATACCTTGTGCAGGTGCACAATAACCAAGTCCCTGTGAGAATCTGAATACCCCATTCTCTAAATCAGGGTTCTTCTGAATTTCTAAACCCAGGACACCAAATTAACTTTTGTCCATTTCAACAAGTTCCACTGTTATCTTACATGTTCATTTTTATGCTTTCACAGATAATAAAATAACAATAATAAAGAACAGTTACACAATACAAGGCTTGTCCAATAATACCCATTCTGTATATACAACACTGCTGAAGCATCAACGTTACTTATTATTTCAGAGTGAGCCAGCCTGTAATGTAGCTTTTCCAGAAGGAACATTGGGCTGAGAAGTCTTCCTTTGGACAGACAGTTACAGAGTTTCTTTAAAAGCTGCCAATGAAAAGAACTGCACACATGCAAAGAGGAAGGGAGACAATGTAAGAAGGTAGGAGAAAGGAGACTACGCTAAATGAAGATAAAACTTGTAATTGTCAGCTTTGTTTCATACTTAAATTTCCAACAAAAGGTGCACCACCAATATCTTTAGGGTGAGCAAATACTTAATCCTATGTCCAATTATTTTTTAATAAACCTGCTTTTCCATTATATGATTCACCTGGTGGCGGTGTAAACATCACAATTCAGTACTGTTGACAATATTTTGTGTTACCCAATCAGTCAGTTTTTCTGCTTAGTTTAAATCAACCAACTCATCTGAGCCCCTAGGTGGCACTGTGATTGTGAGTTAAACACCTTTCACAAGGACTAAAGGGCAGTGCAAGTAGCATAAAAAGGACACCGGCGACAATTAGGATGGTCCCTGCTATCCCTACACATGATGCGGACCAGGAGAGCTCATGGTGAAGAGGTACAGTGTGGTCGCTGGCGAGAAGGGCAAGGATTGACTGGTGAAAAACAACAAGAGACAGAAGGACCAGGATACCTGAAAGACAGACAGAGTCAGAGAGAGAGAGAGAGAGAGAGAGACAGAAGTAGAGAGATACTCCAGTGAACTACTCAGAGCTGGCAAGTTAAATGACCCTTGGCCATTCACAATATCCTCTTCCTGTTACAATTTACATCAACAGTTTACTGATGAATGAAACTGTCCCACCTGAGCTTCAGACTGAGGGATTGTTACTTTATGACTCATAGGTGGAGGTTACTCACCTGAGAAAATGAAGCAGAAGGATGCAGGTTTGAGGAAGAATTTCTCTCCTTTACTGAGGGTCATGATGATACAGACAGAGGCTGTTACCATTAAGAAGAGGCTAAAGAGTGCCAGGCCAGCAGCTGCCATATTCAGATCTGAAAAAATGAAGATGACCCAAAGAAGATTAGACTTGAGCAATTTAATTTCACATCCACAGACATAATGTGTTTTATATGTCCATGAACATGGAACAGGCTATTCCTGCAGGGAGAAAGGTCAGCAATGCTGCATTTATGTCCTCTGCTAGATTCTACTGCTGTTTACAGCTCATCTTTTTACTGGAGCAGCTAATGAACTACAAAGGAAAATTACCCCAAAATAAGAACATTTGATGGAGCCCAATTAAAAGGGCATATTATCATTTGAGCATATTATGTATTAGTCATTTAAAAGGCTATCATCAAAAAAAATGAATAACAAATTAAAAAGGGAAGAATATTATGATTATACTCACAATTTACTGAGGTACAGATTAAATAATCGTTTAGGGGTCTATTCAGACCTTTATTCAGTGGGACTTACACGCTTTTTTGACCCATTGCATGCCTTTTCAGTGTCTGTTCCTAGTCTCACCTTGAACTTGTGCTTAGGTGGAGATTCATAGAAATTGGCCATTTCTAATTAAAATACCCTCTAAGTCAAAGTCAAACTTAGACTTTGACAAACAGATTTTCAGGGTGCGTATTCTATGCGCACCACAACCTTCCTGCACTCCTATCGATCAGACTTTAATATTACAGTTTTTTCAGAGTTACCGTATTGCATGAAGTATGATAACTCTTGAAATCATTTAAATTATTTCTGGATATCAAGGGCACATAAGAGTGTTACCCTTACAATCTCCAACAATCAAGTTCTTGAATTTGAAATGCATGGTTGCGTCTCGGTGAGTTTCCTCAGTCCACACATCTCAAATAAAGACTCAGGAACGCTTTTGGAGTACTAAGCTTTTTTTAACTCACAGACAATAAGTCACAGACCCCAAGACTCAAGACATATTCAAGCACAGACGTAATCATCGGGTGAAGTAAAACTAACTATAGAGCAAATTCATTATTCTTATAAGACACTCCATAAATTATAAAATATGATATCAATCAATGTTTAATCGTTCAACAATAAATTACGCGTTATGCTGCCGTTTGTGCAAAATGACGTAGTGTATCCCCGAAATGGGGACATTCTAAAACGCTTAACAAGGAAGCTGCTTAACGAGGCTTAAAGCACCCGAACGACGTGGTGGGGACACGAACATTTGCATTGATAAAGTGCAGGATGACTATTAACTGTGGCCAAAAGCATTACATATCTCTTTATTGGAAAATATATTCTATACTCGTTAAGCAGTTTATAGATCTGCTTAACACAGTATAGGAATCTGCTTAATGAGGCTTAATGCCCCTAAACAACAAGCTAGAGACTCAAAAACTTGGATGGTTAAAGTTTAAGATGACTTCTCACGGTGACCGAAAGCATTAGACATGTATTTATTGAAACATATATTTTATATAAATGCATAAAATATATTTTTATTTAAACAGTTTCCTTGTTAAGCGTTTTACAGTGTCCCCACAAAATGGGTTTGACTCAAATGAATGAATACACTGAGTTTAAACTTTCAGCATGACTAACTGTTTGTTTATTGGATGTTGGTATACATTCGCTGGACGGACAGAGAGGCTGATTACAGCTAAATATGAGAAATTCAAAATATGAGCTGGTACTGTGTTCACCTTAGATTTGATATCCAGCATTGCAATTTGTGATAAATAATATTTGTTGGTGCTACTGCTACTTCTCAAAAGTGCATATTGTTATTTTAATTGTACTACCCAATAGTATTACAATCAGTATTACAACAATTTTAACCACATCAATCGGATAACAATGAAATCCAATTGATTTAAATATATTATATATATATATATATTACATATTTTAAAACTACATTTAACGGAACTACTCAGCTCTTAAACTTAGATTGCACTGTATGTTTCTTATGGAACATACTTATCAGATAACATAAGTTAAAGCTACTTTAATTACAGAAGAAACTATCCAAGGTCGTGAATTACAAGGTAGACTTTCTGGATGGCTATGTCACTCATTTGTCTGATCAACTTTCAAAATTAAAGTCTTAAGACTTTTAGAAGTAAATAACATACCTCCAAGAAAAACAATTTCGAGCCATCAAGTTTTTGTGGGTGTCATTTTTTCAGGCAGAATTAGCATTATTCAAGATCTGTACACTGGCTGGGCATGGCCGAGTAAACCAGGTTAGATTACAAATAAAGTGGTTTCTGGAAACTACTTCCGTTGGAAAAAATGCTGAGCATTCCAAAGTCAGAATTTCTCCTTAGTTCGTTAACATGCTGTTGATCTACAGTACCAGTCAAAAGTTTGACCAAACTTTTGACTGGTGCTGTACTTTGATTAAAAGAGACCAATGGCACGCTACTGTTTATGACAGACATGACTAGATGGCATAAAAACATGAACATGAGGCTGGAGCTAGGGGACAGTAGGATATTGGATAAAACAGAGGCAAAACAAGAAATATACTTACTCTTCTGGGTTGTCCTTTTAAATATAACTGCATTGTCCCCAGAGGTAAAGAACTTGAAATATGTGCAGTTTGATTCTACTGAAAGAGACAAGGAAATTACATATACACATGAAGAAATTACACAGGCAAACCCATCTTCCTCTTAGGCATTCACCACTGAACTTTTGCCATGGGCAGGAAAAGGACACAGTCCCCTTTAACAAAGAAGGCGATTGATTGGGTCCTGACAACTAGGGACAATATAGACAGATTTCCTATACAGACAACAAGTGCTATAGTCAGTGGTGAACTTCCTAGACAGCACCCTTTTCATTAAAATATGACTATGTTTGGGTAGCTTCACATGCCAGCCTTAAACCTCGCTGTTATAAGCTCAGCAAAAGCAGACCAGTTCGAGCAATAACCTGCCCACAGATGCAGGATAACTTTATATAAATACTTTATAAACAATCACTTCCAACACGGAGAGGACAGGTCTCTGGTGAAGGCCAGAATTGTGTGGATGGAGGGACCAAGTTAACTGAAAAACTTTTCCACAAACCGTGGAGTAAATTATTCTGCCTTGTATCTTTCATGGTCATTTTGCTTGACAAAGCTTTGTTCCCAGATATGGCGAGAACAGCTGTCTTCAGATTTCTCAAAATCTTACCATATGGGGGCTGAAAATGGTGTTTGGCTAACCATGCTAGTAAATTCGAATAGATTAATATAAACATGCAAAAGCTGTGTACTATCATCAACCCAAAAAGAGGCATTTCCTCATATCCTCGACTGTTATTCTGCCACAGACAAGGTGGTCCCTTATCTAGTGGAGCGAGAACAAGTTGTCAATCAACAATCTGTTTGAGCCATTTAAAAAAAAGCAAAAAAAAAAAAAAAACTTTGGTTCACAACAGGGTGTCACTGCTTCTGCATGTGACAACACATGCATGCACACACAATTCTCTTTTAGGATTGACACTAATTTTATTGGTGCATATAGTTGGTACTTTCCACTACCATATCAAGCTCAGTTGCTAATTAAACTTTGTTAATGCCTCATGAAGTCCATCGTTTTCCACTGTCATTTAAGCCATACTTTTTGGGTGAGTATGGAGAATCTACTGTGTCTTTTTAGTACAGTCCTATGTAGGTTCAGATTTGACGTATTTAGTAGATTGCAGTCCTGGTAGGCTACAGTCCATCATGACTAAGACACTGTAAAGGTTTGTCAGTGTGTTCTACAGTGTTCAGCCCTGTCCTTCTGGGTGTACATGTGGCCTGTTAAGCAGCAGAAACATTCCACTTTTATTTTGACAACACAGATTTATGCCTGTACTAAATTCAGCACCGCTGTTGCAATCACTCTATTTATGAGCTACTCACAAGACATAAAAAGCAAGGCAGTGCTTTTTAAATATCAAACTGTCACAGAGATGATCTCTTCTCCATGGCTCTGGCAAATTAAATCCTGGAACTGATAAAGCCACTGTTTGTGCTTCTGCTGAGATATCTTATCTGGTGGTATTTTCTGATACTCCACACTTGCCCTTTTAGACATAAATATGCAGTTAGGGAGTCCTGTTTTCACTTCTACACTCCCTGCATATGGGTGCCTTCTGCTCTTTCCCAGATGAAGGAAAACGTTTTTGCTATTATTAACTTTCGGTCAAAAGAAAATTCAAGATGCTACACATGTTCTTCCACCGTTATGCTACTATAGACTTGTGGTACCAGATTACTACAAAAACCAGAACCTTGAGACCAGAACACTCCCAAACTTTCCTGCTTTCCTGTGTTTCAGAATTGAGTTTTTTTTTTATTTGATTTGAATGATATTAAACATGCTTGAAATAATATAAAATCACATGAAAGTCAAAACTGATTTTTCATATCATATTTTATCTTAATTATTTTATCGAAGAAAATATACACCAACAAAGATAAAACAAAAACAGAGAAACCCTACGCCAGGTGGGACAATGTTTTCCTTAGCTTGGAAAATCTGATCAAGAATTCATCAGAAGTTGGATAGGTGTGAGCTCCATGCGTACAGTCACTGTGACATGTTTTTTCCAGCGATACCACTGCTAATTATATCTTGTTCCATGTAACATTAAAGGGAAACAACCCATTCTCATTTAACAGAACAAATGGTGGTGAGTTCTAAATGTTACTCATGGGTTTGTCATTATTTTCCTCTTATTTATAAAGAACAGCAATAACCAATGGTGCTACACAAAAAGACAGAAGAGAATTTTAGTGGCACTCCCAAAACATTTAGGCCTAATGCTGTGTATGACAATGCATCATATTACTCCCAGGACCTGAATCATTCCCATAACTATTTGCCTTGACTCTCCAAGCCTCTCTCATTTCACAGCTCTCCTACAACCAAGAAAATGCAAACCTCCTTCTACTAACCAGCCTCCAGCTTTCCAGGGCCCTTCCCACAGCAAACATAGATTCTGCAATTGAACATTTATTTTGGCTATATTCTTCAATGAGCTATTCATGATTTTGGACTTAGCTTAGTTTCTTGATAAAATATTATGCTTTTACTTATTGCTTTTTGATATTACTTGTCTATGCGATATATTTGTCTTTCAACTTAAAATTGCACTTTTATATACCTTTAACATTGATGCATTTAATTCAATTTTCATTCATTCATTCATTCGTTCACTTTTTAAATGTAAGGTAAGCCAGCATAGATGACTAACTTCATCTAATTCATGACTTCACTGCCTGATTTATGAAGGAGCCAACACTTGTGTTTTTGTTGACCCTCACTGTATGTGCATTATGATCCTGCAATGTAAGTTAACATCACAAAGGTAGAGTTAATACCACAAGAAAAAGGAGTTTCACAGAAGCAGCGGTGAGTTAAAAGCAGAGTCACCTCCAGGCAGGTTGGCAGGCCCACAGCTCTCCCTCTCAGGATCAATGTCTGTCGCCCACAGAGTCCTTAGACAGCGTTTCCACAGCCCGTAATGAGCCACCATGCACGTCTCATTGCTGTAGAAGGTCTTGGGTGGGGCCAGCTCCACCCAGAATTCAGTGCCCAGGCCCAAGATGGCAAGTGCCACACCAATGAGGGCCACGAAGTACACCATCTTGACCTGTCCCACCTGGCTGGTGCTTGTCCCAGGGGTTGCCACCGCCCGCCGCTTGCTTGTCCCTCCTCGCATACCCATTGCTCCTGCCAGCCCACTGGCCCCACCTCCAGTCACACCCCCTGCTCTCCCATCCTCCTCCTGCATGTAGAATGTGGACCACATGGTGACTGTGGTGTGGCTCACCAAAACTGAAACAGAATAAAGAAAATTGTACAAGAGGACTATCAATTAAAAACTTTCATTGGAAAGATGGACAGGACTGAAGAGTGGCATTAGAGGAGATATTGGGGACGACTTTACAAAGGTAGAGGAAAATAAATGAGAAGGGTCTGTCTGCAGGCCCATGGGCCTGAGAGTTGAGGTGGCCTGAAAGTTGGGGTGGAAGTGACGTAAAGTGATGTATGTTTCTGTGGTTTTCATTGGTCAGTCATGTTCCGAGGGTTGAAATTCTTGGTCTGCATATTAACGGCAGACAATAAAAATTGTTTTTCGCATACTTACATTAAAGTTGGACAGCAATTGCATAAAAATGTTGCAATACAGTCACAAACAAACAGCATGAGTGCATTTCGGCACAACCTCCCCGTACTCGCTATTTCCTTTAAATTTTCATTGGAAAGTATGAATTTACACCCCCATCATCTTAAATAAATGGCACAATACCATATGTTCCTAAATTTTAATTAGTATTTACAATTAGCCCAAAAATAATAGCGAAAACATAGGATATAGGATTAAATTAAACATAAAAAGGGAGGTGGAGGACAGATCATGAACAGTGAGAATCACATTTACAAATTATATACAAAAACAATTTATTGTATATACAAAATGATTCTCACCCTACATCCTAGCCATCATTTAAACCAGTCTCTGTGAAAAATATACAAAGTAACCTGCAGTCAACAACTGGAAGTTTGTTTAAATTTTAATAAGGAGAACCCAAATTCGTTAAAAACTAAACAAGCATATGGATCATTGCATATCAACTGAACTATGATCCCCCAGTTCATGCCATGGATTTTTTAAAAAAATTCATGTGAAAACTTCTATTAAATTACTCTATTAAAACTTCTAGAAAATCCATGACATGAACTGAGGGATCATAGTTCAGTTTCTGGTATGGTGATGGTATGAAATTACCAATACATTAACAAACAGTCTCTAATAATTCAATCATAACAGTAATTGTTCTCGTTTCGGTGTACCTTCCACGAGACAAGCACAAAGATTCTGCATCCCTTTAATAAGCTTTCCTGTCAAGCCCGCAAAGCCAAAATATTTCAAGTTCCTCGCATTCAATTCTGTGCATGTCATAGATGTTTAAACATGACATCACAACAGTTTTGTGGAAATAAAAATTTCTGTATCTTTTTAAGTGTATATTAACAAAATAGAAAAATGCTGCAATATAATATCTGGAGTATTAACTTTATTTTCAGCTAGCACTGAATATCATTATATGAGGATCAATATTTTTAATATGCTGTCAAAAATGAATAGCGGTGCAATGGGTAGTGTTTCAGCCCGCAACCTGCTAGATGGCTAGATGCTTCGGTTGAGCAATGAAAGCTGGCCCCTCAGTCTAAAGAATTGGAACACGACCAAAAATATGTCATTTACGTCACTTCCACCTCAACTCCCAGACCACCTCAAATCTCAGGCCCATGGGCTGAGAAAGGAATACATTGAGGATGATACAGATATCCCTAAAAAATTGCTATCCTTGGAAGAAATATTACAAAACATCTTGAATCAGGGAAAGTATGGAGGAGACGAATGCCAGAAAATGTGTGCTTTTATATTAATCTTGTCATTGTAGGTATATTTTCACATTATTGGGAGATTCCCACATGAATAAGTAAATGTTGATTTGTGACACAAAGAAGCTGGCATAAAAACCCCCTGACTACTTTTTTCCTTTTTGTTCTACCTACACCATAGTTATCATTGTGCAGGAGCAGTATGCACAGCAATGCCTTGAGTGGTAAGTTTGATTCTTCCTAAATTAAAGTAAAAAGGAAAAATTGTACTGGAAAATACCTGAATGTTTAATTTAGAAAACAATTGTGTGCACAAATTGATATACTCAAAAGTGCTTGGCATTCGTGGTCTTTGAATAGCAAACTTTGCACCTCAGTCGGATGATCCAAACTGAGGCCACAACCTCTACTTATAATGTCAAAGATAGCTGTAATGACAACGACAGATAAATGTGACTGGAAATAAAGGAAGCATAGCAACAGCATAAATATTTAATCATGGTTATAACTATGTGTACACTTAACAATGTTTAAAAACTTTTTCCCTCTTCAAACACCTCCAGCTTATCAGTCAAATGCAAGATGAAATTGCATGCTGGATTACATTCATTGCAAAATTTATCTTAAACTATTTTCTACCTACAATGTGCCTTCTTGTTCTGCTGACAGAACTGAAATTCAAAGTTTAGGTAATCCTTCAATATTCCTTTTTAAAATTAAAAGCCCCACCCAAATCCTCCCTCCTCATTTTGCTGTGACTGAATACATTTAAACTTAAGTTACTACTCACTGTACACATTATTGAACTACTAATGTATGCATGAATACAATTATGTAAAATGCAGTACACTGAATAACCCACAAAAAAACTGAAAGTAAAGGTTTTCTACCCTGGACTATGTTTTCATATATTTTCTGTGTATGCATTTTTCTTTTTTTATCAATTGCCTGGCAAATTCCATTGAAGTTTGGCTCAAAATGTATACTGTGCATAGTCCTACCATGTATTTGTGGAATAAAAAACCACATATTTGTTTCTTTAAAATTATTTAATAAAAATGTCAACTAATTCCCAGCATGGCAACTGATCCAAAGCACACAGTGAGCTGTGCAAATAAATGGTTAAGAACAGGAAAGGCCATCCATCAGTATTTCCCATTGCCATTTACACAATTAATTTGAGTCCGAAATAATTCATTGTAAAAGACAATTCACAAGACATTTCAATCTCTCAGGAGAAACCAAAAACCCTCATGAGAGATTCCCAAACTCAATAATACACGATAAAAGCTTCTCGGTGCATCGTATGAAACAATTTAAAAGGATGCATACATTGTAAGCCTTTGTAATGCGTACATGTAAGCCTACAGAAGTATGCAGATACATGAAAACATATTCAAAGCAAAACAAACAATCGAACCAGCGATACAATATGTTATTTATAAAAACAGCATATGCATTTGCTCTGAGTAGTGTTAGAAGGAAATAACTAGTAAATATTTTCATGTAGTCGTGGAAAAAAATGACTGTCCACGCGCTTTCTTCATGTAATCGTTGTATGTCGTTTTGTTATAGAAGGAATTAATACGCTTAGAGACCATTCATTGTACTTGTAACTAGCCATAAGTGTGTGCGCGACTGCAAGTATATTAATCCTGTTCACACACTGGTTATTAAAACGTTAAGGGAATCATTAAGCACATCAAGATAATTTCTACTGGTGATTAGCCTAGCTAGCTACAGGTTGTAACAGCAACGCTCACGAATCATCTACTGCCAGTAGAAGATTCGCGTTCTAGCACATTGTCTTCTTTGAAACCTACTACTACTCACTATTACCTCAAAACATGGTACTCGCGATGTATTTGCCATATTCCTGTAGTATCGTTCTTGTTCCTATTTCGTAAAATGCTGCACAAATTCAAAAATGGCAGCTTTTTTGTTTAAGTCCTCCTCAGCGTTGGCAAGCCCCAGGAAAAGATTTGAATTGCCTTGTTGAGACACTTCGGCAAGAATAAGGCGAAGGAAAAATACCGGTTAATCATATTATCTCAAGTGCGTGTATAAAAACCCTGTTATCCACAAAACAGTATATACTGTGCTTCTTTGTTTCTTTGATGGTATAAAATCGGCATCAAAAATAAATCCCGATTATGTAATTTTCCGATTTTGACATTTTCACATAAATATCAGATCCGTCATAATCCTTATTGCCAACTACACCCACTTCTGAGGTTGCCTATTTACCGGATTATCCATTGCCCACGACATTACAATGTGATAGCGTTTAAAATAATATAGATTTTTTTTTTTTATTTGACCAAGCACATACTACAACACGTATGACTGCCATCATGTCTGCTCTGAATAGCATTGTCAACAATCAATATTAACTCAGTTTATTAAAAAGGCATATTATCACAAAATATATTTAACTTCCTTTGGACAATGTTGGTAGCATATGTGTTTTACCACAATCAAGACGACTTTACTAAACACAACAATGACATGAATATTTCCTGACCTGTTTCATGTGTGTGCAGTTCACTTCAGAGACACACTTGCAAGTCAACTGAGAGAGAGGGAGGGAGAGAGAAACAGAGTGAGAGAGAGGAGGAAGCAGAAAATGGTTGCAGGTGGGAGCCTATATACTCATGAAAATTCTTGTCTATTATTTTTTTAAATATGCTGTATATACTTGTGAATATGCGAGTCTGTGCCCCTGTCTTTCTGGCTCTGCTCCTGTGTCAGTATAATTGTGTAAATATGCCCCTTTGGTCAGACTGTATTTTGTGGTTCTATTTTTGACAACCACATGCTAATAGCACTGAGAAAGGGGAAAGAGAGGGGGGTGGGGGCACAGTAAAGGGTAGCCTGTAACTGTAAGATGTAACTGGAAGATGGACTTTCACAAAACAGTGTAACTGCATTGTACCTGCATCATCTTAATCTCTTTTCCGGGAAAGTACAATGAGATGAGAGGACACAAATTGGAGGTTAAATTCAAGAAATAAATAGATAGAGCAAATAGCAGATGGTAAGATAGCACAGACATTTGAAGAAAAGATGTTCACGTAGCATTCAAATACAAACAATGTCCCAAAGTTTCATTTCCTTATGAAATTGTAACATAATCTCTTCCTCTTATTTAAGTTATCCTCATAGCTTCATCTTCATTTCCCATTTTTTTTATCATGCTTAATATTCAAATATTATATGATACAAAGAAGTGATGGGTAAGGTTTTTGTAAACTCCATAATGGATGGAGATATGATGTATAATTGGCTGCTTGTAAGCCAATCAAACGTCATTTTTCACCAAAGAAAAACACTGTCTGAGTCGTTCAAATCAGTAACGGCTCTATCTTGCGCTTGGTGCAATGGGTGTTTTGCCTTATCACAATGTGCTCTGCTACTCTCTTAGAAATAAAGATTCCAGAAGGGTTCTTCTTAAAGGGGCAGGTTTCGAACAAGAACCATCTGCATCTGAAACCATTTTTTTTTTGAAGAAGAATGAGTTCCTCAGTGGTTCTTTGTAAGACTAAGGGTTTCATTAAATTCTTCAGGGATTTTTTTGAGGGTGAAGGGGTTCTACATAGAAGGCATATGTGAATATATATGAAGGAATTCCTTATAAACACTGTGGCATCAGGAGAGGTGGAGGGAAGAGCAAGCTCCTTTGCTCCTCCCCATTGGATTGCTGTCAGCTCTAATTCCCTTCCTCAGCCTGGAGAAAATGAAGGAATGGCCTCACAAACAGGCAGGCTCAGCTGGAGGTGATTTCCAGTCATTTCAGGTGTGAGCACTTGCCTTCAATTAGGCCACTTATTTAAGCACAGTCTCAAAGTCTGACAGTCTTTTTTGGACTTTTGTGTAGTTTGTCCCATGGATTGTCCTGTTTCTTAGTTTTGACCCTGATTTTTGTGTTCATTCTTTGTTTGTAGTCCCCCCGCCCCCCCGCCAAAGTGGTTAATAAAAGGCCGTTGCCAACTTTTTGGTTTCATTTTTGTTTGTTTTCCTTTCACACAACTTTCCTTTCACCCCAGCTCAGTGGCCTCACCTGCCACTGTGCCACAATATATTCAGTTGTAAATGAAAGTGTGGGAAGAACCTCATAATCATATTTTAATGTTAAACCATGTCACAAATAGTATTTGGGAATGTATCTGTAATACCCTTAATTAATTTTACTTGTGGTCTGCCATAATTGATAACTTTACAATCATTTCATGCCATACAATACTTGATTGGGCCTCCATATAACACTATGGAAATACATGCAACATTCTGCATACAGTGGAATTCACTATTTCATGCAAGACTGATATCCTCTATAAGACATGTACTAAAGGCAATATTTTACAGTCTAAATTTAATATTAATCAACTGATTTAGCATGAATAGCTTGCTAAAAGTTTGCCTGCATTGATTAAATGTTGGCCTATTTCACTATGGACTAAGCTAACAGGTTAATTTCCACCACTTATGGACCACACCCACCTTTCTTTCTGAAAAATTGGGTGACAAGCTGTCGCCCTTTCTTTTCTCTCTCCTGTTTTTGTTGTCTTTCTTTTCATATTTGAAAGCCAGATTTTTCTTTCATGATGCTCCACCGGCACTGAGTCATCACTCGCAATTCACTGCTAGCAAGTACTGTTTGTGCTTGGTTTGTGGGCAGGACCAAACTATTTCATGTAAATGGGGGATAATTGTTACAATTTTCTTCCCCAGCTGCTCCAGGAACACCCTCCTCTTGTTCTGCTTATCAGGCATCCAGGTAGGGTTGATCTCGTTCCATACCATGAAGGCATTGTATGAGGACACATCAATGATGTTATGGAAGATGACCAGGAGCTAGCGGGCAGTCATCTCCTGCTGTAAAACTTTACAGGTCTTTCCAGTTGTATTACTTATCTTGAAATTGTGTGCTTTCATGTTGTATGTTAAGAGACTGTGGATATCTGATAATGTTTCATTGTTTAATGGACTATCCAACAAGTAGCTTCAGACTTGTAGATATTTATAAAAATGATTATTTTATATATATATAATAAATAACTATTCGTGTCTGATTTCCTGTGTTTTACCTGCCGGTTTTTTCAACCTCTCTTTTTGAATTCTGTCTTTGTCTGATGGCTGCTCTGTCTTCTGGATATTGACCATTTGCCAGTGTACCTGCCTCTGCCTTTTGGATCTCCCTTTTTTTACTTCTGCTGTCTCTTCCTGGTTTTGACCTCTGCCTGTACTCAACTTGATTTTTGGATTGTGTTTTTTGGAATTAACTTTCAATAAATGTTAATGCCACGTCATCGGAGTCCCTGTCTGAGCCCTGACAGGATCTTTCAAAATTGTGACTCCTAAATATTTAAGATTGTTCTGAACCCATTTAAAGTTATATTTTGACTTGAGTTCAGTGTCTATAGGGTGTCAAATGGTCAAGGTTTCTGATATACTCATTTCGTTTTTACCCTGAGACTTCACTGTACTGTTTAATTTTCTCCATGGCTGAGATGGATTTCTGAAATTTTGTTAAGTACAAGACTACATCATCAGCATATAATGCTAATTTGTGCTCTTCCATCTCCACTTATATTTTCATTGATTCTCATACTTCTCCATACTTCCATGAAAACTAATGGTGACAGAGGGTCATCCCGTATTGTTCCTTATTACAGTTAAATCATATTACATATAGTTCCATTTACTCCATGGCATTCACTTCTCTATACATCGTTTGCAACCAGCTCACAAATTTATGATGAAATCCAAATTTTTTACACTTTCAAATATAAAAGGCCTTAAAACTATCGAATGCCTTGTCTGCATCTAAGGTTAACATTAACATTTGCTGTTTTGTGTTTATAGTGTTCCATAATATCTAATGTCTCATGCTGTCAGCAAGCAATCAGTTGGGTACAAAGCCAGTCTGGTCTGTAGTGATTATATTTTGAATTATCTGAGCTAATCCTCCAGCTAATATAGTTAATTTGTTTTATCAGAATTGAGAAGGGATATAGGTCTATTATGACTGACTTCTTTATTTTCCTTGTAGATGAGGGTCTGTCCTTGGTCCCCTTCTCTTCTCCTTCTATACTTGTTCTCTTGGCCCTGTAAGCACCATCTTAAGCTCAACCCTGGCCAGACCGAGCTTCTCTTCTTTCCAGCTCATTCCTCTCCCATCTTGGACTTCTCTGTTTCTCTTGGGGACACCCTGGTCTCGTCGTCATCCTGTGCAAAGAACCTCGGAGTGGTGATCAAAAACAGACTGTCACACTCCGAGAACATTGCAGCGGTGAGCCGGGCGTGCAGGTTCTTCCTGTATAACATCCTAAGAATCTGCTCCTTTCTCACCACCTACTCTACTCAGCTTCTGGTCCAAGCGATGGTTCTGTCCCACTTGAACTTGGACTACTGCAACTCCCTTCTTGCTGGCCTTCCGGCGTCTGCCATCAGACCCCTGCACCTCATCCAGAATGCTGCAGCTCGTCTGATACACAACCTTCCTAGACACTCTCATGTCACCCGTCTGCTCACTGCCCTCCACTGGCTGCCTGTATTGCTCGTATGAAATTTAAAACTTTGGTGCTAGCATACCAGGCTGTTAAGGGGACAGCTCCAGCTTACCTCCAGGAGATCTGCCAAACCCCTCTGCTCTGCCACCTCTGGTCGCCTGATGGTGCCCCCTCTCCGCTCCTGCACTTCCAGGTCACGTCTGCTGTCCATCTTGGCCCCCCGGTGATGGAATGACCTTCCCGTGGAGGTCAGAACGGCAGAGACACTGGCCACCTTCAAGCACAGACTGAAGATTCACCTCTTCAGGCTGCACTTCTCCCCTCCCCTCCCTTGGTCTTTGTAATGTCTCTACCCCTATTTGCTCTTGTTTTAACTGTGATTTGTTTTTAACCTGTTGTTTATTTTCTTCTTAGATAGTTGGTAGGGAAGTCCTAATCTATTCGATCACCTTTTGGCTCTTGGGACTTTACCCATCTCTAGGATTATCTTTGCACTTCTTGTACCATTCTTATGCACTTTACCTTTAAGTCGCTCTGGATAAGAGCATCTAACAAATGTCCGTAATGTAATGTAATGTAAAAATGATAATAATAGAGGAATTTCATGTTGATGCCCAGTACTTTTATCATTGAAATTTGGAAACTGCTTTTCAGTGTTATTTTTTGAAGTTAAAACTGTTGAATCATCCTTCCAAATTCTTTGCATAGTAGATTTTTTTACTTGAAGTAGGGAATATTTAACCTCCATAACGATCTTCCTCTTTCCATATCTGTCATGGATATAATAGTATGCACAGATATTGTGATGGACCAATATAGCACTCCTTAAATTTAGATAACTCTGTACTAAACATAAGAAAAGTTGAATCTAGTATATTTATCATATTTTGAGTAGTATGTGAAATCCCTTTCCTTGGGATGAGTATTTCGCCAAACATCCTCTTGTCCTAGGTCACACTGCTTTCCTCTGGACCATAGCGGGTTTTTTTTCACTACTTTGACTATCTAATTTAGGATTCATAATCAGGTTAAGTTCACCTCCCAAAATCGTTAGACCTCTGGCTTCAAATATAAAGAGGGTAACTACCTTTGTCATGAATTCTGCCCCTTGATCTGGTGGATTATAAACATTCAAAAGTGTTATCTCAGTCTGCTCAATTTTACCCATTACCAAAACAAATCGCCCATCTTCATCAACCGTTTTCTTTTTCAAATTAAATGAAATATCAGTTTTTATTAGAATAGCCACTCCTCTACTTTTAGAGTTTAAGGAAGAAGAAAAGACCTGACAAGATGTTAGTTTCTCCAACTTTTCATGTTCCTTCTTTATTAAATTTGTCTCTTGTAAAAATATAATATCACCCTTTTCCTTAAATTTATTTTCTTTCTTTTTATTTGGTTATTTAACCCATTTACATTTAAAGTACAAATTTTATTTCCACCTCAGTAGTGAATTATTCATAATTACCCATTTTTTCTGCATTCAATCCTTTATTCCTAATACCCCAGTTGCCCAGTATATACCCTTCCTGGTCTTGAGCTTACTGCCCTTTATCCAAATAGCTACATTATACTAGTTTTCTCCATCTGCATCCAGTAACCACTTCCGCACTTTATCCTACTCCTTTGATCTTTCATATGTGCAAACAACAATAATCAACTGTCCAAATTACAGCAATAGATAAAAAAAATAACAAAAAAAAGAGAGAAAAATTAAAACATTGACTTCCAATGTTGCAACCTCTATACCATGGTAGCGCTGGGTTCTTCATGTGTGTGGTTCCACATTTATCTTTGGACCAACTGATTCAGTGGCCCTTTCAATAAGTAACACACCAAGCAAATACTGCATATGGACTTGTTAAGTGTTCGGCTTTCTCCCAGGTGGTGGTGGGTTATTTGGAGAACGAATGTTTACTTAAAATTGCGGTCTTCCTTGGGCTCATTTGTATGTCAGGTGTCACTGTGCTCTAATTGTGACGATATGGAACGATATGACACATACCTTTGTAGGGGTAACACTAGAAGTCATGGCAAAAGATGAGTTTTGTAAGTGTATACATTTTTACCTTTATGCTTTCTTTGTTTAAACCTTCCTGGCTGTACCATGACACTGCGTGTGGATAAACACATTGTGGCGGAGCAAGAGGAGGTGCCCCCCTCCAGCGCCGCAGTGCCCACAGGCCGTCGTCTCAAACCGCCACTGGGAAGACAAGATCAGCACACGGGACAGCGCCGGGCGTGCAGCAGAAGCAGCAGCACCCTGGAGAGCGGCGACGGGCTGCAGACATCCCCAACAAGGAACACCTGCAGCCCTTCAGCAATCAACACAGCTGCCGCTGCTCCAGGGTGATTGCGGGGCTACTTAAGCCGCCGCGGTCCCATGGACGGGGAGATAGACCGTCTCCACACTTGGGGCTTTAACTGACTGTGTTCCGTTTGTTTTTCAGACTCTGGCTAGAAGGCGAAGGAAGTACCAGGTTCGCGGACGACGTATTCCTGCCTGCCGGACCTTCGCCAGTGTTGCTACTTGAAGTCTGTTTTTGGTTGTGTTTTGCTGGCTGTAAAGACGGTCGCAGCGGCCTTTTTGCTGCGTGCCGGTCTGTAGCGACTTGTTTTTCGATTATTAAAACAGGCTACGCGCCTAGTAACCTTACTCGCTCTTGTGTTTGTGCTTCGTTGTGCCGCCCCACCTTGTTGAACCTCCCCGTTCAGCGTCACAGTGGTGGAGAATGCGGGCAGCACAGTGAGCTAGAACAAAAGCACGACCCTGCCGGACTTGGATCAGTGCCAACGTTCGTGGCAGAGAGAGCGTTTTTTTTTTGTTGTGTATTCCGGTCCCTACGGGGAAGTATTAAAATAGCCCCAAGTGCCCTACCATTCGAGCTAAACTTTTTTTTCCTCTTTCCCTGACGCTCTCTTGTGTTTTACCGCAGCAGTGCAACATGGAGGAAATGATGAGGGCGCTCGTCGAAGCCAGCGTGGCACAACAGCGGACGGCCCAGGTCATGGCGGAGCAGATGGCCCGGTTAGCAGAGGCTGTCCATTCCCGAGGAGCTGGAGCCACGCCATTGCCCACCCCCTCCCACAAAGCCCGTGAGGTGTTAATGAAAATGACGGAGTCAGATGACATCGAGGCATACCTCCAAACCTTTGAGCGGGTAGCCCAACGGGAGATGTGGGACCCACGGGAGTGGGCAGACCTGCTTGGGCCCTTCCTAACCGGGCCGGCCCAACAAGCCTACCATGACCTGGGGCCCCACGAGGCCCGAGACTATGGGCGCCTCAAGCGGGAGATCCTGGCCAGGGCTGGGGTGACCACCTCCACCGCCGCGCAACAGGTCGCCTCCTGGGGGTATCAGCGAGGGAACCCCGCCCGAGCGCAGATCGCCGCCCTCAATCGACTGGTCTCCCGATGGCTCCAACCAGAACGCCTCACCACCTTGGAGATCGTCGAAAGAGTGGCGGTGGACCGTTTCCTGCGGGGCCTCCCCTACGACCTCCAGAAGGCAGTGGGACAACACGTGTTCCGGTCGCAAGAAGAGCTCGTGGAGGTTGTGGAACGCATCGAGGCCACCCAGGAGATGCTGCGCTCGGGCCATCCGGACAGACCCCAGCACCGTCCTCGTCCTGACCGCAGAAGCCCAGGAGGCGAACCAAGGCTGGGAGGAGGAACCCCGGAGGGGCCCACCTGGGTCCCAGCCAGTCCCGCTGGGGTGACCCGAGGGAGAGGAACCCCAGGCCACCCACCGCAGGATGTCCCCATGCCAACGGACCCCGGTGGTGCACCAGCCCGCTCACATCCCGGCCGCGGCTGTTTCACCACCCATCAAACCGGTAGCCCCAGGCAGTCCAAGCACCTAGATGTCCGGTCATCGTGGAAGACCAGACCTGGGACGCCCTGCTGGACACAGGAAGTGCCGTGAGCCTGGTGCACCCCGAGTCGTCCCTTCAGGCCATTCCACCCTGCCTGACCCCCTCCTGCTTACCTGTGTCCACGGGGATGCTCATGAGGTCCCGGCGGTGCGCCTGGGGGTGAAGAGCGACAGGGGCCAGTGGAACATCCGAGCGGGGGTGGTCGCGGAGCTGCCTGTCCCGGTAGTGTTGGGCGAAATTTCCGGGGTTCGAGAGGCTGTTCCAGGCCGCCAGAAGAGTCCCGGGAAGAGGGCCCGCCCGGAACCGCCGGAAGCCGGGAGTAAAGACCCGTCGGGAGAACCGACAGCACCAGACCACTGGCCCCAACGACGCCTGGATCAGCCGCTGCCCGGGAGAAGAGGAGGAGGCTGACGTGGAAGGTGAGCATGTAACTCCTCTAACCGAGTCTGATCTCATCTTCCAGGGGGCCCACCGTAACCAATTCGGCACCGCCCAGCTCCAGGATGACCAGCTACGCCACGCCTGGGCCCAGGTCCGGGTAATTGAGGGGTCAATCCAGGGAGAGGGTGAGCCAGTGGACCGATATTTCTCCGTCCGAGGTGGGCTCCTGTACTTCAACGTGCGGCGCAGGGAGAGATGCGGGGAGCTCCTGGTGGTTCCAAGGGACCGTATCTCCACCATCCTACACCTGGCCCACACTCACCTGTTGGGAGCCCACCTGGCATTCGAAAAGACCTGGGAAAGAGTAAGAGATCGGTTCCACTGGCCTGGAATGTACAGGGCGGTGAAGGACTATTGCCGTGCCTGCGCCACCTGTCAGGTAACCTCCCCTGTCGGCCACCCCCTGCACCCTTAATCCCTCTCCCTGTCATAGAAACACCGTTTGAACGCCTGGGCATGGACCTGGTCGGACCCCTCCCAAAATCAGCGCGTGGACATCACTACATCCTGGTCATCCTGGATTACGCCACCCGCTACCCGGAGGCGGTGCCCCTACGGACAGCCACCTCCAAAAACATCGCACGAGAGCTGGTGCACCTGTTCAGCCGGGTGGGGATCCCCAAGGAAATCCTAACGGATCAGGGGACCCCTTTCATGTCCAAGGTAATGGCGGACCTGTGTCGCCTGCTGCGTGTTTCCCAGATCCGTACATCGGTGTATCATCCACAGACTGACGGGCTGGTCGAACGCTTCAACCAAACACTGAAGCGGATGATCCGGAAGGTCGTGGCGGCGGACGGCGCTGACTGGGACCAGGTACTCCCCTATGTGCTCTTCGCGATCCGTGAGGTCCCGCAGGCTTCCACAGGTTTCTCCCCTTCGAGCTGCTGTATGGGCGCGACCCCGGGACTGCTGGACATCGCCCGGGAGACCTGGGAAGAGCAGCCCCCCCACCGCAGCCTGGTGGAGCACGTGGAGGCCATGCGGGAACGCATCGCTCACATCATGCCCTTGGTGCGGGAGCACATGGTCGAGGCCCAGCGAGCCCAGCAGCGAGCCTACAACCGGCCCACGCAGCCCCGCGAGTTCCAGCCAGGTGAGCGGGTTCTGGTCCTCATCCCCACTCTCGAAAACAGATTCCTGGCTACCTGGCAGGGACCCTACACCATCCGGGAGCGCCAGGGCCGGTCAACTACCGCGTCGACCAGCCCGGCCAAGAAAACCGCAGCAGGTGTACCACATCAACCTGTTAAAGAGGTGGGTGGCCGGCCCCACGGAGGCGGGGGCTGCCCTGTTTACCACAGAGGAGGTCAGTCCGGCCCCGAGAGACCTGGTGCGCATCGGTGCTGACCTGAGCCCTCACCAACGGCAGGAGGTAAGAGAGCTCATTGACCAATATCGCCAGGTGTTCTCTGCCTCCCCAGGTCGCACCGACATAGTCGAGCACCACATCCGGACTCCGGGGAACACTGTGGTGAACGTGCGGCCTTACCGCATTCCTGAGGCGCGTAAGGCAGCGGTGGTGGAAGAAATTGAGCGGAAGAAGCAGACAGGAGTCATCGAGGAGGCATGCAGCCCTTGGTCAAGCCCCATCGTGCTGGTGCCGAAACCTGATGGCTCCCTCCGGTTCTGCAATGACTTCAGGCGGCTGAACGCGGTGTCGGAGTTTGATGCCTATCCCATGCCCCGAGCGGATGAGCTGATTGAACGGCTGGGTGAGTCGAGGTTTATAACCACACTTGATCTGACCAAGGGTTATTGGCAGGTGCCCCTCGCTCCCGCAGACCGTGAGAAGACGGCGTTTGCCAGTCCGGTTGGACAGTACCAGTATCGGGTACTTCCGTTTGGGCTTCATGGGGCTCCCGCTACGTTCCAGCGCCTGATGGACGTGATACTCCGGCCTCACCAGCGCTATGCAGCCGCCTACATCGACGATGTGGTCATCCACTCCCGCTCCTGGACTGAGCATCTCACCCAGGTCAGTGCGGTGTTGGGGGCCCTTCGTCGTGCCGGCTTAACAGCCAACCCCGCGAAGTGTTGCATAGGGCAGAGCGAAGCACAGTACCTGGGGTACAACATTGGGCGGGGCCTGCTCAAACCACAGGAGCGAAAAGTCAAGGCGGTAAGGGAGTGGCCGCAGCCCCGCACCAAGACACAGGTACGTGCTTTTCTCGGTTTGGCCGGGTATTACCGTCGGTTCATCCCTCATTTCTCCACAGTAGCTGCACCCCTGACCAACCTAACCAGGAAGGGGTCGCCTGAGAAGGTGCCGTGGGGCCCAGCCGAGGAGACTGCCTTCCACGACCTGAAGGCGGCGTTGTGTTCCGATCCTGTCCTCCACACACCCGACTTCGACCGTCCCTTTGTGGTCCAGACGGATGCCTCGGAGACCGGGTTGGGAGCTGTCCTGTCCCAGATGTACGGCGATGAGGAACACCCGGTACTCTTTCTGAGCCGTAAGTTGCGCCCCAGTGAGTCCAGGTATGCTGCGGTGGAGCGAGAGGCCCTGGCTATCAAATGGGCCATTAGCTCGCTGCAGTATTACCTCCTCGGGCGACAATTCACACTGGTGACTGATCATGCTCCCTTACAGTGGATGGCACAGGAGAAAACTAACGCTCGTGTCACTCGCTGGTTCCTCTCCCTGCAGCCCTATTCTTTCAGGGTCATCCATCGCCCAGGAACGCGCCATGGGAACGCGGATGGTTTGTCCCGGCTGCATGCCCTCTGGGCCACCGCGTCCTGTCCCAGTGGCGGTTTGCTAAGGGGGGGGGAGTGTGGCGGAGCAAGAGGAGGTGCCCCCCTCCAGCGCCGCAGTGCCCACAGGCCGTCGTCTCAAACCGCCACTGGGAAGACAAGATCAGCACACGGGACAGCGCCGGGCGTGCAGCAGAAGCAGCAGCACCCTGGAGAGCGGCGACGGGCTGCAGACATCCCCAACAAGGAACACCTGCAGCCCTTCAGCAATCAACACAGCTGCCGCTGCTCCAGGGTGATTGCGGGGCTACTTAAGCCGCCGCGGTCCCATGGACGGGGAGATAGACCGTCTCCACACTTGGGGCTTTAACTGACTGTGTTCCATTTGTTTTTCAGACTCTGGCTAGAAGGCGAAGGAAGTACCAGGTTCGCGGACGACGTATTCCTGCCTGCCGGACCTTCGCCAGTGTTGCTACTTGAAGTCTGTTTTTGGTTGTGTTTTGCTGGCTGTAAAGACGGTCGCAGCGGCCTTTTTGCTGCGTGCCGGTCTGTAGCGACTTGTTTTTCGATTATTAAAACAGGCTACGCGCCTAGTAACCTTACTCGCTCTTGTGTTTGTGCTTCGTTGTGCCGCCCCACCTTGTTGAACCTCCCCGTTCAGCGTCACAACATCAAGATTGGAACTACCCATGTTGAAAAAAAAGAGTGTCTTTGAGTGTGTGTTTCAGTCATATGTCTGCGTGTATATCTATAAATATACACATGTACAAGCTTGTTTAACAACTCATTTTAAGCTTATTTTAAACTTGTTTACTCTTTTATTTTCCTCACTCTGACGCCCTTTTGCAGCCACTGCTTTGTTACTTTTTACTGAAAGATTAAGTCGTAGTCCGCATAACAAGACATTAAATTGTTCATGAGTGAAATTGCGGAGAAACCAAATATGTGTATTATGCTGTGGGAGTTTTTTTTACTTGTTGCATCCTGTTATCTGCGCTCCATTGATGATGACTTCTTACTTTCACCATGAACGCCCGTCAATCAGGTTCAATTTAGTCAGTTAGTTGAACTAATTGTAATCTCTATCTACTAGAGACCGATATATCGGTCGGTAGATTTTATTGCCCAATATATATATAGTTATATTTGCCTTTTTTTTATTTATAGGTATTTATAATATGTGAAGTTTACTGTTAAGTGCACTGATGTCAGACTCATTTTGGATTATAAGGTTTATTATTAAACTGTAAAATATCCTGCCTCAATTACATATCTCTGTCACAAGTGTTTGATAACCACATTTGAGGGATCATTGCAAAAAAGGTGTATATATTGTGGTGCTGCATGGGTTGTGTCAGCACAGTGGGTTGGCACAATGAAAAAAAGGCAACAGAGCATAAGGGAAAAGGCGTTAAGCCCGCTTTAATAATGGAAAAATATTCACCAGTACAGCAGCTAGTCTATTTTACACAAAACACAAATGTCAACTTAACTAGCGGACAACTGGTGCTCTGGTGAGGGTGTTCACTCAGTAAGGGCACTCCTTAACTCGCGTCCAGTCTTTTGTCTGCAGCATACCTGGACTCACTTGGACATAGCTTACAGCACAGAAAGAGTGTTCCTGCATCTGGGACACAACAGCTCCCAACCCTACCTGCGCCACAAACAGATGATCGAAGTCAGGAGTGTGGAGGACGAGGTCCAAACACAATGCTGCCTTCAGATCCTAGAAGGCTGTCTCCTGGATCGTGCCCCACAGCACTTTTTCAGGCAACCTGTTCTTGGTCAGGTGTCTCAGGGGAGCAGCTACAGAGGAGAAATGGGGGATGAAGCGACGATAATACCCAGCCAGATCGAGGAATGCACGTACCTGGGTTTTGGTAATGGGCCGGGGCCCTCCTCTCACCGCCTCCACCTTTTTCTCCTGTGGTTTGAGCAGGCCTTGTCTGATTGTACCCTAGGTACTGTGCTTCACTCTGCCCTACACAGCATTTTGCGGGGTTGGCTGTCGTCAAACCCACATGACGAAGGGCCCCCAAAACCACACTGACCTGAGCCAGATGTTCAGTCCAGGAACGGGAATGAATGACCACATCATCGATGTAGGCAGCTGCGTAGCACTGGTGCAGCCAGAATACCATGTCCACCAGGCACTGGAACATCGCTGGAGCCCCATAAAGACCAAATGGAAGTACCTGGTACTGGTACTAATCCGATTGGAATGACGAACACTGTCTTCTCGCAGTTGGCTGGAGCGAGAGGATCCTGCCAGTAACCTTTAGTCAGGTCAGGTGTGGTTATGAATCTCAAATCACCTAACTGCTCAAACAGTTAGTCTGCACGGGGCATGGGATAGGCATCAAACTCTGAACAGTGTTCAGCTGCCTGAAGTCATTGCAGAACCTTAGGGGGCCATCAGGTTTTGGCACCAGCACAATTGGACTTGACCTGATGGGCTGCATGTCTCCTCGATGACTACAATCTGCTCCATCTGTTTAATTTCCTCAATTACTGCTGCTTTTTCTGACTCTGGGATGTGATAGGGCAGCATGTTCACCACCGTGTATGCTGCGGTTTTAATGCAGAGTTCCATCACCTCGGTGCAACCTGGGGAGGCAGAGAACACATATCGGAACTGGTCAATGAGTTCCCTAACCTCCTGCAATTGGTGGGGGCTCAGGTCTCTCAGGTTGACTGTGCACTTTCCTCTTCGGAGGGTAAGAAAATAGATTAGTGGTGGGGGTGAAGGCTAACTTTGATGAGAAGACCTCTCTGGCCCTTCTTGCGAGGATTTAGCTCAGGCTTGTTCTTTCTAACTGTGTCAACCATGATGATCTTCCTCTTCAGGAGCTGCTGGCTGAGTTCATAAGAGGTGAAGAAATTGTCATATGTGACATTGTGCCCCCTCAGTCCATCTTTCACATCAAGCACAACTTGCATCCCTTCTTCTCCATGCCTCCATTGGTCAGCTTCCCTGTGTAGGCTTGCATCTTCCAAGCATAACTGATTGTGCATCACAAGCCCATACCTTGATGCCATATTTTTCTGGCTTGCTGGGCATATACTGCCAGAAAGGACAGTGACCTTTTGACAAAAGAGATTACTATCAGTATATACTATCAGTGTCTCAAAAACAATCACATAAATCAATTATATTACAATAAATAACAAAATTAACAGTGAAAATCACTTACATTACAGATATGAAAATAAAAATGTACCTCTTAATGGAACCAGTTGCTAATCTGCTGTTACTTCAGGTCCAGGGCTATAGAGGTAGGGTATGGCCACTTCTCCCAGATCTCTCTTTTGGCTGACAGTCTGTCACCCTTGCAGGTCTTGACTCACAGTTATCAAATCATAGCATTCCTGAGAAAGTGTGACAGACTTTCAGTGGCATTGTGGCATGGAGAATCGCCCTTCCACTCTCTGCATCCCAGAGACAAGATGTAGCCTCACCTCGGGATCTATACACACCCGCTAAGATTAGCAGCCCTATGTGGGCATGCTGGTCAATCTCATCCATGTCTTGTGGGCCCTGAGGTCATCCTTATGACATTTTGTGCTGCCATCCTGCCCTGGTTGTCACATGGTGATGAGAACCATGTTATTTTGCTGTTCTTTGACAAAATTGTCTCTCTTTCAGCTTGGGGGATTTCTTTTCCACCTGAAGATGATGCATCATGCTCTGGGTTGTATTCTTACACATCTTCTTCTTTATACACCTCCTCCTCTTCTAAATCATTGTTCTCTTGTTCCTCCTTGATGTCTGTAAAAGCCATATCTAAAACCTGTTGGGCACTGAAACGTCCACTCATAGCTTCAGAAAAGAGAGATCTGAGGGTACTGTCATCTGCAGCACCTTTATAGCAGATGACCCTGCTTCTGACTGCATTCCCCATTAATCAACAGTCTAAAACTAGTGTTGCATGCTAACTGCTAAAATTTTTGCACAGCCTGTCTCCTTTGCATGGGGTCAATTGCTGTCAATTGTACACAAAATAATACACAACAGATGTAGCCAACGCTAGCTGAGGTTACATGGAATGTGCAGCGATGATTACTTACAACTATTTGCCAAATATAAATGAACAATTGTCCCAGTTGTTGCGATGATTTCTAAAGGTGTTCATGACTTTATATCATGCCATGCAAAACAATTGTTGAAAATAATGAAATATCACTGAATTTAACCAGTTGGTACATACGATAGTAGCTGCATTGGCAAGCTGGCTAGCTAAAATTAGACACTTCTCATTGAGACTCTCAGTTCGCCTAGTAATGGCCGATATTTTCTATGTTTTTAGACTCACTAACCATATATTTTGCTGGCTACGCATGAAGGATTGTCCCCATGTTTTCATTAGTTAATCTGGGAAAAAGGAGAATAGTAGCTAGTAGTTGGCTATTGGCAGCCTAGCGATGTTGCTTGCTGTAGCTCTGTTTTTGCATTATTATTGTTGTCATCACCATAGTGCTTAGTACTCCTTTCCTGTTTAAACATCATCAGTTAATAAGACGAATAGCAGTTTGCTTTTGTTGAAGTGACACTTTGAATATGGTATGTTTTTTTCAATATCATTGATGCTATTGAAATGTCGGTCTACTGGAAATGTAGTCAAAAATCTGTGGTTTGAAAAACCAAGAACAAAATTGGCTTTATGAGCAATGTACATTTCAAAGGGGTGACAATGACAGGAACGGGGGACAACCGTGAGATTTAGTAAGGCAGGTCATTTAGTGTGTGTTTTTTTTTTCAGTTTTCCTCTCCTTCTGACAGGACATGCTAAAAACTATAGAACCCTATATAAAGCTATAACCCATCGTGGCTTGTTTATTAGACAATTGACAATTAGTTTTCTTTCAATGAGCCTCTTTCTTTTCTTATTTTGTGAGAGCATTATTAGCAAGCTAATGATCTTCATGTTTGTCAGGAAACCATTTGTCAGACTGTTCCATTCGCAGTTCATGTATTTAAGAATTGTAAAACTGACTATATTATGTATGCTGGTGTTCTATTAGCTGGTGATCCATAAGTCATCAGTTAATGTTTGACCCACAGAAATAATGTTACAAGGTTTAGCATTCTACTATCAACATTCTAAATACACATTCCACAACAATCATGTGTACAGATGGGACTAAAAGCGGCTATCATACACAATTACACTTTCCCCTTGGCTAGCTAACTTGCATTGCAACAACAGATTTGTTTTGTTGTGATGTAATCTCAAACAACAACAAAAATACAGTTAACGCATCCTTAGTATTTCTGGTACTTACAGACATGGACATTAGCGGTAGTACCTTACACTTACGTTAACATTTCCGATTACATTACACAGGGTTGCCAACTCTCACGCTTCTGGCGCGAGGAACACGTTTTCAGGTTCTGTCTCACGCTCTTACACCACCCAAGGAAATCTCAAGCCATATGGCAGGGCACCATTGTCCCTCCATCACTTACCGTAAATGCTCAATTAGAGCCCGAGAAAATAAAACCGCGGTGCTAAGAGAATCCGACTGCAATTACACTAGACTACGTAATTATGCGACGGAGGATGTTGTTGACGTGAGTCTGCCATGGTGAAACTACAATGCTCCAAAGGTGGACTACTAAAAGCGCATCTCAAATACTTAGCCCTGTGCATTCTTGCCGTGTATTGGCGTCCTTGTTGTTCTGTTTGGTTTTCTTTGTTTCAGGCAACAACATACTTTGGTCACATGATGTTCTATTTTCCTCTCTCATTTTCGGCCAAAAGAAGCGTTCTCTGGCAAGTGATAACATTTTGTCTGCACCTAAGTGTCCCATCTCCTTGCGAATGTACTTACAGATTATCATCTTGAGTCCTTCAGGTACAACTAATTGACTTCTTGATGGTGTTGTTCATCACAAGACTCCATCTTCCCCTACATGCAAATGAGGCAATTCCCTGAGCAGACGTTTAACTGGCACTGCTTCTTTTAGTTTGTCTTTGTGGTCACTTTTCTGTTTCAGTGTTAGGACTCTGTTGATGGTTGGATCTTCTTTCTGTGCTGCCTGAATCCTTTCTGCTGTTACAGGTTTGACTGATAAAGAAAATGTATCAATTTCTGGTAGCACATTAACATTACAGGTGACTGCAGATATCCAATTGGTGTCTCCTGTGCTCTGGGCTTCCAAACCCTTTCGTAAGGCAGATAAGACATCAGCGGCATTCTCTTGGGTGCACTCCCCTATGACATCTTCAATCTTTGCTGGTCTCCTTGACAGGAAGTCAGCATCTCTGTTGGCTGTTCCAGGTCTGTACTTGAGCGGGAATTGATAATCTGTTAATTCTGTAACCCAGCGATGTCCAACAGCATTGAGTTTTGCTGATTTCATTACATAGGTCAAAAGGTATTGTCGCTATAAACTGTGAAGTGGGGTGCATGAAACAGATAGCTGCAGAAACGCTCCGTAACAGCCCACTTTAAAGCCAGAAATTCCAGTTTCCCCAAATCATCTGTAATTCTCCTCAGAAGGACTCAGCGTACATGATCCATATCCTGTGACTCTCAGTACACACCCCTGCCTTTGATACAGGATGGCGCCAAGACCTTCTTCAGACGCATCAACATATGACACAAATGGCTTGTCGAAGTCTGGATACGCTATGAAAGGGGGTTAATGAGTGTGGTGACTAACCTCTCTAACACTCCTTGATGAATATCTGTCCACTCCACAGGCTGAGATGGTGGCAGCTGGAATGAACGCCTTCCACGACTTGTTTTCTTTGAGTCACTCTTTCTCTCAGTCTTCGGGTGTGATAACAGCTCATACCACGGCTTTGCAATTCTTGAAATGTCAGCTACGTAAGCTCTATAATAACTTAAACCAAAGTGTTCTCACTTCTTTCACTGTCTTTGGTTTTTCTTTAGTTAATGCTTTGATAGCTTCGACTTCTTTGGGGTTCATACAATATCCTTGTTCTGAGATCACACGTCCCACATAACACACTTCCTTCTTAAAGAAGTCGCACTTCTTAGCTCTCCGTTTCATCCCATTTTATTTTTGTCTCTGCAGCACTTTCCTGACATTTTCAACATGCTAGTCAAAGTCTTTACTATATACTTGAACATCGTCAAGGTAAGGAACACACATTTCATCCTGCAGGTCACTGAGACATCCCTACATGTTGCGTTGAAATGCTGCTGGGGCGTTGGTGAGGCCAAAAGGGATCCTCACCCATTCATATAATCCCCAAGGTATGATGAATGTTGTGCATGCTCTGCTGTCCTTACTGACAAAGCCCTGATGATATGCCTTCCCCTGGTCAAGTACTGCAAACCAGGAGTTACCGCCAAGATTTTCCAATATTTCCTGTATCCTTGGAATGGGGTGACGGTCGGGTAGTGTCTTCTGATTTAACTGTTGGTAATCCACGCACATATGTAACCCACTGTCCTTCTTCCTAACACACAATGGGCAATGAGTAAGAAGAACATGATTTCTGTATCCACCCTCAACTCAACAAATCCTGGATGTGGTTTTTCTCTTCCTAATATAATGGTCTGGGGATGGCATTGTATGACCTCTTCACTGGTACATTGTCCTTCAAATGTATTTCCATTTGCAAATCTGCAATACATCCGGTGTCCAAATCACCCCTTGCAAACACATCACATTCGTCTCTTCGTAACATTTTACAAACATTTTCTTGCTGCTCAACTGATAGGTGAATAAGATCAACTGGTGGATCCCAACTCATGGGTTTACTTTCTTTTTTTCCATCCATTTGAATTTATCTCCCTCCCGTTTTTGTTTTTCAGGTACAGATTTTGTCTCAAACTGATTGATGACAACGATTACATGTAACCAGCCAAGTACTGTTCTGTTCTGGAGTGTGATGTCATTTTCGGTTATGTTTTCTATTGTCACTGTGATAACAGCAGTACCTTCATGTGGAAGTTGTACTATTTGCTCAGGAACCTCCAAACTGACAGGCCATGGTGTACCCTCATTTGGTTCCAGCATCACATGAACTCCTCTAAGTCGCTTCCTGCTCAACCTACCACAGCTCACTTTTGCCACAGTATGCTTTGGAATGATCACATTGTGAGGTCCCACTCTGGCAATGTGACTATCAGTGTTGCATTTGGGTCTCATCAGCACAGTGAAGACAGCTCTAGCCTTCTTAGGACCCACATCTAACGCTGAGCTTAAACAGTGGACAAACTGACTGGAGGATATGACTTTCTCTGTTGTTAAATCACCTTGTGCTAACGCTCTACTCCTTGTTTTCTTTTTTTTCCCTTTACCTGTTCTGCAGGTAATCCGGTGGGAGGAGTCTTTGTTTTAAAAGGTTGGCGGCAAAAAGGCTGAGGCTCTCTCGCAGGACGGACGCTGCCACACTTGGCTCTTGTGTTTCCTTTATTGTTAAGGTTACTTCATGCTTATTAGGTTCCTTTTGTTTTCGTTATTCTATTTCTTTTGTAGCAGTATTTTTGTTAAGGTGGGGATTGCGACCTGTTGTTCTTTGAACACGCAGTTGTTCATCAGGAACAGTGGGGTGCTCCTGCTGTCCTCAGCCCTGGGGTCGCATGGTGGGTAGGTGTGAGGAACCCCTTAACCTCCCTGCCAGGGTAACGGTTTTATTTTCGTTCAGTTCGTATGTATATTTGCATTTGTAGGTATGTGTTGAACCTGCTACATTGTTTTCTCCCTTTCCTTAAATAAACTTTGTGCTTTTGTTGTTTACCTGTTGGGACTTTTGTATGTTAGGTGGTACCAGACGTGGTCGGCGTAACATATAATTGGGGGCTCTGGGTCCGGGATCGGATCATTCTGAAGTTTTTATGTGCGATAGCCTTGGGTTATTTGCTACCTTGATTATTGGTGGTAGTAACGCGGATAAGCTGTTGCTTTACTTCATTGTTGGTGTTAGGTGTTCCTAGTATGAATTGTAGCACTTTGTCCCAATGCAGGGCGCTTTGTGATTGCTTGTGTGGTTTTGGTTTTGTGCATCCTTGTTGTCTCTTGCTGTTGTATTAGAGATTGCCTCTATTGCCTCTTGTTTTGTTACAATCATGTTTGATTTGCGTGAGTTTGTGGCTAACCCTAGGCTGGCTGTACTAAATCGCCTAAACAAGGACGACTTGTTGAGAGTTGCTGCCCATTATGAGATCGAGATCAGTAGTGATGTCTCAAAGAAAGACATTTTAGCTATGGTCAGTACAGCTTTGAGTAGTCATGGGTTGTTTGGGGAAGCCGCTGTTAAAACCCGGTCTGTGTCTGAGGAGGGTGGTAGTCCTACCCGTACACATGAAATGGAGTTGAGGCGTCTCGAACTAAGGCTGAAAGAGCTTGAACCGGAGCGAGAGAGGGCACGAGAAATAGAGAAACATGGGCTAAACTTAAAGCAGCTTGAATATGACAATGCATGTCGGCTTAAACAAATGGAGTTGGATGCCCGTAAAGCTGGTGGTGTTTCTTCGTTTGATTTTGACATCAGCCATAGTCTGCGAATGGTCCCTCCTTTTAGAGAACAGGAGGTTGATAAGTTCTTCACATTGTTTGAATGAGTGGCCAACACGCTAAAGTGGCCCAAAGATGTGTGGACTCTGTTGCTGCAGTGTGTGCTGACTGGTAAGGCTCAGGAGGCATACTCCTCTCTTTCAACTGAGCAGTCTCTTGACTATGAGCAGGTGAGAGCTGCGGTGTTGAGGGCTTATGAGTTGGTACCTGAAGCCTACCGGTAGAAATTCCGTTGCCACCGCAAAGCTGATGGTCTCTCATATGTAGAGTTTGCCAGAGAGAAGGAGACTTTGTTTGATCGTTGGTGTGCGTCTTTGCGTATATCAACGTTCGGCCAACTCCGTGATTTAGTGGTGTTAGAGAAATTTAAGAACTCTCTTCCTGAGAAAGTTGCCACGCATCTAAACGAACGTAAAGTCACCAATGTTGCCGAAGCTGCTGTGATGGCTGACAAATTTGTTTTAACACACAAGAGTGTTTTCATTGCCCTTGAAAAGGAGAAGAATATTGCTCGTGAGATTGCCCATAGAGAGCATTTTAAAGACACACACACGCATTTTAAAGTGACGTTCATGCAAAAGAGTCACAGCTTGTGTGTTTTTATTGTGAAGGCATGGCCATGTACTTGCTGACTGTTTTGCTCTAAAGAAAAAGAATCAACAGTCTCCAACACCTGTGGCCCTGGTGAAAACGTCCTCTCGGTTTGTGTCATTACTTAGTGTTGTGTCATCTATGAAGGATCCTGAAGCTATTGGCTTGCAGGATTATACACCGTTCATTACGAATGGTTTTGCAGATTTAGGCGGTGATTTTGATCTTGGTGACACGTTTCTGGCTACTGTTGATAGTGCCGAACCGTCCCCTCCATCCACTCCCAGTCCCACCGCTGCTGTTGTGGAGGAGGGTGATTTTGTTTGTAGGCCTGGTAGGATGTCTCTGAGTCATGAGGATCTCAAATTGGAACAGAGGAAAGATTTAAGTTTGTCTTCATTCTTTGATGATGCGGTTTCTGAAACCGATATAGAAAATGTGTCTCATGGATACTTTGTTAGCGGTGGCGTGCTCATGCGGAAGTGGAGGCCACCGCAAGCCTCTGCTGAGGATGACTGGTGGGTGCTTCTGCAGATTGTGGTCCCTTCATCTTATCGCGATGAGATTTTGAGGTTGACTCATGATAATTATTTTGCAGGCCATTTAGGAGTAAGAAAGACATATGATCGTATTTTACGACATTTTTACTGGCCTGGTCTAAAAGGAGATGTCCGAGGATATTGTCGAAGTTGTCATATCTGTCAGCTTGCAGGCATACCTAATCAAATTGTTCCTCCAGCACCCTTGCAGCCAATTCCAGCAATTGGAGAGCTGTTTGAGAGGGTGATTGTTGATTGCGTTGGTCCTTTACCTCGCATAAACTCTGGTAATCAGTTTTTATTAACAATTATGGGTGCCTCCACTTGATTTCCCGAGGCCATCCCTTTACAAAGAATAACAGTTCAGGTTGTTGTGAAAGCTTTGGTAAAGTTTTTTTCATTGTTCAGACTTCCTAAGGTGGTCCAGACGGATCAAGGTTCGAATTTTTATGTCAAAACTGTTTGCACAAGCTCTTCGACAGCTCGCTGTTAAACATTGTACCTCCAGCGCTTACCATCCTGAAACTCAGAGTGCGCTGGAAAGGTTTCATCAAACTCTGAAATCGATGCTACAAACGTATTGTTTGGAGTTTGAAAGAGATTGGGATGATGGTATTCCTCTGGTCTTGTTTGCTGTTAGGGAAGTAATTCAAGAGTCCTTGGGTTTTAGCCCCTCTGATTTGGTGTTTGGGCACACGGTTCGCGGTCCCCTGAAAGATAGTTAGCTGACTGAGCCTACTCCCAACAATGTCCTTGACTATGTTTCCTATTTTTGCCAGAAGTTGCACCGAGCGTGTGAGTTTGTTTTGACTGTCAGGCTAAGTCTCGAACATTCGTGCCAGGTGATCAAGTCATGGTTCTGCTACCCGTAGTCAGTTCTGCATTACAGGCATGTTATCGGGTCGAACCTGCTACATTGTTTTCTCGTATCAGCATCGGCACTAAAAGCTGTTTCTTAGTGTTGTCTAGCTGATCAAATTCCACTTCTATCCAACCCTCATATGGTACACTTGTCCCATTGGCTGCTGTGAGATTCAGTCCTCCCTCGTCAAGAAGTTCTCTAACCGGTCTAATCTCAACATCAGGTAAGTATTTCTCTTTCCAGCTAAGACTAACAATTGACACCTGTGAACCTGTGTCCCATAGTACAGATGTTTTGACTCTCCTGAGACAACACTGGACTAGGCATCTGGGTCTAACCAGTTTTGCTGCCTTCTCTTGTTTTCGTGAAAGAGGCAACTTACTCTCTATAAGTAAAGCTGAACTTGTTTCAGTAAGAGTTACTTCAAGCTTGTTTGTTTCTGAAGAATTCTCCCTCCGTTTGCGACAGCCTGCAGCTCAATGTTCAGTACTACCACACTTGTAATAGTGCAGACATCTAGCACCAGAACTGGACTCTTCACACTGCCGACAATGTCATGATTTGTGTTTAACACTATCAGTGATTTTTACTTTTACAGGTGGGTGTCCTGTGTCTTTGTATATCTTGTCAGCTCTGCTCATTTGACTGAGACTTGCTGCTTGGGTTGTATTAGACTTTGTAGAGCTTCACAGATAGCTTCGTTTCCAGCATCAAGTCTTTCAACAAGAGTGTTTGACTTAGATGTGCTAGCTTTTCCCGTGTTGAGATCACTGATCTGCTCTTTGACCTCTTCATGGACAGTGGCTACTTTCACCTCTTTTCTTCTGGTGGCAAACAGTTTGTTTTTCCTTTCTGTTTCCAGGTTGTAGACGACACTCATCTTCTCCAGTAAGGTCTCATCACCAACACTTGGGTACTGTAAGTAGGGCTTAAGATCTGTACGAATTGTGTCATCTTGTAAACCTGTCAACACTGTCTGCAAAAACTGTTTCTGAATTAGCTCAGTGTTGTACTTCAGTCCATCTTTAGCACTTTCACTAGCAAAAATAACTTTTTGTCGGAAATCCATTGCACGCACTAAAAATTCAATTGGGGATTCTTTAGGTTCTTGCGCTGCTCGAGTCAGAGTAGTACAACTCAGTTGCATCTTTCTAACGGTAGTGAGTTCTCAGTATTTGTTTCAATGAGCTTAATGTCAAATCATGTATGCTTTCAAGGTAACTGTTCAATTTGACACTCTGAGATATAGCTTCAATAACTGCATCAACACTTTCACTTTCGTCATAGCCTTTCTTTAGAGCTCTCTGGATTTGTCTCTCTAAACTGTTGAAATGAAGTTTATCTTTCTGGCTAATATCTCCAATCTGACCCAGAATTTTCATATCTCTTCGGTACATAGGATGCGTATTTTCACGCCTTGATACATTGACGTGTGCTGCTTCTGATTCAACTGCACTCTCAGCATGATTAGGAGAAAAACTAGGGAGTGTAGTGCCATCAGTCACCACCGGAGGCCGAACATTAGCTGTTTCAGGTTGTCCGTCCTCCCTGAGATCAGGTACAGATGCACAAACTTCGCCCTTTGAAACTTTTAAGTTCCCCTAATCCGGTCATTCGTAGCCAAAAGCACTGACGCTCCCTCATCTTCCAAGCTTGTTACATCATTCCCTTCTAAATGCGCTAAAATTGCTCTTCTATGTAAACGAAATGAATTACGTACATCGTCAGTAATTAGCATTTTCAGTTCGTCACTTAGCTCGTTCAGTTCGCTCTAAGATAACCCAGGCAAATTTCCTCAATTTCGTTTACAACAGATTCCCACTCCGATGACATTTCCATCTCTCTCTCAGTCTATTGATCAAAGAATGAAAACTCACTACCTCGTTCCTGCGTTTCTCCACACAAGCACGATACCTCCTAGCTGCAGTGCGATAGCATGCTAGTTTCCATCCATTTTCCGCTCGTTGCCGTCCAAGTTTTTCCTCAGTTCTCCAGTTATGGATCGATGTATTGATGTAAAATCGGGTGGAAACACCAAAATTTATGATGCACCCTTAGAAAGACACTCACGAAGCAGCTCTTCCTTTCCAGGCAACTTTTTAATAAAGGCTCGGTTCAACCTCAAGTTTTTTTTATTTTTTTCATCTTCTCTGTCTTGCTTTTTTTCCCATTCCTTCAGGTTAACAAAGGATCATGGTAGCTCACACAAACGTAAATATTTTAAAGTGACAGTGTAAATGGCAGTTCATTTTGTTTGATTTATAGTTCTGCCAGTTTATTTTGTGCTGTTATTTTGAAGAGCGCCGCTTGTATTTGCTACTTCCTTTTTTTTTGTCAACGCCAGACTTCCTGCTCCCGCTTCAGCAAAACGACATGCTCATGTTGCTTCAGAGTTGGTAAAACATGCAAACAAACTATTTACTTTTTGTATGCTGTGTTGGGACTTGTGAAAAGTTATTTTATCGTGGTTCGCTTCTTGTTTTTGTGTTCTTTGTATATCTCGTGTAAAGAGTGTTACCGCGAGGTGTGTGTGGAAGATAGGCTGCTAGCAGGCTGAGCTCAAGCTTACGGTGAAGACACACAGGCAGCGTCGAAGACGCTTGGCGCCGCTGCTGCCTGCCACTGCCCGACGCTTGTGGGCGTGTCCTCTAGTACAGTCGTCATTCAGGAGGCGCCATTTTTTTATTCATGAACATGGATAACCAAAAGAAGGCCATAGCACTTGTTGCTGCAATGTATTTGTTGAAGTCCCGTCGGCGTCGTCGCCGTGTTTGGGTTCACCCGATTTTGAGGAAGAGAAAGGAGCATGGTGAATTCCACAGGTTGGTTCAGGAGCTGCGGCTAAACGGGGTTTTATTCCAGCAGTATTTTCGGCTGGATGTAGCCCAGTTTGATGAGCTGCTGTCTCGAGTGGGGCCTCGGATTGCAAGGATGAACACGAGCTATCGGGAGGCAATTGGCGCGACCGAACGACTTGCCATTTGTCTGCGGTGAGTAACATATTTATGTATAATTACTTATGTGTATTCCTGTGTAATGTTACATATACCATGTACACATCGTTGTTCATGATAACTACAATAACTTCAAATCAAAAGCCAAGCTTAGTTGCTAAATACTCGTCAGTAGAGCCTCAACATTCAGTGTCGGCTAACAACAACGTTTCGGTCAAATCCCGCCGAGAGAAGAAAAGAACAGAAAGCGAATGTAATGTTCTGAAGTTATTAGTTGAATAGAAAAGGGCATTTCGTTAAGCATAGCAAAACTTAGAAAAAAAACAACCATTCAGATTTAATTGTGGAGAGCTAATAGATAAGAAATGCATTGGAATTAATATTCATGAAGTAATTATTTTAGTTGATGATTATAATAATATTGTTATTATGGTGATTCAATTATATTAACCGTAGTAGTAATACGTTGTTATAATTGTTGTTCTTGGAAATGATTTAATGATCAGACATTCTCTGTCTCTCAGACTGATTTTTATTATATATATAAATATTTTATGCTTCCAGATTCCTTGCAACTGGGGATTCCTTCAGTACAATTGCCTTCAGCTACCATGTTGGGAAGAGCACTGTTGGGCAGATTGTCCCAGATGTGGCTGAGGCAATTTTTGAGTGCCTGTTGGAAGACTTCATGCCCCAACCAACGGTGGAGGACTGGAGGACCATTGCCGAGGGGTTCCAGCAGCGTTGGAATTTTCCAAACTGCCTGGGATCCATCGATGGCAAGCATGTGGTCATTCAGGCTCCCCCCAACTCTGGCTCCTGGTTCCACAACTACAAGGGGACATTTTCCATCGTCCTCTTGGCTGTTGTGGACTCTGAGTATCTGTTCAGAGTTGTGGATGTTGGAGGATACTGGAGGAACAGTGATGGTGGCACCCTGGCAAATTCAAACTTTGGCAGGGGCCTCCTAGATGGAACACTGGACCTCCCTGCAGACTCCGTCATCCCAGGATCAGAGCACCGTGGCAGCTTCCCCTATGTCCTGGTAGGGGATGAAGCTTTCCCCCTCCGCAGGTGTCTGATGCGGCCTTACCCAGGCTCCAACATGCCCAGGGAGAAGAGGATTTTCAATTATCGCCTCAGCCGTGCCAGGCTCACAGTTGAGTGCAGTTTTGGGATCCTCTCCTCTCAGTGGCGTATGTATCGCCGTGTCATATATATGGCCCCTGAGAAAGTGGAGCTGTGTGTGAAGACAACCTGCATTCTACACAATTTCACAAGGGTGACCACCATGAGAGGGCGAAGGAGGGAAAATGCATCAGCACATACACCTGATGCTGCTGCTGCTGCTGCTGCTGCTGCTCTCAGGCCAGTGGGCAGGATGGGCAGCAACAATTCACCTCGGGAGGCCATTCAAGTGAGGGAGACCTTCTGCGAATTCTTCAACCAGGAGGGTGCAGTCCCTTGGCAAAACCACGTTTAGGCCATACACCAAAGGCTCTTTTAAGGGCCACTCATATTCTCATGAAAGAGCAAAAACTTTTTCCCTTTTAATGCTTTCCCAACAGAATGTGTGTTTGTGAGTGAGTGTGTGTGTGTGTGTGTGTGTGTATGTATATATATATATGACTGCATGCATGTATGTATGACAAACAAAGATTGTAACACCTGACCTGTGCACTGGCTCATTATGTTTTTCCCCTTCACTGTCAAACACTGTAAAAGAGAGACGACCAGACTACCAGAGTAATACTAAAAAATTAAACTTTATTTTTAAAATTGTAAATGAACAAATTACTCATTAGCTCCCTTTCCTGCCTCATAAATTATTTTATAAATTTGAAATTTGACTCCCGCCTTCTTGGACGGAGGGAGCTTTTTAAAATCAGGCAGTATGCCTTGAAAGAAGAGGTCATCTTCATCCAGGGGGGTAGGGTGGGGCAGGGGTGGGGGTTGCTGGAGTGGAGGAGGAGGCCAGCTTATTTTATGGCTGCTACCAGCATGTGCTCGAATGGAGACGCATCTGGTAGCCTGGTCCTCCTCCTCTTTCCAACCGGCGGCCTGTCTGACCACTGTGGGTCTTCTGAGGGGCCTGGCTGGGGATCCTCTGCCAGTGATGCCGGGTTATCCATGACCTCACTAGCCATTTCCTCCTCAGAGAGGTGGCTCACAGCAACTGGCCTGCTGCTGCTCCCTTCCTGGCTGGCTGACAACAAGGTGTTCTGGCTTGCTGGCTGGCTGGCTGAGGAAGCGGTGGGCTGGCTGGCTGGCTGGCTATCTGGCTGGCTGAGGAAGCAGTGGGCTGGCTGGCTGGCTGGCTAGCTAGCTGGCTGGCTGAGTTAAGGGGTGGGCTGGCTGGCACAGGCTCTTACATTTGATGTTGTGTGCCTGTGCTCAATAAATGGGGCCAGAAACCCCATTACAGCCATGTAGCGCCATGGCTGTCTGAGTGGCATACCAGCCCCACTCCTTTGCTGGTCCCTCTCTTTATTTTTTTCTTTCTTGAATGTGTCCCTCAGACTTTTCTACCTCTTTTTGCAAAACTCGTCTGATGAAAGCAACAAATGGAAATATGTACTTAACACATTATATGTGCAGTTATTTGTAATATCACTGTTTTGGTTGGTTCCAACTTTAACACGTTTTTCTTGTGATCGTGTTAATATATGTTACAATCTCCATGCTACAGATATCGATATGACTATGCTGTATCTATGGACGTATTTTATTTATTCATATAATCGTCCACGCATTTATTTTGAGTGTGTGACAAGCCATGAGATTTACAGTTCACGACCCGGGATAGCAATAGCTTAGCTTCAAAACCTCGTCACTGAACATTAAGCAATATTACTATACATTGTTTTTGCACATGTCCATACACAAGAAATGGCGATTATTTCTGCCACCTTTTTCCAGGTGGCGGTTCTCTGATCATTGCCTCTGCATTGTTGCAAAGCGGGGTTATACATTTCAAGGATCACTGACACAGCAATAATTAGTTCTCCTCCATTTTAATTATTTCATTCATTTGACAGTACCCGCGGAGAGAAAATGCGATGTTGTAAAGTCGTTATCTCGTTAATATATGTTCAAGACCCGGGATAGCAATAGCTTAGCTTCAGAACCTCGTCACTGTACATTAAGCAATATTACTGTACAATATATTTACACATGTTCACACACACATTTACACACCAGGAACGCCGACGATTTCTGCCACCTTCTTCCAGGTGGCATTTTTTCTGTCATTGTCCCTGTATTGGGGCAACGCAGGGTCATAAATTTCGGGAAATGCCGAAACCGCGATGATTAATTTCTCCTCCATTTTAATTCCTTCATTCATTTGACATTACCCGCGGAATAAAAATGTGATGTTGTGAGATCTGATTGGTTGCTGCTTGGTGACGTTTTCAAGTGGCCGGGTCAAAGTTCACTGATTTCAACTTCTTCTCGATGCCCCGCCAGTTGGCCGCTCGACGCCTGCAATCCCATCATGCCCTGCGCGAGCGTCTTGCCGGTCCCCATTCAAAGTGAATGGAGGCGGCTTCGGCGGCCGGCGTCGACGCTGCCTGTGTGTCTTGACCGTTAGAGCCCTTGGAAGCAGGAGGCAGGAGGAGACAAATGGCGTGTTCATTGTATAACGAGTGGTTCATTTATTTAAAACATGGGGAATTGTACATTGTTTGCTGAAATATGACACCACGGCATTCGTACTTCGTCTATTTTCATAGTTTTCACGGTGTCAGACTGTGTCAAAATGCCAGTGGTGAAAAGAGAGGAGAGAATTAATAGAACACCAGTCGAAGCCCTCTGCATCTTGAGTGTTTATTCCAAGTGGGCCGCTGCAGACAGTACCTTATGAAACAAGAAACAGGTGAGCTAACTGGCAGGTGAAACAGCTCAGACAATTAAACACTTAACAATGAGTCCATTAAACAATAAAGCTGGAACAAGGAGGCAGAACAAAGACATAAGGGAAATGGAAACACAAGCACATGGCACAGAGACGGGGGAAAAAAACAAGGAAATACAACAGAATGAAATCAAAACCAAAAACAGAATTAGAAACCGGTTCACTGACAGTGTGTTATTTTGTGCGCAATTGACAGCAATTGACCCTGTGCAAAGGAGGCAGGCTGTGTAAAAACTGGCCGTGACAGTTAGCATGCTAACACTAAGTGCAGCTGAGACTGACGGCGGTTTAGCTGAGACTGATGTATAAAGAACTAAGTTTGATGAGCTGAGACTGAGGATGTTGTCTCAGGGTTACCGAACCCAAGACAATCGTTGAACCCGGGTGATGTACAGCTTTCATGGAAATATAAACAAAGGCAATGTTTCGCTTTTTCTGATGTTAGGGTCACCCTAGGGAAAGTAATACAATTTCAAGTTGAAAAAAGATCATTTAGGTGGTTTCCTCTGTTGTTAAATATAGTGGTGAGTCATTTTTCACCCTTCAGACAACAAGGGTTAAGTTGAGGTGTGGTGACGCGCAATGGTGGTGCAATGCTGTCTTGCATATAACTAATAGCAACTGTGCTAGCCCTCAGTTTGTTTCTTGTTTGTTCGAACAACTGTGCGTGTAACAACCAGTGTTTACACTGTACACTGTGTTGCATACCCACCTATGTAGGCAAGCGCCATTATAAGATCAAAAAGACCACTTATAGTAATGCTTGCCTCCATAGGTGTGTACCCTGGTTAAAACCTTGAGTAGGATCTTTCCAGGATTTTATAAAGTCCTTAAAGATCTTAGTTCGGGATCTTTAAAGATCTTGATTGAAATTTTATTGAAGATCCCCATTGAAACCTTAGGGATCTTGGTTAGGATCTTTACAGACTCTATCAAGATTTATAAAGATCTTGTTCAGGATCTTGATAGGATCCCCAAAGATCCTGAGAGTTCTTTTAAGGATCTTGACTGCAGGAAAGCTGGGAAGGAGAAAAGCCGGCTCAGGAGATGAATGTGGTCTCCTATGTCTTCAAGATGAGGGAGCAGTGGATGAAGACCACAACCCTTGCTCACCAGCATCTGAAAGAGGCCCAGGCTAAGCAGAAGCAGCAAGAACCTGCTGTATGATGCCAGGTGAGGAGGTCCTGCTACGACTACAAGTGGCATGGACCCTAGAAGGTGACAAGGAAAATGTGTCCTTTAACATATGAAATAGAAATGTCAGAGTGCCAGAAATCCCTCCAGACCTTTCACATGAACATGCTCAAGAAGTGGGTGAGCTGCCCTGTACCCATTGTATAGTCCCTCTTCATCAGAGATGAGGAGGAAGAGGAGGAGTTTCCTGAACAATATCTTCCAGGTCAGGACCAGGAGGGTGAGTTAGATCTGGGCCATCTGTCTGCAGACCAACAATGACAGCTCCAGCAGTGTATCCCAGACCAACTCTTCATGAAATGACCAGGAAGAACAGAGCTCATCCAGCATCAGATTGTACTGAGGGAATCTGGGAAATAGAGTGATCAGACCCAAGGTAGGGAAGATTGCAGCAATCAAGTCAGCAGAAATGCCAGATGTGGTCTTTGTTATAGTTGGTTGGCTGTTATAGGCGTTTAATTGCCAATTTTAACACCAGAGCAGCTGCCTTAACTGAGGTAACAAGGAAGACCCTGCCTAACAAAGTGTAATGGACTGAACAGTGTGCGATTACCTGTGTTGCAGAGTCCAGGTTTTGACCTGCCCTTTACAGTACAGACTGATGCATCGGGGCAGGGCCTGGGGGCAGTCCTCCTCCAAGGAGAACCTAATCAACAGTGTCCTGCGGCCTACATCAGCCAGAAGCTGCTCCCGCATGAGTTAACCTATTTCACTGTTGAAAAGGAGTGTTTAGCTATAAAGTGGGCACTGGACTCATTTTGGTACTATTTGATGGGACGGACATTTGTTTTAGAGACTGATCACCAAGCTCTGTCCTGGCTGGGACAGGTGCAGGACACTAATGCTCTGGGGTGGGTTTCCCGAAAGCCTCTTAATGCCAAGAACCTCTTTAAATGACTCCTACGATCATTCTTAAAATAATGTGGGTTTCCCAAACACGTTCATAACTAAAGCGTCTCTTTAGTTCGCTCTTAACTAACGAGAGATCCAGACCACTCGTTCACAGCAAAGAACCACTTTAAGATCCCGCTCGGAGCCACCCGCTCCGAGCACAATATGCATGCTCTTTCGATGCAGGCTTTCAATCAAAAAAAAAAAAAATATATATATATATAAATAATTATATATATATAATTTGTGTTTAATTCACTGATTTGGAGTAACAATATATTAATTTGAACATTATAATGTCACATAAATAATTTTATTAGGCTATTTAATCCAATTAACTTACAATAATAAGAAAATGATCATGTAATTACTTTTTATTAATGACAAATATGGCTGCACCTGTATAATCTTATAAGGACTTGGCAAACAGTAAATCTTTCTTATGCTCAATTTCATCAAGCAAGATGAGGATTTCTTCCTTTGTGAATGCTGACTTCCGTGTCCTTTTCCCCTCCATGACCGACTGTCAGACTCCACATTGCCACATGCCAATTTATTGGAGCAATCAGGCTCTGGAGTGAATAACAATGCAATGAGCAGATAAGGTGAAAGGAGTTTTACTTAATTATTTAGCCTTTTCATAATTATTTTTTTTTATTATTCATGTAAACTTTCGTTGTAATATTTCTATCGGCTTATGGACACTCTGAATCAATTTAGTTAGAGTATGATAATATCACTGTGTCTTTAAAATATTGTATTTCAGTGTTGATTGGTTAAAACAAGTGACGTATAACCTCACAACATCGATTTATGAACTACTAATGCTTTAGCGAGGACGCGCTTGTCAAAGCAGCTCTTTGCAAAGTTCCTCTTAAGGCCCGGTCTAATGATTGTGTTTGGGAAACCCACATAACGAGAGAACGTTCGTTGCTTAAGAATCACTTAAACACACTCGTTAATCCTAAAATGCAACGTTATCGGGAAACACACCTCTGATCAACGGATGGTGTCTGGCTGTAAAACCCTTTGACTTCCATGTATTGTACAGAACAGGGGAACTGAACTGTACTGCGGACATCCTTTCAAGGACGCCACAAGGGGTGTCAGCAGAGGGGGGAGGAAATGTCATGGAGTAAGCCATGACCTGAGGATGGCTTGGTACCCTGTATGAGAAGGTTGATTGGTCCTTTCTATCAGAGAGACACGATAGACGGTATTTATATTGGTATTTATTTCTTTACAAAGCCCTTATTGACAAATTACCATCTTACATTACATCTCTGCTGAACGAACAAATAGGAACTTATCAAATTTTTTATGTAATTTTTCAGATTATTTGTTCATGAATGTTTTTGTGTTGTTTCATTTTATTTATGTACATCAGACCTCTCTTGAAAATGAGATCACTATTTCAATGGGATTTACCTGAATAAATAAAGGTAAAATAAATTACTGGTATGTGCCCAAACTGTCACATTTCAAAGAGTTTCTTGACGGTGTTGACTTTTGGCTAAAGTTGATGAGGTTGATGGTGAGTTTGTTGAAGTGGGTGATGGTTTGCAAGGAGCTGCTGTTGAAGGATCCATTTTGCCACATGACAGCGTTTCACAGTCCGCAGAAAAGGTTCCAAGTAAAGCCTCCAGTTGAGGCAGTAATTTGACCAGCGCTCTGTCTGAGGCGCAAGTAAAGCATGCGATGCTGGTTGCACAATCAGAATCACTGGATGAGCAGCTTGAGTTAGACATGGCCTATGGGGTGTATCATAGAGACTATGAAAGATTCTAAAGGGTTTGTGCATGGAGTGTGTGTTAAGACACAAACCAATGAATTGGAAAGGCCTATTACTAAGATCTGCCTTTTGCTTGAAGCAGAATAAATTTGACCATCTTTAGTTGATGTGTATGTACATTAAAGTTAAATGTTTGATATTTCTGAATATTGAAATGGAAGTTAAGATTGATCTTGGAGCACACTTGAATGCAAGCTGTATGTAAATGAAATGATGTACAGTAGATGCATAATAGTAACAGTATAGTAATAATAGAATATTCTGCATTCTATAATGGACAATTTGGTGCTGAAGTGTTTGACCTTGAAATCTTTTTAAATCTTGACCTCAAAGTTTACTATGATGGACTATTCATGGGTGTCTTTGGAAGTCATGGAAGTCTTTTGACTGAAGAATATTTTTTAACTTTGAACCCGAGTTTTTTGATGGATCCTTTTTTTAGACTCTCACATAGACACATGCACACGCAAAGCCACATACTCTTGAATAGACTTTGGTATGGACTGTAAACCTCAGATGCTTTGTATTTTTGGTTGTTGTATGATGATGTATTCATTATGTATAAATGGTGAAATTAATGGCTTGTGTTGTATAATTTTGGTAATTATTTGTTACACAAAAAATATATTTTTTTATTAACATATCCAATTTTATGTTTAGGTTTTGAATTATGGCCTTGGGTAATTATGATTTATGGTTTTGAATTATGTTTATGTTATACATGCCTAATTTTGTGTTGAATGCGATGTTTGAGGTGATAGAGCAAAGGGTATTTGATGTAAGTGCAGCTGAATTGAGAGCGAGCCGATGGAAAAGTGGAGTTTGGTTAAAATTACTATTTTGACCAGTTTTTTTTGTTACATTTGACTACAATAGCTAATTTAGAACCACTTTTTATTCATACTTGTATTGCTGTGAATGAATAAATGAATACTTAATGGAATATGAGGAAGAGGTGTGAGTGAATCAAGTTATGCTTCAGCATTTTTTTACAGCATGGAACAAGTGGTCGAAACAAGCTATAATCAACAAAAATATTCTTTTGGAATCATAGTTTTCCTAGACTTCATTCAGACAGATGGTTTTCAACTTACCAATGCAAATAAGGAGTTTTGTTTTTATAAGCTGAGAATATAGTCATACAGTTGTTGGTGTTTGAACTGTCAGCCAGTCTTGTTTTACAGTCCACTGAGCCCTTTGTAGTTCTTAATGGGAATACCATACTTAAGAAAAAAAATACACATCACAGCAAACACAAATAATTATTAACAATACAAGGTTTAGAGAAAGTGCTTGAGTAATGATACATTTTTGACTGGAAAGACATTGACACAACATTACAAACATAAATATAAACATTCATGCACAATCTTACATTTGGATCATTTACATTCAGATGTAACATTTGATAAGAAAAATACAAACAAATGCTTAACAAAAAATAAAACCTTCCTTGCTCAAGAAATATCTTTCATTCAATCTACAGTGCCCTTCACAAATATTGGCACCCCTGGTAAACATGAGTAAAATGGGCAGTAATAAAAATTTATTGTTTACCTTTTTGATCTTTCTTTCAAAATATTCACAAAAATCTAACCTTTGAAGTAAAATGATTGAAAGGAAAAACTAAATTGTATTAACTTAAAAACTTACTATGATATAAATAGTTTTATCTAAAATATGTGTGCCTCAATTATGTGCACCCCTGGAAATTATAATGAGTAAAATCTACCTGAAGTACATTCCCATTCGTATTTTATGTTTTAAAGTACACCTGAGGGATTAGGAACACTTAAATGGTCAGCCATGACTTCCCTTTTCAGTGATATATAAATATGAGGTGACACACAGGCCAAATACCCCTAGTCATCCATCATTATGAGAAAGTCCAGAGAATACAGCACTGATGTGCAACAAAAAGTTGATGAGCTGCACAAATCAGGAGATGTCTATAAAAAATAGTTAAGCAGTTGAAATGCCCATTTACACTATTGGGGCAATAATTAAGAAATTTAAAGTAACTGGAGATGAGAATGGGACGTATGTCTATGATGACCCCATGCACAGTGAGGAGGATGGTTCGAATGGTCAAAGAATCTCCAAGAATCCCAGTTGGGGAATTGCAGATATCAGTTAGGTCTTGGGGTCAGAAAGTCTCCCCACCTACAACAGAAGTTCTAAATCAGACACCACCTACATAACCAGAAGTTGTTTGGGAGGGTTGCCAAAGAAAAGCCTCTGCTGTCACCGACCAACAAACTTAAGCGCCTAAAGATTGCCAAACATCAATGGAACTTTCAATGGGACCGTGTTCTATGGTCAGATGACGCCAAAGTAGAGCTTTTTGGCAACAAACACCAGAGGTGGGTTTGGAGTAGACAGAAAGATAGACATGCAGAAAAGTGTCTCATCCCCATGGTGAAGCATGGGGGTGGATCTGTGATGTGGTTGGTGTTTGCAACCCCTGTGCATGTGACAGTAGGCTGTCAGCCAGTCACAGCATAGGGAACTCTAGCCAGACACATCGGTGGAAAATAAGTCAGTGTTAGACAAGAGATGGAGAAGGACTGTCAAGTTTGAGCGTTTTCCTGGGAGAATTGTGTTTTCCCATGTGAGTTCATGCTAATTAGTAAATACAATTGGTCATCATGTTTTCTGTTAACAATCCATATTCTGTCTGTGTAAATATGTTAATTGTAATCCTTTAAGTCAGATACAGTGTAGTGGCATTATAATCCAATGTTGTTATGTCATTACCGCTAGTGCCGTGATATCGGTTTAACTGTGTTCCATCCAGCGAAACATAATTGCAGTTGATATTATGGTTTGCTAAGTTTGTAAATGTATAATTTCCATTTGTAGGGAAAGGTAATGTTTATACACTCACCGGCCACTTAGGTTAGGTTATTAGGTACACCTTGCTAGTACCGGGTTGGACCCCCTTTGCCTTCATAACTATCTTAATTCTTTGTGGCATAGATTCAACAAGGTGCTGGAAACATTCCTCAGCGATTTTGGTCCAAACTGACATGATAGCATCACGCTGTTGCTGCAGATTTGTCAGCTGCACTTCCATGATGTGAATCTCCTGTTCCACCACATCCCAAATGTGCTCTATTGGACTGATATCTGGTGACTGTGGAGGCCATTTGAGTACAGTGAACTCATTGCCATGGTCAATAAACCAGTTTAAGATGATTTGAGCTTTGTGACATGGTGCGTTGTCCCGCTGGAAGTAGCCATCAGAAGATGGGTACGCTGTGGTCATAAAGGGATGGACATGGTCAGCAACAATACTCAGGTGAGCTGTGGCATTTAAACAATGCTTAATTGGTACTAAGGGGCCCAAAGTGTGCCCCAAGAAAATATCCTCCGCACCATTACACCACCACCACCAGCCTGAACCGTTAATACAAGGCAGGATGGATCCATGCTTTCATGTTGTTTATGCCAAATTCTGACCCTACCATCGGAATGTCGCAGCAGAGATCGAGACTCATCAGACCAGGCAAGATTTTTCCAACCTTCTGTTGTCCAATTTTGTTGAGCTTGTGCAAATTGGAGCGTCAGTTTCCTGTTCTTAGCCCATCTGCTTCAAGGTTTGACGTGTTATGCATTCAAAGATGGTCCTCTGCATACCTTGGTTGTAACGAGTGTTTATTTGAGTTACTGTTGCCTTCTGTCATCTCGAACCAGTCTGGCCATTCTCCTCTGACCTCTGGCATCAACAAGGCATTTTTGCCCATAGAACTGGCACTCACTGGATATTTTCTCTTTTTCGGACCATTGTCTGTGAACCCTAGAGATGGTTGTGTGTGAGAATCCCAGTAGTTCAGCAGTTTCTGAAATTCTCAGACCAGCCCGTCTGGCACCAACAACCATGCCACGCTCAAAGTCACTTAAGTCACCTTTCTTCCCCATTCTGATGCTCGGCTTGAACTTCCGCAGGTTGTCTTGACCATGTCTACATGCCTAATTGCATTGAGTTGCTGCTATGTGATTGGCTGATTAGATATTTGCATTAACAAGCAGTTAAACAGGTGTACCTAATAAAGTGGTCAGTGAGTGTATAAGGCCATTGCTATGCACTGTATTACTTAAGTACAGCCAACATAGGTAGCTTATCATTATCTAGCATAATTGCTGTATTGAGTTTAATGTGTGTATACCTATTATTGTGTTTCTTTTTGTTGCTGTTTCATTAGTACTATGTATATTCTCCTTTGTGTCAGACTACATGCATACTACCATAACAACCAATAAAAGATTAAAGGATCATATGTGCCCTGTCTCCAGTGTTCTGACCAACACTCTGTGGCGACAGCCAACCCCACCTGATCCAGTGCACAGTGTGTCTGTTTTTCTTCCAAAGGCCCTTGACAACTTGTTTGGATACATGGTATCATGGACTCCATCAAGTACCAGTAGATATTACATCAAAACCTGACTGCCTTAGCCAGGAAACTTTAACTGGGGCATGGCTGGTTCTTCCAGCAGCACCGTGATCCAAAACACACCTCAAAATCAACACAAAAATGGTTCATTGACCACTGAATCAAGGTTTTACAAAGACCATTCCAGTCCCCTGATCTAAACCCATAGAAAACCTGTGAGATGAGCTGAAGAGGCCACAGGCCTGGACATTGGAATCTGAAGGATATGGAGAGATTCTGTATGAGGAATAGTCTCAGACCCCTTGCCATGTGTTCTCCGGTCTCATTAAGAATTATAGGAGAAGACTCAGAGCTGTCTTGGTAAAGGGAGGCTGCACGAAGCATTAAATGCCAATAATTGTGTCACTTGTGTTTTAGAGAAAGATATTTATTTCATTATCATGTTTAGTTTTTTTTTTCAATCATTTTACAGCAAATAAAGGTTAGATTGTTCTGAATATTTTGAATGAGAGATCAAAACAGTAAACAATGAAGAATTTTTTTTACTGCCCGTTTTGCTCATGTTTAACAGAGGTGCCAATATTTGTGGAGGGCACTGTATGTTTTAAAGGAAAATTTAACATCTTGATTATGTTATGATTCAACATAAAGGTCTAAGGTTGAACACAATTGTGATAATATATTCTTACAATACATGTGATATTTTCAATAGCTAAATTCACATTCTACTAAGTTGTAGGATTCCCATAAAATCTAAATACAAGCATAAAATCTGAGCATGGAAATCTGTGAACATAGTTCAGCTGTATTTATTCAGCTGGCCAGTGAGTCACAGGCTTTAAATACATTTGTATGAACTTAGTTTTCTGGACTGCAATGTTTGTGCTCTTTTATAATGTGTGCATCTTTATGATAGCAGAGCTTAATACTCAATTCATAAATTCATGTTAGTTAACACCATCACCTCCTCAGTGTCCTTATTACTTATTGTCTTTTATTTGAAACCAAAGAGCAACACCACAGCATCTTTCATCCTGAAAATATGCAAGATGGTAGAGGAATAGGAAATCCTCAAAAAAAAAAAAATAAGGTTAGATCTATATGCTTAGATATTTCAACTCCAAACAAATCAATCATTCTTTTCAAACACAACCAGACCTGCTTTAATATCATAATATAGGATTCAATACACTGAAGTCTCTTTGTTGTATGAAAATATGGTTGTCATGAATTGCAGGTGGTATTTTTCATGACTGAATTTTACCTGAAAACTTGCTATATCAGCATGTTCTGATGTAGCATGAATTGAATATTAAGCAACATATTTGCAAATGAAAACTTTAAATGTAAAATACAAAGCCCATAACTCTAATAAAAATGAATAGAGAAATTTGGGGTATTTTAATCCCAAATATGCCATTACTGGCTATGACGAGACCCACATTGGTGATCAATCAGCTGGGGAAAGATAGGGGATAAGCTGCCTAAATTTGTCATCTGTTCTCTCTCTAGTAAACACTACTGGTTGGTAACACCAGCTGCATGCACACCTACGAATCCAATACATGCTGACTTGCAAAAGCTGGTGCCTCTGCACTGTGGGAATATGTGACAGCTCATCATTATGTGAATCAGAGGAGTCACATGCTTATGGCTGCCTCCTCTTGAGACAGTGGGAGTGTGCTGCTGCATGAGGCCAAACAGTTTGGCTAAAACTGAAACTGGAAAAATGGGAGAACATTTCAATGGCAACATTTATATTAATGTATTCTAAATTCCACAACATTGTGAGTGGCACTGGGATTTATGTGTTTTCTGATTTTGCAACAATTGTTGCTTGCATTGCATTGTCTGCTCCATGCCCTTCAATTTTACAAACCAAAGTGCACTAAGTTAAGCTGATCAGTCAAATATTTTTTATGTAATATTATAAACATGTATAAGTTAGAACACCCCCGGCTATTTTAATTAAAGTATTACTTAAATTATTATTAAGTAAATGCTAATTCTTGCAAATCTCATAATAATAATAATAATAATAATAATAATAATAATAATAACAATAATCAGTATAATTATTATTATCATCAAAATCACCATACTATTTTTATGAATTTTACAACATAGTCTAGAAACTTATTTTGTCACCAGCCTTGTGGTTTTAAAAAACCAACAAAATGATGTGCTTGATGATGTTATTTTGGGGTTTGTGGCAAGAGCAGCCTTGACACAATAACAGATACAGTGCACAAACATATTAGAGTATCAGGATTCGTGAATGGTCTGATGACTCCATCCCATTATATCACAGTATAGAACACACTATCAGTATTATATTTTATCTACAGCACCACATATAAAATTAGCCCTGCTTATAGGCAAGATATAGCACCACAGGCTACACTCCTTTTACTCATTATCACATATGTATGTGAAGGTGCAGCTCATAGGCTTTTGGCTGTTTTGAAGATTTCATGTTTTACACCTGCTGTCTTTTTTTTTTTTTTGTTTTCCAGCCACATGAACCATGTGGCCATATATGTTGTGTTGGCCATATCGAGGCATTTTGTTCTGATCTTTAGTTAGCATTCTTTTGTTGTAGTTTAATATTAGTTTTGAGGTAGCATGTCAGTTTATCTGTACAGTGTTTTGCTGCCTAACAGCCGGGATAGGCTATAAACATATAAAGCCCCGGCTATTCTTTTTTGCTGCCAACCTTATGCCTGCCAGGTCCTGTTCCTCCTCTTTCCTGCATAAAGAGTGACCACATCTGGTGCTGTCTGACAGCATGCCTTTGCATAATTCCTGGTCTCTGGTGCTGGGTCATACTTGTTTTTTGCTGCATGCTAGCACTTGTCAAATTCTAAGGAAAAGTACTAATTGAGCTGCTATTCATTTTTACAACATGCTAAATTAGAGCTAAATTACAGGTCTTTCATTATTTTCTTCATTAGTTTGAGAAATTTTATTGTGAGTTTCAGAATAAGCCCTATCATCTGAAGCAGCTGTGCCATCAGGGGACTGAGAAAAAGTTACGACATGGAACCTAGTTTTATTAATTATTAATATGCTGCTATCTTTGTCAACCCATAATGCTTTCATCTACTCTACATTTTTAACTGAAAGAAACCCTCATACAACAAAAACAATCCTTGGGTTATCTTTCATCAACTGATCCATGTAGATCAACATCATCAAGAAGGCATTTAAGACAGAATATTATGTTATCATTGGTTCATTCTATTTTGGCAGTCCTCTGATTGGATGAGAGGGGCAGAGCGGTCATTGGTCACTGCCTTTCGGAGGCGAACGTGAGCAAATGGATTAGTCCTACAAAGCAAGACATGGGTTGTATTCAGTATAACCACCTAAGTGCCAATTTATCACCAGTTAATATGCTCTTGTTCTTAAAAATGGAAGTTCACCTGGTTGGGGAGGAAGATGGAGAGGAAAATTCTGTGGAATGCTGGGGAGAGATAAAGAAAACGAAAACAGTTATTAAATGCAAAGTACTCTGCTCTTTGCAGTGGTAGAACTTTGTTGTCCAATATTCTGACCATTGCAAAAATATACAGATATGTGTTTGCATCTAAAATTTTGTCAATCATGTCAAAATTTAATATGCAGTCTTTTAACCTCTGAGTTTTTATTGTGTAGTTTGTTCCATCTTCCATTGTCTGCCAGTGTATGGAGTTTATTCTTTATTTTCTATCAACAGTTTTTATTTTGAGGTGATTTTTCCAACTGCCAGAACATGTAAATATGTGCTGGTTCATTTTTAATATCTATAGTTTTTGATAAATAAGCAGAGCAAAAATAGGAACATGCCCAACTGGAATATGTTAGTATATTCTGATGAAATACTCTTTTGCCATGTAAGAAATGTTGAATTGCGAAGAACCTGGCTCTGATTTTCAGATGTAATATAATACAAAATACTATTTACAAATTATGTACGTGTATAAATGTTGTGATTTGCATTTGAGTCTTTGGGAGACAAATTTTTGTCCACTTTCTTATTTTTTTTTCTTGTCCACTTCCACTTTCGTACCTGGCCAGTAGTAGGGTTAGCAATACTGTAGGGACGAGGGCGGAAATGGTTAGCATGTAGCGGAGGGGTGAAACGACCCTCTCCCATCTCTGTGCTAAGATGGTGAGGCCCGGGAGATCCCAGTTTGTCCAGATATCCGGTGCTGGTGCTGCTGATCTTGTAGAGGTGATGGGGAGAGCTGATGAAGGGAAGAGAAAAATGGTAAAGAAGGAAGAGGGAAGGGATCGATGCTGATTTCCGATTGAACAGGTAGGGCACAACAGATGGGATTTGAAAGGTGATGGGAAGTTATAATCAGATGCATTGAAGAACCAACTCCATATATATCTGGATTGTTAATGTTTGTGTCTACTGAAATAGTCAGATTTCCTCCAAATTAGCTGTCACTCAATAGGCAGACCTGTTTGCATTGTCTGCAGATGCTGGGTAGGGCTGGGTGTAGGAGAAAGGGAACCAGCCTTTCCTATGACAGAGAAAGGGAAGCGTTAGGATGCGATAAGGGTGAAACGTTACACTCTGCTCAAAGGATGCCTGGTCTTATTCATAAAGAGGCAGTTTGTCTGCAAGTTTTCATTTCAACCAAGCAGGAACATATTTGATACAATTAATGAACAGTGTGAATACCAAGATCAGATTTGTGGAGTCTGGTGTACTCAGAAAAGAAACTCAAATGAAAACCAGCCTTTGTAGCGCAGACTGGTCACTCCCACTGTAGATACTCAGCTACAGACACTACATTACATTACTGTCATTATCCAAAGCGACTTATAGTTGATTAAGCTAACCAAGGGCCAATCCCCCTTGGGAGCAATGTGGGGTTAAAGGCCTTGCTCATGGGCCTGACAGCACTGGTGTTCTTGCTTTTGGCTGGACTACAGACAACAGGCTGCCCCCCGACAAGCACACGGCAGACCAGATAAACAGTGCTGAAACATACCTCCCGGTTCTCTCGTTCTGCCCATAGTGCCATCCATCTCGTGGTTCAGAGATGAGGAGTATAATGGAGTCCCCAGGAAGGAAGTGGAGGAGACAGGTGCCCCCAAACCCACCCCCACCCACCTCCCCAGCTCCAGGCACATGTGGAAAAAGAGCTTCCACTCGGGTGGGAGAGGAAACAGGCAGCACTCTGGGAAGGGTTTCTCCTTGGTAAGGGAGGAGAAAAGAATAAGCCTAGGGCCTCACTTGTATTCATGTAGCATGTCAGAGCAAGAATGCTGATCTAAGATCAGTTTTTCCTTGTACTTATTAATGGCCATGTTGCAATATGGACAGAGAAAACCAGATCAGATCTCCCACTCCAAGAAACTTCCTACACATAATTGCATGCTTGTAGCGGCCAATAATGTAATAACTACCGATAATGTAATATCTGCCAATAAGGTAATAATTTTTTGTTCTTAATGTAATAAAAGTTGATAATGTAATAACTTACCAATAATGTGATAAAATTTCTGAACCAATAACATAATCATTTTTTTGCCTATAATTTAATATGTTATTACATTATTGACTGGTTATTACATTATTAGCTGGGTTAAAAAAATCATTACAAATTTAACAACTGGAGCCGATAATGTAATAATATACTTATATCACTTTATTTAAATTTTACTTATTGGCTATAATGTGCCACACTTCCATGAAACTTACTCTTACTGTTGCTTCTTTCAAATAGCTGCACAAAAACCTGACCACACACACACACATACTCTCTCTCTCTCTCTCTAGGAATTATGACTGTTTGTTGTGGTTCTTGACGGTTAGACATATCTTCAGCCCGGCCTTCTACTCCTTAACCATTTGAGTACCAAATGAAGTGTGAGCACACATGTTTGCAAACACAGACAATTACTGTTATGTCATATAATATGAAATCTATGAAAAATGCAATCTTAAATCAAGTGTATTTAAATAACTTCTTCAACCAAACTAGCACTATTATCCCTTGTGTTAAACTTTCAACCTCTTAAGAGCACCATTTCTTTTCATGAAAAATGTCTTTAATTAAATGTATTTAAATCGCTTTTTAAAGAAAACTGTTTCAACCACACTATTATAGCTATTCAGCATTCTTCTCTCTCTCTCTCTCTCTCTCTCTCTCTCTCTCTCTCTCTATGTATATATACCAAACCTGACTCCTGAAAGGTTTGAAAATGTATTGCCAAATTACAATCCTTGCCCTATTTACATCCTGGCTATTAAAGCAAATGATATCAACAGTTTATTCTTGAAGACATTTATTTTCTTTGGCAGACCCCATAATTGACCACTAGATGGCCATTGAATTACAAGTTATCCAGTCATGTGACTCAGACATTAGGCTTTCTTCTTTTGTCTGCAAACTTCTGTCTTCCTTATCATGTATGTTGAAAGGAAATTAGTGATTTAATTAAATTTAGTAAATACACTTTATTTAGTTGATTCATGTACGTCGTTTAACATTTCTTGTATATTTAGGGCAAGAGGATATACAAATTTGTGAGGTAATTCTGATTAAAGTTAAATGACTATAGTTAACCATTGGCTAATTTCCAAAAATGAGGTACCATTGCATTCCTTGGAACTGGTTGGATTTTATGAAAAAGTTTAAAAAAAAATTCTCAGGCCACAAATTTTGTCCTATGTTCCCCAAAATTGGCACAGAAGATCTTCAGACCAAGCCTCACAATAATTATCAGATGGATTTTTGATTTTCAAGACCGTTGGTCAGTTATAGCCAATTGAATTTGGCAGCGAAGCCACCAAACAGGAACTGAGGTGATATCTCAGCAATTCTTTGATGCATTGACACCAAACTTGGTATATGGACTCAGAACCCTATTCTGAGGATTTGCAAAACAAATCATTTGACTGTTGGGGGGCACTACAATAAGCAAAAATTCATTTTTGCTAATAACTGTTGATGTGTTTCCCTTAAAAAAGTAATTCCTGTGTCTCTTGTTATCTTGTGAGATCCCAAGGCCGAGACACAGCAACTTGTCATGTTCACAGGCCACAAATTTTGTCCAATATTCATCAAATTTGGCACAGATGATCTTCAGATCAAGCCTCACAAAGGTTATCAGATGAATTTTTCTGAGTTTCAGAACTGTTCAAATTGAAATCGATGGTGAAACCACCAAACAGGAAGTGAAGTCATATCTCAGCAATGCTTTGATGTATCAATATTAATCTTGGTACATGGACACAGGACTCCTTCCTGTGGTTGTGCAAAAATTTTGTGCAAATTGGCCATATCAAAGGCAAACTACAAACAGGACGTGAGCTCATATCTCAGTTACACCTAATCTTTGGTCAACTGACATAAAACTTCCTATCAGTGCTTGCAGCCATGCTTTTAACATGATCAGATCAGGCTGCCATGGCAACTCTGCCCTGCTGGATTGCATGGCCTCCTCATTGCTGCTTGCTGCTATATTTTCATTTTGATTCTCTTGAGTTCATTTTTTATATATGTAAAAGAGTGGAAGTTACTTTTCATTTGAGATTGAACTTAACCTCTTGCACCTTACCTCCATTTTGTTAAATGTACCGTACAGAATAAACAGAAGGTTTAGTTCTTTAAAAAAAGGACCATAAAATGTCCTTTATTATCATTAGAAAAATGAAAGATTTGTTACCAAAGTTATCTTTGTAGGTCATATTATATACTATATTTTACAGTTGAGAATTTTGCATTAAGTGTTTGAGTGTTTAAGTTGAGCACCAGGGATAATAGGGCCAGTGTGGTTGAAGAAGTTATTTAAATACACTTGGGTAAAGATTATATTTTTCATGGAATCAAGTGGTGATCTTTTTTATTTGAAAACACAGCATCTTCAAAGAAATACAGATTTTATGTGATACAACATAAGAGTAATTGTCTGTGTTGCAAACATTTGTGCTCCCACCTTATTTGGTACTCAAATGGCTAAGGAGTAGTAGGCAGAGCCAGAGATAATTCTAACCATCAAGTTACACAAACAAATAGATAGTCTTAATTCACACAGAGAGAGAGAGAGTAGGTGTGTGTGTGTGCGTGCGTGCGTGCGTGTGAGTGAGATAGGACTAAGATTCAAGGGTCAGGATTGGTCAGGTTTTTGAGCAGCTATTTGAAAGTAGCAGCAGTAAGGGTAAATGTTACGGAAGTCTGACACTTGATAAAAAATAAAACTTCAACATGATATAATTATATTATTACATTATTAGGCTACAATTATTACATTTTTAATGATTTTTTAACCCAGCTAATAATGTAATAACTTATTACATTATGAACAAAAATTACATTATTGGTTCAAAAAATGTATTACATTATTTGTAAGTTATTTCATTATCGACTTTTATTGCATTAAGAATGAAAAAATTATTACGTTATTGGCATTATTGGTAGTTATTACATTATTGGCTGCTACTATGCTCTTTGATACAAGTCATGGAGGTGGCTAGGGAATCAAGGGAGATGAGGGTTAGAGGTCGCAAATAACACAAATATGGAGCTGATGATCTTACCCAGGAATCCCGTTCGGGCCTCATTGACAGGTTTTCGGACCATAGGCAAGGTCGAAGTGGCATAGAGCTCAGCCACTTTCATCAGCAGGGGATTGTGGGAAGGCGGAGTACTGCTAAAACTATCCTGTAGAGACACTGGGGCCAGAACCTTAGAGGCAGGTGTACCATGGGATAGAGAAGGGCTCTGAGGGGCAGTCTGGGACACAGAGGAGCCTTGCAGGGAATGGGAGGAAACAGTGGAGCACTGGCTAACAGAGACTGTAGTAGAAGCAGGTGCACTGTGGGAAAGGCTGATGGTGCTGCTGGCTGTGGGAGGCAGGTTGTGCTGGAACTGGCTTGATGTGCTGGAGGTGTTGATGTTGCTACCACTGTTGCTGTTGCTGATGTGGCTCAGGGTGTGCTGTGGTGTGTGATTGGACTGCATGTAAACAGGGTGGAATGTCTGGGGACCAGGGTAGTTGTGGGTAGGAGGGATCTCACTCTGAGAGGGAGGAGGGGCACGTTGGGTACGTGGGTTTGGGTCACCATTCAGCAGAGGCTGGACTTCCTGGACAGACAACCTCTGAAACACAGATGGAGTATTGCCTGAGTATAGAGTAGGAAAGAATCCTGGCTTGACACATCAAACATAGGTTTGAATGTTGCATTGAAACTAATCATTGCTGCTTGTTTGCATTTGTTTTGGCCTCTTTAACAAAGGCTCTGATTATCTGAATAATCAAAATAGTAATAATAATTATCTGCACCCATTGTCAGGTAATTCGCCGTCTTTTAATTGTGTCTGGTGCTTGCCTAATTTTTCTTGATATCACAGTAGAACATTTTCAAGACATCTCAATGTAGAAAAATCAATTTAAGTTTTACAAAGATATCACTAAAAATAAATTTAAAACTGTTCTGTGATCAAACAGGCTTGGTGGGTTAAGCGCAAACACTCTCTATGAGTATATGAGCTTAACTTTAACCCATCATTATACTTTTGTTGTGGGTACAGAGAATTTAGATTAAATCTACTCATGGTTAAATTAATAAAAATTGACATGTAAAACAAAACCATTGCACAAAATAGTAACAGAGGGAGAAATCGTTACAAGATGCTGACTAGCAGACATTCTTTGGTGCCAGCTGCTTAATTGTTACACAAGCAAACAAAAGAAATTATTAATTAAAAGAAGAATTTCTGTCTTCTTTATATGAAGTGTTTGAGCTGTCAGTGATTTTAAACTGGGGCAGTGAGTGCAGTGAGTGTGCAATTCTGTGTCAAACAAGATGTGAATCACAATCTCATCCACTCTCTTTTGTTTAGTGAATGCCTCATACCTGCTTAATTGCAACACTTCAGATAAAAATAAATGCTCATGAGCCAGCCTTTGACACCAGCATTTCAGATACATGACAGTTTTTACTTCACCAGAGACAAAAAGTGTCAAGACATTTCAGATCATACAGAACATGTGCTGTAACCAAGCTCCACCCACAACCATCACCTGCTCCAATGGCTGTGCTGCACCCAGCTTAGCCTGTCGGAGGAGTTCAGCTATCCCAGCAGCCCCAGCGGCCTGAGGGGCCGTGTGTCTGAACAGATGGAGAGCTCGATCTGGGAGTCGTGTGGGCTGTGAGCATGACTGCTGCCATGAAGACAACTTCTGGGACAACAGCTCCCTCACCTGGATGTGAAGGGGAAAGCCATTTCAGTAAAAACTGTGATGCTTTAGTATTCTATCATTTTTAATATTTAATGATACATGCAAATGTTTGTATCTCTAATCAGAATTGTGTTTTCTGAGTAATGTTTGCTGCAGTTACGAATGCAAATATTATGGCTATATTTTATAAATTAAACATAGACAGATGCATGCAGGCATGCACACAGACAGACAGACACACACACACACACACACACACACATGTGCATGCCCCATTTATCCAGAGCTGAGCAGTAAACCCTACCCTGCAGTGGTAGTTGATGAAGATTTTGGTGGTAGCACAGTGCCGGTCCACCAGGAAGCAGTACCTCCTCCTCTCCTCAGTCAGAGCAGAGCGGAACCCCACTGCCACCAGATCATCCAGCTCCCTCTGGTGCCTGCTCATCGCCTCCACAAACTGCAGCCAGGAGGACACACAGTGAGGGACACCTGCCACCAGCCAAGCCTACTATTTATTCATAAAACCACACTGCATCAAAACTTTTTACATAAAAGACTATACCTTTATACCACAAGAGAAATTATCTCTGCATATTTCCTCAAACCACATTTTTACTGATATTACAACCACTTTAAAATGACTTCAGATATAATTTATGAAATTAATCTCAAACTGTCAGTAATGCTGTCTGATGCTGTGTTTTTGTTTTTGTGTTCTCTGTCCATGTGCTTTTGTTTTCATTCCCCCTTGTGTAAGCCCCGCCCTCCTTGTTACCTTCCCAGTTGATTACCCATTTGTTTCACCTGCCCTATTGTGCACCTGTGTCTCGTTGGCTCGTTAGTCTGTGCATTTAAACCCTGTCTTGTGTTTGTTCTGTGCGAGTTCGTCTCTGTATTCCCTGTGATCAGTTGCGCTACGAGCCTTTTCCTGGTCTGACCTGCCTGTTTTCCCTGATTTCTGATTTTGGATTGTGTCTCTGCCTGATTGCTGTGTTTACCTGGTTCGAACTTTGCCTGTTTTTGACTACTGCTTTGGATTCTGTTTTTGGCCCTGACACCGTGCTCTTCTGGTTTGACCCTGTGCCTGTTTTTGACTCTGTTTTTTGGATTTGCCCCTCTTAATAAACTCTGGTTAATCTCATCCCTGTCTGCACTTGAGTTCATACTGTGCCCTGACAGTACGAACTCGCCAGACATGGACTCAGCAGACAGCGGTCAGATGAGATCCTTGGCGGACTGGCACGGAGTACTTTTGGAGCAGCATCAGTCTCAACTGGAATCTGTCAGCAAGACATTGCAATCGTTCGCCATGAACATGAACCACCTGTCTGCCCAGTTCCAGCAACTCCAGCGAGAAGCCTCTGCCTCTGCTCCAGTGACACCCTCTCTGATCCCCGCAGCCGCTCCTACTAGAGAACCCCGCCTGCCTCCGCCCGAGCCCTACGCTGGTGAGCCAGGCACCTGTCGCTCCTTCCTGTCCCAGTGCTCATTGGCATTTGAACTCCAACCCTCCATGTTCCCCACTGACCGTGCCAAGATTGCGTACATCATCACCCTACTTACCGGCAGAGCCAGAGAGTGGGGGACAGCAGTCTGGGAGGCTCAGACACCTGCGTGCACCTCACTCACCTCGTTTATGGAGGAGATGAGACGGGTCTTTGACCGCTCACGTCACGGTCGGGAAGCTGCCCGGGAGATGCTCCAGAGTCGGCAGGGAAGTAGAACAGTCTCCAATTACGCCATTGACTTCCGCACCCTGGCGGTCACCAGTGGCTGGAATCATGATGCCCAGTATGATGCCTTCCTCCATGGCCTCTCCGATGACATCAAGGACAAGCTCCTCCCGAGGGACTTACCGGATGACTTTGATGCCCTGGTAGAGATGGCCATCCGCATCGACCACCGCCTCGCCTGCCGTCATCAAGAGAGACTGGAGATGTCCCGAGCACACCGCAGATCCACTGATCCAGTTCTCGGAGCTACTCCTCCGTCTGCCCCGCCTCCAGACTCCCTGCTGCAGCCCAGTTCCCCACGACCCATGAAGGTTGACCGCACCCACCTCACACCTGCAGAGCAGCAGAACCGTATCAGAACCCGTGCCTGTCTCTACTGCGGCACCCCTGGCCACTTCATCAGGAACTGCCCATTGAAGACTGGTGCTCAACCCATGGCCAGGGGAGTGCAGGTGAGCGTAACTCCTTTCCATAAGTCATCTAATGTTCGCTCTCTGTTATCTGCTTCCCTCCAAGTGGAAGGTGTTCCCCACGTGGTCTCAGTCCTCCTAGACTCTGGCGCAGATGGGAACTTTATTGATGCTGACTTCGCAGCCAGCCTCCAGCTATCACAACTTCCTCTAAAAGACCCTCTAGAAGCCCTAGCCATCACGGGGGCCCCTCTCGTCCACATCACCCATGCCACACCCCCGGTGAGTCTCACCCTGTCCGGCAATCATCATGAGACCATCATCTTTTACATCATCCATTCTCCTCAGTCTGCTGTGGTGTTGGGGCACCCCTGGCTCTCAAAGCACAACCCCTGGATTGACTGGGCCAAAAATCTGATCTTGGAGTGAAGTCCCTTTTGTTTAGCAAATTGTCTCCGAAATGCTCAGATTCCTGCCATCCCAGCGACCGCTCCGGATGTGGGAACCACAGACCCGTCTGCAGTGCCCGCCGAGTACCTGGACCTCAAGGAGGTTTTCAGCCAGTCCCGTGCCACATCGCTTCCTCCACATCGGCCCTATGACTGCGCCATCGAGCTGCTGCCGGGCACATCACCTCCCAGGGGCCGGCTCTTCTCCCTCTCTCGTCCTGAGACGGAAGCCATGGATAAGTACATCCGAGAGTCACTGGCAGCGGGCATCATCCGACCCTCCTCCTCTCCTGCCGGGGCCGGGTTCTTCTTCGTTGGCAAGAAGGATGGGGGATTGCGACCATGCATTGACTACAGAGGGCTCAATGCTATAACGGTGAAAAATCGCTATCCTTTACCTCTGATGTCCACCGCCTTTGAATCTCTTCAGGGGGCGACCATCTTCTCAAAGCTGGATCTCCGCAACGCTTACCACCTGGTTTGCATACGGGAGGGAGATGAGTGGAAGACAGCTTTTAATACACCTACTGGACACTATGAATATTTAGTTATGCCGTTTGGTCTTACCAATTCTCCAGCGGTGTTCCAGGCCCTAGTTAATGATGTCCTGCGGGACATGATTGGTCAGTTTGTGTATGTCTACCTTGATGATATTCTGATCTTCTCCCAATCCAGCGCTGACCATATCCACCACGTCCGCCGCGTGCTGCAGAGGCTGCTGGAGAATCGACTTTTTGTCAAGGCAGAGAAATGTGAGTTCAGTCAGACCTCTGTTTCGTTTCTGGGCTTTGTCATTTCCGCAGGGGCATCCAGATGGACCAGAGGAAGGTCCAGGCGGTGATGGACTGGTCCCGACCTGACTCCCGCAAGGATCTGCACGCTTCCTGGGCTTTGCCAACTTCTATCGCCGTTTCATCCGGAACTATGGCTCAGTGGCGGCTCCACTCACTGCTCTCACGGCCACCACCAGGAGATTCGTCTGGACCCCCTTGGCTGAAGCTGCCTTCCAGGACCTAAAGGTACGATTCACCACTGCCCCCATCCTGGTCCAGCCAGACCCCTCGCGGCAGTTTGTGGTGGAAGTGGATGCCTCGGATGTGGGGGTGGGAGCTGTATTGTCCCAAGTCTCTCCTACAGATGGCAAGCTGCACCCATGTGCCTTCTTCTCGCACCGCCTGACCCCTGCGGAGAGGAACTACGACATCGGGGACCGAGAGTTGCTGGCAGTCAAACGGGCTCTGGAGGAGTGGAGGCACTGGCTGGAAGGTGCGGATGTTCTGTTCTTAGTCTGGACTGACCACAAGAATCTAGAGTACCTGCGGTCAGCCAAACGCCTCAATCCTCGCCAGGCGCGCTGGTCGTTCTTCGCCCGCTTCGACTTTACCCTCTCTTACCGACCCGGCTCCAAGAACGGCAAACCTGATGCCCTGTCCAGACAATCCACAGCCGCAGAAGGGCCCGCTGAGGGCAACACCATCCTGCCCCCTCGCTGCTGGGTGTCGGCGGCTCTGTGGGACATTGAGGCGGTGGTTCGCTCAGCGCGGAGGGTAAGTGCTGCTCCCAGTGCTTGTCCTGTTAACCGTCTCTTTGTTTCACAGTCTGTCCGCTCCCAGGTCTTGCAGTGGGGGCATTCCTCTCGGCTGGCAGGTCATCCGGGAGTCCGCCGCACTAAGGCCCTCATCTCCCAGCGCTTCTGGTGGCCATCAATGGATACTGACATCCGCAACTTTGTATCTGCCTGCCCTGTCTGCGCCCAAAATAAGCCCTCCACTGCTCCTCCTGCGGGTCTGTTGCACCCCTTGCCCATTCCAAGGAGGCCCTGGTCACACATCGCCTTGGACTTTCTGACTGGTCTGCCCCCATCTGACGGTAACACTGCTATCATGACTGTGGTTGACCGTTTTTCCAAAGCGGTTCACCTCCTGGCTCTCCCTAAATTGCCGTCAGCTAAGGAGACCGCTGAACTAATGGTCTCGCATGTGTTTAAGTTACATGGACTGCCTCTTGATGTGGTTTCTGATAGGGGGCCCCAATTCACCTCTCATTTCTGGAAAGCGTTTTGCAAGTTGTTGGGTGCGTCTGTTAGTCTTTCCTCAGGCTTCCACCCCCAGTCTAACGGACAGACGGAGAGGGCCAACCAGCAGATGGAGACGGTCCTGCGATGCCTCACATCACGGGAACCGGGTCGTGGAGTCGGCAGCTCCCTGGGTGGAGTATTCCATCAACTCCCTTCCCTCCTCATCCTCTGGGCTGTCACCCTTCCAATGCTGCTTGGGATACCAACCTCCTTTGTTCCCCTCTCAGGAGGAGGAGGTGGGGGTGCCATCAGCAGAGGCGTTTGTGCGTCGCTGTCGGCGGACCTGGAGGTGCGCGCGGACAGCTCTGCTACGGGCCTCCCGCCGGACCAAGCAGGCGGCTGACCGCCATCGCTCCCGAGCTCCGCGTTACCTGCAGGGACAGCGGGTGTGGCTGTCCACCCGGGACCTTCCCCTCAGGGTGGAGTCTCGCAAGCTGGCCCCACGGTTCATTGGCCCCTTTCCCATTGCAAAGGTTATCAGTCCTGCTGCTGTCCGTCTCCAGTTACCCTGCACACTCCGCCGCATCCACCCAACGTTCCATGTGTCTCGGATCAAGCCTGTCCGCCACAGCCCCCTGTGCCCAGCTCCCAGAGCCCCTCCTCCCCCGCGCCTCATCGACAGTTCTGAGGCTTACACTGTCCGCCGCCTGCTGGAGGCTCGGCGTCGAGGGCATGGGCTACAGTACCTCGTTGACTGGGAGGGGTATGGACCTGAGGAGCGCTGCTGGGTCCCGGCTCGGGACATTCTCGACCCTTCCCTCATTACTGACTTTCACCAGCATCACCCTGAAGCGCCTGCTGGACCGCCGAGAGGCGGTCGGGGGGTACTGTCAGTAATGCTGTCTGATGCTGTGTTTTTGTTTTTGTGTTCCCTGTCCATGTGCTTTTGTTTTCATTCCCCCTTGTGTCAGCCCCGCCCTCCTTGTTACCTTCCCAGTTGATTACCCATTTGTTTCACCTGCCCTATTGTGCACCTGTGTCTCGTTGGCTCGTTAGTCTGTGCATTTAAACCCTGTCTTGTGTTTGTTCTGTGCGAGTTCGTCTCTGTATTCCCTGTGATCAGTTGCGCTACGAGCCTTTTCCTGTTCTGACCTGCCTGTTTCTGATTCTTGCCCGTTTTCCCTGATTTCTGATTTTGGATTGTGTCTCTGCCTGATTGCTGTGTTTACCTGGTTCGAACTTTGCCTGTTTTTGACTACTGCTTTGGATTCTGTTTTTGGCCCTGACACCGTGCTCTTCTGGTTTGACCCTGTGCCTGTTTTTGACTCTGTTTTTTGGATTTGCCCCTCTTAATAAACTCTGGTTAATCTCATCCCTGTCTGCACTTGAGTTCATACTGCGCCCTGACACAAACACTGTTCATCTCAGTCTTCATCCACTTTGTCTTTATAAATCTATATCAGACCTGGGTCAATTACATGAGTAGTTACATATTTTTATATGTAAATATTATGCTCTGTATTTGTTTTTTTTTTTTTTTTTTTTTTTCAAATTTGGAAAAACTCTAAATATTACTGGAGTTTTACTATATTTGAGTAAAAACTTCAAGTAGTATTATCAATGGATCAAGTTAACCACACACCCATATTAGGAAGTTTATATAAGAGGTTATTAACAAAATTCCCATGTTGCATGTTTAGTCAAGAGCCAAACACGTTCAAGTAGAGGTGGAGTTAGTGTTAAGGTGACTAAGCTCTCCAGTTTTTGAGAAAGCAGCCCAGTAATCTATTTTCTACAGATGTCACATTCTAAAGCTCATTTGTGTGGTGTGATTTGAAGTTTTCTTTGGAAGAATTGACTTGCTCTGTGTTTTTACCCCTTCTTGCTTGCAAGTACGGCACCAGTGAAATCCAAGGTTCAAGAAAAAGACCTCTACATCATGTCTGAGGATACTGCTGGAAACGTCAAAGTTCACTGCAGGCACTGCAACAAGAACCTAGCTTTTTCAATGAGGAACCACTCCAACCTACATACTTATCTAAGGGTAATTCTCTCTTTGTGGCTACAGATTGTGTACAACAATCAGATATCGTCACGTTATTCTATGCATTCGAGGTCCTCTCCATCACCAGAATTCCAGTCACAAAAATTACAATGGTAAACTTGTGAAAAGCCTGAAGGAAGCTTTTTCAAGGTGTCTCTCTATTTAAAAGTGGAAGAAGATGCAGAAAATAGCATCTGTAATGGATACCTGGTTCAAACTTGCTTGATGCAATGCTGATGAGAAGAAACCTTTATTGCAAAGATCTATGAGCTTGCTAAAAAGGCTACCAACTCAGAGATTGCTCCTCCCCAAGCTGATCAGCCACCAATTCACAGAAATTCAAATGACATGCTTCTTTGGGTTGAACTATACAGTCTTTAGAAAAAAATAGGGTTCAAGGTTATATACTTTGACAAATATTTCAAGGTACAAAGAACTTTGCAAAAATAAGCTTTTTAGATCTTGAATCTATGGTGAAAAACAAGGTGGACAGCTGGTCACATATAAAGTTAGGTAGACAGCCCTAAGTTGGCTCATTTGTTTTAGAGTGTGCTAAAAATGTTTTTTCTTGAATATTCTATGTGTTGTTTGTATTTAAAAATGATTAGACATTTGAAAAAAATGATATAATTTTAAGAGAATTTATTTGAAAATACGTAATTCTAAATACATGGTATTTTAGAACAGTTTGCAACAAATACTGTGGAAATTCTGTATTTACAAGTCTGGTTTATATATTCCACTGTCAACAGGGCTCTTGAATTTTGGTATTTTGGTGGGTGAGAATAATAGACTACCAGTACTGCTCGTAATATTTGAACAAATTTTGAGTGTATGTTACTGAACTAATAGTCATATGCTGACAGAGAGGGGTGAACAACATTCTGAGTGCCTACAGTTAACAGTGTACAGTAACATATAATACTCCAAGTAATAGTGAGGGACTGAGAGAAACAGTAATGCCCCTTCACCCCAAACACACGCTCATTGACTTTACACTTCACTGGCTGCTGGGAAAATATGACCTTTCTAATACAGTATTTTGTATGAGAGATAAAACTCAGAAATGAATTCACATTCTGCCAGCAGAGTGTAGCCAAGGCTTAAACCACAAAACACAACACTTTCTCATATCCTGAACACTCCCCTCCCACAATACCTTTATGTATTCCCCACTACAGAGTAAATTATAAATGAAAAATAAATAAATACATTTAATCTTTGGGACCTTAGGCCTTATGGTAGTGCATAGAGTACGCACCTATGCTTGCGGTACAGCTGTTCATCCTGTGCCTGGCTATCACTTCCAGCTGTGACATTACTAGTTATGTCTGGAGAGGCTCAGGTGGAAAAAGAAGGTCAATCTTTGGAATTATAACTCTTTAGCAATCTCTTCTTGCCAGCAATGTTTGCATGTTTGTGAATTAAACATACATTTACATAATGCTCCTGTGGCATAGGTAATAATGATTTGTGCTGTAGCTTCAGTTTGAGGAACAGAAAAGGCTAGTTGCCATTTGAATCAGAGGTATCAAATCAGGAGCTACATAGAAAAAGGGGAAAACCTAAAAAATATTAAAGAGATTATTAAACTCATATATTGCTTTGACATATAGTTTCTTAAAAAAGGATAGACAGGCATCTTTTTTGGAAAACATGTCATGGTACTTGCTGGATCTGCATCTGTATCAGTTTCAGAAACCTTCACTGTGCAGCTTGTGGTGTGTATTATTATGTATGCATGTTATTATGTATGGTGTGTGTGTTTTTGGTGATGTGGTTTATGTTTAGTATAGTATAGTACCTGCATCTCTCTGTCACTGTACTTATTGGGATGATGGCTAGCCTGGCTTTTCCGTCGTAGTTTCTTGAGCTTGGACTGGCAGTGCTCGATAGAGTCCGTCCTCGTCTTGCGATCACTCTGGTACTTCTTCAACATGGACTAAGTGTAAGACAGACATAGAGGAAGGTGTAGAAAGAAGAGAAAGAGAGGAAAGGGAGGTAATCAAAGTTTTGATGTTCTGATTCAAATACATTACAGTCCTGTGTTTCCTGCTTTATGTTTTATAGATTAAAAAAAGAAGACCCACTGCACTTACTGTGAGGTACTTATTGTCCAATTCCAGTTTGTGCTCCAACTGAGACAGTAGTTCACAGTGGAACAGCTTCAACTGTTGGAAAAAAAGACTAAATCATTTATCACACAACACCCCAGCACGATTTGAGGTATATGGATTTGTGGGTAAACGAGTGCTTTATGACTCTAGTGTCCATCTAATGTCTCTCTTGGGACTTTCTGATTACAAAAGATACACCTTCATGTGTTTAACTTGAATGTAAGACAATGTTTTTTGATTGAGGGGGGAAATTATTGATTTTATTTAGGGGAAAAAAGCTATTAGTATTCATTGATAATAAATGAAATGAGTGGAATATTTGTTTTAATGCACTTTTTGGGAGAGAGGCAGCCAAGAAATGGAGTGAGCCAATGTTGCTGGACAAAGTAATCTTGTGCTGCAGACCAAGTGGAGATGTGGTCCAAGTAAACAGCAGAGGTCAATTGTTAGGAGTAGACAGTAAAGCCTATTTTGAGTGATACAGTTTTTGTGCTCTGTTCCTTATTTTTTATTTTACATAACACTAAAAATATTCTATGTCAATTATAAACTCACTCTCCTCCTCAACCAAAACAGCACTGTACATTCCCTTACTTTTAAGTTCAGCATACCATGCTTTACCAATTTTTAAAATAATTTCCATACACAACAATATTTAACATTAACAATACTGTTGGAACAAATATAGAGTGCAAGCACACTCAAACAGAAAAGTTTACTGTTGTCTAAATACTTACCATATCTTCCAGTTCCAGCTGAATCTGCCTGTGTATTTCAGCGATTTGAAATAATGTGTCACCTGGAATAAGGGAATCACTTTGTAAATTAACCATATTCAAATGTACTGTAGTTACTTTGTAAAACCAGCTGTCAGCTGGAATGTTTGAATGATGGATTATTTGAAGAGGAAATATGAAAGAGCATCCTTTAAGAATCCTTCTGACCCTTAGGGTAATCTACATGGAAGCTTTCCTTAACTGTAATTCTCAAGTGTGTCAGTCTTTATGGAGTATTTATTTAAATATCTGTAATGCAAAAGTTTTCAATTCAATTAATTTTAAAATGTCTAAATGTAGTGCAATGAACCACAGAGGTACTGTGATTTGTGCTTAGATTAGCACCGCTAACAACAGCTGTGATTGAAGGACTCCACCTGTCATAGCAGGTGCATTGTAAAAATAGAATTTGCATGTTATACATTGATACAATGACAAGGAATCAAATTGCCAATTGTATGAAAGAAAAGCTCAAGGATTTTGAATATTATTTGCCCATGAGCTAACGGAATGGAAAACCAAGCCATGTATGAGTAACAGCCATACTGCATACAGCACCATACTGTTTACCTGCTTACAAACAATGAAGATCAAGCTGGAGAAACCAGTGTTGATAAGACAACTGGCTCATTCGTATAATTTACCTGTTTTCGAGGCAGCACCATCAGCAGCTGCAATTGTATGAAAAATCCTGCTTATGACAATTCCTTGTTGCTTTTTATTCTTTGCTTGATCTTTTAATTTGTTAGTCCATGCAAGACTTAGCATTTTTATTTAACATTTTTATTTGCCTCAGTGATAATCAGTTGCTTGTTTTAAGATGTACTGTATGTTAAGGCCAGAATTAAACAGTAAAAAAATCTGCAGAGAACAGTAATTAAAATGACAACCCTGTAACCAACAATAATGCAAGCAGATAGACATTGACACACCATTTTGACACCATTAGACACTTTCTACGTATAAGATTAAATTTGTACCAATCAGGAGAACTCAGATGATTGCATTGTGTAAAGTAAACAGAAAGGGATGGAGTTTTGTTAAGAAACTGACCAGGTCATTACTATTAATTTGTATCAGATAAGCTCTTGTTGTGAACTGCTTATTCTAAGCTTTACTGAGGCATAAACTGTGATTCTGCAGATGCATGGCACAGTAGTTGCACTTTGGAATTTCACCATCCCCCACAGTGTCACCCATAAAACACGGTCATATGGTTGTTATTAATCTCACAACAATAGTGCCTCTCTGCTTTGCTCCCTCTCTCATTTCTTCTGTTCTCTATGTGTATAAATGTATGAGTGTGTATACTCACATACACACACACTCACCCTGTTCTTTTGAGCCCTGGCTGTCACTGGCCAGTTCTCCCAGTTTTACTAAACCATCAAAGTAGCCCTTGGCTGCCACCATCACTCCTGGAAAATGATAGGGAACCATATAAACAGAGATGTGTTAGGTTAAACCATACAGACAGAGATGTGTTAGGCTAATGATGATTATCATGCAACATTTAACTGCTGTTGTCCTGAAGGGTAGAGTAATTAAAATAGGGAGTTACGTGAGTAAACAAGGTCACCTGTAAGTGCTTTCTCATACAGCTTCCCTGATGAGACAAACTTCTTCAAGTTGGGGTTGAATTGCTCCAGAATCCCCTAAGATATTTTGAATGCAAAAAAAAAAAAACATAATGAAAGTTATATGTAAATCAATAAGCATTAATGCTATTATTCTCCTATGCTATTTCCATTACTTCAATAAATAAATAAATAAATAAATAGCAAGGAATAAAATAGCTAAGTACAACAATGCATACTACAACTGTTACTTTTATTACTACTGCTGCTGCTACTACTACTACTACTACCATTAATAATAATAATAGTAATAATAGTAGTAGTAGAGTAGTACACAATGAGCAGCAACTTCCATATTCAATTAAAAAAGCAGTCCATCAAATTTCTCTGACTCACTTACCTTGTAGATATTTTCAGTCATCTTGTTGACCTCATCTGAGCGAGACATCCTGCTTTTCCCACTAGCAGATTTAAAAAACTCCAAATATACTTCTGCTGGAACTACTGCACACTGCAGTCTCCCTGCAACTCAAGTGATAAGACCAAGAAGTTTACTTTACAGGAGGTAAGAGGTCTAAAAAAGAGCCCAATGACCATACTGCCTGCACCTGAAACAGTTCTGCAACACTATTACTTAATCTCTACAAAAATATATAATTTTGAAGAACAAATGTATTTACCGTCAATCTGGTGAGTAAATCTGTTGTGTCAAATAGAGTAAAAGTGGACTTCTACACTATGTCAGTGTTGTGAGGTAAACTTCCATGAGACGGGATCCTGCTGACTGTGGCAGTGCACAGTGGTTAAGAGTATTTAACTTGTGACCAGAGTGTGAGCACTGAATGGTGGATGGGATCCTAATGCCCTGGAAAAATATTAAAATCCCTCCCGGTTTTACAGTTAAAGCTGTTTCCCTCACAGGACGGCTTTGTCAAGTTTGTGGGTTTAACATAAAAACAACAAGAAAAAAAAAGATTATGTGAAATCAGTCCATGTGTATGAGGAATAGTATCCAACACTGAACTGCTGGTCTACTGAAGGGGGGTGGAGAATGAAAATGAAAAGTGAGGGATAGTGAAAGAAGACTGATTATGACCTGATATTATGCAGAATGATTTGCCAGGGCTTTCTCACACCCATCTGGTCACATCTTTATGATATTCTGAAGAATTTGGATCATTCCTGAAGCATATTTGCTCAATGAACTATAACCTGACAAATATTACAGACATATATGCTCCCAGGATTCCCCAGGATATCATACACAATCCTGTCCTATTTCCAGATGTCTCCATAGCACATATTGTAGCATATGATGCATGAAGAAATATTCCCATTTAAGATTTGACACTGGCACTCTGTGTATGAATTAATGAAAGATGTATTTGTAGTGTGTGAATTCCAGATACCTTGAAGAACTTTTCCAATTCAGTATTGTGAAGACTGGGCCTCTGAGTGGCTCCTAGGATAAATTGCTGCCTATGGGTCCCAAGGTCAGCTCGATTCCCAGCCTCACACTCTGCAAATAGTTTAACATAAACATATATACAAGAAAATAAAGGAACCTGCCACTACAGTAACTCACTGAACTTTACATTGGTAAAATTACCATTCTCAACTCAAAAACATGAATATATCAAGTCAATGTGGATACACTTGAAAAATCAAACAGTAATGTTTCCCTATCAATGTAAATGATCAATTAGCTGTTTAAGTCTGGCATTTACACTTAAGTGTTGGCAAATCCCCTGTCATGTTTTAGAACTTTTTGATGGTGAAATATTCAGTTGGATGGATCTGACTGGTTGGATGGAAGCATTAGGTGGGATGGATCTGACTGGTTGTGAGCTCATGTAAATTACCCGATTACAGTAAACAGTAATCGGGTAATTCACATTAATGGGAAAACGTTTTGCGTTTTCTAACATAACCACATTGACGCGATATATTCACGTTTTTTCAGATAAGAATGGTCATTTTACCAATGTAAAATGGAGCGAGTTTATGTTAAGGTAAGTTTATTTATTCCTTGTACAAATCACGAGCAGAAAGAGAGAAACTGACATTCATATTTTAATACATGAACAGGGCTGGCTGCATTCGAGAAGCGTGATTGGCTTAGATATCCTCGGAATCACTCGAATCACTTCATCAATAGCCAACGTCGACTTTGAAGACGGGCGAGTCGGATTAGCTGTTCCAATTTTCACTTAGGCTGCGTTACAATACTTTTTCTCGTCTCCTCCTTATCTCCACATATTTCTGACATTTTCCCGGGGTATGAAAGGAGGGGAGGAAACGAGTGGAGGAAAGGAATTGACGAGAAAAAGTATTGGAACGCAGCCGAGGACACAAATGTGACTATTGGATGTCATCTTTGAAATATATGGAGAAAAAAATGCAATGAAGCTTTATGGGTTGGTGGAGGAACTTGGACTTGCTGGGTACCCCTAGCTCTCCCCCTTTATTTATTTAGTTATCTATTTATTTTACCTTTGCTTTTCTTTTCCCCACTGTGGTTTCTTTCTTTCATCTTGTTCAGTTAATGGGATTCTGAGGCTTGTCCATGTGCCTTGTGTGTTTTTGATGCAATGTTCCATGCCAATATGTTGTAACTGTTATTCAATAATAATAAAAAAATATGACTATTGGAAGGCACTCTGTGCTTTTTTCAATGTTAAGCTCCTCCCTCTAGGACCATACCAACTGCTAATTTAAAATGTGCAATCATTATAATGCAGCATTACCGACCAAACATGGTGGTGTTACAAGAACTTCCATTATACACATTATTACCATTCTTTATACAATGGTTTCTTTACTTAATGCGCAGTTATTTTATTTTTACTGCCGCAAAACAATTAATGATGGTGTCGCACGGCACGGCTACTCGCATGTGCAACTCGGGACAGGCGCGACTGAGCCAGCCCGAGTTGCTGCGCTTTCTTTTGGGTCCTACCGTCACACCCGGAAGCAGAGCGTTTCGGCGGTCTCCTCAAACGAATTAAACAAACAGAGAAGACAGGAGGCAGAGAAAACGGCTATCACAACGGAAAACAAAGCAAAGTGCGTGTGCACCTCCGGAGCTAACGCGTTATTTTTGCAAACGGGAGTGAAATGGCAAGAGGGGTAAAATGTACACAATAAACAAGCACTGTATCTGGTGTTATATTGATAAGTGGACGTAGGAGTGCTAACTACACCCATATTGGGTGGCCAGGCACCTGTAGGATTCATGTACTAATCATATGTAGACTTTGTATTTATCCACCATGTTCATGGCCTCCTGTATGTTTGAAAACATTTAAAATCAGGAAATAAAAATGTGGGAAAGATGCCAAAAGACTTTTGTTAATTGGCCTAGCATACCCAGCTGAACCACTTGAATGCATACCTACCCAAAGCCCAGAATGACGTCAGTGCATGCCAACTGAGTGGTTCTAGACAAATGGTACATGCCCTTATTCTAAAGATAAAATAACCATAAAGAGTGTTTTTGGCCTGGAAGTCTCTCCAAACTGTGAGACTTTGAATGAAAAAGCTGAGGCATTCACAGGTTCTGGATGTTTTGGATACTTTTCCTTTCCACTTTTTTTAGTGAATCCAGGAAATCACATTGTAGGATTTTTAAAGAATTATTTGGTAAATTCCTCGGTAAAATAAGTATTTGGTCACCTACAAACAAGCAAGATTTCTGGCTTTCACAGACCTGTAACTTCTTTAAGAGGCTCTTCTGTCCTCCACTCGTTACCTGGATTAATGGCACCTGTTTGAACTCGTTATCAGTATAAAAGACACCTGTCCACAACCTCAAACAGTCACACTCCAAACTCCACTATGGCCAAGACCAAAGAGCTGTCAAAGGACACAAGAAACAAAATTGTAGACCTGCACCAGGCTGGGAAGACTGAATCTGCAATAGGTAAGCAGCTTGGTGTGAAGAAATCAACTGTGGGAGCAATTATTAGAAAATGGAAGACATACAAGACCACTGATAATCTCCCTCGATCTGGGGCTCTACGCAAGATCTCACCCCGTGGGGTCAAAATGATCACAAGAACGGTGAGAAAAAAATCCCAGAACCACACGGGGGGACCTAGTGAATGACCTGCAGAGAGCTGGGACCAAAGTAACAAATGCTACCATCAGTAACACACTACACCACCAGGGACTCAAATCCTGCAGTGCCAGACGTGTCCAGGCCCCTCTGAAGTTTGCTAGAGAGCATTTGAATGATCCAGAAGAGGATTGGTAGAATGTCATATGGTCAGATGAAACCAAAATAGAATTTTTTTTTTGATAAAAACTCAACTTGTCGTGTTTGGAGGAGAACGAATGCTGCGTTGCATCCAAAGAACATCATACCTACTGTGAAGCATGGGGATGGAAACATCATGCTTTGGGGCTGTTTTTCTGCAAAGGGACCAGGATGACTGATCCGTGTAAAGGAAAGAATGAATGGGGCCATGTATCGTGAGATTTTGAGTGAAAACTTCCTTCCATCAGCAAGGGCATTGAAGATGAAACGTGGCTGGGTCTTTCAGCATGACAATGATCCCAAACACACCACCCGGGCAATGAAGGAGTGGCTTCGTAAGAAGCATTTCAAGGTCCTGGAGTGGCCTAGCCAGTCTCCAGATCTCAACCCCATAGAAAATCTTTGGCGGGAGTTGAAAGTCCGTGTTGCCCAGCGACAGCCCCTAAACATCACTGCTCTAGAGGAGGTCTGCATGGAGGAATGGGCCAAAATACCAGCAACAATGTGTGAGAACCTTGTGAAGACTTACAGAAAATGTTTGACCTCTGTCATTGCCAACAAAGGGTATATAAAGTATTGAGATGAACTTTTGTTATTGACCAAGTACTTATTTTCCGCCATAATTTGCAAATTCTTTAAAAATCAGACAATGTGATTTTCTGGATTTTTTTTTTTTTTTTTCTTGTTCTGTCTCATAGTTGAAGTGTGCATATGATGAAAATTACAGGTCTCTCATCTTTTAATTTTAAGTGGGAGAACTTGCACAATTGGTGGCTTACTAAATACTTTTTTGCCCCACTGTATATCTATACTATGCATGTGCACAATTATTAAAATACAAAAATAGATATTGCACAACCTATATGGTTGTTTGCAGATAATAGGTGAATATAGTGGAATCTTCATTGGTAAACTGTAAAATTACAAGGACTATTGTTCTAATGTTTTTTTTTTTCTTTCAAAATTGTACATTTTTTATGATTTAGGGGATCATCTAATGAAAATACTGCTCAGAATTTTTTCTCAGTGAGCCAGCATCTATGACATGCAGAACATAAGAAATACTATCAGACACTAATCATCCCTTATTAAACCAGTTTCCAGTTTTCAAAATTAATCAAAGATGTAAAAATAACAAAAGAGAGCAGCCATTTTTCAAATCCTTAGGTTGGAATGAGGTTGTCTTTCTTTTAGCAACCTGAGAAAACATTAGGTAGTGCCTTGCTTGTTAAAATAGCCGTGGTAGTTTGCCAACTTCAAAGAAAACACTGCAATTGGCAAGACTGAGTGTGTGTATTGCTAATTTAGTATTTAATATTACATCTTCATCCCAAGATATAGTGTTTGACTGCATATATGCTTACTGCATCCATTATTACCCTGTTTTCTTTCGTTCTTTTCCCTCTGTTCCCTCCCTACTGCCTTTTTCTTCCACTCTGTTTTGCTAGGTATGTGTAAGTAGAATCAGTTTTATATAATATTACCAGAGCCAGGGACAAATGCAGGTGTTGATTTGTGATATTTCATGTGACATAGTATCTTTTCACGATTGACCAAGTGTACAGTACTGTAGGTTTTTACCCACATTGCTTTGCTCCAGTATCAACATTTTATGCTAATGGACTGACATACCATCAGACCACTGTTTGCAGAATTACATTGGGAATACAGCACTCAGTTGATGAACTTTGGGAATCGGCCATTCACTGAAAGTATGAGCCAAATACAGAGCCGAGTTACGCACTGCTAAATAGTCTTTTGATTGCAGTCCCTTTTTAAGTGCATTTTCTATGAAAACATCCTGTTGTCTGGAATCTATCACTATGTGGAATATTCACTTTAGTTCAATTTGTACTGAAATCTATCTGGATATAGGCCTCTGCAGGTTGTAAAAACAGTAACATTATTCTACATATTTTTGTGTCAAAATGAATATGCATATGAATAGAATTTAATGTGGTTACATCTAGTTAGGTAAATGCTATTGCTTGGTTCACAACATTACTGTGATTTTTGGGTGCACTAAACATGTGTTGAGCTGACTGACTATATGTAGGTTTCATAGGTATAATGAAATGTTATGCATAATAATGGTATATACATATAGTGGTATCCACATATAAACATTCCCTACAAAAGCACTTTGTCAGGGAACACATGGCTTGCTGAAAGATCTATTTAATCTCTCTTCTTAAGTCATTTTAGTGCATACAGACTTCATTTACTGCCTTGCTAAAACCTGGACTCACTTACTTCCTTCTTCTGTTTATCTGTTTACCCTGGCCCAAATACAGTGGAGAGGAAAATAATTAGGCCAATTATCTAATTACGAATGAGATTCAATCTACCTGCACTTGCTCTTGAGTGGCAGCTTTGCAAATTGTGTATGTTTACAATAAAGATGAGTTTCCCCATCACCAAAGCTGTAAATTAATGTAAAGTCATACATAGAAATCAAACAACTTTCAGACTGCTTAAATACCTGGCCCAAGGTTAAGGACAAAGTGCAAAAGTTCAAAGACAGGTCAGATAGGTTTTATCCTAAGGCATGCATGAGTTGTTTTTCCAATAGGCTTGATAAAGACTTTATTAAAGACAAATTATGGCTCTCAGCAGGGACTAGGAAGTATTTATGGTATTTTGTTTTTGTTCAAATAAAAGGTATCTGTGCCTACACAACATTTGTGTATGCACTATTCTTTAAATATATTATGTAATGCAACTTTGGCTCGAGATGTCTGAGTATGTGCGTGTGTGTGTGTGTGAGAGAGAGAGAGAGAGCTATGAAGAGAATGAGAGTGTAAGCTTGTGAGTTAAAATTATCTCCTCAAAGTAAATCTCCTTCAATCTGATCAGTGAGATTGTCTAACAAGCCCCTGACTTCTGCGGCTTTCGCACAGGTAAGGAAACTCCGCTAATGTTCTAAGAAAATGAATGAGTGAATGAAACAATGAAATATTTTTTTGGGGGGGGGGTGGTGAGCTGATTGATCATAAATGTTTTAGGTTATCTGCATTTAGATTAATGCCATTGTACTGATTTTGTTTTGCTTGATACCTGTATACAGAAATAGGAACTGCACTACTGCTTGATACTTTTTCAAACATTCTCCAATGTTGTCAGTGAATTCCTGCCAGCAAATTAACTTAAACATGATGTACTTGTGTGATAAATGCTTAATATACTCACAGACTTGGATTGTATCTCATATTCTCAATAATTTCTCAGTTTTTTCATTTGTACCTTGTATTATACCTTGGCATCAATTCAACAAATAGTATACATTTAATAGTGTTGTTCATGTGGTTGAGCTGAAATTTCGGGAGTGAAATGTGTGCTTCCAAAAGGTGCAAGCATTTAGTTACATAAAACATTGAGCGACCTTATTGTAATATAAGATGGGTGTAAGAACCCTAATGAATACATAATGCGTTCCTGAAAGAATTTTTATCAAAGCAGATGGGACTTTGGTGTTACTGTTGTAGAACTAGAAACAGTTGTAACATACAGGAATGAAAAGACACATAATGGCATCAATTACCTCCTAAAACTACAATCAATTTTGAGTTTTACAGATTGGGAGTTATCCTTGTCTGACCGTTGTATTGTGATTACATATTCCAAATGCATCTGTACCTTATTTAGCCATGTTCCATGTTGGCATAACTTACTGTTACATAAACTGTAATATAACAGTAAATTCATTTTATTAGGTTTTTACAGTACAATAATAAGGTGATTGTCCATTTAGTATTATTTCCTTCCAATTTCCAATTGGGAAGGGAAGATGTAGAAATACACATTCTCTCTGGATTGGATTCAGTCAACATTCTAAACACTGAAGATGAATTAAATGAAAGTGCAAGCTTTTCCTCCAATGCACAGTTAACTTAATTAACACTGGTGATTGCTGCACTTGTCAATTAGTCTATGCATCTAGGGAAAGTCTTTAATTAGACTTTGCAAATCAAAGTAGTGCCTAATGGTGGAACTTTTTGAAAAGAGCAGCTCAGGTGAAAATCCTGTGAGGCCATGATGTCACATGCCTCCTAGCGCAGGAGCACATGTTGTCAGAACAGGCACAGAGCACTTTAGGTGCTTGGATAGTCTCTAACAAGGGATACTGACTTAAACATAATTTTAAGAAGCATACTCTGGCAAACCACTTGCACCTAATGAAATATATTTTAAAAATTTTCAAATGGAGACAAGAAAAAATCTGCATTGCAATTAAATAATAATCTTAAGGAAAATGATTGTAAAAGTTAAACTCTTCATTCACATAAAACCTTAGTTTCTCAGGGATTGGCTGAAACTAATACAATAATATATGTAGGGGTCCCTGAGGACTAAGAGCCAAATCCAGACCTGTGCTGAAGTGTATTTTCTGTTTAAGTTCCTCTCCCTTTCAATGGAGAATGCAGGACTGGATTTGTCCCTAAGTTTGAGAACTACTGATCTATGTACACATTGGTGGAAAACACCCGGCCTCTCAAAGTACAAGTACTACCATGAATTTGTTCCACCCGTGCTGATTTCACCCAGTTGATTCTAATTTGCACAACTAGATATGAGAGCTATTTGAAGTGGGGTTTTCTGCCTTTGGTGTTAAGAACTGATATTGCTAAGGAGATAACCCAAAAGAGTTTAACAACCTGGACAATTTCCACAGAAACTAGATTTATTCAGTCTATTTGAGAAGTACAATTTTGAACATGCATAAATAAAAATGAAATAAAATCCCTTGTAACCTGTCTTTGCTAAAAGTTGCAGCTGTGTACTATTTGCATTTCCTATTTACATTCTGTTGTTCATAACCTATTATACTGCAGTATTACACATAAAAAATTATTTGAGTCATACTGCCACCTCATGGTGCTGAGTTGAATAATTTTGTCTGCTACTTCACTTACATTGTTGAATAAGGGGTGTTCTGCAAGGAATACCATCAGTCCTAGATCAGGTTGCAAGTGGGATGCTATTAAAAGCAGAGTGCCAATGAATAGAACAAATTAATTTCTGTCAGGAAAAGTTTTCATAAATTACAGCAGACTGGGGAGTGTTTCGAGCAATCAGCATCTTAATTTTAACGCTGTCATATGAGTCAAGCAGGTGATATTTTTCTTCATATTTTTCTTTTGCAACTATTTTGAAGAACATACACTTGTTTTCAGTGGTCTGTCTATCGAAATATTTTATTAAATGAAAATCCTATGGTTATTTTTACCACTACATCTGGCTTTTGTATAACTGGTATTTGTACAAATTAATTGCAATTATTTTCATTACATTTAGCCTCTCTCTCTCTCTCTCTCTCTCTCTCTCTCTCTCTCTATATCTATATATATATATATATATATATATATATATATACACACACACACACTAAAACTAGTAAGTAGTCTAATGAAGACCAAGCAGAGAAATAAGTTCTAGACCACACTGAAGAGAGCTCTTCCTCTCTGGGCCACCAATCTTTTAAACTTCAGTACCATGAAGTTATTTTCCTGCACAGCTCGTATTTTTGCACATTTTCACATTGAATTTCATTACATCTTTTTGTAGGTTGTATTAGCATATGAAAAACATTAAAACCAAAACATTTAACCAAAGAAAAGGTGGTGGTGTCTGGAAAGTGTTAAAATGTAATTTATTAAGGCGCTGAGTCTTCACCAGTCTGCAGGCTTCAACAGTCTATAGTTAGAGCCGTATTGTCCATATGTAATTAATTCAATGTATATGTGTAAAATTATCCAAGAAGTCATAAGGAATCTTAGGACAACATCAAGGGATATATGGACTTCTTTTGGCTCTGCTACATTTAGTGTTCAGTACTCCACCATCAGAAAAACATGGGGCTTGTGGAACGCAAAAACCAAAAATTGCAATCTAAAGTTTAAATCGTATTATTAATGCTCATGGGGTGGTATGAAGGTGACAGCATTTGGGGGATGGTTTGCCACATCAGGACCTGGATGACTTTCCATCATTGAAAGCACTGTCAATTTGATGCTGTATCAAAGAATTCTTCAGGTGTATATATTTCTCATCTGTCTGTGAGCAGAAGCTAAAATTCAGGAAGGTCATGAAATTACAATAATCTGAAGCACACATTAAATTCTACATCAGAATGTGTGAAGAACAAGAAAGCTGATTACCAACCTAAACCCCATTAAAATGCTGTAGATGTCAGCTTAATTCTAATCAATGACTACAGGAGGCAATTGGTTACAGTTATTATCACCAAAGGTGGTGAAAGCAAGTGCTGAGCCGCAAAGGCCAGTTACTTTTTCAAAATGAGACCACTGAGTGCTGCATAAATTTCTTTAATCGATAAATTATACAGGTGTCAAACTGTTATTTTATTTCTTCACTCATTCCAATTCATTTAATTACATGACTTTGATTTGATTTCAATTCAATGTAATGATTTCAATTCCATGTAAAATGTACACAAAAAATCTGAAAATCAGAGCAACTATTTTTCATTGTACTTTGAAATGAATCTATTTGCAGTTTATTCATATTTTTTCAGTTGCCATGGCATATTCTGCTTATTCAAACACGTTTTTCTATATTCTTTTCAAACTTCACACTTTGATCAGTTTGTAAAGGTGGTTATTCATTTATCATTGCTGGTCCATAGTAATAGCTGTTCCTGAGGCTTGCTGGTAGACATTTTCCCATTCGTGGTGTTTCCATCATTGCTCAAAATTCACCCAATTATTATGTGAAGATTCTGTGAGGCCATAATGTCATATGAAGCATTATGATACAGGACAAGGATTTACTATTTAAAAAAATACAAGCAGAGATAACACAAACCCTGTGGTGATCACTGGGTCTAAAGGGATGTTACTCACCTAACATGAAGGATTGTGAAACATAATTAAATGAAATATGTTAATTCATAGTTGGTTGTAAAAATGATATCATGACAATGTTCCAAAGCAGGATTATAACATACATTTAGAGCAACATCCTTGTTATCATTTAGTTATTCAAAAATGTTGGATGCAAATAAAAAATAATAGAATGTTTTGAACATAGTCCCCCTAGAAGACTACAACATAATTTTCAATAGTGCTACATATGCCACAATCAATATTATCAGGGGTTCTCCTGGCTCAAACCAGGCTAAAGTGATGACTTATGGATATTTAATTAATACAATAAAACACAGTTTTATGCTCACTGTTTACAGACTTTATATCCCATAAATGCTAGTGCTGTCGAAATTAGGTGAAGTTTCCTCACTAATTTTGGTCTGTGTGCATTTCCTTGCATTCAAAATATGAACCTATTGTAACTGCTTGCTGCTTTGGACATAGTCTATGAAAAACAGTTTTAAGTGCACTCTCATGCAACTCCTGAATATTGCTTTGCTTGATCTTTGACACATTCGTGGGATTTCAGATGTGGTGAATTTTTTTCACAGTCAAAGTTTTCTCATTCATTCTGATCGTTGTTTAGCGGCCATTCCTGGTCGGCCTGGCACCTGGCATCCCCAATGATATAGGCAGTGAGTAATTGGTGCACCTGCTGTGTGGAAAGAAACAGGGCATCCAGTGAATCTAATAATTTAAGTGCCACAACATCCTGCATGCACAACATCCCCCTAGTATACCAGGAGCAGGTCACTGCAGTGGACCAAATGAATAGCTCAACTGTTGATGAAGGAAAAAGGCAAAAACCAAGACACAGGAAGCTCATTTTGCATGCTATCAAAAACAATCCCATTGGTTTTGGAACCTTGATGATGCCAACTAAGGAAGAATTCACTATTCATGTCATGACTCCAAATGAATAATTCTGTTTGAATGCTGATTTTAACTGAAAAGACAAAATGGATACGAACAGCCCATCCTAATATAGAGTGGGTTCAGAAAGTGTTCAGACCCCCTCAGTGTTTGCATACTTTTTTCTGTTAAAGACTTAGGGCCAGGTTTAATAACGGATTGCGACTGCTTTCAGGTGTAGAACCAGCTGCTAAACTGTCTCTGTATTTATATGTGAATTACTAAACGGTCGCAATGGGCAATGGGGACTCTTTGCATCGGAATTTTTACTAATTCTGAAAGCAGATGGAAATTTTGTATTGAAAAATACTATAGCTATGACCCTATAAAAAGCAGAAAAAGAAAAAAAGATGGTCTTGTCTAAGAATTACCTTCTTTCAGTTAACTGAACAGCAAACAGTGATGCGATATAGGTTAAACAGTCACAGGATTATTGTGATTGTGTGTGATGCAAAACAAATAATAACAAATATTGTAGCAAGATACAATGGTTCAAGTCATGGCAGCTTTATTTTCAAGGGTACTTTTATCTACAGAAAGTGAGAGAGTGGAAAAAGTGGAATATGTTAGCTTGATATAATAACCTTGTTCCTTGTTAAAATTCTTTCTGTTCAGTAGAATTAATTTGTAGCTAACATTGAATGCACTTAGAAGGAGTTTATTGTGATGAGGCAAGTTGTATAATGGTACAGACATTTGATCTTGGGCTTGGAGTCCGAGGGGGCAGCATCATACCTCACAATTTTGCCAGTATTATGTTGTAGGAAAGCTTTTTTGCATGCCGGCTGACATATTTTCTTTACATCCTCTACTGTTCATTTTGTTAGCCTATACCCAATAATTTCATTTTGAATATGATGTAGCTTCAGAACTTCCTCTTCTCTGTGGGAGTTTAATTTCTTTGCTGCAATATGGCATTATAAAGCTTTGCATATTGCGCACCTTGTTATCTGGATGTGTAAGAATGCTATCTGACCTTTTTCATTGGTGTCTCCTACCACAAAATTGTGAAATGAGAGTTTAATTTTTTGATTGCATAATTAGAGGTAGTCTTACTAAATCGGTCAATTTTTAAATTTTGGTATTAATAGCAATTGAGTTGCTATATATTTAAAATTTATGCGCAACAACTAAATCTAGCCCTTAATGTGTATTTTTTCCAACATTCTACAAATGAAATTCTGTAATGAACCAGTGAAAGGTAACATGTAATTTTTTCCCCAAATTTAGTAAACAATAATATAATGTAAACATTGCATTTACATAGATATTTCAGGTTTTATTTTTACTTTACTATAACATGTCTCACTCCTTAAATACATAACTCAAACAGCAGTCTAAAGTAGAAGACTTGTGAGTAAGCAATGAATGCAATTGTTGACAAGATGATTTATACAGACCGCAGGCTATGATACAGAGCCATTGACACATTTCCGACTTTAAAGTTTCTGTTTTTCAGTTTACATAACCATTTCTCTTTTCACTTCTCTTTTAGCTTCGGAATGAAATACCATCCATTTACAAAAAATAAATGTTTAAAGGGGCAGAGGACCTGATTAAGAAAGTTTGGTAAATATACTATGCATTTTTGAGGCTGACTGGTGGTTCAGTTGGAACAGTGGGAGGAAATGGTCTTAAGAACTAAGGCCTAGATGCTGTGGATCTGCAGTATTTGCTGATTGATAAACTGACTTCACATTCTGGTGCCTCATCTTGAAGGCAAAATAACAAATACGTTATTTGTGAAAAAGCCTATTTTGTTTGTATTGTGAAATTACTAGTTATCATACTATTGAGAACATGCATTCAGTTTTGGAGAAGGCATTTGTAATAGAGAGGGCCAATCCCCCTGGGAGCAATGTGGGGTTATGGGCCTCGCTCAAGGGCCCAACAGCAATGATGTTCTTGCTAGACTGGACCTTGAGCCACCAACCTCAGAGGTCCCATTCATGTACCTTAGCCACTAGACTACAAGCTGCCCACATAAGAGAAAGAGAAAGGCTCAAATGTGAAAAACAAAAGCAATACAGAATGCCAATATTCTACTGCACATACATTCAGCAGAACATTGAACACTGTAGACTTGACATGATAAATGTAAAGATGATGTAGTAGCTATAACCATTATATGGTCCATAGTAATTGTCATTGTGAATGTCATTGTGAATCTGGCAACAGGTTAATGGAATGAATGATAAGACGTTTACAGGGCACTGAAACCTTGTGCTGTGCTTTACAGTGATGCTGGTTCAAGAAGCGTTGTTGGCATACTCCCAACACCTGATTACAGCATGCTGGGCATTGGCCAGAGAGTAGCTATTCTGTTGTGTCAGTGACATTCATAAAATGCATCTGCAAAATAAGTTTGCATACAGGGGTTTTATAAAATAAACTGTGTCAATGCAATCATTGTTTTTTTGATTTGGATGATTTGGATTGATTTGCACATGCACAAATCGTTCACATATATTTTTCATCTCAAGGACAAATAATAATAATAGATCAGGTGTTCAAACACATTGTAAGGTGTTCTCTCTTTGAACCATGAAATATGATCTGACAATACAGAAAAGCACCACTCGGAGCATATTCCTTTTTCAGCTAAAGATTTTGAAGTGCAAATGTGAAAATGTCTTGTGTATGCACATATGAATTGCTTTTATGTTTTTTTGTTCAAAACTATTTCTCACAATATCACAAAGGGAAGCACAGCCTTCAGTTTGTCCTCAATTGCCCCCCACATTCACCGGGTAATTCTTATAATGCTGTTGAACAGTCCAGCTCTCATTTGTATTCAGCCCCTGGGCATGCAGGCTGCTATGCATGTTCTGACTGGACCAGCTGGTCATGGTGATATGGGTATCAAGATGAAAAAAGTATTAACTTTAAGGTATATTGTGAGGGAAACATTCAGTCATGGCTCATTGCCACTGACAAATGTAATCTTGTTAAGTCCCTAGGGTTTAAGCTGTTTTTGTGGTGGTCATTTGTTTCATGGGGAAGTATTGCATACTATTGCATAACTCAATAGGATTGACATTGGAAAAGTGTTGTTATTTGATTGATTGGACAGAGAAACAACTAATTCAGCTATAACAAACTATCTACATGCCTCTCAACTTCATTCTCTCCTCTGCTCAACTCCTCTTATATCATTAATGTAGGAGGGCATTATCCCATAAGTCATCCAGTACAGCATGCCTCTTTTTGACCTCAGGCTCAGTGAAATCACTACTGGTTTCTAACTAACTGCTTCCTCTGTTCTCAACAACATACTTTTACATACTTTTATGTTGAGGGACATACTCCTCAGCTAACAATGCAGCTTGTAATTTGCAGTACTATGCACTTGAATGATTTGACTTGTAGGTCAGACAAACAAATAACAGGCACACAAGATAATCCAATAACACAGTTTTCACAATTTGCTAAGTTAGAACAAACAAGTACATGCACACAAACACACACATACAACAGCAGTGAGGAAAGTAGCGAACCATAGATTAAAGTTTGGATGTTGTCACATACTGCTTTTTTCCGACCCAATTCAATTCAAATGTTTCAATCGGTTTTTTTTAATGATTCCACAATCACAAGTCTAAACTGACAAACAAACAACCTATACTCCATGCCAGCAAAAAAACAATGACAGTACATTCAAAAATCTTCAAGAGGAAAGTGCAATTAGCACATGTTATCTAGGTGTGATCTCCCCTGGATCCACTTCAAATCACTCTCCCTTTAAGTAAATCAACAAAGGTCTGCCCACAACTAACTGATATGATTAGGGACCAAGACAGTCATAGTTGTGGTCGTAGTGAAAATAATTGGCTGCATTCCAGTTCGAAATACAATCCTCCCTTCACTTCTTCCCTCCAATCGAGTGAGCCCTCCAGTGACGTAGAACGCGAGGGAGCCCTTACCAAGCAATGGGGAGCAATGGAGGGGAGGAGATGTGGCTTTTCGAATTGGAATGACCCTCGCGGTTCTTCCTCACTTTGCGTTCCTGCGCAAGGATTGAAGGAATTTACCTGATATTATGCTGCAATACATATAGGCAATTATACCGGTATGTTTAAATGGTGATTTAAAAACAATACGTGCTCAACAGAAGATTCTATTTCATGCTGTGTGGATGATTGACAGATCTGTATTCAGATAGAAGACAGGAAGTGGGTGTGGTTTGTACAAGGAGTCATGCTAAATCTGGCAGATGCTGTATTTTCTAACCCAATTGGCAATGCAATTTTTGCGCTTTCAAAGCATCAAATTGATGTAATATTGGCATATAATTATGAAATATTTTTCCACATCCTCATACTGTACTTTTCATCTTTCTCTCTCTCTCTTTTATTTTTAACTAAACTAAGTTTTATGACCTATCTGAACCAACATCTGTTCACCAACATACTTTTAAAGACCAAACTTCATGCTATTGTTAAACGGCTGATGCTAAAGCTAAATTTGAATTACCGAGTGTCCTGAGAAAAGTCCAAAGAAATGTCTCAAGAAATGTCCAAAGACATGTTAGGAGACATAATGATCCATTTTATAGCTTGGCATCCTTAAAATTGCCATTCAGCAATGATCACGACATCCTCAGATGCTGCATCTTCTAATCTGGTTCCTTGGTGATGATTGGGATGTTAACTCATTTTCATAATGACGGTCGCTGGTGTATCCAGTTGTTTCTGTATGTTCTACAAGTGTTGCCTGGCGATGATATTAAAGCTTAGAAAAGCTTCTTCTGAAAAGTGAAAAAGAACACAAACAAGCGAAAGAACAGAGTACAGGACAAGCAATATAATAGTAACCAGGGCTGGACGTACTGTGCACATACAAATTATTTATTTTCATTTTAATAATACAAATTATAATATCTTTATTTTGAATTTAACATTTCTTCTCCCTGTTATTTTTCCCAGGGAGCTCAATGTGCTGTTAAATACTATGAAAATATTACCATTTACAGACCAGACCCACAATGCTGGTTGAAATGAGGCTCCAATCACTGACAGCAGCCAGAGAGGGGAACAAGAGTTATTAGCATGCCAGAGAAAAAGAAGAACAAGCTCCTGATTTCACTGCAGTGATGCTCACTATAGGTGGAACTCAGCAAAAGTGTACTCATCACTGAGAAGGTACATTGCTGGAATAAAAGGAATGGCAAAAGGAATAAGAAAATAAGACAAAGGATTTTAAGGATTTGTTGTTTTTTACTGCATCAATCCATATTTTGTCTGCGACATCTACACATGGCACAAACAGACAAAAACCAGTACTCTCTGCATCTAAAATCAATAACTGCCAAACCCTTAGTTCAGTCTTTTTCCCTTTTATCGCTCCTGTCCACAGGAGTCATGAAAGACAGGAGGAAAAGGATCTTTCAAGGGCTGTCCCTTGGTCAGCTCCTCCCCCCTCTCCTCTTTACCAGTTTTATATCTTTGGGGGCTACTAGTTTACCAGGGGTGGATTATGACTATGGACTGCATCCTAAAATGGTCTGTACGCCTATCCCAGCCGATGCAGACCCAGGCTGTTTTAATGGACATGGGGCCAATGATCACGGGCATCATGGGCCAAGTGGAAGTGGCCCCAATGGCCATGGCTGGTGGGATTTAACAGATGAAGCCAAAACCACCATCTTGCACCTCCGTGAAACCCTGGTCCAGCAGAAAGAGACCATCTTGGACCAGCGGGAGACCATCAGGGAACTCACTGCCAAGCTGACCCTCTGTGAGGGCTTTGGGAGGGGTGTTGGTGGTCATGATGACCACTATGGCCAACACCATCCCCACTACCCATCTCCACTCCACCACTACCCAGACTCTGGGCACCATTCAGACCCCCATTACCCTTTGGTGGGCCATCGGTCAGACCCCTACCACAGGGGGAAAGGGGCCCTGGGAGGGGGGGACAGTCACAGTGGGCCGTCTTCCCCCGAGCAGCTTGGCCGGATGCTACAGGCCCTCAAGGAGCGGCTTGAGAACCTGCAGGTAAGACATTGGAGAGGGGATGCACAGCAAGGGTTCAGGTGAGCAAGATAAAGCCAGGCATGACCTGGAGCACAGGAGGGAAACAACACTTGCGACACAAGGTAAAGGTCTGAATCAAAAGGACTTTCTGGTGGCAGGTCCATTAAAAGCACTTATTCTCTGTGCCATAAAATGCCCTGTTGTTGTGGTGCCACATAACTGATTGTATCCATGTAGATTGTAACCAGCAAACCACCAGGGTTGGAAATAAATTGTTTATAGCATGAAGAATAACATCTCTCATTGAATTTACATGCAACAAATTATTTCCATTGAACATTCAGTGGTAGTAAGTGGGAAAGCAGGGACATTTCCACACCTTGTTTAGTGGACTCCAATGATCATGTAAAGAGAATTCACTTTTTAGGTTACTAACCACAAGAAAGGTGATTGTATCATAGACTAAATTCAATCATAAATTCAAGGCATATGCTATTTGATAAAATCAGCCATTATACTCAGAAGGTATCCTCATTAAGTCTGAATATGGAGGAAACAAGAAGGTTTATGGGCATAAATTATTATCATCATTCTAGTAATTGTGGGTCCAAGGTAATTCTAAATGTGTTTAGTTGGCTGTAATGTCTTACTTTCATCACCATATCAAATTTAAGGGTGGTTAATGTTTATCTTCAAAATATCCCAGTCCAAACTGTTTTTTAATTGAATTGGCATATGCTCTAAAAGAGAATGAGTGAGTTGATTAAATATAGCCCTGTGTGTGTCTGAATTGGTCCTAGCCCAGGTCCTGTGGGTGTTGCTGATAAGGGTGTAGATGCCAACATCTACACCTGGAATGCCAATTCATTGGTGTTTTAGTCATTGTGTAATTTTTCATAACATCCTGAAATGACACACTATTTTCATACATAGATTTATTTAAAATTAAATAAATTAACAATACACAAAACAGTATTGTAATAAATTACAATTAACAATACATGAAACAGGTAAATATAAGCTACTCTTATAGCTTTATCCTTGCCATAATTGATATTGCATTGATGAGGGTAAGATTCATTCATTTGTGCACCATCAAGAAATGACTTAAATTCTTTTTCTTGTTTTGAGGTATTCCTCCTGCATTAATGTTTCCTATGGTTGATTTCTCGCAAGCTTGATAGCTTGCACCAGCTGGACAGCTTTTACAACCCTTCGGCACAGCTGCTGCACAGAGTACCTGGCATGGACTGCAGAGAGAACTGGAGTCCAGCCACCATCACTTAAGAGGAAGCATGTGCTTATCTGTGCTTTCCCAAATTGATGGAAGATGTTGCAATAATGAAATTGGCCTGTGTATTTGTACCAGATCAAGAGGAAAATAAAATAGGAAGGTTTTTTAGCCACATGTGATCAGCAACCATGTTTGTGTATGACCACGTTTTAAGTACTGAACATGTAGTGGTGTAATTCTGCGTGACCCAGACTCTGCGACAAACACATCATAAAAAGTTTCCACTAACTTATTCTCCAGCTGTCACTGTCTCATATGACATGTTTATTCCAGGCTTACTACAGTCATTACAAGCTGAACATGAATAGAGCTGCCTCTGAGACCATTGTGTGACATGTGCTTATTAATTTAATTATTTTTCATGTACATCATGTAGTACAACTAAACAGTGAGCACAATGGTCACCTACGATAAGACATTCACTCATGTGTTGTCTGGAATCAGAGCTCAGTAGTTTTATGTAGTAATCAGATTATTCGCTTGGCAGGCTGTAAAGTGGTCTAAAGATGTAAAGTGGCAATTGGTTTTTCACATGTGGAAAAGTAACAAAAACAACATGTAGATAACAGGTTTGCATCTGTGTCTGAGGTGGTGCCTGCCATTTGATGTGGCCTCCTGGGAGCTATCTAAGATCTGACGTAAAAAAAGATGTTTCTTTCTGAAGTGGCAGCCTGATTCAGATCTGTTTCAGGCATGGTATTTCAATCTCAATTACTTCAGTAAGAGCAGTAAAAAACATTCCCTTTCAATCTTATTTACTTCATTTACTGTTAAGTCACTGCTTTGATTGCCTGAGTCACTCTATCTCACAGCCTTGGGAGGGCTGTCTACGCAATGCCAAGCTGTCAGAACAGTCTGCTGTACTAATCAAGATCACAGTTAATTAGTGTGATCTCTGTTGATGGGCCATTAATCAGGGTATACACTCGGGCCAAGCAAAGCCGGATTTTCAGTGATACAGAGACAGGTGAGGATTGAGAGGGCTGGAAAGTTTGTGATGGGCTTAAAGCAATCCCAATGGGTGAGAGCGGACTGTTAGTAATATTTTATTCTATACTGTAAAGCATTATCTGGCATATTACTTTGAAATTTATATTGCACCTGAACAGGTGATTTAATTATCATGACTGAGTTTATTTCAGCTCAGCCAAGTGATTATTGCTAGCAACATAACCCACAACATAAAGGGAATTTAGTTTTTTAACCCAATAATATTCAATCCCTGAGCTTTGAGACAGGCATAGGCTGAGAGCTGGGAAAATGTTATATGTTACTAGATTTGTGGAATTCAATCAAAAGAATTCCATTCAAAATCTTTCCTTCCACTTGCAAGTTAAGAATGAGCCACCAATGTTCCCCAACTACTGTTTGTAGACTATAATCTAACCTGAAAGTATTAATTTATTAGATCTAATGGACATGGCAGAGTGCCAAACAAGTCAGTTTTAGGCAGCAGTACAAATTACAATTGAGTTTGACCTGGATTTAATCAATATTTGTCCTCAGGTGTAACTAAAAGCAATAACTGACCAGTCATGGTTGTGTTTCAAAACTCCATTTAAAACTCTGATGATTTACGATACTGCAGGTTGGATGCAAGTGCTGTAGAAACCACTCAGGTATTAAGTATGCTTTAACATGTAATTTGACCTTATCTGTCCTTTTATTGTAGTAGATTAAAACATCTTTTGCAGTTTAATAGTTTCACATAGTAACATAGCATTCTTAGGTCAAAATTCAAGTCATTAAATATAAATGAATGCAAAAAATCTAATTTCCCATACAGTTTAGTCTTAGCTCTATGAACATCTGTTCATGTTTTGTTTACTTCAGGTGCAGTCTCTATTTCCATGTCCTGAAGTATAATTTATTAATTGGACTGTTTGAGATAACTTTACGTGAATGCTACATAGTCTCGAAATGCAGGCAGTCTGTTTTTGGATAGTGCATAATCTAATATTTTTATATTTGCTTATTTATGCCTGGATATCTTTACAGAACTTCTTGGAATGTTCATAATATTGCTGTGCAAATGTATGCATATTTTTACATTTTCAGTGGCCTGTTTGAAGGCAAAATATCTAGAAAAAGAATAAGGAAAAATAATATTATTTCATTAATTTTATTCGAATAGAATTTACACTAATAGCATTGTTTTCATTTATTTATTTCGCATTTTGTTCAGTCATCAGATTACTTGTGTCATCTGATTTGATGTTAAGTTGAAGGCCATAGTTAGGATCTAAAACTGAAAGCCTACAGGGCCAGAGACTGGCTGATGCGTTTGTCTCCTTGATCAGTATTAATAGCCCTGGGTCTGGACTTTAATATCTTCCATAACCCACCATATTTCATTCAGTGTCCCTGTTTATACGTCACTAATCCTCTTCACTTCTGAACCTCATTGAGCCTGTCTCTGTCTGTTTGTTCTCTCTACAGTCCAGGAACACCTCCAGCTCCTACTCTAACTCCCTCAGAGACCTCCTGCGCAGGAAGATAAATGCTCTAGAGCAGCAGCTGCATCATCACCCAGCTCTCCATGGGAACCAAGACCACCACGATAATGACGACCATGATCATGATCACGATAACCATGGCCATCGCCAAGAGCATGGGCACCGGGAGAACCGCCACGACTACCTCAGCCACCATCAATACAGTGAACATCATGATGAAGATAATCACCATGATGATCACCATGACAATGATGCAGATGGGCATGGCCACAGCTCCAGAAGCACCTATCATGAACAGGGACACCGAACCACCGGCTATGGGCCACACTTTAGCAAGCTGGATTCTGTCCTCAGTCATCTGCACCATAGGAGCTCAGACTCTGGTAATACACTGTACAGAGCTAAAGCATCTTGACAGAAATCCTTATTCAACCAATCAAATAATCATGGTCTTAAATTAAGACACATTTCCTTTAGGATAAGATCGGACACTCCTCATGTAGACTCCTCAAGTAGCTGCAAATGGCACTATAACTGGAGGTGAAATTTGATTGTATGATGTAATAGTTAATACGAATGCATGAGAACACATAAGACAGGTCACACAAACTCTATAGGCAATGTTAGCAGTCAGTCTTGTATGTAGCACTGTGCAAAAACGTATGTATGTATTTTTATATATGGAGTGCCCATTTTTATATAAATGGAAACATTTGTTCATCCAACAGGTCGAACCTCCAAAAATCACAGTGCTATTTTATGTCACAGAGATTGAACCCTGTTTATTAACATACAGGCTGTTAGGAATTGATGCAATTTTCTCCTCAGTTCATAGTGACCTGTATAAAGGGGGAAAAATCAGTTTGGATTTAATATTTGTAAGGTTACTGAGTAAAACACTACATACATTTTTCACAAATGGCCCATACTTTTCGGGATTTATGTCCTCTGTGCAGGGTGGCTTTAAGTGTCTTTCCTAGTTTCCATCACAGCTATCATTTACCGCCAACCAATCTGGCTGTGTCTGGTTTAAGATGAGGTGGGGTTATATACATTGTTGGTGCATTACTATCTTGTATGCAGCTGAAAGGTTATTGTATTTTGACCAACAAAAGCCACATCTTAAGTTATGCTGCATTCGTTTAATGCTACTTTAAGGGCATGATGTCTAGGAAGTGGTGCGCAGGTATGCAACGTTATGTAACATTAAAGGTATGTAACCTGCTTGTTACAGTCAAAGGAGCATGTACAAACATGAATAAAGAAATTGTAATGCAAAGAATATTGTTTTATATCAAATAAATGTAAAAAATACATACCATAATATGTATATGTACATGGTTAGTAATAATATTTTTACGAATTTGTGAGGTTGACTTTTTACAGCAAAAACTCTAGGCTGTAACAGACAGCAAATACCCAACATCCTTCCTGTATCTGATGTGATTTCTTAGTGAGTGGGTAGTTATTATGATATATGTCTAATATGATGAAATAGGATACAATTTTGGGTGTTTGGATAAAACCTACTTTATAAAAGCTGCTTCTGCAGGCTGATAAGCAAATGGGAAGCTCCTATTTGACTGAGGAAAAGTCCACCTCAATCAAATGGACCTCAAAAATGAGCAGGTCTTTGTCCTCAGCAGTTTCCTCAGCTATCTTCTGTTTACTAATTCCACCATTAAAATAGCAAGGTGCCATGTGCAAAGCAGGCAGGTGTTTTAAAGGGAGTGGGAAAACCCTCTGATTGGTTTGTTGCCTATTACGGCCAAACCAGACCTATGATTAAATTAAGATCAGAAGTCCATCCTTTTTTGACCATGTGTCCAAATAATCCACCATTAAAATAGCAAAAGTGGCTTGGAGAGACCTAAATGTGGGCCTAAGACCAAGTGCTATGACTAGCTCTTAGATTGTGTTAGTACTTAGATTATTAAAATAGAGCCATTTGTCATGTAAAAAACGTGTCGAGTCAGGACTTTTTAGGTATTTAAAATTGTCACCCAATGCATTGCTGCAGCTAATTCTAATGTTTTTTCTGTTTAACACAAGGGTCCCTAAAGAAGCCAAAGAATCCCGATGCCTTTCAGATAGGCTTCCCGATGCGCACCAACTACATGTATGGGCGTGTCAAAAGAACCCTCCTCAATGAAATTTTTGCCCTCACACTCTGTTTGTGGATCAAAGGGGGTTCTGGGCCAGGATTGGGAACCCCATTCTCATACTCTGTCCCAGGACAAGCCAATGAACTTGTATTGATAGAGTGGGGCAACAACCCTATGGAGCTGCTTGTCAATGACAAGGTAAGGAATATATTTGGTTGTGAAGCAGTGTGTCTCAAAAGAGTGTGTGACTCCAAAAAAGAATGTTAATGAAGATCTCAGCTTAAACTGACACATCTCATATTGTACAGAACTACAATTGTCACAACTTCTACAATCCTACTGCAACAAAGTTGATTTTATTAGGCACCTGTACATTTGTACAATACCACATGTATTAGGTTAATGTAGTTAGATACTATAGCTATGGAGCTATATTGAGGATACATCGTTTGTGTACTTTTTTCTCTTCAATCCTATTAGATTCAGAATACTTTAAATCCAGCTTTACTGTAAAAGAATATCTGAAAACTGCATCTGCACTGTATCTCAGAATGTGTTCACCTGAATGATGGTGGATTTATAGTGAGAAACACACACATAGCATTTTTGAACTACAGGTAAAATGCATTTGCATTTAGTTTACTTTTGGAAATCCTCATTTCTCAGTACAGAAATAAGGTACAAATGGCACACAGCAGATTCCTGATTAGAACACAATACTGGCATTCTAAATTGATCAACTGATTTGAAATTTATCTTTTTAATACATTGCCCATGATGTCACACCTATAGGCATGGCTAAATTTGAGTAAGCAGTTCCTAAGACACTAAGAAGTTTCATAAGCATTAAAGATTACTGTTATTCTATTTGTGAAAAAGTAATTCCTCTAAGTATATGCTTAAGATTATGAAACCATTTACTAAAAGTACAGTTCAAAGTATGTTAGCAGGATAAAAATTCACGTTACTCCACAACCACTTTCCACAAGTACATATAAAAAATATGAACTTTTGTCTTTGATCTTTTCCAACAATTATTATATGTCAATTAAATATGATAATGACACATACACAATAAGTTGAGGAACAAACAAGTGTGAATTTGTTAATTTATACAAATGTATTTTTATACATATCCAGGTACAAACAACTTGCTTCCCCCGCTGCATCGTGGGAGTGTGCTGTGGGCTTACACGCGCCCTTCAGTCCCTCAGCATTGACCGTCAGCCTTACCTTGACATTCTTATCCAATAAGGATTGGGAACACTTATATCTTGACCTTAAACAGTGGCTGATCAAGCACGGGCTACAGGCTCACCCTGTCTCACCCTGAATCGGTGGCTCTTCCTCACCCATCATCCCTCTTAATAGCATAAGGCTATGAGGCCTGAGGCAAGCTACTTACACCCGTGCAACAGTCACAGTCATGTGCTCGCTGTGCAGAACCTATTACAATATCTCAGCTGCCATTTTAATTTGCTGGTAGTTCTGCTGCTATTTTTCCCTTGAGAATAAATACTGTAGTTACCTATCACAGTACTGTCAATTCAAACCCTTGGGCCCTTTTGTCTTGCCTGCACTGATGTTCTACCTAATTAAACAGGCCCTGAATTGTGCTGTCCCACCCTCTTCCTAGGCTGTAACATTGCCCCTGTCCCTGAGTGATGGGAAATGGCACCATTTATGTGTAACGTGGTCAACGCGAGATGGGATGTGGGAGGCCTACCAGGATGGGAGGAAGCGGGGTTCAGGAGAGAACCTCTCCACCTGGCACCCCATTAAACATGGTGGGGTCTTCATATTGGGACAGGAGCAGGTATAGTGATCTACAGATTTTAGACCAATGTCCTTGAGTTTTGTTTGTGAAGGATTGTAATGTTGTTGACATGTCTAGCCTAATAATAAAAATTAATTTCATATTGTATTTTCGGTTTTTGGCAGAAAGACTGAAACAGTAATTTTATTTTTGTTGCTTTCTTCAGTGCCAGCAACCCATGCTCTTCTGTGAATGCAATGAACTGTGAATGACTGCTAACAATAACGCTATTATAGCAGTATTACCGTATCTCACAGTATATTCATTATAACAATTATCAGATATAGTGCATACAGTGCAATGAGAAAGTATTTGCCTCTGTCTTGATATCCTCTTTTATTGCATATTTCTTTCTTTGAATGATGTCAGATAATCAAATAAAATATATTATAAGACAACAGAAGCCCAAGCAAACATAAAACATAGTTACACATCATTATTTCATCCACTTAACAGATATAGTCACCAATTACTAATATTCCCCCTGTGAAAAAGTAATTGCCCCCTTAAACTAAATATCAGATTGGACCATCCTTAGCAACAAAAAAACTGCAGCCAAATGTTTCCTATAATTTGATACAAGCTTCTCACATCTTGGCTCACTCATCTTTGTAGAACTCCTTTAACTTTGATAAATTTGTAGGTCTTTCAGCATTAACTGCTCTTTTCAGGTCCTGCCACAGCATCTATATTGGGTTCAAGTCAGGACTTTGAGTAGGTCACTCTAACACTTTAATTTAGCTTATTTTAAGCCATTCAGATGTGGACCTGCTTATATTCTTAGGATCAAAGTTCTACTGCATCACTCAATTATGCCTCAGCTTCAGCTTACACACAGATTTCAAATTGAAGGAATCAAAATTCATGCTTCCTTCAATGATTTCAAGTCGCCAGGTCCTGAAGCAGCAAAACATTCCCATACTCTCACACTGCCGCCGCCATGTTTCAATGTAGGTATGATGGTCTTACAATGGAATGCTGTATTTGCTTGATGCCAGACAAGGGAGGACTTGCACACTCTAAAAAATATACCCATAGAATATTATCCCAAAAGATATGCGAATCATCCAGGTACTTTTTAGCGAATGTGAGACAAGCTTTTATGTTTTTCTAGGAGAGCAGTGGTTTCAGGTTTTCCATGTGTCTTTCTTAGTGTAGAGTCATGGACATTGATCATAACTGATGCTAGATAGGTCTGCAGTTCTTTAAAAGTCTTTTTGGGTGCTTTAGAGACTTCCTGGATGTGGTGCTGACATGTCCTGGCATTAGCTTTGGCAAGTTAATCACTTCTGGGAAGATTCATTACTGTTCCAAGGCTTTTCCATTTGGAAATAATGGTAGTGCACTGTGGTTCGCTGGAGTCTAACAGCCTTAGAAATGGCTTCGTAACTCTTTCCATACTGACATAGCTCTACAGCTTTTTTCCTCAGTTGTTCTGGAAGCTCCTTTCATCATGGCATTATGTGCCTGTAGACACTTTGAGGTGATTAATTCTCTTTGATGGTAAGGTTCAATGTATGTAGCATTTAAACATAACAGGGCTGCTTTCAATGAAATCTAGCTGTGTTCAATCACATAAAACTAATTTTTGATTACAATTTGTTGTTATTTTTTGTATCAGATTAAGGGGGCAATTACTTTTTCTCAGTGGCAATATGGGTAATTTGTGACTTTCCCAAATGGGTGAATGAAATAATGATGTAAAAGCTATGTTTTATGTTTGCTTGGGTTTCCCATGTCTATTATTTTATTTGATTATCTGAAACCATTCAGTGAGAGAAATATCCAATACAAGAGGAAATTAAGTACAACGAACAAGTGTTCAGAAATAGAAAACACACATATCTATCCCTTGAATGTACAGGTTGTGTGAGACGCAAAACACATAATCACACATTTGGTTGCAAAGTACTGTGGTTCATGTCACAGCAGCTTTATCTACAGATAGTGAGAGGGTGGAAAAAGTGGAATGTGTTAACCACATTGTAATAACCTTACTCCAATTGGTCTTAATATTCTTTGTACCACCAGCTTTGTCTTTTGCCCGTATTATGTTGTAGGAAAGCTTTTTGTATGCCACCTTCCATCATGCCATATTTTCTTTACTTCTTCAACTGTGTGTTTTGTTAGCCTATACCTAATAAATTAATTTTGAACACGATGTCACTCCATAACCTACTCCTCTCGGTTAATGCTTTATATACTGTAATATGGCATTATGAAGCTGTGCCTTGCTGGCCGTTATATCTATTACCTGATCAGTAAATTTAAGTTTTTTTTTGTACTTGCACCTGGTTGCTCTGTATCTATTTCACAATGCCTTGTTATCTGGATGTGTAAGCATGCCATATCTGACCCTTTTTATGAGCGTCCGCAAAATTGCAAAATGGGGGCGTTAATGTTTTGATTGCATAATCACAGCAAGTCTTGTTAAATAAGTCATTATTATATTATAAATATATAAAAATATAATATATAAATATATATTATAAATATTTTGGTGTTCGCGACCACAAAAGTGTCACTGTATAGCAAATATTTCTGCGTTGCACCAACTCCTTAGTAAATTTGGCCCTCAATGTTCAGTAGACTAAATTAAATCCCTTTTTCGTCACCTTGTATTTTTGTAATGAATTTATAATTACAAAAATCAGCATAAAAATTTATTTAGGCTAATGCATTTAATTGAACAAATTGACAAATAAATTAAAAAATACCAGTACTTGATGTTCTGTTTTGGTTTTCAGCCAATTTGGGTTAATTTTGGTGTTTCTGCAAAAATTATATTTTGGTGCATCCTTAATAAAAATACTAACTATAAAATAATATTATACATATATAACAACAATCACCAGCAAGAAGAAACAAGTGACACCCAACCACCCAACACTACTATAAATGGATATGCTGTCTTTAAAGGATTCAGAACAGACATTTTAAATTATATTTTATATTACAGTTTATGTTAGGTGATTTCCATTGCTGAGTGTAATCTGGCATCCATAAATAGGTCTAAGTGAGTCTTTCAATACTAAAGACTTATACAACACATTCAAGAAGTCTCTTTAATTCACAGATTGTCCGACTTTGGGCAAAATGAGAAACAGTATATTTAAGGATTATTACCAAATGGAGGCTTGTAGGAGTATTTTAATGGCACAGTCTGACTACAGGGATGCCATGGTAAAACTCCACCTTGATTTTCACTTCTTCCTTCCTTCTTCTTCTCTTTCTCTCTGTATACATATGAGACTGACTGTGATTTCCCCTTCCTGGACAGGACACTTTGGGAGGACGATTTGATGCTACACAGGCCTTCGTTGGGGAGATCTCAGATGTTGAGATGTGGTCCCATGTGCTCACACCCCAGGAGATCTACAACCTGGGCACCTGTGCGACTCACATGTCTGGTGACATCATCACTTGGACAGAGTCTGTCATCGAGCTGCACGGCGGAGTCACCAAGTACCCCTTTGACCCCTGCCACTAAGGAACGTACAACCCTATCAGGAGAGACTTCTACATGAGCCCCATTATCAAATACCATGTAATATCAATGAATGAGACTGAAATAGCACACACCTGGTGTAAAGCCCTTTGAAGAGTTGCCTTTCCAACAGTCTGTAGATCACAAGATACCGGTACCCACCTTATTTTAAATCTCTGAGTTTGTCTAATTACAATATGCAAAGAATAATATGAGGGGAAATGTGTTATTTTTCCCAATACAGAATATACATCTACGTCAGTCATCAAGACCAGTCTCAATGCTTCAAGCCTCCATCGATCTGGAAGAGAGTATAGACTAGTAAAAGTGTCCTCTGAATTGAGTGTCTGCCCTGCTACAATTCACAATGCAGGCAATCAGCAGAGCAGTGTAGTCATGGTGTCATGTTCTTCAGCAAGAATTGGCATATTCAGTGTTTGACTACTGACTATATGTACCATTACTACACAGATAAAGAGTGCTTTAGCAAGACTGCATCACCATTTAGGGAAAGGTTTTGACCCCCAGAGCAAAGAGCACTTTTACTCTTCAGGGGCCTCATTTATGAAACTTTGTGTACTTTTATAACTAAATAGTTACATACGGCAAAACTTACAACTTTGCTTATGCAAAAAAAAAAATCTGATTTATAGAACTTGCATAAGCCACACATACACATGTTTTGCGTTATAAATCACAACTAATCCTATGACTGTGTGTGCGCACAATCCATACACCACAAGCACAAAAAAATCTTGCTCAGCAATTCTGTCAATTCCTTGGGTATAGGGAGCCACACGCAGATTGAGATCAAGAAAAAATCTCGGTCCAACATCAAGGTTGAGACAACGAGGTTTATACATGCACAACAGAAAAGTATATTCGCAACGGGCAGTGGTATGGGGTGCCACCACTGAGCTCCCTTGATAAGTGGGTGGCTGCGATTATTGGAGTTGATCTCCAACATTACTGTTCATCTATATGAACAAATCATGACATGACCCTGGCCATCATGCAAGCATATTTATCTGTGTTATTTGCAAATCATTTGCACATTTATAGAATGGAAATTTTAAATCATTTCCTTACACATAGGCTACTCATCCAATGATGGTGCCCTTATTGCACCGGTTACATAGGGAAAACCAGTCATCGCTGCAAATTGATTTTTGATATTTGCCAGCTGTGTAGGGGAATCTAATGTACTTCAAGCTCAAATGAATGATGCCATCCAACACTCTTGGTATGACATGACTGGAATTCCACTATTTTTGGAAACTCCCAGTGGCCAAGAACACCAGAGTTGATAATATTTGCAGATGTGCAGGTATTGGCTGGTTGCTACGTGTAGGGCTCTCCAGCGCCAGCCCCAATTCATGTTAAGTGAAACCGACTCATGAGACAGTCATCACCATATGCAAAAAAGTCGGAACAGTCAAGACACCTTCCCATCACAGCCTACCGTGAACAATATCCTCTCGCAGTGCCAAGGCAGCCATGGTCATGCTGTTTTGCTGTTCTCGCTTTAGGTCTATTTATGTTAACAAAATGTATTTATTAATAATGGACTGATTGCACATGTCAGGTAATTTATCACTTATTTATGACCAAAGACAAAGTTTATTGCGAATGGCAATATGATCCTAATTATTCACTGGGAATAAGGAAACTATAGTACAAATTTCTTTTGATCTCTAGGGTGTGCTATTTAGAGCAAATATGTGCCCTAAATGTGTGTACACATAGGTAAAACGTATCATGCCAGTACATACAATCCCACATTAAGCAGTCACATTAAGTTTTATAAATCCCAAGTTGTGCACACATGTTGTGGAGTGTTTTTTTTGTGTAAGCATGGTTTATAAATGAGGCCCCAGGGCTTTTTGACTATGTAGTTATTTCAGTGATCCCACAGAGACGATAAGCGCTTCTTGTCATGGACAAGCTGTAGGTTATAAACTTTAGTCAATGTAGTCACTATGGGGGGCATTCTGACTTGGCAGTGTTCAGTGTTTTTTCCACGGAAATAGTTATGAAAACACTTATTTGTATTCTGACCTGGCTTGTGCATCCACGCCCAGGCCACGCAGGCCAGAAAACTAGGAAGACCCATATGGGATCTTGAATAATGGTAATTCAGCCTGGAAAATGACATGGCCCCCACAAGAACTTGATGGCCCAGTAATGTTTTTCTCTGAGTTACATTCACTACCATTAAGAGTCTGATGTTTATCAGAGAAAACTTCAAATTTGAGAGCTGATTAGACAAATGGGTGACATAGCCAGGCAGAAATTTGTGAATTACAAGGTAGAGTTTGTGCCTGACTATGTTACCCATTTGTCTAATCATTCAGTGCAGTCTACATGTAAGAGCCAAGCAGTTTGGTTAAATGTAGTTATTTGATTTTAATATATTTAACTCAAATGGATTGCATTCTTATCCAACCTATCTGGATAAAATATATTGATGAATAACTTGTCAAGAGCAGATACTAGTCACAATACTAATGGGCACTACAATTAAAATATTAATATGCACTTTTGTGAAGTAGCAGTACGCACCAACAAACACATTTTATCACAAATTGCAATGATGGATATCAGATGTATGGTGAACACAGTACCCGCTCATATTTTGAATTTCTCGTATTTAGCTGTAATCTATCGAGGACTGAAGCTGCCAAAATCAAAAATAAATAAATACATAAATGTATAAATGACTCAAAAATAAATAAATAAATAAATAAATATGCCATTAAATGTACCAAAAATAACATTAATATAAATGTAGGTATTAATTAATTGATAAAATGTGACATAAATTGATATTTCTGTTTTAATTTGCTTTTCTTTTTACATTTCTTTATGAATTTCTTCTTAATTATGCAAATAAGGGGGCTGTCCTTCAAAGTGTGTCATGGGGTCAACTTTTCGCCTATTTAATGATTGACATCAGAGAGCATAGATCAACTACATGCCTTGCTCCCACACCAGTGGCCAGGCTCAGTACAGAAATGGCTTTCTCCAGTCAGTAGATCGCTAGAGAACTGAGGCGCTTAGCTGATCAAGCTGAAAATAATACTGCCAGTCAGGGCTATTTACTTTTTGCGTGGACGCTCTGACGAACAGTGTGTTTCAATTAGCGGCATACACAGACACAAAGATTGACCCTTTTGGATGGGCGTATCAAGCATTCTTAAAATGGGGGTTCTAATCCACACAATCACGAATGCTATAAATAGCCTAGCCTACATGTTATAAAATGCGTCTCATATCTGCACGAACAAGGAATTACACAAGTATTTTAAGCATTTTGAAAATATAGTAACTGCCGTTTCTGAATGAAGAAATACCAGTACAAAAATATGTCGGCTGCTGCATTTGGTTAGGCATTGCTCTAATAAGCCCGTTAACTGTCCTCTCCCATATTCAAAGAAATACATTTTGAGATTTTCATATTTCACCACTCAAAGTTCACGGAGATAAATACAGCGCAGTTGGACTATTATTCATATATAGGCCTATAATGTATGTAAATATGTGTTGGTAGACCATAGGTTTGCAAAACAAGAAAGCAGAAGTGAAAATAGAATATTTAATGTGACAGGCATTGGCGGCTCGTGGACTTCAATGATGTTAACAATAACGCCCCACTATTATTGAAGTCCACAAGCCAATGCCTCTCAGATTAAATATCCTATTTATCATATTTTAACGCACACTTCTGCTGTTCATTTGCATAATGAAGAAGAATTGCATAAAGAAATGTAAAAAGAAATGCTAATTAAAACAGAAATGTCAATTTATGTCATACTTTATCAATTAATGGCCTCATTTATTTTTAATGTTATCTTTGGTACTTATCTATGTATTGGAGTTTGTTAATAACAAATTTCGGGAGAGGCAACCTTCGGACAACCCTTCACTCAAACACCAGTATCCTTCCAATCCAGTTGTCTACACAGGTATTAATTTGCCATGTACCTTCTCTCCCATCACACTCTCTGTTTCCGGCATCCCTCCCCCTCCCCATCTCCACCTTCAAGTGTACTTCCCTTTTTTCTGTTTTTTTTTTTCACCCTCTTTTGACAGTCAAAGGGGGGGGGGGCGGGCGTTCACTTCATCCTAAAAAATAGTGAGGCATGAGACTGCCCCCCTGGACTCCACGCCCAATATCAATGTCCGTACCAATGGACAACTCGCTAAATCACAATAAACTCCTTCCAGACGCATTCATGTTGTCTGAAGGTTCATTATCCTGAATTTATTTTTGATTTTGGCAGCTTAGGTCCTCCATGGTAATCAGCCTCTCAGTCTATCTCAACGTCCAATAAATAGACAATTAGTCATGCTGAAAGATTATGTTCAATTATTTCAGTCAAACCAGGTACCCATTTAGTGTATGCACTCTGTCCTACTGAGAACACCAGGGTCATTTTGTTTGGCAAATCAGAGCATGGCAGTAGGTAACAAGGTAAAACACGAATGGCAGCGTAACAGCAACAATATCTCCTGACAGTCTTTAAAATTGATTAAGACGGAAAGAGCACAGTTGGGTGTTCATGTGAAATAAACTTATCTTGTAGTTTGATAAATATACGGTAAACTGCATGTTTATCATACTGAACGCCTGCTGCTGGAGACTGCAGTTTCAACTATAGTACAGGGAAGCATATTTAAACTGCAAAGTCGCCGGTGTTTTAACTAAACAATTTGCGTAACCCCGTTGATTTCTGTTTTGTGTCACCTTCCTTGATCAACTGAGTGTCCTCTCAGCTCCTTACTTACGTGAAGTAAATAAAATCACTGAGGATTGATAAACAATGACTGTTTAATTCATTGGCATACAATTTTTACAGCGTGATTTATTATTGAACGATAAACATTGCTTGATATCATATTTTATAATGAATTGAATATCAAATGTAAATGAATTTGCTCTAGTTAGTTTTACTTGACCTGATGATTACATATGTATTGACATATGGTAAGTCTTGAGATCTGTGTGGTATTGTCCATGGGTTCACAGTTAAAAAAAGAAAAACAGAACGAAAGTGTGAATGAGTTTATATTTATTTCAGACTTGCGGACTGAGGAACACTGGCCGAAGTGCAGCCATGCATTTCAAATTCAAAAACTCAATTGTTGGCGATGGTCAGGGCAATAATTTTACGTGCGCCTGTTATCCAGAAATAATTTAAATGCTTTCAAGAGTTATCCTACTCCGTGCAATACGGCAACACTGAAAAAAATAATACCAAAGTCTGATTGATAGGAGTGCATGACTTAATAAAGGATTGTGATGTGCGTAGGATACGCACCCTAAAATTCACTTGAGTCAAAGTCTGAATCAGCGTAGTGTATCCCCAGTTTCTATGAATCTCCACCCTGCACAAGTCTCCTATGCACGCATAAAGTTTTAAGGTCAGAATACGAACAGACATCGCAAAGGAGCGCAACGGAGAGCAAAAGGAGATCAACGCTGAGCGCAGGTCTGAATAGACCACTAAGTTCATGAGTAAAATGGACTTTCTAGATTTGATGGACACATTTGACACAGTTATAGGAATTAAAGTGTAGTTACAATCATTATAGTGCAGTTACTGTTGGCAATACAGAATACACAGTCTTCCTGAAGATATGGATACACACATGGTACTGGTTTCTGCCCAGGTGTCACTATTTAGGATTCCCTTCTCCTGTTAGGAGAACAGTTAAGCTTAGAGGTAGTGACCCTACAATATAGGGTATCCATTTGTTGTTTCAATTGTGTTCCAGCCAAACAAAAATGCTACAGTTCCAAAGCCAGAATAATGGTCAGCATTTTTAGTTTAGACATTTTTGGTCATTAAGTAGTGACTAGTTGTTAGTTTTTTAAATACCAGTGGAAAAGGCTGAGTTGCTTTAAGTTATGGAGTTGTACATATTTTCTTAGGATTGTGGTTGCCAGACTATAAAACCTCCACAGAAGGTGGAGCTTTCCAGAGCAAAACAACATGTTTACTTGAATTCAACATGAATACTCCAAATGTTCTGCATTGTACATGACTGATATATTTCCAAAGCATTTTTATCTGTCAAGTAGTTCAAAAAACACATATACCTCAGGTGCTTTAGGAAATAAACATATTATTGTACTGTATACATTAAAAACTTTAAAGAACTTCAAAAAAATGTAAGCTACCAAATTGAAGTGACCTGATTTTTTATCTCAGACTGATTTTTATTTATTTTGATTCTGTAAAGAAACACCGAGTATGTTCGATGGTGGCATAATTTCCAGATATAATGCATGCATACTTCAACAAGCCTGACTGAAGTGGTAATGGGTTCCATGTGCATTGGCATGCAGAATATTTCTAAAACCAGAGCAGTGAGTAAAACCCTTGTTGGGCTTGGTTAGTACCGGTTGACACATTTTGTTGTTACATACAGTTGTCTTGTCAAACAAGATATATTCTCCCTACTGTTTGGAGCGAGAGTTTTTTGGCATGGTAGTTTTTGGCATAGTGTTTTTTAAAGTGGTGGTTAATTGACTGTAAAGAGGGAGTTTACATGCAATCAAAGGTAGTATGTATGTTCTTCCACACACAGAACATAATAACTTTGAATGTGTGTGAACCCTATTTTTAAGTGTCTTAATCTTTTGGTTTGTGGTGAAATGAATGAGTGTGTTCCACAACTCCATAAACGCCAAGTTATGCTCAAAAATTTGGTGCAGTTTGTAACAATAAACTTGACCAACTAAATTCTTACCAAAAGTCTTTAGTCCTGATATTATTTCACTTTAATATGGGAAATACATACTCGTACCCTTGTATGACTATAAAACATTTTATTTCATGTACTCTATTTAAAAAAATTCCGACTGTTGTACATTAGAATGCAAAAGACTGATCTGGTCTGTGTACTAGGATGTACCCGCATATGAATATGTTATTCGGTAAGGCAAAGATAATGTAATGAAAATGGATATTTCCTCTACCTGAATTTGCTCGTTATTATTCGGAAAAAAGCCATGACTGACATGTCTGTGCGTCAGCCAGTTAAGTTTCTTCAAATCGATTCATATCATTGTGGATGTCCACAGGATAAAAAAATGCCCATTCTGTTTGCAACATAGGACGTTGACTTCACTAAATAGTCATTTCATTCGCTACACTTTATTGAAAATTGATCGCTATATTCTGTAGTTGCCACCACCGAGTCAGCACAAAGCAGGCAGCGGGCTGACAGCTGACCGGTCCCGGCTATCACTCAGGGAAACTCTCACATCGAGGAGGAAGAGGCGTCATGTACGGGAGCTAGCGAGACATAAGCATGGCAGCTGGATCCCTTTCAAACCCCCGCAACCCATACATCAAAATTAAGCTTAAAAGCTGCAGTAACTGTTAAAGGAGCTCAGTCTGATACTAGAGCTACTGAGGTGTTTGAGACCGGAATAACCTGGTTGATGCGCCTCGCCTCAGCTGCTGCAATCATACCGTACTGAACGAATGTCCACGCTGTTCGTTGAGTTGCAACACAGTGGGTTTATTGCTGTGCAATGTCCAAAACAAAGAAGAAAACAAACAAACAAAACAGCGGCATGAATGAGCGCCTCCGCGCCACGGCGGTCAAAAACCGCTTGCCCTTCCGGGTCAAAACCTGACAAGGAGAGTAAACAATGCCCCCTATATGCACCTGAGCTCCCCAGGTAACAGCACAGCGACCCCACACTCATCCAGCGTCAGACTGCCACTTATGGACGTTGATGCGACTCCCTTTCCTTCAGTCATCCTTGAACTGCGCTGACTTCCTTTCTCCAGACAGTTAGCCACAGAGGCCTCTAGTTGATTCCTCTTGCGACTCTGTGTCAACAACATGACCTTTAACCTCAGGATCCAGGCAACAGCAGTCTTGAGCCTCCTCCAGTCAGAAAAGTAGGCAATGAGCTGGCTGGTAGGATTAAAAACGTCACACACGCTGATGGTATTCACCGTCACCTCCTTTCTAACCTCTTGGTCATCGGAGTCCACTGAGACGTCCAACACAGTTCCAGGCCAGTCCTCCTCAAACTTCCAAAGAAATGCAGGCCCTTCCAGCCACCTGCAGTTGTTCAGAAAATCAGAGACCTTCATTTCCCTCGATGCATCATCGGCTGGATTATCCTTGGAACCTACATGCCTCCATTGTGAGGGTTTAGATGTTTCTCTGATGGTCGAGATTCTGTTGGCCACTGCAAAGTTATTAGGCAGACAAACCTCCTTGTTCCTATAGGGCAATTTCAAACAATACCTTCCCTCCTGAAGTACAGCTGAATTCTCCATGATTTCCAGGAACTTGAGGTCTTCTCTGGACATTTCATTCTCCTTTGTGGTCTTCTCATTAAACTCATGATTGTACTGCTTAACCAGCATTTCTTCGAGCTTACACACAGAGATCCTATTCACCATTGCCAAGGGCAGATCCTCTTCTGCAGCACCACTGTTTCCATTCAGTGGTCCAGTAACAACCCACCCAAGCACTGTTTTAATAGCATATTGGCCATTCCCACGACCGTTAATGACCTCCCAGGGCTCTAATATCCTGGGGGCGTTGGTTCCAATTAACAGGTCGACATTTGCTTTTATGTTTGGGATGTTCACCTTGGACAAATATGGCCATTTTGCCAGTTCTTCAGTTGTTACCATGTTATTAACATCAACTGGCATTTTGGTCTGTATGAGAACCTCTGGGAGCACATGAAAGTCATTGCTGTCCAGATTAGATACCTCCAAACCAGTCCATGAGTACGCTGGAACCACTGTTTTTTGCCCCATCGTGCTCAACAGGAAGTTAGTTTTTCTCCCTGTGACATTCAACTTCCGCATTAGATGTTCTGAGCAGAATGTGGCCGAACTTCCCGGGTCCAAAAAGGCATAGGTTTTTATGATGTGATTTCCCTTTGCACTTTTGACCTTCGCAGGCAGGATGGATAACACACACCGGTCCTGACTGGCCCCTGTATGTCCACATGTTTTGGGTGAAGTTGGCTGGTGAGATGTTTCAGACTGTTCCGGAGCTGGTTGCCTTTTAATATGAAGCACAGTGGGATGGGTTTGACTACATATTTTACATGTCAAGCGGCTTTCACAGTCACGGCTCATGTGTCCTCTATGTAAACATGCAAAACAAACCCCGTTTCCTCTCAGCAACAGAATTTTTTCTTTGTACTTCTTTCCCTTGAACTGTTTGCAGTCCTCCAAAGAGTGGTCGTGAGCACAGCAAAGGCATTTGGCCCTTTCACCTTCTTCTGGATCTGATGTAAACTCTTTAATTTCATCAGGCACTTCCATAGACGTTACGGTGATGGCGCTTTAAACTCAGAGGCAGTCTTCATCCCAGCAACACCAGATGACTTCTGTATCTCACCAAACAAAGGGTCAGACAGAATCCTGACACGACGTTCAATAAACATGACCAGATCAATGAAGCAAGCTGGTTGATTGGTTGTCTCCATTATGTCATGAGCTACGGTCCGCCACTGATCCCTCATTTTGAATGGCAACTTGGACACAATGGCTCTTATATTTACTGGCATATCTAGTTCCTGCATGTACTGAAGCTCTTCCATTACATTGCAGCATCCATGCAGGAATAAGGAATAGGCTTGCAGTGTTTTCACGTCCTCAGATTTTATTGTCTGCCAGGCCAGAGCCTTTTCCATGTAAGCACTTGCAATTTTGTACTGATTTCCAAAATGTTTCTGAAGGAGTTCCTTTGCCACTGCATAGCCACGCTCAGGGGCCATGTGCTGGCAGCTACACACCAATTCACGTGGCCGTCCTCTTGTAAACTGCTCCAGATAGTACAAACAGTCCGCTTTTCCTCAACTCCCTGCTCAAAGGCCTTGATGAACGCCCTGTAATGGAGAAGGTCCCCTTAAAATGTGGGAATGTCTCGTGGTGGCAGTGACATCCTATGCTGTTGTTGTACCAGAGCTGCTGTTATTTCATTTTGCCTCTGCATGAGGCTAAGTATGTCAGGTGGACTTTGACTGATGTATGGGTAGTGTGTAGGTTGAGCAGTTGTTCCTGATTGATGTTGACAACGCAGTGATGTTCTAGATGTATTTACTTGTTGCTGTTCACTTTGACTGAACTGATGCGCTGAAGCAGCTTGAACCCATTTCTCCGTTTCTTTGGGTCGCATGTCCTTTAATAGAGTTTTGTTGGATGGAAGTGACCATTTTATTGCTTCATTTTGTTGTGTTGATTTCCGTGCTTCAGGGTGGTACTCCTTTGCCATAGGATTTACCGGGTTGACAGAATTTTCCAGTTTTTTCCTTTTCTCCTTTTCCAGATAGGAATTCATGCCATTGCTGGGTGCTCAAGAAGAACTCCTCCACTCAGAAGCATTTAATACAGCCAGCTTAGCAGCAGTGGATGCAGCAATTTCAGCTTCCAAATCCAGCTGGTCTCTTTTCCTTCTCAGCTGCTGTTCCTAGTCCTCCAAGGCATGTCTCTCCTTTAAAGCTGCAGCGCAAGTGACAAGTGCTGCCCTTTCTGCCTCAGCCTTTATGGCTGCAGAGGACGTACTAGATTTTGCACTGTTATGGCTCCTGTGACTTGAACGTTTACTAACATTGAAATGCTGTCGTTAGGATTGATATCATCCACAACATTACCATTTTTATTTTCATTACCTTCATCACGTGAAACCCACACTTTTGTGTTAGCAATACACTCATTAATAGGCAACATTTTCGCCTTAAACCATATTTCCTGTTTTTCTTTTTCTTCACAAACCCAACAAACAATTATGCATGTTTTTTACTTCATAACACACTTCAAACAAATCCTCAAGAGCACTCGGCACCTTTGTTTTATCATTATTTAACACCAAAGCTTGTATTGCCTTTCTTATGCTTGCTGCTGTAATTAACTTAGCTTTTCTGCCAGATTGCAACCTGTCTATTTCATTGGCAAGCGCCTTTGCAGTGAGTTTAACCACTCGTTTTTGAGTTTGTGTTTCAACACTGCCAGCCACTCTACTGGGTTTATTTACAGTTTGCACATGAGTCCCGGCAGTGTCAACTATGTCCGACGCAGCGTCGCGTTTCTCCATAATGAATTGTCAGTTGATGAACAGTCCTCGCCCGCAGCAAAACAAAGGAACGACGCAAAGTCTATTGTCCCCCACGCTTCGGCGACCAATGCATTGGGTTTATGCCCGGCTATGTGTGCACACAATTTAAATTGCCATTTACCGGTGTAGCGCTACACATACCTCTCCAACCGTGCGTTGGGCGGCGTGCGATGATCCAATGGTCCGGTGATCTGGTGCTCCAATAATCCACAGCTGGCTCAGCCTCAGCCCCGTAGCTCCGCCGGCGTCTCCAAGCCCTCGTCAAGACACTCTCCATCCTCCTCGAAGTCCAAACCGCTTCCAGCAGCTCACTCGTCTCTGCGCTCAACTCCGTTTCGTACCAAACGTGCCAGAGTGTCCAAACGAAGTTCCAACTGGTGCAGGTTTTTGACTAATGTTTTGACTAATAACCTGGTTGACGCGCCTCGCCTCGGCTGCTGCAATCATACCGTACTGAACGAATGTCCACGCTGTTCGTTGAGTTGCAACACAGTGGGTTTATTGCTATGCAATGTCCAACACAAAGAAGAAAACAAACAAACAAACAAACAAAACAGCGGCTTGAATTAGTGCCTCCGCGCCACGGCGGTCAAAAACCGTTTGCCCTTCCGGGTCAAAACCTGACAAGGAGAGTAAACTATGCCCCCTATATGCACCTGAGCTCCCCAGGTAACAGCACAGCAACCCCACACACACACTGAGTGAATTACACCAATACCCCAAACTCAACCCAACACATTCAGCTCTTATAGTAACGTTAACACATCAAGAAACGCTAACGCATCCCTTCATCTGAAGGACATCTTTACTGTAAAGAGTTTCTATTTCCAGTAAGAGATGAAAAGTACAGTATGAGGATGTGGAAATATATTTCATAATTATATGCCACTATTAAATCAATCTGATGCTTTGAGAGCGCAACAGTTGCATTGTCAGTGAATACTAGGTTAGAAAATACAGTACTTGCCCGATTTAACACAATTTCCGGGATAAACCTCGCCCACTTCTGGTCTTCTATACGAATACTGAATACGGAGACAGATAATTTTGTTGGTTGAAAAGATACAGATGATGACGTCTCTTTACAACTCTACTGTGTACATCATCTGTTTCATGGGAAGACTAATCACATATGCCATGGTAATTTTTGTTTTTTGGAAACATTAATTTTATCTTAGCTGGTTGAAGAGTTTCCATAACTTTATGATAATTTGTTTAAATAAATTATCCATTCAGACTTGCACGCAGCGCGACTCAAGCACATTTTGACCAGTTGCACGCCTTTTCAGTGTCTTTTCCTATTCTGGCTCCATTGGAGGGAGTGAAACCGAGGGCTTGAGCAAATGAAAATTCGCCCTTCCCTCAACAAATCTGGAATGGCATCTTCCTCACGATGGCAGCAATCTTACATATGGGACTTTTTGGAGATTCTCTCCTTGATTGGAGTGAAGTGAGCACGAAGAAGCAAGCATTTTTTCGGATTGGAAAGCAGCCTGAGTATTGGAACGCAGCCATCGAGTATTTCACCATCGAAAAGTTCTAAAATATGACAAGGGATTTACCAACACATAAGTATAAGTCCCAGAACAGTAAACAGTAATCGGGTAATTAACATTAATGGGAAAACTGTTTTTTGGCGTTTTCAAACATATCCACATTGATGCGATATATTCACGTCTTTGAGATAGGAATGGTAATTTTACCAATGTAAAATTGAGCGAGTTTATGTTGCGGTAAATTTATGGCTGCGTTCCAATACTCAAATTTGTCTCCTCCTTTCCTCCCCTCCTTTCCTCCGTGCCCCGGAAGCTGATTATGTGTCCTCCTTCCCTCCACTGTTCCAAAACGAAATCTCACCTCCTCCTTTCCTCCTTTCTCGTCTCTTCCTTTCCTCCAAACGAAGGATACATCGGCTGCGTTCCAATACTCCAATTCGTCTCCTCCTTTCCTCCCCTCCTTTCCTCTGTGCCCAGGAAGCTGATTATGTGTCCTCTTTCCTCTACTGTTCCAAAGCGAAATCTCGCCTCCTCCTTTCCTCCTTTCTGGTGTCCTCCAAAAGGAGGATACATCGGCTGCGTTCCAATACTTTTTCTCGTCTCCTCCTTTCCTCTCCTCCTTTCCTACCCCGGAAGTATGCCGGAAATATGTGGAGGAAAGGAGGGGAGGAAACGAGTGGAGGAAAGGAGGAAAGGAGGAGATGAATCGAATATTGGAACAGCTAATCCGATTCGCCCGTCATCAAAGTCGACGTCGGCTATTGATGAAGTAATAATTTCGACTGACTCTGACGATACCAAAGCCAATCAAAATATTCAGTGGGATGGTCTTTTAATCTGACTGGTCGTGAGCACAATGATGTCACGCAGAAAGGTGAAAAGACTTCCGCGGTAGGATACATCGATGTATCCTCCGTTTGGAGGAAACGAAAAAGGAGGAAAGGAGGAAAGGAGGAGGCGAGATTGCACTTTGGAACAGTGGAGGAAAGGAGGACACATAATCAGCTTCCGGGGCACGGAGGAAAGGAGGGGAGGAAAGGAGGAAAGGAGGAGATGAATCGAAAGTTGGAAAAGCTAATCCGATTCGCCCGTCATCAAAGTCGACGTCGGCTATTGATGAAGTATTAATTTCGACTGACTCTGACGATACCAAAGCCAATCAAAATATTCAGTGGGATGGTCTTTTAATCTGACTGGTCGTGAGCACAATGATGTCACGCAGAAAGGTGAAAAGACTTCCGCGGTAGGATACATCGATGTATCCTCCGTTTGGAGGAAACGAAAAAGGAGGAAAGGAGGAAAGGAGGAGGCGAGATTGCACTTTGGAACAGTGGAGGAAAGGAGGACACATAATCAGCTTCCGGGGCACGGAGGAAAGGAGGGGAGGAAAGGAGGAAAGGAGGAGACGAAATTGAGTATTGGAACGCAGCCAAAAATTTCGAACGACTCCGAGGATACCAAAGCCAATCACGCGTCTCTAACACCACCAGCCCTGTTCCTGCATTAAAATATGAATGTCAGTTTCTCGCATTCTGCTCATGATGTAACATAAGCATTTCTACAAGGAATAAATAAACGTAATATAACATAATCTCGCTCAATTTTACATTGGTAAAATTACCATTTGTATCTGAAAAATATGAATATGTCGCATCAAAGTGGTTATGTTCGAAAACGCAAAACAAAAGTTTTCTCATTAATGTGAATTTCCTGATTACTGTTTACTGTTCTGGCACTAATATTTAGGTGTTGGTAAATCCCTTGTCATGTTTTAGAAATTTCCGATGGTAAAATATTCTGTGGGATGGTCATTTAATCTGACTGGTCGTGAGCACAGTGATGTCACGCAGAAATGTGAAAAGACTTCCGCGGTAGGATACATCGATGTATCCTTCGTTTGGAGGAGACGAGAAAGGAGGAAAGGAGGAGGCGAGATTGCGCTTTGGAACAGTGGAGGAAAGGAGGACACATAATCAGCTTCCGGGGCACGGAGGAAAGGAGGGGAGGAAAGGAGGAGACGAATTTGAGTATTGGAACGCAGCCAATGTATCCTTTTTTGGAGGAAATAAGGAGGCGAGTGGAGGGGGCAAAATCTTGTCTCCTACTTTTTTGTCTCCATCACCAGTGGAGATGAGTAGACAATATTGGAACGCACCTGCTGAAAAGGCATGCAGTGGCTCAAAAAAGCAATGAAGTCACACTGAGCACAGGTCAGACAAGACCCCTAAGTGATTTTGGCACTAGGTGGCAGTGTTGATCATGCTATTTATGTGGCCCTCCAAAACACATACAATGGAATGTAATGTCAATATGATAATATAAATTTTTGGTTGCCAGAACATATCCAGGACGTAGGGAAAATCTTTCAAGGAATTTTTTTTCCAGTTTTGTTGACTTTCCTTGAAAATTATTTACCCAGAAAGTTTTCTTGTGACCTTGTCACAACTTGTTTGGAATGATGGAAGGTTCTTAGAATGTTTTACGAGCATTCATGTTACAACATAAAATCAAAAACCAGTGAGAATTTGACCTAAATGTTTCCAGTGTTCTGGGAATGTGTGCAACGCATCAGACCTGCTGACTGAAATATGAGTCACCTCTGTTCTTTTTGTCACTGTTGATCGCGTAATGTGTATTCAAAGTCCTGAATCTCATTATGATGGCCTTGTTAGACATTCTGGATAAATGTCTGCAAAATTGATAAGTAATAATAACAAATAATTCTCTAGGCTGTAAAAAGCACTTACAGGAATATTCAATATTATCTGTTAATTGTGTTTATTGTTATGTTACTTGCCAACTGCAGCCAGAACGTCAAAGTCACGTTGATTCACGTCATTGTTTAAGATTCACTGATCATCATTCACTGATAATCGGCCACTTATTTTATTGGAGGTGGACTCACCATAAATAATGTTATACTTTTATTACAATGACTAGCTTTTGCAATGGCACTTTTATTTTGGTTAAAAACAGAATTTGTATCCATAAAGGTGTTAGTCTAATTTACTGTATGAATCATGCTGGTGCTCATTTCCATATTTTAATTTGTACATCAGGTATACTGTAGTTTTCGACCAGGTAGGCCTAACTGTAAAGAGGAGCTCTCTATACACGTGACCAATGACCAGGTCCACAGTAATTGTACCTGCTATCCAATACACCAAACAATATTGATATGTGTTCATTGGCTCTCACCGCACTGGTCATTATGGCCTTTGACTGGTCTGGGCCATGATTATACCACAACCTAGGACATACATGGCATCCTACATTTCACACAACCCCAAGCTGAGAAAAGTTCAAGTGCACTGGTTCATCTTTAATAAAATGCAGAAAAGTCACAACAGTAAAAAACAGTAAAAGACAGCTAAAAGTATACTCTGAACAGAGGCAAAAAGGAACTTGCTATAGCTGCACAGGGGTATGCACAATATGTTCCATTTAAACAAACCTGCTCATAGAATAAATTAGATGGTTAGGTGCAGTGTGATTTTTTTCAGTCTTATCTTTTATCCAATACTGTTCAATAATAGTAAATGTTCAGGAAGTCACCATTGGCCTAGATGACATGTCCAAACTCAGGCTGTGTCACAACAGTGTGTCACTGTTAGCTTGTGATTGAGTCATCCACTCCTACAAAGGGGAATAAATATATAGGAGAGCATTCCTGACTTTTGAGAGACATCATGTGACTTGGAAAATTTGGTTGATGGTAATTAGTCAAGAAAAAAGTGGTAATTGGTAGTGACACATATTGTGACTCAAGATTTTGACATTTACATGGTATGTCATCCATGACTCCACCAATCCCACAGGATGCTGGTTAAACTGAGAGTCCTTTTTGAGAGTCCTAGGATTAGAAACTGGAACTCTTTTTAAATAACTTTGCTTCTTCAAGCACAGTTATTAAAGTCCAAGACTTCAAGACCATCAAGTAGTTTTAAATACTTTGGAGTGTAGTTGTAAGGGAACTGCTGTCATTTCTCAAAAAGGGTATGCAAGACTACCAAAAGGGGGCAGATCAGACAGTTGACATTATGCATGTGGTAAGCTGAAGGAGGATTCAGGATGTTTTGATTCAAATATAGCAGCACGCGCCTTTAAAAAATGCAGCAACAATGGAGTTTTGCATTTCGTAACCGTTACAAAAAAATTCAGTTTATATTAAAATGACAGTGAGTGCATGCAGAGTTGAAGTTTAAACAATCAGGAAAACAGCATTCATTAAAGGCACTGATATGTCACCTGACCTGAATGCCTGAGGAGCCAAATGACCAATTAAATGAGTTCAATGTGGTCAAATAGCTGTAAAATCCTGATCATGAGTTTACTTCACCAAGATTTGCGGAGGGGTAGAGGTCTGATGACTCACACCCTCTCTTGAGTCCCTCAGTAACCCACTGCCAGGGGCGGGGGGTGGGGGGCGGGGCCCCACCCCCCAATCAGGAAGAGGAAGAAGATCAATCAGGAAACGACACTGAGGATACAATATGTCGGTCGGCACCTGCACAAAGATACTTATCGGTGCTGAATTGAGGAAGCTATGGATCAGGCTGCCTGCTGGATTGTACACAATTTCTCCTTTGCGTCATACTTGAATTATGTAGTGGTGTTGCTTACAAAATATTTCTCTGTTCTTCCTTACCTATGTCATTGCCAGGATCCTATGACTATGGGGCCAGTAATGTAGGAAGGGATTGTCAGTGCATTTGAGTTAATGTTATTAATGCAGCCCAACATTTCAACGGATGTTTTTAACACAGTTCAGTCAGTAAGCACATAACATTCTTTAATTTACTTTTCATAAATGTAATGTAATTTTAATTAATCAGAAACTGATTGATGATGTCGTTCACCCATTGCCATAGCTTCAGGGAATTTATGGTGCATAATATTCATATCAGTTCCTATGTAGCTCAAATACCAGTGACTCACTCAGAGTTAGAATTATAGGCAATTTCAAAAACATAGCTCAGAGCCAGAAGTTCTGTGGGGGCATGCACATTTAACACTGAGGTGTGCTGGCAGGACTTGTACAGAAAGGCAATCGTACAGAAAGGCAACAAAAATGTGTTTCTTCCATGAGAAGAGATATAAGATTAAAATTTAACCAAAGATGATTAAGATGACATGCAACAACACTGAGAATGATATCCAGCTCTATCATAATCACAGAGCATAAACATCATAATGCAATGTCACAATGAAAAATGACAAAGGTGTGTACTGCACAGCTTTTCTTGAGAATTATATTCGGAAAAGAAATTAGCCAATCTCATCAGTGCTGGGAAATTAATTTAAGATCAGCAATGAATTAATGTTGCTTTAATTTTGAAGACAAAGTCACTTTCATTTCAAAAGCTGCAGCCAGGAAATACAAAGTATTGTATTCTGCTTGAACAATATAAACACATGCGCATCACAACCCTGTATCGTGCATTCCTATCGATCAGGCTTATCTTGCTTTTTTCAGTGTTACCATATTGCATGGAGTAGTGTAACTCTTGAAATCATTTAAATTATTTCTGGATAACAGATGCATGAAAAAAGTCTTTCTCTTACCATCGTCAACAATTGGGCTTCGAATTTGAAATACATGATGCGTTTTGGTCCGTGAACCTCACTCCACACTTCTCAAATAAATATAGACCCACTAACGCTTTTTAAACTGTATGAACCCTTGGGCAATAACTCATAGATCTCAAGACTTACCATATTCCAATACAAGTGTAATCATCAGGTCAAGTAAAACTAACTATGGAGCAAATTCATTATTTACCTTAGATACTCAATACATTATAAAATATGATATCAAGCAATGTTTATCGTTCAATGATAATTCACGCTGTAGAAATTGTAAGCCAGCTAATTAAACCTTTGTTGTTTATCAAACTAATTTTATTGACATCATTCACCTAAAATGTAATGAAACATTATGCTAACCTAAAGTAAGAAGCTGAGATGACACTCAATTTAATCAAGGAAGGTGACACAAAATAGAAATGCAACGGGGTTGTGTAAATCAGTGGTTCCCGTTGGTCCTGGGGACCCATTGTGCATGCTGGTTTTTATTGAAACCAGCATACACAACACTTTTTCTTCATGGCATAAATAACTATAATGGCAAATTATCTCTCTAATCATGAAAAGCATGAACAATTGAACAATTATGAACAATTAACAGCTTGTTAAGATTCTGGGGTTGCAGGTGTGGTTGGAATAAAAATGAGCATACAAACTGCTCCAGGACCGATGTTGGGAACCACTGGTGTAAGTTGTTCAGTTAAACACTGGTGACTTTGCAGTGCACTATAGGTTAAACTGCGGTCTCCAGAAGCAGGCGTCTTGTAGGATAAACATGTGGTAAACCATGTATTTATCAAATTACAACATGTATTTCACATTAAAACATAACCTTGCTCTTTCTGTCTTGACCAATTTTAAAGACTGTCAGGAGATGTGGTAGGCGGTACGCAGCTATTCATGTCACTTTTTCTAACCCTAAGTTCTCTACTGCCAAGCTCTGATTCGCCAAGCAAAATGACCCAGGTGTTCTCGGAAGGACAGAGTGCATACACAAAATGGGTACCTGGTTTGACTCCAATGAATATAATCTTTCATCATGACTAACTGTGTATTGGATGTCAAGGTACTTTGTTTGGACGGACTGAGAGGCTCATTAAAGCCAAAATGAGAAATTCAGCACTGCAATAAATCATGTTCATTGGTGCTACTGCCACTTGACAAAAGTGCATATTAGAATTTTAATTGTACTGCACATTAGTAATACAGCTAGTATCTGGTCTTGACTATTCGTCTATCAGGATATTTTAACCAGATCAACAGGATAACAATTACATCCAATGGATTTAAATATATTAAAAACAAATTACTACATTTAACCGAACCTACTCAGTATCTGATAACATACGAGAAAGCAACTTAATTTTAGCAGACACTATCCAAGTTTGTGAATTACAAGGGAGAGTTTGCAGATGGCAATGTCACCTGTTTGTCTGATCAATTTTCAAAAATTTAATTTTTCTCTGCTATGTAGCAGACTCTAGGTACTTCAGAGGAAAAAATTACTGGGCCGTCAGGTTTTCCTGCATTGTTTTCCAGTCTGAATTAGAATTGTTCAAGATTCTATATGTCTCCTCCTACTTTTCTGCCCTGTGTAGGCTGGGCATGGCTGCACAAGCCAGGTAAAAAAACGAATAAGTACTTTCCGCTGGAAAAACGCGGAATTCTCCCCTTACTGCACATATAAAATGCATTAAATGAGTTATAAAATACATTTAAATGAATCCTGTGTAACTCAGACAGCTTAAGTTTATTAACAAAAGTCTTTACAGGTTACAAGACAAAAATCAAAAAGAGAACCAGCTCTTAAAATACAAGATAACTGGTCAAGCTGAAGCTAAAACAACATATGAGCAATACTACTGAAAGACAGGCCTGCAGCAAGGGCAATGTAATGGGAGTATAGTCTTTCACATTAGAATCAAATGAGTCAATAGGTGTGGTCAGTAATTATCATAAGCAGCAGGTGAAGGTGACAGTGGTGAATGATTGTGTACTGGTTGTGCTGGTGGTTAACAGGGTGGGGAAGCCGAGCACTGAGAAGCTGTTTTTGCGGGTATATAAAAAGAGATAAATCACATATATGGTATGAAAGCAGAAAAAACTAGCATATTTTAACATTTAAACATATAATAATATAGGCTATATACATATAACATATGTATATAGCCTATACACTGTTTCTATGGAAGACATTGGCCATCTTCCAGCGATGGCTGCTCTCAGCCATATCAGAGATAATGATGTTACATCATGCATTACTTTGGTCGCCCTGTTTAGAGAATGCAATCTTTAATCATTATTTAACATTTTTTAATCTGTCTGAAATAATGTGTCATGCACGCACAAGCATCCCACGGTTCACTCGAATGACCTTCACCAGATGTTTTCCTTCGTCAGACAGACACACAACAAGGTCCCTCACTAGGCCTGGTACATTCTGTCTTCCAGATAAACCAAGTGCCAGAGCCGTGACACTTCTTTACATTGAGTTGTCAAGGGAATACACAAAAACGTCTTTTCTGGTCTGTGGTATGGCTTAGTCTGTAAAGGCACAAGTCTATAATTTTTTGATTCTGTAATTAAAAGCCTGGGCTTCAGCATTGTAAGGTTAATGCAACATTTTGTGAGGATTAGATATTTATGTTATGAAGGACGAATATTTACAATAGTCAGTTATCAGACAACTGTTCAGTTCACTTTTTCAGCACAACTTTTTACATTTCAACAACTATAATAAGAGATTGTGGGAACAAAAATCTGATGCAGGAACATAAAAAAACACATGTGCAGGGGTACTCTGGAGCAGGCCTGCTGTTTATTTCCAACCACTACATTCTCAGTCCCAAGCAGCTTCCCCTTAACACTTTCCCTCCATGTAACCATAACAGAGAACTGCATACACAACAAAGGGCAATGTGAAAGTTCATTTGCATGACAATGGTCATATTTATGGTCATTTTCCATTCAGCATACTTGTATTTTGTGTATTTATTTCCAAACATATTATGAAGAAATTACTTTAGGCATGCAAGAATGCAGTATTCTTCACCTTTCTTGCATTTTGATATATTGAGGATACTTGAGGATGTTAGCAATAGTATCAGAATACCTTGAAAACTATTTTATTTTCATGAGATATATTACAAATGATGTGGCATAACATCATAATCAAGATAACTGACTTACAACCAATAAGAAAGCCGCAAGGAGTTCTCTTGTGATGGCTTGTTTAGACTCTAGATCAGGGGTCCCCAACCACCGGGCCGTGGGTCATTTAGTACCGGGCCGCAAAAAAAAAAAGTTTTTATTTAATTAAATTAGTCCGTAAGGTATTTTATTTTGAAAAAAATGACCGCTGCTGTCCGTGCTATTTACATTAGTCCGTAGAATAGTGCATTCGCATTTTACGCGAAGATGTGGTCCTGAAAAGCCTCGCATACAGCAAAATCACTTAATTCAAGTCTAATATCCCCGTTTAAATGAATGGAAATGCCCGAGATGCGTTCTGCGGTCGCGTAATGTCGACTAACTTACTCAGAAAATTCGTAAAAAAAATAGCAAGAACTATCGGATAGTGCTAATGGTACAGTATATACTTACATTTCTGCTAAATACATGCTGTACGCTACTTTAAATACCACTCGTAATTTCCTTTGTCAATTGAAATATTATTAAATGAATCCAGCCCCCCCGGTCCGTGAAAAAATTGTCTTGCATGAAACCGGTCCGTGGTGAAAAAAAGTTTGGGGACCACTGCTCTAGATGATGTACATTTGGGGCTAGACCAAGCAGAAATGAGTGAAAAAAACTGCTCACTTAACCCTCCCCCCTTGTTAGTTCGCTCTTAACTAACGAGAGATCCAGACCATTCGTTCACAGCAAAGAACCACTTTAAGTTCCCGCTCGCAGCCATCCGCTCTTGCAGCGCACACAATACGCATGCTCTTTCGATGCATGCTTACAACCACAGGCCACAAAATAAAGTCATGTGACAGGAAAACCACAAACCTCACCCCATCAGTCTCACACAGAAAAGCCTCCAGCATGATGGTTAGTTTATCTTTGGCATTGGGCTAATCACCTTTCTAAGTGTGCCAGTGCGACCTCCTCAGCCTCCCCCTCCCCCCACGCCATGACCAGAGGTGCTTGAGTCTGATCTGGAAGCCTCTGCAAAGCATGTCCTTGGGCTAAGTTTCTTATGTCACTGGCTCTGTATTTCCAAATTCATGCGCCTTCAACCATTTCACTTTTTTTCAATAATTATTGAATGATTGAACAAAAATCTGGCATAGGAACATAAAAAAATGTGCAGGGGTACTCTAGGAGCTAGCCTGCTGTTTATTTCCAACCACTACATTCTCAGTCCCGAGCAGCTTCCCCTTAACACTTTCCCTCCATGTAACCCTAACAGAGAACTGCATACACAACAAAGGGCCATGTGCAAGTTTATTTGCATGACAATGGTCATATTTATGGTCATTTTCCATTCAGCATACTTGTATTTTGTGTATTTATTTCCAAATATATATGGAGAAATTATTTTAGGCATGCAAGAATGCAGTACTCTTCACCTTCCTTGCATTTTGGTCATACTTGAGGATGTTAGCAATAGTATCAGAATACCTTGAAAACATATTTTCATGAGATACTGTATATTAGAAATGATGCGGCATAACATCATAATCAAGACTTACAACCAATAAGAAAGCAGCAAGGAGTTCTTGTGATGACTTATTTAGACTCTAGATGATGTACATTTGGGGCTAGACCGAGCGGATATTAGTGAAAAAAAACACTCAATCAACCCTCCAGCTGCAGATGCATCTATTGCTTTCACTGCTTTTGATCACTGGATTCTATGTCATTGCCAATGATTTAAACAATAAGTTGCATTATTCACCTTCAACAAAGTTTCTTCAGCCCAGAAACAGCTTTTTAAATGTTTGCATTTGTGAAAAAGAAAGGGCTTACAGGAGGAAAGGGCTTCATTATTTTTGAGGATATGTCATTTAGAAGCAATTTAAACATATTCCATAACCCCCTTCCCCCCCCGTTTTAGAACACTTTTTACAGTTTTTTACTGAAAATTATTCCGTTTATTGTGTCATTCCACTCTGAAGTGAAAGCATAGAACAAATAAGCAATTTGAGTTGAAAACGAAATCATGGAATCAATTTATAGACCAAAATGTATTCTAAACTTTTGACTAATCAAAGTAGCCACCTTTGGCAGATATAACAGCTAAACACACTCATGGCATTCTTTCTACAATAGAAATCAAATATTCTTTAGAAAGTTCTTCCCAAATCTGTTGCAGAAGTTCCCATAAATGTGTGGCACTTGTAGGTTGCTTGGCTTTCACTCTTCTGTCCAGTTCATCCCAAACCAGCTCGATGGGGTTTAAGTCTAGAGACTGTGCTGGCCACTCCATGTTTTCAAGCTTACCATCTTGTTCTTTTTTCCTGAGGTAGTTTTGGCATAGCTTGGACTTGTGTTTTGGGTCATTACCTTGCTGTAGGATGAACCTCTGACCAACTAGGCGCATACCAGAGGGTATTGCATGGCCCTGCAGAATGCTGAGGTAGCCGTTTTGGTTCAGGGTGCCACTCACTCTGTACAAGTCACCGACCCTGGATTCAGCAAAACAGCCCCAGACCATCACACTTCCTCCTCCATGTTTGACAGTTGATGTCACACACTGTAGAACCATCCTCTCACCTACTCGACGGCGTACAAAGATCCTGTGATGAACCGAAGATTTGAAATTTTGATTCATCAGTCCATAATACCTTCTTCCAGTCTTCAGTAGTCCAATGGTGGTGTTTCGTGGCCCAGGAGAGCCTCTTTGTCTTATTCTGACATCTTAGCAATGGCTTTCTTGCTGCAACTCGTCCTGTCAAACCTGCAGCTCAAAGTCTACAGGTTTGAAACTGAGTCCACAGTTGAAACTGAGACTTGCTTACTATGACCACTGTTAAGCTGTGCTTGAGGCTGTTGTCCTGTGAGCCGCCTATCACGCAAGCTGTTAACTCTCAGAAACTTGTTCTCTGATTCAGTTGTGACTTTGGGTCTGCCAGACCACTTCCTGTCACAGTTTCCCCCAGTTTCTGAATGCCTTTTGATGGTGAAGAAAACTGAACTCACTGACACCTTGACTTTCTTTGCAATTTCCCTGTAGGAAAGGCCTACATTTTTAAGTGTTATGATGGTCTGTCTCTCTTCCATTGTTAATTGCCTTTTTCTCACCATTTTTGTAGCAACACACAACTTTCTGCTGTACAATACTGTTCACGTGATGCTCATGAGGGTCTGGTACCAACACTGCTTTTATGCAGACAGAGGGGGTTGTAAATAATCAAGAAAAAGTTGGAACACCTGTAGGAATTAGTAGCACCAGCTTTCAAGGCTGATTCAACCTTCATTGCTGCTAAATTGTTAACCCACTTTGTGTTCCCTGAAAAAGGCCTTTTTGTATAATTCTGAAATGTACATTATTTTTCAGTTTTGGGTAACCAAACCTTTTTTTAACCTCTGGTGGTTCAGTGCTTACCTTTGTACCATTTGAAGCTATTCATTGGACTTGCACAACTTGAATTGCAATAAATAACTGGAAAAATTAGGGTGTTCTAAAACTTTTGACCAGTAGTGTATATATATATATGTATTATAGGCTGGAGTTAGGAGTTATCAGCTATGAGAAATACGCAGAGAAATTAATCACAACATGGATAAGGTAAAGAATATTTAAAAAAATCTGGAGATTAATGGTAAACTATGTCAAACAAAGCAAATTTTTAATAAACATTATTGTCAGTTTTCTGTGTGAAGACATAGTTTTTTCTATCCTGTCAGCACTGGTAAAAAATACAAGTGTTTTTTCACCTCTTGTCGAAGCATCTCTAAATAAGTAACACTGACAAAATGTAAGCAGGTGACTTGAAACTGAGTCAGAGCTTCACTCAAGGATGCTTTTATTTTGTTTTGGCTCCATTCTGTTTCTTTCATGGCAGTGTACACTAGGTGAATGGGCTGTGCCAACCTGCATTGAGCTGTGAAGTTACCATCCTGGCTGTATTCAAAAGGAGAACACCTGAACCTTATGCTTATCTTCAACTTCAACTGTCAATGGGGCAGGTGCAAAGTACAGCATTCACATTGCTGAACTGTTATAAGTAAAAGGTCTTTTTCATGACTTGCTCCTGTGTTGGTCATTCATCTCAGAGTAGGAGTGCTAAGATCATATTTACTGTGCCCATATTCTGCATTTTTGCTATTATGATCTGTAAGACAAATCTGATCTTAAATGCATTGTAAATGCATTTTTTCGCAGCTATTTCTCAAACTCAGCGTCTAACAGGCTAGTGGCTCCCTGCTTTATGCGGATGAAGAGCCACACAGTTCAGAGAACAATGATGTTCCCAAAAAGGAGGCAATTACCAGTACTGTATACTGTCTTCCCAAAGTCTCTGAGTCATTTGCGTTGTGAAATGATACAGAGAATTGATCTGCCTGAATTTGTCATTAATTTGACTGAAAGTACACTGCAGTCTATTCCTCAGTATTTAGTCTGACCAAATGTTTTTCCACTCAAGTAGACATGGTTTTTTGGGTGGCACTGTCACAACTGACATAATCTATTCTATGAGACAGAATTTCACATTGAAATAGTCTCACTAAGCTAACATTGTTTCTGTTATTAAAAAGCCATTTGTAACTTTCTCATTACTTGTAGACTTCATTATACATCACTTGTAGAATATATGATGGTGCATGTAAAATGTATGAATGAAAGGCACTGATTATTTTATTTGAGCACTTGATGTTTTTCATCCCATAATCCATAACCAGTAGCTGTTGGTTGCATCAGCATATAACACTCTGTATTTTTTTTTTTGGAATTTGTAAAAACAAAAGTTTGGGATAAGAATTTTCAGGCAGCCCCTCACTCAAACACCTCTACTTGCCCAGTCAGGATTTCCCTGCAGATATAAAATTGCTATGTACCTTCTCTCACATTCTGCTCACTGCTTTTAGCATCCCCCCTCTTCCCCATCTCTACCATAATGTCTACTGCCCTTTCTTTCGTCTATCACCTTTCTCTTCCATTCGGCCAGTTCACCTCCCCCAAATAGTGAGGCATGAAACTAGCCCAAGGTCGAATATCTGCGCGATATAACAATAAACTGCTTCTAAATTAAATAAACATTTAATGCTGGCTGAAAATCATTGCACTGAAAATTAATTTTACTTCCTTCCCAAAAAAATATTAAAAATTGAGTACAGTTTCTGTTTTACAATAACTGAATTTAATTTTAATTTCTCTTCAAATGAAGTTAATGTGTAGGTGAAAATTAGACCTAGATAGTTCTGGGGAAGTTGCTGTATATACTGTATGAGTAAATGTGTTTCTAAAGCATTGTTCCTGAATTTTGTTGTTTTTTTTTTTTTCATTATTATTTCTGACACAGACACAAGATGGGGGACAATACCTCCCATGAAACAGATTCATGTATTCTAATTAGGTCTCTTACACTCACAATCAAGACTGAATAGTTGAATGCCCAATATTTTATACATTGTATAGATACATTTCCTGCAAGTAAACCTTTGGACACCAATGTTGTCTTATATTGCGCTGAGCAAAATTAAATTTAATTTGTTCATAGCTTTACTGTATGTTCATCCATAAGGATAGTGTACCCATAAGGATGCCTAATGAGTGTTTAATTTCTTCCCAATGTGCACCAGTCAATGTGTGAAATCTTATTTCTGCTAGGCAGTCATGTTAGTCAACTTGAGTATAGTGTCTGAGGAGACTGGCATGTAGTAACGCCCATATTCATTAATGATAATGAGGCTAATAGTTGAGTGTACTGCACCCCAGTAGTTTAGTGTGCACTCCATGAAATTGTTCATACCCTCACCTAGACCACAGGTGTCAGGTGTATAGACCATTGACAGAGGTTTAAGAGAGGTTACACAGCTGGGAACTGAGGAGCAACAGGAATAGTTGTGCTGACAGCACAGAGTTAGATTTCAGCAAGACTTGTGTTTCACTGGAAATAAAATGAATCCCACTGTCTCACATGCACACACACATGCTTAACCATCATATCTGCATTCCAACAGGGTTATTCATTTGATAAGTAAACACCTAAGAGCAAAGTGAAGTACTCCCGCTTCATTCCATAGCCCTTCCCCCCACACTGAGTGTAGGAGCCAGATCTCTGAGGAGGAGCCAGAACTCCAGTAGTTTCCGGTATCATCATCTTGCCCAGGTGGTTGGCTAACACAGAGACTTGATAACAGAGAGTGCTGTTCGCTGCTACATTTTTCTCTAATTGCCCATGGCATGTTGCATCCTGTGCTTTTTAGAGACCTGCTCTACCATCTGAGGAAACAGTAGCAGATTTTAAGGTGTTATCATTCGTAACGTCTCAAATTGTTGGAGAGTGACCCTTCAGGCAAATGATGAAGCCAAAGTGTAGCACCAGTCACTCCACATCAGTTTGAACTGCTGAACGTCCTTGTTTTTTACAGAGTGGAATGTCATTTGTTTGGTTCATAGGTGTCAGTCATTGACAGTACATGGTTGCTCCACCTCATCATTGGCTTTCTGAAGCATCACTCTGTCATCCCTAAAAATGGCTTTCAACACCAAGTAACTAAAGACCTCTGAATGATGATGTCACAATCATTCACATGGGGTGGGAGAGGGAGTGTAAATAGTAAGTACTGCTGTGAAACCTATTAGTGATCTCTTATCTGATACCCTGTCTCTCTGTGATGACTACCGTGACAGTGTGTTCAGAGCTGTATCATAGCAGTATCAAAACCCTCTCACAATGACTATTATATTATAAAGTATCACAGCTGCACAGGGGATTAAATCTGGACTTTAATACAGCTATTCTGTGATGTGAAGTTATCATCAGTTCAGTCATGCAGAAAATGTCATTCCATGATGTGTTTTATGATATCCAATATGAAAATGAGTTCAGGCTGACAGGTAATGCAGGGAAGTATCTCTAACACAGGATGGGAGACCTGTGCTCTACCCAAGGTTCTATTGTTGACGCAGCATGGTAATATCCTTGCTATGGGAAAGGGTTGGGTTTTCCCATTTCGTCTCAAATGGCTGCTTGCATTGAATTATCATTTGAAGTAATAGCCTGGGGTAGAGCTGTGCAAAGGGATTGGGATCCTGGCAGTGTTGCGGGCGCGGGATGTTTTTAGGCTGATTTGGGCAGGAACGGGCGGTCAGAATTGGCTTTGAGGGACGAACGCTGAATAACGAAAATGCTTTTATATTTCATTTTGAAAAGCAACATAAAAGCATAAAATCTACCTAAACCTCACTCATGTTTACTTTATGTGTTTTATGTGCCAAAACTGACATTGGCAATTTTCATGATCTAATTTCCTACCGCCAATTGTACGTCCACAGTTCCACAGACAACATTTCCCTGCGCCGTCGAAGCTGGCTCGACACATTCTCTGTATTCCTGCCACCAGCGCCCAGTCCGAGAGCGCATTCAGGGCCATATTTACTAAAGGATTGCGACTGCTTTTCGGGCGTAAAAGCAGCCGCTAAAACACCTCTGTATTTACGTGCGAATAACAGTCACAATGGGTGAAAATCGCTATCAAAATAGGATTTGCGGTGACTTTGCGACTTTCTTCCTGACACATAGTAAAATCTGTTTTTGCATATGTATAACTAGGGAGAAGGCACTAAAACAGGGAGGCGATTTTACAAATTTTAAGTATTCCGTCTAATTTACTAAACCTTACAATACCTGCAAGTTCCAGTCTTAGCGTGAGAATTTTTATGACTTCTGAAACCTGGGAGGAAATTATGCGTTGTCCGAGAGTTACCCTCTTTCAGTTAACCTAATAGAAAATACTGACGTAATATTACATTGGTTACATAGTCACGGCATAATCGCCCTACTGGAGGTAGTTGAGCCATGTACCCACAGAAAATGTCGGCTGTGGTGATGCTGTTAACTGTTAACTACATGTCCTCGCGTCCGAATCTTTTCAGTACAGTTGCATGGCTTACAGGTGGGTTGTTCCATTATACAACGAACGAGTGTTCATAAATAGAAAACACACATATACCATGAATGTGCAAGTTGTGATGAAAAACAAATTATCACAAATGTTGGAGCAAGGTACAGCGGTAACGTCACGGCAGCTTTATTTTTATGATTAGTTCTATCTATAGAAAGTGAGAGGATGGAACAAGCGGAATGTATTTTTGGAAGGTGGTTGTTGTAATGCGATTATTGACTGTCATTTAGCCTGGGATATAAAGGGTAAAAACGGGTTTTCGCATACTCAGATTAAAGTTGAACAGCAGTTGCATAAAAATGGTTGTAATAGACTCACAACAGCATGGACGCGTTTCTGCACACAGCCTTCCTCAGTGCTGAAATGCGCCCGTCCTGTTTGTTTGTTTGACATTAAAACATTTGAATGCTAATATTGTCCAACCTTTTCATTTGTGATTTATCCTTAAGATGCAACACCATATCGTTTCTTGTAGTATGAAGCCAGTCAATTTTTGTTTCCTTACGCATTTCCACAGTTACTATACAGAATTACATAAATTGAAGCTGTATAGCAACAAATCATCATAATGTCTTAATACTAGCCAAGCAGGCGTTTTTTCCCCTTTTTTGTCTTCTCACTGCCATGAAAGTAATTCTCACCAGTTTAACATAAAAACTAACACGGGCGCATTTCAAAAGCTGTTTCAATGTATGTATGTATGTATGTATGTATGTATGTATGTATGTATGTTTGTATGTACACACACCCACTAAATGACACAATACCATACTTAAATGTTCCTAAATTTTAATTAGCATTCACTATCAGCTACAAAATGTCTGGAGTGCAAATTTTATTTTGAGCTAAGATTGAATATCATTATATGAGGATAAGTCCAATGGGAAAATAGTGTTTCTGCCCGCAACATGCTAGATGGCGACACTTTTTCCGGTGCTTAGGTTGAGAGCTTAAAGCCAGCCCCTTGGTTTCTCCTCCTATTTGAAAAGCATGGAACTGTGATTCTGTATCACAAATCAAGCAGGTATTGAAAGCGCCCTGTTCCAATGGCATTGAGCATTGTCAAATGTACAGGCAGTGAATCAGGCAGAGATTGACAGTGCTCTGGCTGTGGGCATAGTCAAATTGACTGTACTCTAGCCCAATGGCGTTGGGGGGGCTTGGGGGGTTTCAGGGGTTTGGTGCCCCTTTAGACACACCCTGTGTCTAAACATTATTTGGTTTCTTATTAAAAGGCCTTATCCTGAAAAACCTAGACAACTTACTTTTTGTTTGACATATTACACATGGATATCTAATTTGATATATTACACCTGAATATATAGCAAGGATAGTCAGATTCAATAGCGTAACCACACTGTTCTTCGCTACACTGCAATATCACCTGTGCACAATCCAACTTAGTCATGTGTTAAGTCAAGTGTTCTTCATTGGCTTCATTCATAAAACGATCACGCTCTTTCAGCCAAGAATCCTTCATTATCCAGGGGGAGCTGATTTGCGAGGCAGCTTAGACATTTGGCATTTTGGGGTTAAAGTAGATACTGTGTGTATGTGTGTCATCCATTGACTACAAATTTACATGATGTGTCACTGTTTTTCCTAGTTTACCCTGAAGTAGTAGTTTGAGTTCTGGGAAAACCACAATTACAAACTGCATACCTGAGTGTTATCCTGCCTTTGAGAAGCTAGTTGTAGTGTCTGCAAAAAAAAAAAAAAAAACCATAAAAAGCAAACCTATTCCAGCAATCTGTAAAAGAGCAGCCATGTTATTTCAACAATTACTGGGCTCGGTATCTGCCATCTACCCTGTCACAGAATGCTGTATAGCTCTGAGACCTCCCTGGCTTTTAGTGCACACAACAACTCTGAAGGACAGAGTGTTCCTGACTCATGAAGGGACTTGTAAAGACTTGTGCACAAGTGACTCTGTGCTCCTTACTCTCGTTCCACTGCAACTTTCCCTGACTGACGGTTGATTTATGCATCAGAGATGACCCACCCTCTCTGCAATGAGCTGAACTGAGAAGCCAAATGATAATTTCAGATTGATATTTCAAGTTTCCAGAACGTGTTGATCACTCCTTCACTAAGACAGGTGCTCCTAGAGTATTTCTAATGCACAGGTAAATGGCATCTCAATGAACTGCGCCTTAATCAAAGATTAGTAATCTAGAAAGCACTTGTCACTCACTTATCGGGAAGATTTGGTATCAGTTTGTTCAAGCATTCATGTACAAAATGGAAGTATGTTTAGAGCTTTCATTCTTCGATGTTCAACATAAAACAATGTCACCTTTGAGGAAAACCAGCTTAGTTGCTGGTTTGGACATTAACCAGTCATGCACAGATGATTAACTCCTCACCAGGACTGTGTCAAGTAATCATCCTTTACTCAGTGTTATGTTTTTTATGTTGTGTGCTGCCTGAGAATGAATAAACTAGAGGTGACAAGACGTAAGGATTCCATTTGAGTGCACAATGGTGCAAATAATATGTTTGCTGCTCATGGAATAAAGACAGTATTTTTCATTTTGAACTAGTTCCCAACATGCAAATTTGCAACACAGTCATAATTCATGTTAGAGGGTTTAATTTGCATGCCTCTCATTCACTTCGGATTCATTCTGCAGACTTCACTCCCCATTTGGGACACTGCTGCTTTGCTAAATGCACTTAACTCATTTGTTTCTGTAGAAAAACATAATGGTGCATAACTAGGTTTCAGAGTGTTTTAAGGCAGAGGTCTTCAAGGTTTTTCAGGCCAAGAGCCCCTTGGCTGACAGAGAAACGGCAGAGGGACCCCTATTACATATCTTATAAAATTGTGTTGCTTGTTAAACCAGGCTAACAATACTGTGTAGGGCAGCCTATACTGCCATGTGTAAAAGTGCTTGCTAAGCCATTAAAATAATAAAATAATAATTATCAATCAATTCATATATTTATAGAACATATTTTTGTAATTTTAATTTTTTTTAAACCAATAGGAAGATTTATCTTTGCCTATTATAGGTTGCATTTATGTTAGTGTATTTTGGATATATTTTAATTTTTGGAAGAAAAAAATTTGGGATCAAATAATTTGGCGGACCCCCAGCAGTAATTCTGAGGACCCCCTGTTGAAGATCTCTGTTTTAAGGTGTAACATTTGAAATGGCCACAAGGTGAATACATTAAACAACATCAGAACATCAGAAGCTGTAGCTAAGAGTGCAGCAGAACTGGAAATGCTTAGCAATCTCTTAAGTATATCCACTGAAGCAGGCTTTTGGCCTTGAAACAAAGGAAGTGTCAGAAACAAACAGATTTCCTGAAGTATACGCACAGTATGCACAGGCTCCTCGGAATAGCTGGCAAAGGTGAGCTCAGCAATCATATAGATTAGAGTCTGGAATCAAAGCAAGTGACATGAAAGCAGGAAGGGTATCATAAAAATGTCCTTTTAAACCAGTGCATCTCAATCCTGGTCCAAGAGAGCTACAAGATGTCCTAGTTCTTGTTTCTCAGCATTTAATTGCAGACATGGAAAATCCCAGGTTTAGAAAGGATATGTTCCATCCATGCACTATTACCTCCCCTTATAGTTTCTGGTGTTTTCCATCTATGTTTAACTGGTCAGTTCGAGCAGTTTATCACACATTTAACTAAGTTGGTTTCTTTGATCTTCTTTCATTGTAGCATTTAAATCAGTGAGATTTAAACCAGTTTAAACGAGTTTGTTCTGCAGCTCACCCAAAACTTTATACGATTTAAGGCTACTGCTTTTCGCCATCATGTAAAGCCTACTTTTGATCAAATCACTTATGTCAGTATAAATGTGTATTATTCCATTTTTAATTTTAGTTGTTATTGTGACAATGATATGTTAAGGTCAATGACCATAGTTATTAAAGAATAACATTGGTGGTGAAAACAAAAACACATATGATATAAATTGCAGATTATATCAGACAGACTAAGAGATGTTCTGGCTTGTGTAGAGAGGCCGTAAATAACTTATGTAAAACATAATAGTATTACTTTTAAGAATTCACAAAACCCTTGAATGCCATTGCCCCATCTCTTTCAGAAAAAAGTCCCAGCTATTTCTTTTCCAGTTATTTTGAAAGTCTGCATATGGCCACATGCAAGCAAATGCAGAAACACACGTGCCACAAAACAATAAGTTTAGAGTTAGACAAGAATTCAGTGCATGTGAGTGTGAATGGTACCTGTTCAGTCTTCAGATAGTGATGGGAGAATAAGGTCTCATGATGGGAGAGCAAATGATAATTTCTTAGAGATCAGTCTATAGCTGTCTAGTTTTAATCCCTCAACTCGATTTAGGATCTTTTTCGACCCGCTGTGCGCCTTTTCAGTGTCTGGTCGGGTTCTGAACTTGAACCTTTATATATGTTTAGGAGACTTGTGCTTTTGGGGTGGAGATTCATAGAAGTTGGGTTGTTTCTAATTAAAATACCCTCTACTTGGATTCAGACTTTAGCCCTGTGAGCCTGTGCATAATCGCATACTACGCCACTGTATAGTAGGCAAAAATCAGCACGTAGTATGAAGTAGAGTTGTACAGAAACTTGATTATCTGTATCTGTTCAACCAACAAAATTATCTGTCTCTGAATCTAGCTGTGTCCCAAACCACATACTTCCATAACCCGAGTACGCATAGCGAGCGCACAGGTGTACTCGGGGTAAAAATGCTTGCTTCTTTGCGCTCACTCGCCCTCCAATGGAGGAAGGAATCCCTAAAAGCATGGAGAGACAGCGGCTCCTATGTAAGTCAATGGAGACAACCTCAGAACCAGGAAGCGTAATTATGGCCACCCATTGTGGATGCGCAGTTGTCTCCTGTGTCACATGCTCAAAGAAAAAGATGCAAAGCGATGACCTGTTGAACACGTTTCTTGTAAGCCCTCCCCCCACCCTTTTCCTATTGGGAGCATCGTGTCTTAGAAAAGCATAGCCCACTACAACTGAAATATTTATTTTTAGGGTAAACAAACAAGATTTTTTCTTACAGCAGAGATTAATGCCGAGTTATTGTTCTTGCATGTGAAATTCATGATAAATATAAAATGCATTATTTTGATGTAGTCGACAAAAGGAAATGGCTGCATTTAGGCTACTGTATATATTAATGTGATTTCAATGAATGCAATTAAGGAAGTGCCGTCTAGTCTACTGCTGTATGTTTAAATACATTGTGAATATGATTGCAAGATAGCCTACTTACTGTAATGTATGCTGTTAGGGAATTAAGATTAATCAATGTAGGTGATTGTTTGTTGTAAGGTTATTACTGTCTTTTAGTCTGGGATATAAAGGGTAAAAAGGGGTTATGGCATACTCATTAAAGATGGACAGTAGTTGCATTAAAATTGTTGTAATAGACTCATGACAGCATGGTTGCGTTTCTAGACACAATCTTCTTCAGCACTGAAATGCGTCCGTGCTGTTTGTTTGAGAATCAGTTGAAACATTTTAATACTCATGTTTTCCAACCTTTTCATCAATGATTTATGCCTTTTAGATCCAGCACCTTATCGTTTTTTGTAGTATGAGGCCTGTCCATTTTTGTTTCCTTGCACATTTCCACAGCTACTATATAGGATTACATAGGTTGAAGCTGTATAGCAACAAATCGTCAAAACGCCTTAATACTAGCCAAGCTACCGTTTTTTCCTCGTTTGTCTTCTCACTGTTGTGAAAGTAATTCTCACCGGTCTCAACATCACAAAAACTAACACGGACTCACTTCAAACGCTGTTTCAATGTTTGTATGTCCTTTGTAGCTACTTACACACTTAGCTACATTTATAATAATATTTTAATAAACCCCTGCTCAACAGCCACAGCGTCGCCCAAACCTCACCGCACTCACTACTTCCTTTACATTTTAGTTGCCATGTATGGATTACATCCACTATTATCTCACTACTTCAAATGCTTTGAAACATTTTAGTTGTTATATACAAAAACCATGTATGGATTACATCCACTATTATCTTGAATAAATGGCACAATACCATACTTAAATGTTCCTACATTTTAATTATTATTCACAATTAGCCACAAAAAATAATAGTGAAAACACAAATGCTGTAGGATTAAATGAAACATTAAAAGGAGTTCAAAGTGATTCAACATTAAAACAGGACAGGTCATTAACAGTGAGAACCGCATATTTACAAGGTTGCTTGTATTTTATATATTTTTAAAAAACAATGTACAGGACAGGTACTACTATTTACAAAATGATTCTCACCCAGACATCCTACGCATGATTTACACCAATCTCCACAACCTAAAATATAAAAATATACGATGTAATCTGCAACTAACAACTTGCAGGTTGTTTCAATGATTTTAACGGACAACCCAAATCCGTTAAAAACTAAACAGACATATGTAAACAAACTGTCTTTAATAATGCAATCATAATGGTAATTTTTCCTTTTTTGGTATACTTTCCACTAGACCTACATGAAGATTCTGCGTCCTAAGCTTTCCTGTCTGTCAAGCCCGCAACTGAGGCCAGCAAGCTAAACTATTAACTATTATTTCGAAGTTCCAGCTCACACCCAGCTCTGTGAATATCATTGGTATACAAATATGACATCACGGCATTTTTGGAGAAACAAATGTCTGTATCTTTTTACGTGCATTGTAAAAACACGGGGTAACTCCTGGAATATAGAGTCTGGAGCATCAACTTCATTTTGAGCTAAGTTTGAGTATCAAACTTATTATATGAGGATAAATATTTTTTACATGTAGCCGAAAATGAATTAATTCCAATGGGAAAACATCGTTTCTGCCCGCAACCTGCCCACTGCCACGCTCTGATTTGCCAAGCAAGGAACTTGTGGAGTGCATTGCTGACTGGATTGAGGAAGTGACGTGGGATTTTTTTTTTTTTTTTTTTAGATTGTGAACGGGAGTGGTGGTTTGTTTGATTTTCTGATATATTTTGATTATATAGATTGATAGTTGGCAATTTGACATAATCTGAATTGTAACTGGGTCTGGATTAAAGGGGTGGATGAGGTTACTGAGGATGAAGAGTGGTAGAAGGGACCTGAGGCTTGGAGGAGTCAGTAATATGGTAGAGGGAGAGATGGATTAAATAATGGCGTTGAGGGAATAAAAATGACAGCAAAGCGAGCTTTTGAGCCAGACGAGTCAAATGAGAGAAGGGTTGTAGGAAGGAAAACAGCAGAGGGAGTAGAGTTTAAAGTAGTGATTAAATTTAAGCGAGGATGTGAAGTAGATAATCTGTGTCTGATTACACCAGCAAATGGATTGAAGAAAGCAATAGGAGAAGTGCATATGGCTAAGGTGTTATGGGATGGTAGATGATTGGTTAAATGTAAGGATATTGTAAAAAGAGACAAAGCGATGCGAGTACAGTAAATCTGTAAAAAAAGAAGTGAGGTAAAAATGTTTGGAGAACATCGGAAAGGGGTGAGAGGAGTAATAACAGGAATTCCTATTGGTGAAAACTTAGATTAACTTAAAAAGAACATAAAAGGAGGAATTACAATGGAGATACAAACGATTGAAGGTGATGAGAGAAGGTGAGAAAGTGGATAGCACCTCGGTACTATTGGAATTTCAGGACCATGTATTACCAACAAGAGTGATGATAGGATATATGAGTTTCAGTGTGAGGGGGTATATTCCACCTCCAGTAAGGTATTATAGATGCCAAAGATATGGTCATATTGTGAAAGTGTGTTAAGGGAAACAAACATGCGGAAAATTTGGAGGAGATCATGAATATGGGGAGTGTGGTGAATATGTGGTGAGGAAATGTTGTAATTGTGGTGGGGATCATTCGGATGCATATGGGGGATGCCCGATGATAAAGAAGGCAGTAGTAGTGCAGCAAGTAAGGGCAGAACATAGCCTAACATATGCTGAGGCAGTTAAAGTGGTTGACAGGGAGAATAGGAGAGATCTCTAATGTCTAATTTGCATGATAGAGGTGGGATGGGTAGGTTGGAGGAAGTAGAGTTCAACATAAAAAAACTGATGTTGTTCATAGCATATGTGATTAATTGTTCTGAATAGACTAAAACAAAACGGGAAAAATAAAGATAATGAAAGCTGCAGCAGAATTTCGGGAAAATATCTTGGGAAAAGATACAGGTGGATCTAGTTCAGGGAGAAATGAATGACCTAGCAATGCAGCCATGCTGATAGTACAGTTGAATGCCAGAAGTCTTATTGCAAATGAACAGGAGTTAAAAGGTTTCATTGAGAAATTTAATGATAAACCAGATGTCATTTACATTCAGGAACATGGCTTAGACAATCACTGGACTTTGTAATAAAGGGATACAAAAGTGTGAGAAGAGACAGAGTGGAGGGAAATGGTGGAGGGTGTGCAACTTTTGTGAAAAGAGGGCTACAGGATAGAGAAGGAAACAAAGGTAATAAATGGGAATATATTGCAATAGAAGTATGGCTAAATGAGGGTGTAAATAAAAGTAATAAACTTATAGTCCATGAAAACAGTTGAGGAGGTAGGGAAATTGGAAGAAATCTGGAATGCCTCCAAATGGTAAAGTTATCTGGTGTGAAGATTTGACTGCACATTATGGGGAGTTAAGGATGACAATGTGGGTGTGATTGAGGAATTGATAGAAGAGAAAAAATTAGTTTGTCTTAATGAAGGAACTGGTATGAGGATAAAAGTAGTAAAGGGATCAGAGTCTGCAGTAGGTCTCACTTTAGTCACAAAAACAATTGCTGAGAGGTGCAATTGGGAGGTATTGAGGGAAAGTACTGTAGGCAGTGATCATTACCCCATATTGATTCAAATAGGGATGGAATTGAAAAGAGAACATGAAATGAGAGAGGAGACATGGATTTTAGGAAAAGTTGACTGGGATAAGTTTAGAGAGACTAGTGAGACTTGGTTATTAGCTGTTAAGAATAATCAATCAATTGAGGATCTAAGTAGAGATTAGTAGCATTGTAGTAGAGGCAGCAGTAGAAGCTATTCCGAAATGTATACCTAAGAATCTAAACAAAATTGTACCATGGTGGTCACAAAAGTGTAACAAAGTAATAAGAGACAGCTTTTAGGCTCTTCTAGAGGACACACAATTTCCTAAATTTAATTTAATATAAGAGATCACAGGCAATAGTGAGGCAAACCATAAGGAGAGCTAAAGAAAAATATTGGAGACAGTTCTATGACTCAACATGTAGGTAGGTCTACTCCAGTGGAACAGGTTTGGGGAATGATAAAGAGAAAGAGAGGAAGTGGGAAGGAGTATGGGTATCCGGTCATGGTAGAAGGCCAAAATGTTATTACTAGTAATGCAGCTAAGGCAGAATTAATAGCAAAGACATTAAAAAACTTAACATAGTGCATAGAACAGAAAATTTAAATGAAGAGGAAAAGAGGAAGGGAGGATACTATTTTGAAATACCATTTACCAGCAAGATTTACAAAATAATGACGAGGATGGAGAGGTGATGAATACATTTTTTACAAAAGCTGAACTTAATAGTGCAATAAGAAAATTAGGACAGTCAACTCCAGAGAAGGATAATGTTTGCTACTCTATTATGGATGTACTGTGTATGGGTCTGCTGCTAGGATCCCCAAAGTAAATTGGATGTGATGGGGGAGATGCCTCTTCAATTTAGAAGAGAGCAGTTGGCTCTACTATACTGGGCAAATCTTAAAGAAGATCATATAAGCCAGATAGTTTTGACACACTGTGAAGAGAAACGGAAAAAACAAACTAGAAGTTTTGGGTGGATAATAGAGGAAAATACAAAAGAGATGAGAATACGCACATTAGACATCAGTCCTACTGTGGTATATTCAGCTGTTTCCCCATAGTTGCTTGAAGGGCTATCCAGACTTAGGGTTTTTGGAAGAAAGGTAGAAAGATGATGTAGACGTGAACATGGTGGAACTGTATATGATGGAAAAGTATGGAGATTGTTTCCAAGTGTATACAGATGCATCAAAAAGGACTGACAAGAGAGTGGGAGTTGCTTATGCCATCCCAGAATTAAAGTAGTGACTGCTAAGAGAATTAGTAATGATTTAGCTGTTTATATAGCAGAATTATTTGCTATATGGTTGGCCTTATTATGGGTAGAAAAATACAGACCTAAAAATATCTGTATGTAATAATCTGCACAAAGTATTACATTTGTGTGGGTTCAAGATCATATAAAAGTAGTAGGAAATGAGGTTGCAGATAAATATGCAAAACAAGCAGCAGGGCGGCCTAACATTTGTATTGAAGTCAAATATAGTAAAACAAAAATTAAAGTATGATTAAAGCTAAAATAAAGGAGAAATGGCAACATGGATAATGAAAAGACTGGTAGACAGTTTTATAATATTCAAAGAATAGTGGGTAGGTGCAGGAGCACCAATAGAAGTAAGAAGAAGACATTATTTCAAGAATGAGATATATGAGATTTAACTCAAGAATGAGGCTTAAATAGTACAATGTTTTTTATGAAAAAGCATGCTGATGATTGTTATAGGAGTCAAGAAACCATAGAACATGTATTTGTACAATGTCCTAAGTAACAGCAAGACATACAAAGGCTAATGGTACATCTTGAAGAGAACAAAATAAGTTTGAATTTAAATGACATTACAAAGAAGTTCAGGTGAAATGTACTTTAAAGGTATTTTTTATTTTCTAAAGGCAGCAGGGTTAAGTAGTAGAATTTAAATAAATGTAGGATAAATCATCTAGACCCACACTCCTATTCAGAAGGTGGCGCACCATAAGCTGTTTGCCAACTGCCATGAAGAAGAAGATTCGCCAAGCAAAATGACCCAGGTGTCCTCGGTACGACAGAGTGCATACACGAAATGGCTACTTGGTTTGATTCAAATGAATTAATATAATCTTTCAGCATGACTAATTGTTTGTTTATTGGATGTCAGGATAGATTGACTGGACAGACTGAGAGACTGATTACCGCTAAACACAAGAAATTCAAAGTATGAGTGGGTATTGTGTTCACCTTACATTCGATATCAAGCATTGCAATAAATTATGGTCATTGGTGCTACTGCTACTTCACAAAAGTGCATATTAAAATTTTAATTGTATTGCCCATTAGTAGTACAACTAGTATCTGGTCTTGACAAGTCATTTATCAGCATACTTTAATCAGATCATTCGGATAACAATGAAATCCAGTTGATTTCAATAAATTAAAAACAAATAACTACTCAAAAACATTTAACTGCTCAGCTCTTACATTAAGGTTGAACTGCATTATTTTTTACAATATAATTATTGTATCTGAGAACATACAGAGAACAAACCACTTAATTTTAGAAGAATAAAGTATAGAGTTTCTGCTTGGCAATGTCACCTGTTTGTCTGATCAACTTTCAAAAGTTTTCTCTGCTACGCAGCAGACTCTCAATACTAGGTAACGTAACTTAGAGAAAAACATTGTTAGGGCATCAAGTTTTCGTGGGGGACGTGTCATTTTCCAGGCAGAATTAGCATTATTCAAGATACTATATGGGTCCTCCTACTTTTTTTGCCCTGAGCTTGCTGGGCGGGGCCACACAAGCCAGGTCAGAATATGAATAAGTATTTCAGTGTAACTTTTTCCGCGGAAAAAACGCTGAACACTGTCATCAGAATTTCTCTCTTAGTGATTAGGCCAAAGGTACTGGTTTCGTTTTTTTTTTTCTGAGACAGCTGTTCTTTTTGTAATGTGAGGTAAAAGTGTTGCCATTTCCTTAAAGGCAATGCAAAGAATTGAAAACAAGTACAGAAACACCACAGAAGCCCTTAGCATGTTAATTGTGAGTACTGTAAACATTAGTCTCACCAACAGCTGTGTCTTTTTAAAAATGTGTTCTGAGAAAACAGATCTGTGAGCCACAGACTCAGTCAGTGAGTCAGTCTTTACCAGCCAATGGGGCTCCACTACTTCAACAAATCACACACCGTTGAATAAGACAGTGTGAATAAACCTGAATTTCTTCATTTATAACTGCAGGCTCTCTGTCAAACTAAACAGGTTTTTTCTCTGTACTAGAGTGTGGGGTGTGGTGGTGGAACTCGTGATCATGTAAAAATGATATGAATCATCTACTGCCATTTCACCACGATAAAAACTTTTTCAGTTATTAGTCATTTTATTAACATACAAAAATAGGTGATTTACATACAACAGACATTTACAGGGTTATTTCCATAAAAGAAAAAAAAAATAATGAAAAGAAAATATCTTGTTGACAACTTAGAAAGCAAGGATGGGCCCCAGGGAAGTGATGTCATTCATCATTGGTAGTAAAAAAAAAAAAATAATCATGTGATTATGAATGTGTATATATTGCATTTAGATTCACACAATGCCATTTCAAATTGACTGTGAGGCTCAACATGAAACGTAAAACATGTAAGAGGAAAGGAGGGGTGATTATGTCGAAACCTACAAAGAGACCAAAGGTCATTTTTTTATTAACATTTAACAAATCATCTCAATTCCAAGAACCTGCCTTTCTACTGTATTTGCACCACAGCAAATAAACTTGTCAAGCAGCATTGAATAAAGGGAGGATTATCTCCAACTGGTTTTCATTATCAATAAAAACAAGGACATTTTTTTTTCTCTGTGAAGTGCCTTTCTCACCTTGGGTTTCTAACTCATCCTTTAGCCACTCTTAAGCCAATTATATATTATTCAGTTATAACCATATCAGCCAGAAGTTTGATACCATCTAAAGAGGAGAATCTAAAACTGAGTCTTCACACATTGTGCCTGATATTACTTACATAACATAATCCATTTGAATGCTTGGAAACTACATCTGATCCTGGGTTTTCCAGTCATTAGGTAAGGTGTATTTTACAGCAAGGTAAAATTGCCTACAGTCAGTTTCCTGCAGCCATCAGCATGCTTGTTTCACTTCCTTGTATCATCTGGCTCCTCCATGCACTTATAGCCATCTTCAATGGCTGTTTTTACAGGTATGTTTTCTTTTTTTTTCCTTTTTACAATGATCAGGGAGAAGGGTATGTCTCAAGAGAGATGCTAAAATTAATCTAAACTGCTAGGTTCAGTCAAAACAAAGTTTGATTTAGGCATACACTTGTCTATTTGTAATGAAAATATATTCCAAATAACATGTTTGCATCTTCTGAAATAAATACAACAAAGAAAATGATGTTGTCATGTCGTATTTGATACAAGTCTGTTGCACATGCCCATGAAGAGACCAAGTATGTTTTACTGAATCAAGCCAAATATCTTTGTTATCAAGAGAGATATGATGCACAATCTCAATGCCACTGTTTGACCATATATATGTACCATAATTCAAAGCACATGCATTTTAGCTGAAGAGCAGAGGAACAGGTGTGACATTACACTGAATACTGGCAACTAAAGTACAAAAAATGACCAATGTACTCCAATGGGGAACTGCTGATAGATAATTAACATGGAAAAATGACAGCGATATCACTTACACAAACTGTAAATTCAAAAAAATAAATAAAAAACAAATACAAATCATCTACTGACACACACTGAGGAATAATTAAAAAGATGCACTTCCCTACTTGTCTAAACCTGTTACCCCCTTTACAAACTCCAAACTATCCCAAAATGTAATGCTAAATACAAATGATAAAATCATAACAAAGAAGTATACCTCAACCCCCAACTGCCAACCCCACCCCTTCCAACAGACAAATGTAACTTTTCTGTCAATCACACTTATTCATTTTTCAATGTATATATGATGTACATGGCTACAATCATATCAAAAACTTTGACCTTCTATAACTGTTAACAACCCTGTTGTTGATAATAACAACAATGCAGAGGATTTTTAATTGTCAGAATGTTGTGAAAACCTCTTACCCTGAAAATAGATTTGTTGTTTTACCAGTCAAAGTTGAAATATGAGATGACCTTATATGTAGGTGTTTTATTTCAGTTAATGCTAATAAAACTTTTAGAATGATCCTTGTATTCATAGCCTTTTTCAAGTGCTGATAAAATTTAACACATTAACAATGTAGGCACTGGGCAGTGCTCAACCCATCAACAAAAACAAATCCATGCAATGAATGTCACTTTTCCAAAATGAAAAGTAGCTTCTAAAGATTTCAAAATGTAAAAAATTGTGGCAAAGAAAGTGGTGGTTTCTTTTTTGAACTTCACATTTTCTATTTGTTTTACAAAAAGTCTGCATGAGGTGAACAAACACTGACACACCTTTACAAAACTAACCATGCCACTTTAACCATCCATGCAGTGTGCATTCAGTTGTAATACACCATTTGAATACCATTTATTGTAGTTCAACTGGCTGAACCATAATTTATACAAAGCAGACTATGGGGGATATGGATAAGAAGGTCAAATTTGCGGTGCAGCTCTTTTTCAACAACATGGCTGAGTTTTGGTCCCCAGTAATGAAAAAAAAAAAAAACCCTTGTATTTGTAAATACGTTCACATTAAATTCCATAACAGTTAACAGGATTATTTCTCAGTAACCAAAATGGTCAAAACCAGTCAAAAAGGACATTAGGACTTAAGGACATTATGAACAAATATTTTTCTTCAAGAAATACAGTAAAAAATACAGAGCTGAGGACTGTAAAATATCATAGAAAATATTAAACACATTACAAAGGCTTGTCTTAAGAGAACGGAATCTGGTTATTTATTGAATATGATCTAGAACTGGAATGCTGATTACACTTAAGAACGTGAACGTTATCTTTCACAAAAGATGAATATCATTGCTCACAATATGTTCCCAGTTACATTCATGCAACATATCGGTGCCTGGAATTATTGTTTTGGAAATCATTCTGAAAACATCAAAAATTATGAAAACTTAAAAAATTCAAGAGTATGTCTGTTCCCTGCAGACATGACAATGAATGTGTTGTTTCCCACACAGATAGTGGAGTTTCAGGAGGGAGATAGGGAGTGGCGAAGGAGAGAACGAGAGAGGGGGTGGGCATTTTTAGTTAATTGTTAAAATCTCCTTCCTTAGTGCATTAATCACTACTCTTAGCCTGGGAAGTTGCTAATAAGTAAGACACAGACTTCAGGTACCATCTAACATTTCACTTGCTCATACCCTAGGCAGGCTAAAGATACACTCTCTTAATGATTGATAAAATGAAAACAGCACTGGTGTGTCATGAAACCAGGAAGGGAACTGGGATGTGAGCAATGACATTCTTCTGTGTGGTGGTGGGTAACCGTATCGCTCCAGGACCTTGCCATGGAAAGGAACAGAAAGTTTCAAACAAGCGTGTGGGAGAGTCTGAGTGCTCCACCCTCCCAGCCCCCTGAGGGTCACTGACCTGTGGGTGGGGACCATGGTGACATCTTTAGGTGTCCCCAGGTCCTTCCACCTCCTCATGCTGGACTTTGAAAACAGATTTGAGTATGGGGATGGGCTTCCCTGGACAGAGCGTCAAACATTGCGCTGGACCTTCAAGAGTTCTGAAAACTGGAGGATGCCTGTAGGAACTCCTGGGAAAAGTGGGAAGATGGAAATTCTCAGTCAGTCATTTCCAGCTAAAATAGCAGAAATCTCCTGATTTCTGTCATTTCCTAACCATAATCCTCAGCTTCTTGAGTCTTATCACTGCCTGTATTCTCAGATTGTCAGGTGCTACTTCACATCATGTCTGTAAGACAGTGGCTAAGATGGCAGCAGGTGGACAAGACCCTGCCCATGTAAAAAAGAAATACCTACAGAATTATGACATAGTTTTTCTGAAAAATATTTATAATTAGCATATGTAAATGCATACTGTGATAAAGTGAATACACATCTTACAAAAACAGGAATCCCTTGCCTACTGTGGGTACTGCTGAAACTGAATTAGCTTCCAGATCTGAATCCAGTTGGGGAAATAGTCAACAGAATATTAAGATGTTAGTACCCAGAAGTTGTGGAGGCTATAGATAGTTAACTGGAACCAGTTAGATCAACACCAACCTTTAACATAGCATGTTACCCTAACACCCAGACTACAAGGAAAGATAAAATTGTTTGAATTCAAAATTAATTGACATTAAATTCGGTCAATGGGATTGGAGTGGCACCCTTAAAACTCATATCTGCTTCAGTAAAGCCAATATCTGCGATAAGGATCCCAACAAAAAGGGAGTGCTACACAGAATAAACATCTAGACCAGAGCCTACCTCACTGTACCACCCATATTGCACAACTGCACTCAACAATGAATATTTGTTCATCATGGCATCACGGAATGAACAGTCACCATAGCTGGTGACTGGCTACTCAGGTGTGTGAGTGAGGAAACCGAAAGTGGTGCTTACCGGTTCTCCCACTGTTAATATGGTGATTCGAGCCTGAAATGGAAAAGAACAAAGAATTATATATGATCCCGGGAAAATCTTACTCACAGGCTATGAGATATTTCCAGACTTTCACGTACATCCAAGTAACTAAATAAAAGATTTCATGTCAATAGTGACATATATTATTATTCCAAGAGGTTAATATACATCATATTTGGAATTGGTATTTGTTATCTCAAACTTAAAACTCAGTTTGAGATAAGCACAAATTATTCATGTATCTAAACATACATTCCAAGTGTTCCTTTGTGACATGCCAGCCTGTTGAGAAATTCCATTTCACACTGTTAACCGTGTCTGAGGTCCAAAGGGCGTGAAAACAACTGGATCATAATAAATCTGCAGCTCCTGATTAACTTGACACTTATTTTCTTAAGTTAGCTGTTGATTTTATTGCTGAACCCTTGTCACATATTTTAATCTTACAAATCACTTGCAATGAGATTCCTAAAATTTGGAAATCTGCCTACATTCTTCCCCTCCTGAAAGGAGGAGATCCATCTAATGTGAATAATTACAGGCCTATATCCTTGATTTTTAGAATCAAATAAGATTTTATCCAAATATCAATCTGGTTTTAGGAAATGACAAAGCACTGTCACTGCTGCTCTAAGTAGTTAATGATATAATTGAGGCAATGGACAGCAAAAGAATTTGTGCACCTCTCTTTATTGATCTATCAAAGGTGTTTAACACTGTTGACTATGGCACCTTAGTACACTTGCTTCCCCGCATTGGCTTATCTAAGCATGCAGTTTCTTGTTTTGCTAATCACCTCTAGAATGCAATGTGTTCAAATGGTAGGGTATACCTCTTCTTTTTTGGTAGTATCTAAAGGAGTGCCTCAAGGTTCTGTGTTAGGGCCTATACCATTTATGTTAATAAACTTTGTGACAATTTATTTAATGCTATGTACAATTATTACGCTGGTGATACCATTATTTATTGTTCTTTATCTTCTGTTGTACAGGCCCTTGACTTTTTGCAGTCAGCATTTACGGCTATTCAGTCTTGTCTGCAACAACCTAATTTGGTATTGAACACTGATAAAACTAAAACTGTTTTTTCCAGTGCAAGAGAGCTACCGCCCAATCTCCCAAATATTTTAACTTCTCAGGGAAAAGAAACTGAGCTAGAGTCAAGTTATAAGTGCTTAGGTCTAATCATTGATCAAAAATTGTCTTTTAAATTGCATATTGCCAATCTTGTCTAAGCTCAATGTGAAACTACGTTTTTATTTTAGAAATAAATCCCGCTTCTCATTAAGAACTTTTTTTTTTTTTTAACCTTTGGCTTGACTATGGCAACTTGCTTTATAGGAATGCATCTACCTATAGTGTCTATGGATCACTGTGCCTTGTGATTCATCACTGGCTGTAAATATCTTACGTACCATTGTACATTGTATGCAAAAGCTGAGAAGCCATCTTTGTATGTATGCAGGCGTACCCATTGGTTGTGTTTCATTTACAGAACTCTCCTTGGGTTAGTTCCCTCTCACCTGTGTTCCTATCTCTCCAGAGGCCAAGACCATTACAGCCTGTGCTCTCAAAATGTTCTGTATCTGTCTATTCCTTGTGTTCACACAGATCTGGGTTAAAAATCTTTAAGTATGCTGCCCCCTTCACTTGAAACTCTACAAAATGACTTGAAATTGCCAGAAGAAAATAGCCAGAGCGGTGTACATGTTTGAGTGAGGAGATTTTTTCAAATCTAAAACTAAAGGGGAGCATCGCAGCATTCTGCAGATAGGGGTTTACCCCACGACCAGCTCCACATAATCCCATTTCAAATGAGTAGGAGAGAACAGGAATACCTGTCAAGACATGGTGACAGCATTCCAGACATACTCCTGCAAGCAACTTCTTCTACTCCTCCTCCTCCTCCTCTTTCTCTCCCCTCTCCTACAGCGCACTGTTGCAAATCTCATTCTCGTAAATGTTTTTTTCACTAAAAATGAATTTACTTTCACTAAAACTGCTGAGTCAAATGAAATTTCAGAGTGTTTGACTGTAATGGATGTGTACAATTATTTTGGTTGGCATCAGGCAAAGCAAGAGAAGAAACATTTGAATAGTGATTAATTAAAACAGAAAAAAGCTGAAAAAATACTTTGCATTGCATGAGTCCATGAATTTCTGCCAAAGGTAACTTACAAAGATTCCCCATTAGGACCAAGTACATTTTTTGGCCACACAATGAACAGAAGGCACACACCCAATTTACTGGTAGTGTTATTAATAACAAAAAATAAAGGAGCTGTGTTGTTTCTTTTTTAAAGAAAGATGGCATTTCAAACACTTTGTTGTACAATGCTGAGATTTACTGTGTTACCACAGGTATGTTATTCAAGCACCTTCATGACCTTCCTACAGGTGAGACACAGAGATGTTTTTCATTCGGGCATTCTCTCTGAATGTAAATTTGAAAAGTGGGAAAAAATGTCAGGTTTTTGGTAAATTGAACCCTTCAGGTCATAGTCATGGTATGAATCATGATGAGTGAATTATGTTGGGAGATAACCAGTGTGCTTCTAAACTTCCTAGTTTGATTGATAAGTGACTGTGGTTGAGGTAACCATTTAGCCTTCGCTCTGCAGTGGCGCTGTTTACTTCTTTTGAGGAAAAAAAAAGAGGGGGGGAGGGGACAGGGTTGGGCCATGTGTGTTCAGCTCTCACACTGCAGTCTTTTTCCTCAAGCTTGCTGTAACTGTGTTGGAATGCGGTCTGACAATATTTCCAAAACACAGAAACCAAGATACTTAATCCTTCAATGCTTAAGGCTTAAGAAAAGGTGCAAACAGGTGAACTGTACATCCTACACTAGTCCTTTGGCCTTTATTGCCATTTGGAGTCATGAGGGGTATTGTCTCTCTCCCTGTCTTTACCAATCCTTTAAATCTGGCTTTAATCCAGAGTTAATCCTATTCAACTGTGAACAACAATTAATGATGATTTATGCTGAAATTAGACGAATCACTACAGATGTGAAACCAGCGCACCCACATTATCTTAAAATAAGACCCCGGAATAATAAACCACCATCTTTGTAGAAACAAAGGTATCTGTCTCCCTTATTTGTCATTTTAACTTGTCACCTAAAATAAATTCATCCTATTCCCTCTTTTTGCTTGTTTTTGATCGTATTGAAAAAGGCAGCAGGACAACATGTATGTCTTTAGACAGTGTCCTTAGAGCTTTTATAGGACAGGCAGTGGTCTGCAGCTACATAGAATGAACAGAATTAAGAAGTGCAATCCTTTTTTTAACTAAGCCAATGAACTGTGAAACTGCCTTAAATATAGATATACATAAATGGAGCAGCAGGGGGTTGCAGGTTTCCATTTTCTTGTGACATATTGTGACGTTGATAAACCTGCAAAGCTGTATTGGCTGCAAAATGTGCAATCTGAAGGGGAAACCAGACTCGTCAGTCCGGTTTTCTCTGCCCTCCCATGATCCTCTCCTCTATTCCCTTAGGCCAATTAGCTTATTTTACAAGGTCCAAAGAATGTATGCTTGTTGGTTTCTTTAAATTCCACTGAGCTGTGGGAAGGCTGTGGGACTTGACTCTCAGAGTTTGTGTCTAATCACAATAAATCAACCCTCATATGTTTTGGCACTCTGTGAGCCTCAAGCTTCAAGAACTGATGGCTCTATCAAAGCTCAGTGACAGAAGTAATCCAAACTAGTGGAATTTCTCTACTCTCCTGGTTGAGGCATAATTCCAGTTGATTGCTTTGCTAGAATTAGTTTAATTAAACATAGTAACATAATTACTTTTGGTTGCCAACCCTGGGTTTTTTTTGTTTGTTTCTTTCTTTTTTGCAACAGTCAACTTTTGAATAACAAAGCAATTAAGTATCTTCAGATAGAAATCTGAAGGTTGTCGAGTGAATCATAATGATTTCACCTGTGAGACATTCGGCCAATGGGAGAGGCGGATGTACTTAGCAAACGCGTCCAATGAGTCATAACAGACATGGAGTCCATGGGAGTGGAGAAGTGTGCTTTGTCAGTCGCAGTAACAGGTCAAAGGTAACAAGACATCTTTAACAGAGGCCAACAGAGGTAGACAGTGGGACTGGGAATTAATCTATTACAGTCCCATCTCACAACCGTGAGAAAATCCACCTCATGTTCCCTGTTCTGACCCCAAATTAAATAAAACTCCCTGATGTTGATGAAAGAAGTGACTAATCATAGTTTCCATATCATTTGTCTCTCAAGCTCAACAGAAAACTTTGAATACATTTTATGTAAAGCAATAATTTGAAAGTCAGACTGAAAAGGCTACAGTTTGTGAGAACTGTTCACAGCTTCAGTTGAAAGTGAACAAAACATCCAGTTTTTAAAAGTGGGTTTCTCTTCTGTTTTGTGGTCCTATTTATGATGGTTGATTATATTTGCAAACACAGCAACATGTCCAATGAAATTTACATAAAATGGCAACCATCTCTAGCATGAAGCAAACTAATAAAGAACCTTTCAGGGAAATAGCCTCTGGAGTTGAGACAGACATGTATAATTTGCATATCCCTTTAGGAAAGATAGAGCTAAGGGCTGTTCTTTTCACACTACAATGTTTTGAGCATCAGTCAAAATGCACCTAAAAACTTACTTAAAAGTGTGGTGAAAGAGGGCTGCAACAGAAAGGGGATTCCCAAACCAGATAACAGCTGGGCTAAAGATGGCTAATGACACAGTGTGCAAGTTTTGGGATGCAGAAGAATGATAAGAATGAGGAGGAGGTTGCAAGGGTGGGGTAAGGGAGGGTGGGGAAACAGGCAGACCAGTGCCAATGTGGATAGAGGCAGCTGGTACCAAGTTCCAATATCTAAGTTCACCACTGGCCGGAAATGGGCCAGCTGCCTCTATCATGATAAAGCCAGCCACATGATAAAATTGAGGTGCATTTCTACTCACTTTGTGTGTGTCCGCTTGTAATAAACCGCTGCAGCAATGATCGCAACAACAACCAGAACAGCAATCACAATCCCTGCGATTGCCCCTCCTGACAGAGACTCATCAAGTGTTCCTTCCTCTGCAGAAACAGGTATCATCAATCAGCTTACAGACTAATAAAGTATTCAGTTTAAGTTACTTGTGGTTTATTACAACTATATATACCCTGGTACTGCAATACCATTGCCCACAATGCAAAAATTCTTAAAATTTTGAGAGGGGGGTCAATAAAAATTGTAACTTTTGTGTATTGTGACTCAGGGCTATGGTACTTTAATCAGAAGACAGCTTTCAGTGAATTAAAGGGCATTTGATATTTAAGGACAAAGTATTATTTAAGTATTAAGAACTGTTCAGTGAGTCCCCCTTACCTTTTACAGAGAGAATGTGGACAGCGGAGGAAGTCTTTTCAGTGATGGCATTCTTAGCTACACATGCATACTTCCCACTGTTGCGGTAGATTGCTTTCTCAATGACGTATTCCGCCGATGTCTCCTCTAATTGCGTTCCATTGAAGGACCAGGTGAACGTGGCAGGGGGTAGTGATGAAGCAGCACATTTCAGTTTCACCAGATCCCCCATTTCAACTGCTTCTCCTCCTATTATGGTCACTCCCTCTGGTCCATCTGAAACAGAACCACATGGACACTAATACATACACTGGGCAGTGATAGCGGTAAACACAATACAGGAAAGGGTTTCCCCTGACCACAGAGGCACTATTACCAAAGACAGACAGCCTCAGTATTCTCGTATAGCAGGGCATAAAAGATTATCTCAAATGTAAGTGGGCTATTACAGTTTCAAATCAAAGCCAAATAGCCAACAGCAACAGCCCAGCCCATATTGTTACATTCTAGATCAATGCAATTTCACTAAGGCAGGCAAGATATTTTGTGGGTTTTTTGTGTTATCACATGCTCATGAAGGCAATAATAGATTGCATTTATATTGTATTGAGCACATCTGGCAACAACTTGTGCTCAGTCAGACATATGGGGTACTTACAGTTGACAGTCATTTTGTAGCTCGCGGAGTCAGTGTTCACTGCATTGGTGAGCTTGCACTGGTACTCCCCAGTGTCTGTTTTCTCTACTGGAGAGATAGCGACAGAGCTCTTATCCTTGGAGATGGTGACTCTGTCGCCAGGAGACAGTGGTGTTCCATCCTTCAGCCACGATCTGGTGATGACGGTCCCACCTGTTGCCTGGCAACTCATATTTGCAGAGCTGTTTCCTGCTATCAGTTGTCCCGTAGGGCCAGTGATTGCAGTTCCAGATATTCGCTCTACATGAAGGGAGACAAATGGCAGTTGTAAACATGCTACTGTACATCCTATTTAAATCCTTTTACTGGGTGAGTTTGAGGGCCCTATTTTCAAACTCATATGTCAGAAATCAGTCATTGCCCGATTCTTGCAAAACATTCGATGGGAGGGTGGAACTTGCAAAGCTATTTGCAAGGTAAATCAAATTTGGCGGGTCTATTCCCTGGCGCTTCTTGTAGTAGGAGGTCCCTCACATGGCGCAGTGTGCAATGGGTGGAGTAAGTTGTTAAGATCAAAACGGTGTTGCATGTTTCAGCCAATCAAATAATAAGCATTACATACAATAAAATCACGTGCGGTTAGCATTTTTTGATCTGCCAGTGTAACCCCAAGTTCCTCACTTGACGCTATGGACAGTTACTGGTCCTGTGAAGGGGCAGAGCACATATGTCCAATTGTTAAATACATGATTAATATTTGTGGTGATCATATAGTTTTTATTCTTTGTTTATATGTATGTATATATATATATATATATATATATACATACATACACATAATGTTCAGAGATACAACACATAGCTAAATACTGTTATTAAAAACTGTTTTATAGTAGGTAACTACAAATCACATGACACATAAGAAAGAATATACAGTAACCACTTTAGCTAGCATGACACATTTTACACAGCTACATTAAATACAATTCCAACAGAATGTATTCCAACCTGGCAAAACCCGGCAAATAACAGCTGGTAAAATTGGCAGTTAGGCTCCTTCAGAGGGAAGGCAAAGCTCTCCTCAAACTTGTAATACATCAGGGCTACAGGAGGGGGTCGTTCCACCACCCAGCCTTAGACAGGCTGCTGGTGTAACTGCACCACCTGCACCCCTTGCACCGCCTGCGACCCCCCATTTCCGTTTCCATTGGCAATACGACGTTTCACCCCCCTTATTTGTTACAACGCTGTAAGATGATCCCACATGATCCTGGACAATTATGCGCGTGCGTACGTTTAAATACACATACTTTACTTTCATAAGTAGCTTATGAGCTATCAAATTTACATACGTAGGCATCGGTGGGTAACTGGCTACCTAGCAGCTGTGAATTACATCTAGCTAACGTGAGCTAGCTAGGTCGATCCACAAATAACACACCTAACCAATCAATTAAGATTGTGTAAAGTTTGACAAATAGCTATTACTATCTTACATCACTTTCAACTCAGTTATAGTGAGTAAGAAAATATAATGCTAAGTATGAGTGTAAGCATACCATTTTATCACTAAAATAACCAAGTAACCAATGGCCTAGCAGCAATTAGGTAGCCAGAAATTGCAGTTTAATTAGATTGCAAGCAAGTAACTACCTGATGTTCAGCAAGCTAGCTAGTGATAGGCTATGCACCTAACATTTTAGATTTTCTAGCATGAATGTAAGATGTCACAAGGACAAGAGTCCTAATAAAATGTAAGTTAACTTGCTTGCAGAGAAGGAGAAGCAAGTAAAATTAAATTGCATCTATATCAAGTAAAGGTTTGATTTAATCTTGACAACAGGTTTTTTTTTTTTTGGATCGTGCTGTTCGGGAATAATGCAGCAGCGCTTCCCTTACCAAGCTCCATCAGTTATTAAATTTTTCACCAGCAGACAGGTAAAGGGATGAAACTGTATCAATGTGGAATTTGATGTTGAGAATGACAGACATTCTGATAATCAATTAACTGACTTCACACACCTAATTCTGTCCTCACCCTAAGGATGAAGTGCTGAGTGAAGTTGCTTGATACCTCGGCGAGTAGCCTAGCTATTGAAATGTTATCATTGTTAACCTAAATTATAGACAGGCTAAATAAAAGCCACAATAAGTAAATAGTTGTCCCACACAAATATGATACTAAGCTGTTTATTAACTCACAATAGCAAGCAAGATGATGACCTATTAGCAATAGGTTACCTGGCCTAATTTTCTATTTTTTAGCATCCTGGCCAAAAAAAGGGCTATTGATAACCTCAATTGATGACAATAATACGATTCTGATCCAACAGGTACATGACATATACATTTCATGTGCATGGAATTGAAATATTACGAATAGGCCTACATAGTGTATATAAATGTATAAATGTTATTGTGTACTAATATAAATGAACCATAAAACACTTAACCGTTAGCTACACTGCTAATTTCCTTAACTACAGCATCACCATGCAGGCCTTAATTAACTAGCCTTAGCTAAGCTAAACTAAACATATAGCTTTCTGAGTAATAAAAACTTCCTTAGCTAGGAGTTTTTAAACAACATGAAGGTACAACCTGAATAAGCACATACGTACGCAAGGGTCAAAGTGCACGAACAAGTCATAGTGTTATAACAAATAAGGGGGTGAAATGTCATATTGCCAACGGAAACGGAAATGGGGGGTCGCAGGCTGTGCAAGGGATGCAGGTGGTGCAGTTACACTGGCAAAGTTGAAGAAGGGTGAGAACATCTGATCTCCCCTTCCTGCAAGTGCAACAAGAGGCAAAGCCATAACCCTGACAGAAAAGAGCATGCACTGACATGTATTTTATTGTTTGAATAGTTATGACCCATAAAATATAGGACATCCTATCTAGCTAACTAGTGCTAGCTAACTTGCTTGTTATAGTCAGTTATGTTCATGGGCCTATCTTATGTAGCTCGCTAAATATATTGATGATAATTATTTGACAGTCAAGCTATATTTATTGTCCTCATGTAATATAATGATCTTGTAACGTATCATGACCCTGAGAGTTCTAAAACAATGAATAAAACTTAAAACATGTTTTTGTTTGGATGAGTCTGCCCCTTAAGAGTATATAAACATGTAGGGATGGCGACTCCTATACAAGTCAATGGAGACAACCTCAGAACCAGAAAGTGTAATTATGGCCACCCATTGCGGATGCGCAGTTGTCTCCTGTGTCACATGCTCAAAAGAAAAAGGGTAAAAAGGGGTTATCGCATACTGATTAAAGTTGGACAGCAGTTGCATTAAAATTGTTGTAATAGACTCAAACAAACAGCATGGTTGCGTTTCTAGACACAATCGTCTTCAGTGCTGAAATGCGTCCGTGCTGTTTGTTTGAGAATCAACTGAAACATTTTAATGCTAATGTTGTCCAACCTTTTCATCAATGATTTATGCCTTTTAGATCCAGCACCTTATCGTTTTTTGTTGTATGGGGCCAGTCCATTTTTGTTTCCTTGCGCATTTCCACAGCTACTATATAGGGATACACAGGCTGAAGCTGTATAGCAACGCATCGTCAAATGTCTTTATACTAGCCAAGCTACCGTTTTTTCCTTGTTTGTCTTCTCACTGCCGTGAAAGTAATTCTCACCGGTTTAACATCATAAAAACGAACACAGACTCCTTTCAAATGCTGTTTCAATGTATGTATGTATGTATGTATGTATGTATGTATGTATGTATGTATATGTCCTGTGTAGCTACTTATACACTTAGCTACATTTATAATAATATTTTAATAAACCCATACTCAACAGCCACAGCATCGCCCAAACCTCACCGCACTCACTATTTCCTTTACATTTTAGTTGCCAAGTTACACCCACTATTGTCTTAAATAAATGGCACAATAACGTACTTAAATGTTCCTGAATTTTAATTAGTATTCACCATTCGCCACAAAAAAATAATTGTGAAAACACATATGTTATAGGATTAAATTAAACATAAAAAGGGAGGTGTAGGACAGGTCATGAACAGTGAGAACCACATTTACAAGTTATATACAAAAACAATGTACAGGTACTACTGTTTACAAAATGATTCTCACCCAGCCATCCTACGCATGATTTACACCAATCTCCGCAACCCAAAACATAAAAATATATACGACGTAACCTGCTGCCAACAACTAGCAGGTTGTTTCAATGATTTTAACGGAGAACCCCAATTCGTTAAAAACTAAACAAGCATACATAAATAAACAGCCTTTATTAATGCAATCATAATGGTATTTGTTCTCGTTTTGGTACACTTTCCACGAGACAGGCACGAAGATTCTGCGTCCCCGTAATAAGCTTTCCTGTCTGTCAAGCCCACAACTGAGGCCAGCAAGCTTTCCAAGTTCCTCACACCCAGCTCTGCGCATGTCATGACATCACGGCATTTTTGGAGACATAAAAATGTCTGTATCTTTTTACGCGCACAGTAAAAAAAAAAAAAAAAAAAGGGAAACTTCCTGGAATATAAAGTCTGGAGTATCTTCAAAAACTTCATTTTGAGCCAAGTTTGAATATCATTATATGAGAACAAATGTTTTACATGTAGCCAAAAATTAATGGATTCCAATGGGAAAACACTGTTTCTGCTTTTATGTTCTGTTTTGATGGCTTTAAGGAAACAGAAATGCACTTCACTTTTCAGTTTACAGGCTGAAGAAGGTGAGTTCTTTATGACTAAGCAGCGGGACTATAATGCAGTTGTAACACTCGAATTGCAGCTCTGCAGACACTGTGAGCCGATGACCCTGTAGGAATTCACAGAATAACTGACATTGGTGTCAAAATGACAAAGACTGTGAAGCATGGTTTTTCACACTTATTCAACAGCATCCTTATCAATGTATATGTTTTTATTTATTTTTTATTTGTTTATTTAACAGGGACAGTGCTCAATAAAAATATTGTACCAGATATAGCTTTGAGCTAATTTTCATCTGTAGTCCCTTGGAAGGAGGCAACAGTATACACTCTAGATACATATTCAATCAATTAAAATACAGGCAAGATTACATTACTCTATACCAATAAAACGCATATACATATGTATATATTGGAGATGTACAGAGACGTCATTATCTGTATCTGTTCAACCAACAAAATGATCTGTCTGTATCTGTATTCAGATAGAAGACTGGAAGTAGATGTGGTTTATTCTGGAAGTCACGTTAAATCGGGCAAATGCTGTATTTTCTAACCTAATATTTATTGACAATTTTTGTGCTTTCAAAGCATCAAACTGATTTAATACTGGCATATAATTCTGAAATATTTCCATATCCTCATACTGATCTCTCTACCTCTCTTTTTATTTTAACAAATTTTAACTACACTAAGTTTTATGAACTGTCAAGACTTGGTTTTTTTAAATTGAGGAAATTAACACATACAGCTAAAAACTACAGATTTCAAGCTTCCATTTTGATGTATGGGTTGCAGGAATTTGAAAGAAAATCAGCTGCCACTCCTAGGTTTTTTGTTTCACTAGATCCTGCACATGACGCCTCCTCCTCAATGCAAGTTTCCCTGAGTGACAGCCGGGACCGGTCAGCTCTCAGCCCGCTGCCTGCTTTGTGCTGACTCGGTGGTAGTGACTACAGAATATAGTGATCACTTTTCAATAATGTGTAGTAAATGAAACAACTAGTTAGTGAAGTCAATGTCCTATGTTTCAAACAGAATGGGCATTTTTATCTTGTGGATATCCACAATGATATGAATCGATTTGAAGAACCATAACTGGCTGATGCACAGAAATGTCAATCATGGCTTTTTTTTCCCCAAATAACAACAAGCAAATTCAGGCAGAAGAAATATCGGTTTCCATCACATTATCTGTGCCTTTCCGAATAACGTATTCATATTCAGGTACATCCCTAGTGTATATACACATACACATGCATATCAAAAGTTTGTATAAAAATGCAAGCGTTGCATAAAAAGGCATAACTGAATTCATATTACATAAAATTTTCATTTTATGCATGCATTAATCCTGTATGTACCTCAGATATCCATCCAGACAGAAACATACAAGCAACAAGTCAATAAAACAAGCCATAAAACTATAACAATGATTAAGTAGTGAATGTGTGCATGGTTTTGTGAAACTCCATCACTTTCTAAATCATAGTTTCTGTGTCAGGCAGTATTTTCAAAGTGATGTGTAAATTAATGAAAAATCTACTTGACTGGTTACTACAATTTTTATGTTGCTTAGGCCTGTGAGATTTCAGGCCTTGGAGACTGAGGCAGCATGGGTGAGGCTAACCCTTATAACAATGCAACAACTATAAACATGTATATGGTAAAAACCTACAACATAATATAACATATGTATAAACAAGAAGCACTACAAACTACAAAACATCAATCACTGTCAGTCATCAATTAAACATTCCTACACACAAAACATTACACTTCTCAGCAGCAGTTTTCTTTCTTTACCTCCAAATTTGCTGATTATGTTGGTAAGGGGAATATTAAAGTTAGCGATAAGGGATATATGAAATTTCTCACATTTCTATAATTATTTTGGCGTCTGCAGTGTTGAGAGTTAGGCAGAAAAACCACATAATTATTTTGTATAAATTGGTTTAGGATCAAAGTGACATCAATTTAGCATCAGAGAAAACAAACAAGTAAGTCAGTTTTTTCATTTGTAAATAAATGCTGTGCTTCCAATGTTAAGTACACAAGTATACATAACAAAATCAGCCACATGTATGTATCAAAGAGGCACTACTAACATACTGAAACTAACATTAATTCAAGTTAGAAGAAAGTTCTGAACTGACCAAACTCTACCAGAGAGAAAACAATAAATCCTCTCACAATGCTTTTTGACCATATTCTTTCAGTTTGATTTGTTATCCACTGTTTCTGCAATGTGTTTTGTGATGGTTAAAAATGTGTACATTTAATGTATGTTTAATGTATGTTTGGAGAAATATGGTACATGATATGATACAGTGACCTTTGAAACAACACCAAGGCTGCCTTTTTAATCAATCACATGGACGATTAGGATGTAGAATTTTTCTTCAACATAGTTTTTTTTTTTTTTTAAATGGTAAGTGCTTCACTGATTAGGTTTTCTGAAATGATAGTGACATCATAAGGTTGCACATATAGACTGTATTAACAAAGTACTCAAGTGAAACCATTGAAACACAATGACTCAAAGTCATGTTCTTTCATGTAATAAACTCCTGCACCACACCTTTACTACCACAGCAGCAGTGGCACAGATAAGAATTTACAGCTTGCGTACATACAATGAAGTAAAACACAACTTATTTCAATTGACACAATGTGTAGCTTTGAATTTCATTTCTTAAATACATCCAGCAATATATAAAATTAAGTGAAATTGTCAGTAATTTAACATTTTGAAACATTTGAAAATATGGACATATTCTCCTTATAATTAATTTCAGAGTTATCTGTATATTGAGACATATCATGTTTATTGTATACTCATTTCATTTATGCTCTTATCAGCCCAGACCAGATGTTGCACTGGCGTTTAGGTCTAAATCAAGACCTGTACGGGAATGTGTGGCTTTGAAGATTTGTAGACAAAACAAGCTACAAGATAGTGAGGAATTTGCTTAGTGTGTCTTGGGCTGGGCTACAATCACTTCCTTTGTTACTGGCCACCTCGTTGTATATACTCTCAAAGGTACCTGTGTCACTGTGACCACCCAAGTACAGGAAGGACAAATTAAGAGTTACAGGAATGTGAGCTTTTGTAAATACAACTGGTAAGGTGTTGGGACTGTGGCACTAGAGAGGAGTAGTCTGGTTGTCTTTCCTCTGTGCTGTGTTTATGGACACTGCTCACTGCAATGTGCTCCCTGCCTGGCTCCTTCAAGTCTGCATGACACCTTATGCTCCAAACTGAGAACCCCAACGGAGTTGACTCACCTAGTACAGACACCAGAGCGGTGTTAGATGTCTTGAACCTCATGGTCTTGGTGTTTTGGGCTATGCAGCTGTAATTGCCGCTCTGAGCCTCCTGAATGTCTTCCACCTTCAGTTCCGCTCCTGTCTTTTTGAGAGGAGCGCCATTGAAGAGCCACTCAAACTCTGCAGTGGGGCTGGACAGGGATGAGCATGACATGCTGATATTGGACCCACTACTGTAGACTGCCTTCTGGGGGGTCACGGTCATCACGGCAGTGTCCGGCCCATCTACAACACATCATTTTAGCTGAGATCCTGCTAAATGGTTGCAAAGTACTGGAGCAAATGACATCTATGGCATCTCAACAATGGCATCTATCTGCAAAAAAAATGTGCTGCACTACAGTCTACCCATGACCTATCCCAAACAGGTTTGCCCAACAGGAGCAAAGACAGTTGCTGGAGTATGCAATCATTGAAGCCTGTAAAATGAACTTTCACAACGGAGGGGCATGGTCAAATGGTATGGTATGCATTAAACTTTCTTCAAAACTACAACACCTGACAAGATAATGAGTAATGGTTATCATGGAAAGGAAGGGATTACTGGGACTTCCTAGTGGTGCATTCTCTCAAAAAAAAAAGGCTTAAGGAAAACCTGGCACAGCAAGTCAATAGAACATCACAATTCAGCAGAATTTCAACATGTCCTCCCAGACTCAGCATTCTGTCAATCAGTAACTTTTAGCAGAGCACAGCCACAAACTGTATTTTCATTCCTGGTTGGGTAACCTGTGCCTAGGTCCAGCTTTTGTTTGTTTAGATGTGTTAACATAAATATAAGATACTGGGCTATTGAAAAAAAGTGTTCATAGGAAAACGAATAGTAAAACAAATATAACGCAACCTCATTTATGCAAAACAGGCCTAAAAAAAAATCAATAACTAACAATTAACTAAAATTACTAAGTTTTCTCCATCCTTCTCTCTTCCTTTACATAAATATAAAGACAAAAATAAAACCTGATACAATTTGATATTCAAATCATTCATTTACATCCGGGCCATTGTATAAGGGAAGGCTCCAGCTGCCATCATTAGTAATTTTCTCATGGAGGTATGAAAAGGACTCACAGCTGATGTTGAGGGTGAGCGGACTGCTGGATTTCTCCATCATGGCATTGGACACGGAGCAGGTGAAGGGGCCCTTATCGGACCGCAGTACGCCGGAGATGGTGAGCATGTGGTTATCATCACTCAGCTTCATGCGATCTCCGTCCGTCACTGTGGCACTGCCAGACAGCCACTTGTAGGTGAGGGCAGAGCCACCAGCGGAACACGTAAGACTGACAGTGTCATTGAACTCCACTACATCAGTCACATTGGCCTTCACCTCCACACCTGTGACTGGCTCTATGGGTCAGAGAACATGGAAAATTGAAGAATCCACACTGTATTTGATATACAATACACAGTAACACCTGGATAATTACTGCATGTGTCTCTCAATATTAAATGCAGTGCAACCATGGAGACATAATTATATATTCCTATCAGGTGCATGTTAACGGGTCAACCTCCAAAAACCTGTTTGGCTACCATGCATTGCAACAAAAGCAAAAAAGTTTGTTCAAGTCTAGATCATAGATATACACTGTATCCTGGACCCTGATCAGATCTAGCAAAGTCAGACAGTGCAAGACAGGTTTTATACTTTCAAAGCATGAAAACAGTTGAGATATTACAGTGAACCTTTAGTGAAAGGTATGTAATTATATCAAACAGATATCATACAGAGTCATACTCAGATGAGAGCTGCCTGGGTCAACAATTCAGGGCAGTATCACTTTCTGTAATCTTTTAAAAAATAAGCTTCTTAAAATCCTCAACACTGTCAAGTTGTCATACCATTGCTTTGATATATGTTTTTAAATACTTATATTTTGATAATCTTCAAAAATGTACAACATCAGTCATTTCAGGATTAACCATGTTTTTGTTTTAGTTCTAACAGACCTGATTATCGTAATGGCCTTAAGGCATTTTTCTTTTCTTTCCTTTTTGGAAACAAGGTATCAAGCCACACCCACAATACAGCTAGCTGACGTGGTGGTCTTGGCGTTAGCTTTTTTTGATAAACCACTGCACAAGAGGCTTTAAAGTCTTACCCTTGATCAAGGTTGCCTTGTTTTTTATGTTTGAAGGGTTATATTTTTCATGGTAAGCACCATTATGTATGAAAGGCCAACGTGCACGTTCTACACTTTATTTAAAACATACATTGGAAAAGCACCTTTTCTGGTGTGGACAAGGAATCAGGATTATTTAAGATCAAAAGCAGATCACATTGTCCAATTTTGATTCATGGTTTAGATTCCACTGTATTCACAGGAAGTACTTATAAATCAACATTATCTATCTGATCCTATCCAAAAATGGCTCTTTAGTAAATACATATAGTTAACTGGTTGTCTACAGTTAATCTCAACCTATCTGTTGTTATTAACGGTAGAGATTTACAACATAAGAACATGCTTGATAAAATAAGGTTTTTACACCGTAATGTATGAAGAGAGCCCTTTTTTAAAATATTATTTAGGTTACTGATGGAAACTGATTAGGACATTACGTTCTAACCCCTATTTAATCCATCTTCTCGTACAAAAAGAAAGAAGTCATGTAAGGGCAGAGTTGGGGTTGATGCAAACAAAAGATGACATTAATTCATCAACTGATGTTTTGGAAATCATTGAATCACAAAGAGAATGTGGGGACTCACCATAAACCGTGAGTTTAACCTCTCCTGGAATCTGATGACCGTCTACCATGACCATCGAGACTGAGTAATCCCCGGAGTCGCTCGTAGTCACCTCTTTGAGCAGCAGAGCACCAGTCGTTTTGTTGAAGACAATCCTGCCCTGGTACTTTTCTTCCACACTTTCACCCTTAGGTGCAGCTGTGATAACATTGGAGGGGCCAGTTCCGTCATTGAAAGTCCAGGTTATGACAATAAACTGTTGAGCTTTTGGGTCAATGGTGGTGGCAAACGTCACATTCTGTCCCACAAGAGCTTTCAGTGGGTCTGGAACAAGTGCCTGCTGATCAGCCCAGCATTCTGCAAAAAGAGCATTGTGTGGCAATGTGCCAGCATTGTGAACACACTGCTTCAAAGCATCATAAACAAAAATAATTGTAAGGGATTCATATAAAGAGGTTTTGTGTTCTCTAACCTGCTGCAGTCAAGGCACACATCTTAAATTAATAGACTGAGTGGCACTGAGATTTACACAAGATTTTATAAAACACAAGAACATCTGCCATTCGAGAAAAAAGTTACTCGAAAAAGATAATGTTGTATAGTTGGCTGGTTGACTTTCATGATAAATGAGCACACTGAAACAATGCCTGGTATTCCAATCACCATCGATGGCTGCATCCATCCAGTGCCACCTTAAGGTGTTTTTGTGTGACATACAAACATAGCAAAGATTTGAATCTGTGATCATTAAATACATGCATGCTGATAGATATATTCCTACTGAAGGTAGGAAAAAAATTCATACACAACATTAAGCAATCACCATAGTTTTGAGGACTACATTGACCATTTGAATTCACATTTAAAGGAATAGTCTGTGATTTCTCTGAAATAGTGGCTGCCTCTGCACTTCATCTTGTTTTGGTCAGTTGCTTACTGTTTACTGACTTTATTCACACCTACCATTTACAATCATGCCTTTCCCAGTAGTAGCGAATAGGACAGCGTCCAATGATGAAAAATTACGCACCCAAAGCATGTTGATGTAAATATTGTGATTAGAACAACAACTAATGCTGTACTTGAACAAATGACAGATTATCCCTTAAACAACAGTAACAGTTACCTGAAACGTTAGCGTGCCTTATATACTAAGCTAATGTTTCCTGTACCAGTACCTAATGATAACAGGAAATTCGGTTTAATACTACAGGTCACAGAATTCTGGGGGCAGCAAAACAAATCATTATCCTTTTAATAAAGACGTCAGGCCATATTTCATTCTGTTCACGGTATTAATCTGCCGACAGCAGGGCACAGTGAAAGGGGTTGGCTTCCTGGCTGAGAAGTTGGGAGGTGTGAAGCCTGTCGCCTGCACCTCTTCATTTAACAGCTCACTGAGGCTGCTCCTTCTTGTACTATTTCTCCCTGCAATATTTCAAACTGATCTGCTGTCAGAAAATGCCCAAAATGACCATTGTTTTGTTTTGTAGACGTTTTGATGAACGATAGCGGTAAGTGCAAAGCTCACTGACAAAAACACATTGCATTTCCTGTGACTACTTCATAATAAAAAAGTCAACTCGTGTCCCGCCAGTTAAATGCTTTTAGTGTGAAGCTATAGCAGTAGGAAATGTTCGGTTAGTATTAGCAGCAACTTACTTTAAAAGAAAACTTAACTTTAAATGAAAATGTTCACAGAACGAGAAAGACCTGCTGAATCAAACGACCGATAATGGGCGCAACCAAGTTTACTGGGGGGGAGGGGGTAATCACACACTTATGTTTTCCTTAACAAATTCAATTGAAGATAAATAGTAAATAACAAGAGACATATCAATTGACAAGGTTCATAAAGCAGGACATAGTTAATATATTTTCTAATGTATATTGGGGGAGACACATTTGTATGTACTCAATATTGGGGGGGACAAGAAGCCCCTATCCCTCCAATGAATGAGTCGTTGCTCCCATGCTTACCTATCTATCCTTATGAAAGGGTAGACACACGGTAAGTCAAGTTCTGTTTTTTTCTTTTTAAATACCCATATGTCACTGCCCACAGCGCTCTTAAAATGTAAGTTCGTATAAATTATGTGCACCCATAGACCGAATTGGCTTACCTATAGCTGACAGCAAAAGCACCGATAGAAACCTCAAGTTGCGAAGATCCATTCGGAACGATAGGAGTCCTGGAAGTCTACTACGAGACTTGCTGTGCAGCGCCTATTACAAAGTAAATTGGGACACACCCTGTTCAGTGTCATCAAACACCCGCCTATTCCCGAATACTGTGAAGCCTTTTTGCAGCGAAACGTATTTGTTGATTACTGTACAACTGTTGCCCAACGTCAGAATAACGTTCAGAAGACGCCACAGAAAACAGAATTTGTTAAAACCAAAACAATCAACATTCATTCATTTGGTTTAACTTCCAAACGTCAATACTGAAGCATAGCCTACAAAAAGTTAGTATGTAAGAGTTCGATCTTATGCTGACAAAAATACGTTTTAATAGAGGAGTCAACCAGAAAAGACATATAAGCCCATCACCTTAATGAAACATGGACATTGTGTATTAATTCAGTTAAAAATTGACTACTTAAACAATCATAAAAAAGTACTGGCTGTCGCTTTCTTATGTATTCATACCACAGTCACGAAAAGTAACAGCTAACACTGAACTCAAATTCTATATAAACGCCATACATATGTTAATGATGGTCTAAAAGAAGGATTCACTATTCCACATGCTCTTCACAATCTGTACAACGTGACGTCAATTAGGCCATTTATATGGGGGTTACCTACCTGTTCATGCATTTTACATCATTGTGTACAGTGCCGTATTGTTGTCTCTGTATTTCATTTCAGCTAATTAAAAATATGTTTTAATGGAAAACGAATGAATTTGAACGTGAATTCATTTGAAATTACCGCAGGATCTTAACTGAAAATTCTATGTTAGTTCCTCCAGCTTCATTACTTGGGCTTTACTGACTCCTCGTGGTACGGTTCTGTTTGAGCGCGGTACCCGTAGCAATATGAAAGTGCTACCCATGTTCCTTTCCAAACGGATAAACACAAGTTAAAAGCCTGTATTTCGTCCCCTACAGTGACTCTGTCATGGAGCTACGAGTTTATTTTGAATACGGCGTTTATGTGTATATGTGTGGGTATGAGTGCGTTTCTGGTATAGGCTTACTGTTGTAAAGAATGTGCGGGCACACCCTTCCAGTCCCTATACTCTTCAACACACCTACTCCTTTTCCATTGCTAAACCGAACAGCAGTGACTGCATGCATGCAGAGGGAGACTTCCTGGTGCGTTGTGCTCCAATCTTAATTAGAGTCCCTAAAGAATTACTGACCCAAAAATTGCCACAATTACGAGTCTGGTGGCCTCCTCTCCGTTGTGATTCAGCGTCTCAGGCAGATTAACAGCTCCCACCTCTTAATTGTGTTTGTTCTTATAAACGGTAGTTATTTTTACTACAATTTGAAAAACAGCCACCTGAACTTCCGGTCCAATGTATGTGACGCATTCTAAAAATGCAGTTCCACATACAGTACACTTATCACGAAACTCCACAGTGAGTTGCAAAATTCCAACAACCTAGCTGCAGTAATGTGGCATGTTGTTGGTGTTTCCAGTGTATCTTGCTGTTTAGTAAAATGGTATGACGACAGGACATCTACAGAAGCTAGTTAATTTAAATAATGTTCCATGATCCATAATCATGAAAATTACCTACCAAGGCAAGCATTTCTATAGATAAAGATTTCTAGAGATAAAGATTCCTAATACCCAGCTTTTGGAAATGTGCTCATCAAGTTTTAAGGTGACAACAACATTCTTGTTAGAAGTGTCTCATTTGAATTCATAAGATAAGACTGAATGTGTCAATCTTAATTAACTAATAAAATCATCAACATTTATCTTTCTACTTTGCTTTTATTGAATATCTACCAAAGCATAAATAGAATATACTGCAGTATTTTCGACAAATACTGCAATTCACTTAACAATATAATTAAAATATACTACAGTATATTACCTTTCCATAAGGATAGCTTGATAATTAGCCATATATTCCAAAATCTGGTTTGTTCTTTTGGTGAACAATCTGGTGTTTTCTTTTCAGGAGATAAGTAAATGCCTAACTACCATCATTTTAATGTATTGAAAAATGGAAACCATGTCACATTGTGTATTTCTCTTGAATATTTCATCTGATTCATCTAGCTTTCTCACAAGTGATACCAAAAACACAACAAATAATTTAAATATCATGAAATTAATTTGCATTTTCTATTTCTAATTTGCACATGGAAAAAACAATTATAATAGGAAATGTTTAAGGTAGGTAGGGGGAAAGAGACACAGGGGTAAAACAAAAAAATATATACAGTCTTGTTTTAAACAGCTATTTGGAAAGTCATGAGCAAATGGGGACAGCAGGACAGATTCAGAGTATCCAGACAATACCACTCATTTTCCTCCTTGAACACCAAAACTGGTCCTGACCCACACTGACAACTCCGAGTGGTAATGGAGAGTGCAGAGTAGCTTCAAATATGTAATGGTAAGTGGACAGGTACAAGTTTCAGTCTGGAGTTTAAGAACAGAGTATTCTTGAAGCTGAAAAATCACTTGAACTCTTTATCTCAAAAATGTAATCCAAAATCACATTATAGGAATAAAGGACAACAGGAATGTGATTAACTGAAATGTGATAAAGTTAAATAGATGTGGTTGTCTGCAAATGGACTTGAGCAGAGGACGTGTTGAAGAGTGTTGGTGCATGATTTAAGCTCTGAATATCTTGGACGTTCACAGAGCTGTTTACATACATTACAAAAAACATGAAACCCAAAATCAATTGTTTTTGGGGCTTTTTAAAAACAAGTTATAAACTCAAAACAGATGATTGGGTGGAATTAAATGCCTTCAAGTTTAGGCCACAAAATCTTTATGAAGCTTGAAGATGTCTGAATCTTGGGTGGAGAAGATTTCAGTTAATATTCTGTATTTTTTTATTAAAATATGATTAATATTACTGAAAATGTTACAAGCAAACATAACAAAATATTAAAATCACAAATAAAAAACTTTGTAGTCTTGAATTTGTACATCAGTAGTTGATTCATGGTTGTGCTCTAGTGCATTCATGAAATCAAGACACAAATTTTTGAGTGCATTTATGGATGTCAGAATTCCATGGAAGACAGTAAGGGTACAATGAGGTGCTGGGAAAAAAAAAATTATGGGACTTCCATATACTATCATTCACTGATTGATTTTATCCAATCTTGTGTTTTAGTGGGAAGAGAAAACCTTTATGATTTGTTGAAACAGGTGATTGACAACTACAGTACTTGTAGCTCATGCATTTTTTGGTGTCATGATACCTCATTCACTGATCACTGCTAGGAGAGTGACGGTAAATGTATTATAAAAATGTGTTTCTTTGACGATGTATTTTATATTTCAACACATATTTCTCCATAAGGGAGTAGATCACATTTTACTCTCACAAATGGTTCAATACTTGACAAGTAAACTTGACATAAAGCTTTCAAACATTTGATAAACAAATAGGCACACACTCAACAGTACATAGAAACAGGCACACACGGACACTGAAAGACACACACTCGAACACAAAATTACAGACGAGACGTGTAGTCTCGCAGTTTGAATTTGTTCCTTTTTTATTCCAAACATGTTTGAGTGTCTGTTAGTTTAATATCATGGTGTAGTGATGGGAAATATGCAACCCTCAGCCCACACCATCCCACCCAATCTCAGTACATCATACTCCCTCATCCAGACCTGTACGTCAATAGGAACAATAATAATAACAATATCATCTTGATTATATCCATAATCATGGTTTAATAATCCATTTAGCACTAGTATATAAATTTAAAAAATAATAAAGGAAATAAAGAATTGAAAAAAGTTTTTCTCTTAAAAGTCAGTCAAATGGTCTTTCTCTCCATTGTTCATTCCTTTCCTACACACACATTCAGAGAAATTATAGCAACAAAACTCACAACAGCAAATTACACTTGTGCCTGTCTGGATACCCCACACTGCTGAAGTATTATTCTCGACTTGCCTGCGTGTGGTGCGGTCTGTTTCAGTATTTGGATTATTACATGACATTTTCATACAAAACTGTACTGGTGACGGGTGTAGGTCTGCAACCATGCCCTGAAGACCAAGTGGTCTCAGTCTTTCAAGTGATGTCCATGTTTGTATGTGTTTGCATCAGTGTCAAGGAGATATTTGATTCAAATTTATGTAAAGAAAGAGCATGTGCGTTTTCATACATGGTCACACACCAGACTAGCCAATAGCTTATCTTACAGAGCATGTACGCTTTTATGGGATTCTGTGAGTATGCATTATACAGTATTTGGACAGGGTACTAGCTGTGGTCATGGGAAATGAAAGGGATAAATTTGAATATAAAAACAACAGTAAATAGAGCTGCCCAAGCCTTGTTTTGATGTTCGGATATTTTCACATGTAACTATATAAACTATAATCCGTCAATTTTAAAAATATGGGAAAACAACAAAGATTGACAATTTTGCAAAACTCACTACAACTTAGGGAAGCAATGTTTTCCTTATAGCTGTGTGGCTGACAGTGACCAAGGATTAAAGAAAAAAGCATTACAGCAGATTGTAAGGAAAAATACTTTCACCCCTTTTGTTTAGGAGACCTCCAGTAAATCTAGTATAAAGAATTTTGAAATAGGGGAAAAATTATGTCATTTTTTACAAATTTGCTAAAATTTAAATAGTTTACAGAGCAGTAATCATTTTTATGCTCTTTTGTGTTAATAATTAACCTGCTCACATTCATTTCATTGTTAAATCATCTCTCCATTTCTGATTCAGTTGGACTCTTTAGGCACCCCGGTATTGCATACTGTATATCCTTGTGAAAAAGTAACGTATGTCACTATACTGAAAACTAAAAAGATATACATCATGGATACATAATGTATGTTTTTTGTGTGTGTTCCCCACTCAAAAGCGTTTAATTCTGATTGGACAAGGAGTACACAGATCCTCCTTTCAAGGTGTAAATTGGCTGCTGACTTAAACGACCCCACAAAAATGCGCAGAAATTACAGTCCTCCATGATTTGAGCTGTGGACCCCTGATCTAAATCTAATGAATGACTGCATGTGGATATGGAAAATATTGCACAAAATTACCACTTTCACACCGCCAGTCATGCCTATATCATACAATAAAATTTGTAATGTACAAAATGGTCTACATTTGGGCAATGGGTTTTCATTCATTGTTGATTTTACAGGTGTAATTTCTTTCCCAGACAGATGAGACAATACAATCAAAACAGATAAATTTAGAGTCAAAAATAGTTCAGATATTGATAATTTCATTAATATGCGCATTAAGGGAATTGCCAAGTGTCAAAAATAATCACCATAAATATATGCAGCTTATGTTAGACTGTATCATACCTAAAATAAGATACATGAAAATGGCAAGAATTGATATCTTCTAATATATGGAATATATAACTTCTATATATAAAATATATTCCTCTGGTTTAATTTATTTAACATATATTATGGTTTAGGGGATTATAGTACTACTACAATTTAATAGGCATATATTTTACAAAATGTCTAGCAATTAATTACACGTTACTTTAAATTACTGGATTTGTTCACTGTTTAATCATAGTAAGTTGGGTTTGGGGTATTTCAATTGAACAAGTTTGAACTTGTGAATAGTTTGCTGGGAACACCTCGAAAATGGTTCATTGCACTCTAGCAACAGCACACACATACAAACACACAAACGCATACACCCACGCAGACACAAGTCTGTCAGTTTGCACATGTAAATACCTTGTTTATGCATATACTATTATGTGTATCAGTGTGCTTCAGGCAAGCCTTTCTCTGACCTCATAGCATTCACATTGTAGCAGGCTAACAGGTAACAACAGACTGGAGGGAAAGATACACCATGAACAGATGAAGTGTCTTTGTTCTTCCTCTCATCAACAACCCCAAGTCTACTTAGTTCTAAAGTAAATATACCAAGAAAGAATGAGAAAAAAAATCCAATGCAGATTTTTTTTTTTTTTTTTCTGTGTGTAATCATCTCAGCTCTCTGCCCTTTAGGTCCTCCTGGAGGGAAATATGCTTCTGCCATAGTTTCTATGCTCTAGAGCATAACTGTGCATGACATCTTTATGGTCCTTTAAGTCTATGGGGGAGGAGGGCAAGATCTCTTCCTGCATTAAATGATGGAGAGACAAGAGAGTGAAAATAACATTAAGCGACAGCATCCATATCGATTTAAAGGTGAGTCCCAGCAAAGCTAAAATACTACTGGAACGCCCAATGCTGTGTTCAGCAATTACACATAGGAAACAGCTGTGGTGTGCACAGTGCTTTGAGTCTCCTCACACTGTGCTGTACTGCATCACACATTGCTTTGGAGACACACTGTGTTTCTCAGTTTGCAACAAGTTTCAGCTTCAGCTTGTGAACTGTGAGGAGGAGGGGAGCAGAGGAAGCATCCAAGCAGGAGCAGATCCAGTTTGAAAACAGTTCAGTTGCATGCTCTGTTCCTCAGTTACCTCTCTGTGCCTCATTGAGGGCCTCTGAATCTCTGGGATTATGAGTATCAGAAACTCTGCAGCAGTGTACTCAGTGGCCCTGTCCCTGCCAATCATCAAAGTCCACTCTGTATCCTTCCTTATGCCTGAACTCCCCATCCAAAAACAGTGGGGCCTGATAGTCCCTCCCCACATAGTGTGTGTGCTCTCCACCCCTCCCTTACTTCTATTCCCCCAGCAGGTCTGTGCTGGTGCAAGTCTTTGTGGGAGGGAGTGGGCGTGGTGGGGGAGTGAGTTTCCGCCGGCAGGGGCTGGGCCCCCCGGCCCCCTCGCTGTCTGTGTTGGAGGCTGAGGGTGGAGGAGGTGGGGGGAGGCGGGCCGGAATGATGGAGGAGGAGGGCGGCGTCATCCGGCAGGACGAAGGCCTCAGGCTCTGGATGCGACGGCACTCCTGGCAGATTCGGATGTGGGCACAACTGCGGGGGGGCACCGTGGGTCCCAGAGGGGGAGGGGGCATAGTATTGGCCCCAAGAGGGTCCTCCAGCAAGCGCTGTGGCCCAGGGCCCAGGTCCGAAGGGCCTCCCCCTGCCCGGGTGGCCCCAGTCAGGGATCCCGACCCACTGTAGAGCTTCCCATTGCTCAGTCGCATCTCCCGGACCAGCCGCAGTGGGCGTGGGGCCCCCAGCGAAAGACGAGTAGGGTGGCGGGGGCCCCCAGGACCAGCAAGGTGCCGTCGTCTCCGGGAGCGAGATGTCTTTTTACAAGAGATGGCGTTACAAAACTCAGAAAGCATTTCCTGGCACACTGACACCTGAGAGAAAGACAGTGTGGAACAAAGAAAAATGCAAAATGAGAGGGAGGAAGAAAGGAACAGAAACAAAAGAGAAGTGAGGCAGGGAGAGGTGAAGGAAAGACAGAAATAACAGAGAGGGGACACAGGTAGAAAAGAATAAAGCAGTTAATTCACAAACAGGCAGAGACATGTGTGCAGAGATTAGTAAACAGGTGAAAGGATGGTTGGTTTGCATAATGACCTACTGGGGCGTGTCTGTGATTTTGGCAAAGACAGGTGTGAGGGCGTACCTCATCTGTCTCAGCTGAGCGCCGTGTTGACCACACAAACTCCATGATGGCCACAAACACAGCAATGATCAGGCCACAGATCAGCACCACAAATATGCCGCCGATGTTCTCCATTCCCAGACCTGAGGACACATCACATACCGACATACAAAATTTAATCAGAATAGATGCCATCCCCGGTGCTTAGTTGATTCCCTCTGCAAAGAATCCATTACATTTTCCCAGACATACAATCATTCGACCAGGCTTACACAAAGGTTTCAATACTATACATCAAACTCATCACTCTACCAGAAATTCTCTCTGAATGACACACTGTGTCACTTAAAGCTGCAACATTCTTCAAATAGAATCACATTTGGATAGTGTCCGATAGCTCCCTTCTGAAGTATGGATCTGAGATTTATAAAACCATAAGTGTACAACTACAGCAATTGGCCAGATATGCATAGGTGTGAAATAGGTGGTCAGAGTGTGAATTTGTGACATGAGTCAAACATCTACAAATGACATCTACAAATCTCTAAATTCATGGAGGAAGATTGCAGAGACTGTGAATTGTACTGGTTGACCCTGATGAAAACACTGTTGTAATCTTTCAACAAGGATTTTGAGTAGTCTACAAATTCTATTTCATATTACAACAAAAGCTCACATTCTATAACTGTTCCTTAACCACACCTGCAAAGCTGTAAAAAAAAAAAGTAAAAATAAAATAACGTACAACCTAGCAGTCATCAGGTAGATGTCCTGCTCCATAACTGTAAGTGTTGCATTGCTTAGCAGTGCCCCCTTGTTACAGGGGAAGGGAATGGATAAGAAACTGAAACATGTTCTTCTATTTGGTTTTACTTCATTTCAGACTCAAGTTCTTACTTATGCTATGATGCTTCCTAGGGCAGCCGCACGGAATTAATTTCAAATCTTCAACCACCCAAGCTCCGTCTTGGCCAAGGCAGGCAGTGCTTGGTCCTTAGAGTCATGAAGCATTAGCCCCTCCCAAGGCATAAACACGCCACACTGCCTTTAAAAATTCTACTTTCTACCAAACCTACTCTCGCCTCCAAGCTCAATTCGAAACAGCCAGTGCTTTCAACGTGAGCGGCAAGAGTTTTCTCAGAATTTTCAGGTTTTTTTTTCAACTGGACATCAAAAACTGATTAAATTGAACAATGTCACTGGCATGTCAGCCATTAAACAGTGCTGTGCTTGTGGCATCCACATGTCGTCTAAAGACATCCATGAGGACTGCACCAGATACCTTGGGTTGCAACAAGCAGCCCTCACAGACCCTTTTTTTCTGCTTACACTGCTCCAGCTTTCCTCTAGCCACACTCTGCCATCACTTAGAACTCCTCAGTCTGTCCTCAGTCAGTGCTCAGGTCATCTCAAGCCAGCACCCGAGAGAGACAGCTGTGCACAGCTTCAACCCTCTGGCATGGTTGCTAAGCCAGAAGCTAGCCCTTCATCGCTCTTCCTCAGCGGTTCCCCCCGGCGCAGCACCCTCTTCCTATACTGACGGACATTGGAACAGGAGGTGAGACAGGAGAAACTTTAGCAAACCTGCTCCCCAATTCAGGGCTTTATACACAGAGCCAGAGCTAGGCTAAAGTGCTATGCCACCCCTGGAAGCGGTGGCCGCTCACCTCTCCTTTTCCAGCACTGAAAGGCATCAGTTGCTTTCCAAGTCCTACCGCCTCACAGCTCCATTAGCTGAGAAGGCTTACAAGGCAGCTGGCCAATTGGTGGCCATGATTAATAATGCTGGCATCTTACAAGCATACCAGGCAAGGCTTCTCCACAAGCTAGAGGGTATGGTGTCCCCCGAGACATTTGTGGAGCTCCTAAAGGCAATGGACTACTGCCTCCACATGGTGAAGTGCGCTGCTCAAGACGCTGACAGGATAATGGGGTTTTCTGTCGTCACACATCGCCATCTTTGGCTCAATATGATGCGTATAACCAAGAAAGAGAAGAACAAGCTGCTTAACGGCCCAGTTACTACCTCCGGTCTGTTCAGACCCATTGTTCATGATTCGGTTGCTCTCTGTTCTGCTCGATTGCTCTAGCCTGGACGAGTTCGCTCTGTGTTTGTGGAGTGGAGTGGTCTCTGCGCTCTGTGCTCTTTCATTAATTTGAATACTAATTAAAATAAAGAGTTGGGGCTACTCACCTAAGCTGTTAAAGGTAGGCCTGATCTGCTCCTAAAGTGTAATCTTTTGTTGCCATTCGGAGGGAATTTTCCACTTTTTTTTCCTCTGTAGCTCTTCAGCAAACGCTGCTAATTCGGCACATAGTCGAGCTGACAAGAGGGTATCCTAATTCTGGTTGTGTTAGAGTGGCTGCTTTTGCGTAGCTGCTAGCGTACTTTTGTTGTATCTTGTATCTAGACTCAGTGGCTTTTCCTGTGTTTGGTTTCTGCCTTTGGCTGCTCTGAGCAACCTCAGTGCTCTTAGCACTTTTTTAGCCAGTAATTCTGTCTCGGCAGTAAATCTTTGTTTAGGGAACGCGCATTTAGTTAGGGGAGAAAATGTGGCCAAAACTGTGCGAGAGTTGCCGGATGATCGGATTTTTGGAGGGAGACCTCGAGGATGAGTTCATCTGCGACCGTTGCCGACTAGTTGAGCACCCAACTAGCTGGACTCCACAGTAATCCTGAATTGTTAGAGTCCCAGGAACTGTTTACTACACCCTATAGGGAGACAGTGCACTCACCAAAGCCAGGTAGGGAAGAAGATACAGACCAGACAGGGCAAGAGAGCTGGGATACAGTAGGGCGTAAGCATAGAAAGGGGAGCAAAATCCCAAGTGGAGTGGCATCTCCGGAGATTGCGGTGACCAACCACTTCATGCCACTGCATGACGAGTTGGCCCGCAATCCTGTGAGTGGGAGGACTGAAGAGCCCCAGGGCACCCAGGCGGCCTCATCCTCCAAGAAAAGGGAGTTAATGCGACAAGGAGTCTGTATGGTCTGTTGCCTACCTGGTGCCCAGGTTGGAGACCTCCTGGAGCGTACGGACAAGCTCCTGGCCAGAGCGGGGGAGGAGCCAGTGGTCATGGTCCATGTTGGGGCCAATGACATAGGAAAGGGTAGATTTGAGGTTCTGCAGGATAAATTATCAAGCTAGCGGGGAAGATTAGGAGCAGAACCTCCACGGTAGTCTTCTCTGGAATTCTACCAGTACCATGTGCAAGCAAAGGGAAGCAAGCCTTTATATGGAGGTTTAACATGTGGCTACAAACCTGGTCTAGGAAAGAGGAGCACAGGTTTATGGGGCACTGGGTCTCCTTTTGGAGCAGGGGTGACCTGTACAAGCGGGACGGGTTACACCTGAACTGGAGGGGTACAGCTGCATTGGGCCAGCATATGCTTAGGGTAGCAGAGGGGGGCAAGGAGGTTATACAGTGAGATGGGTAGGGATAGACAGACTGCCGGAATAGAACACACCAAGGCTAATTATTTTATTGGTAGTGAGGGAACCATGATTGCAAATCAGTTAGAGCACCACTGTCATAGACGTGGTTTTGGGCAGCTGGAGGTGGAGAGGAAGGATGGGAAATGCACACACAGTACCCTGAAATTTCTCTGTTTAAATGCTATAAGCATAAAAAATAAAATTTTGGATCTAGAAGCAGTTATGAGCAATAGTAACTATGATGTTGTTGGGATCACAGAGACGTGGATTGGTGCAGGGGACGGGGATGAGTATAACATAAAGGGATACAAGGTGCTTAGAAAAGATAGAACCAATAGAAGAGGAGGGGGCATATCTCTGTATGTAAAGGATTATCTTAATATCCAGGAAATTCCAGGTATGGAGCCCCTTGGTGTTAGTGAGGACATATGGATTAAAATACTGGGGGAAAATGAAAAGGGTCTGAATGTCAGAGTATGTTATAGGCCACCAGCCTCTGACAGCAGGGTCAACAGGATGATCTTTGATAACATTACACTGGCATGTCAGGAGGGTGAGACAATAGTAATGGGGGATTTCAATTACCCCTCAATTAATTGGGAAACTGGTCAGGGTAAATGTGAGGAAGAGTCTCTGGATGTTGTAAATGATTGTTTTCTGATACAGTCTGTTACTCAAACTACAAGAGAGAACACAATTCTAGACCTGGTTCTGTGTAATAATCCTGATCGAATCTGCAGTACTGAGGTAGGGGAGCCACTTGGAACAAGTGACTATAGTGCAGTTACATTTGAAGTTTTTTGGTGAGTTAAGACTACATCCTCCAATGCTAGAATTTTCAACTTCAGACGAGCTGACTTTATTAAAATGCTTGATTATACAAGAAATATAAACTGGGTACCTCTTCTAGATGGTAGAACTGTAAGAGAAATGTGTAACATATTTAAAACGATTATTCTGGATGTACAGTGTAAATTCATTCCGCAAGTGCGAAAAGGGAAGCTGAAAAATAAGCATCCAAAGTGGATGAATAAGGCGTTACAACATAGTTTGAAACATAAAAAGGAACTATTTAGAAAATTCAAGTTAGACAGCTCAGAGACAAACAAGATTGAATACAGCAAAATGCGTGCTCAAGTTAAGAAAGGAACAAGGGAAGCTAAAAGGTGTTTGGAAAGACAGATTGCGCTAGATGCAAAGAACAACCCTAAAAGCTTTTTCCAATACTACAATTGAAAAAGGATACTTAAGGTTGAGATAAGAGGTTTTAAAACAAGGATGGTCTTATGGTTTATGATAACAAGGCTATTGCTGATACCCTAAACAACTACTTTGTGGAGAGTTTCACGAGTGAAGGGTTCGCTCATATGCCTCCAGGAGAATTCAGTCCTCAGAGTGTTATGGAGGACATTGATTTAAATGATACAGAAGTGCTAGATAAACTTCGAAAACTTAAAACAAATAAGGCAGCAGGTCCTGATGGAATATTTCCAAGAGTCCTCAGGGAACTAGTGGAAGAGGTCTACAAACCGCTGAAAGTTATTTTTAAGCAATCCCCTAAAACTGGAGAAATACCAGATGACTGGAAGCTAGGCAGTGTAGTACCCATCTACAAGAAAGGAGACCGGACTGATGCAGGAAATTATAGGCCTGTCAGCTTAACTTGTATCACTTGTAAAGTACTGGAAGCCTTCATTAGGGACAATTTGGAATTATTCTTAGAACAAAATGGCATCTTATACGATAGCCAGCATGGTTTTTGCAGAGGGTGGTCATGCTTAACAAACCTCCTGGACTTTTTTGAGGAAGCCACAGCATGTTTAGATGCAAACCAAGCTTATGACATTATCTATTTAGACTTCCAAAAGGCATTCGACAAAGAGGCTCATAGTGAAAATGAAATCTGCAGGAATATCAGTAGCTATCACTGAGTGGGTTCGAAGTTAGCAGACTGGTAGAAAGCAGAGTGTAACTGTTTCAGGAATTGTTTCAGAACAGGGTCCTTTAAGAAGTGGAGTCCTGCAGGGATCGGTGTTGGGGCCTTTGCTTTTCCTTATTTACATAAATGATCTTGATGCAGGAGTTAGTAGTAAAATAGTAAAATTTGCAGATGACACAAAGCTGGGGGGTCTAGCCAACAGTATAGAATCAACTAAGGTAATACAAGAAGACCTAAACAGCATCCATATGTGGGCAGATACCTGGCAGATGACATTCAATTTAACTAAATGTAAAGTTTTGCATGTGGGAAACAAGAACCTTAGACAAGACTACTTCATGGGAGGAAGTAAACTAGATTGTGCTCAATTTGAAAAAGACTTGGGAGTAATAGTTGACCAAAGCCTAACAGGATCTAGGCAGTGTACTGTAGCAGTAAAAAAGGCCAAAAGGATGCTAGGATATATAGACAAAAGTATTGATTATAAATCTAAGGAGGTTATATTAAAATTATACAATGCTTTAGCTAGACCACACTTGGGATACTGTGTGCAGTTCTGTGCACCGCACTATAAGAAAGATATCAAAGCTCTTGAAAAAGTACAAAGGAGGGCAACTAAATTAGTTACTGGCATGAAACATAAAAGCTATGAGGCAAGACTAAAGTTACTTAACCTATTTAGAATCAGCAAGAGGAGATTAAGGGGTGATTTAATAGAGGTTTTTAAATTTATAAAGGGACTCAACAAGGTTAACTACGATACATTTTTTAAGGTGAGTTCAGTCTGTAGGACAAGGGGACATAAATGGAAATTAGTTAAGAGTAAGTTCCACACTGATGTAAGGAAGTATTATTTCACACAAAGAGTTATCAATGGGTTGCCAGGTCATGTAGTTGAGGCAGAGACCCCTGCTGTGTTCAAGTCCAGACTTGAAGCAGTTTTGGATACTCTTTAAATAATGTAATGGCGAGCTTTGTTGGGCCGAATGGCCTGTCCTCGTCATAATATGTTCTTATGTTCTTATGATAAAACTCATCATTTTGAATGAGAGCTGGAGTAGTCAGCAGCTCTCAAGAATATCGCGCCCTGCTTCTGCGATCCCTCTGCCCATCACTGATCCTCAAGCCAAACCCATCAAGAGAGGACCTGCCCTCAATCGGTGAGCGCCCCTCGCTTCTTATACAATAATACCCAGACTGCTGAAAATTGTTCAGGTTCAAGAGGGAGGGGATGAAACAGAAACCCTTTCCGCCCGCCTCAGCAACCAGCACAGACGGGCAAAGGGAAATTTCCTGCATAAGGCCTGAATGAATCTACAGGAGTGATGAGAGACAAGATGGTAAAGCTGCAACAAGAAGCCTGTCCCACCACACTTGCAATGAAGAGGGAAACTGTGGCACATTGCCCATTGCCAGTGAAAGCCACAAGGTTAATGCGTACACAAACCACATTTTTACACACATCCCTCCCTCACAAGAGAAACTCTTTTCCCAGTTTAGCCCACTGTCCTCTCATTTCGTGCAACATGGCTATAACTCATTCTCCTATAAACCCACAGCTGTACATAAGGCAGGGACAATCATGAGGAGTAACCAGAACAAATGTCTCTATAGCTACACAGAACCTTATGCCTGTAGCTCAAACACATAGTTTTATCCCAGTTATACAGAACACATTGCCTATAACTGAGACAAACTGTACTATCCCAACCGAGCAATCCGTAGCATAGACAACCACTCTCAACTGTGGGACACTCCTATCTCTGCGTTCCAAGAGAGCAGAGCTGTCAGGCTAGTTGAAAGTGTGGAAGAGCAAATGCTCTCCCCCTGCCTTGGTGTAAGGGACACAGTTTCTCAGGTTTGCCTATCAAGGCAAAGCTTATGAGTTTTGTGTTCTCCCCTTCAGTCAAGCACTGAGTCCCCGGAGTAGCACATCCATCGGCAGGTGATGGAACAGATATGGTTCCGTTTTGGCCGCACCGACGTCCGTCGATCTGTTCGCATTTCAAACACAACGCATTGTACTCTTTGAAACTCAATCCAAGATGACAACCCTCCATTAGGTCACGATGCTCTAGCCCACGTACGACCACGCGCCTGCCTTTATGTCTCTCCCCCCTTCCCTCTGATACAGCAGGTATTGGACAGGATGAGAGAACACAGGTTGGGGCTCATTTTAATGGTGCTTTTATTGCCCTCCCAGACTTGGTTTGCAGACCTGAACTCTGTGGTGTCAGACACACCTTGGACATTCTCCCTGCACACAGATCTCCTGACCCAAGCAGGAGGCGAAATTTTCCATTCCTCCCCTCACAGGTGGAGGCTGACTGTTTGGCCCCTGAACAGGAACGTCTCTTGAGAGACTGACTACCTATACTGGTAGAGGAAACTATTCAGAGCACTAGAGCCCCTTTTACAAGATCCCTTTATACTTATAGGTGGCAAAATTTGGTGTGCTGGTGTGACGCACGCAATACTGATACTTTGCACTGTAGCATAGGAGTCATATTGTGCTTCCTCCAGGATACTTCGAAATAATGTTGATTTAACATGTCTCTCACTTAAAACTGAAATACTTTTGGCCCTATCATCAGCAAAGAGAGTGGGTGATCTTGCAGCCCTTTCTGTACATGAATCATGTTTGACTTTTGTATCAGATAAGCATGTCACAGTCCAACCAAACCCTGCATGTGTACCCAAGATGGGGTTTAAATCAACCGTAATTGATATCCAAGCGTTCTCTCCTCCTCCCTTCCAGTCAGAGCAAGAGAAACACCTGCACACATTGTGCCTTGTTCATGTGCTGTCTGTGTACACGGATTGGACACTCACTGTACGCCGTTCCAGTCAGCTGTTCGTTTGATTTGGTTCTAAAGCCTTGGGCAAACCTTTATCTAAGGAGCGCTTGTCTAATTGGATAGTTGAGGCAATCTCCCTTGCTTATACCTCTGCTGAGAAGGTGCCACCAGAGGGACTAAGAGCACAGTCATCTAGAGGTGTGGCAACGTCATGGGCGCTATTTCGAGGTGTTTCTGTGGAAGACATGCCTGGCTGCATCATGTGCCATGCCTCATACATTTCTAAGGTTCTGCAACCTTGACATGATGGCATCATCTTTGTTACATGCCATCCTGGAGGCAGCCATACACTGATTTGTGTGTTCAATTTCCAACGCATTCTTAGGCTTTTTGTTTTAGGAGATTGGAGTTAATGTTGCATGATGGCATCACTGTTGCACAGTGATCTGCACTTTGTGACATCATACGGACATGATGTATCTAGCTTGTCTTTGCCGCCGTTTCTGTGTATTTACCTGAGCTGTGTGAGTAGACTTGTTCTTACGAATAAGAACAAGAGCTGTTTGAGTAGACTTGTTCTTATGAATAAGATCAAGAGTTCTTACTTATGCTATAAAGTATGCTGCTAAAGTGAGTTTTTTCAGGCAGTATGGTGCATTTATGCCTCGGGAGGGGCTAATGTGTCATGACTCTAAGGACCAATCACTTCCTGCCTCGGCCAAGACGGGACTTTGTTGAAGTTGTTTGAAATTAATTCAGTGCAGCTGCCTGAAGCAGCATCATAGCATAAGTAAGAACTCTCGTTCTTATTCATAAAACCAGGGTTGTAGCACAACCCGCATGTTTCCACATCTCTCATCTCCTTAGGATTATGATAAAAAGAGGAGAAAAATAGTCATCTCTTTTCGATTGCATTTTTCTATGTGACAAGTAAAACCAAAAAAAATTAAAAAGTGAACACTCCATTCATTATATACCTGACTACTCCCACCCTTCTGCATGATGGAGAAGTTTAGGTAGTTCAGAAAAGGTATACACAAGTTGGCCTTAATAAACTGTCAAAAGGGGTTTTATGTAGCATTATTCAGGCTAGTTCATCTGAAGTATGCAGACACCTTAACTTTCCCTATACACGGCAATGCAGGGTCAGTAACTCTAAATTGGGCACTACATAGCAAGTACCTCTAAAAAGGGCTCCACAGGGTCAGTAACTCTAAATTGACACTAAAGGATCAGTAAATCAAATGAAAGCACCACAGGATCAGTAAGTACAGGGCCTGTAATGCAAGCAAATGGATATGACCAGTGTGTCATGTCCAGTTGTTTCGGTGGACTTAATTTCAGTTTGGTTTGCTTCACTATAATAAGGAATATATATATTTTAATGAGTATAATAGTTCCTTTATTTCAACCAGTTTTTTTGGTTCTCCAGTTTTTTTGGAAGAATCTGCCTTTTCTCCTGAGGATGGCCCAGCAGGATGAGGCTATGAGTGCTGACAGCTCTTACCTTTGGCTCGGTGGTCCTCCTCCTTTGGGCACTGCCCACCCTCCCACCAGCGCCGTTTCAGGATCTCCAATCGGTTGTTCTCCTGGAGCTGCAAGATGGCCAGCGTGATCTCATCTCGGAATGGAGAGCCTTTGGTAACAGGGAGAGCCAAAAAGGAATGCAGTGAACAACATTTCTACCACAGCCAAGATGACAGCTGATTGCTGTACATGTACGCTTCATTAGAGTGCAGACAAGCAAGAGGTTCAATACACCTCCAACAGAAAGGATGGAAGAGGCTGAATTAAATGCATTACAGTGAAGAACAGTATGAGCACTTCATGTTCCACCAGCAAATTAAACCCAAAGACAGAGCCAGTTTATATAGTAAAACACTTGTATGTCAGGATATCAGATATTACTTCAAATTTGGCATAGCTGCACAGGGTACTATGTACAATTACATTCAGCACTGTTTTGAAGAATGTACTAATAACTTATGAAGCTCTGCAAGATTTGAGACCTCAAAACATAACTAAGCTTTTGTCACCTCACCAACCCATTGCCTCCCTAGGTAATCAGACAATTAATTGTTGTAATTGTCTGTTCCAAAGTGTAATTTAAAGACTCTTTTTTTCTGTCCCTTTTTTTCTCCAGAAGGATGAGGGGCACAGAGGAAGATGTCATAATCCATTGATGGTGAGCAATCATAATGAAACCCTACTGACTCACCGAGTGGCATGCCAATGCCATAGCCCTTCGTGTCCAGCAGGCCTCCGATCTGGGTGAGGTTGCAGTTGAGGCGGCGGTGGTACTCGTTCATGGTGCTCTCCAGCAGGAACGCGTACTTGGAGTTGAGCACACGGGCGATACCCTCCTCTGTGCTCTTCACAAACACACTGGGCTGCTTGGACTGCATGTAGTTCCACATACGTTGGTAGGTCTGGTACCGTGAGTTCTGGAGAAGGGCGGGAGTTGGATGGTGAACCGTGAAAGTTTAAATTACTGGCTATCAAATTCTAGATTGAACTTTCTGTCAATGGCATTTTTGTTTCATTTACAAATTATGATTTATAAGACATTATGGAAACATTTAAAGCCATACAAATAACACTTAAAAACACAATAGTTCATTTCATATTTAAAAGAATGTTGAGCAGAGGAGATCTCTTTTAAATACCTCTAAATGAGAACGTCGTCTGCTCATAATTTTAAATATTGAGCACAGCAGTTTGTCATTTAGTGGTTTTTCTGTGCCAGTGTAGCTTCGTAACAGTGTCCTGATGGTGGTGGTTGGAAGGAGTTACATAGTGGACATGAGGGGTCATATTCGTTCCCCATTTGATTCACTGTCAGTTTTGTGCCAGCATTGCAGCAATGTTAGTGTTCCAGCAGAGCAACAATAATAACATATACTGAAGTATAAATGTAAATTAGGGTTTTTTCCACTGAAAACAGATGGGATGTTTCTGTCTTCATTCACAAGAGCACACAAAAATGCACAGAGAAACTCAGACATGGCCAGAAAAAAATATGCAAACTACTTCCAGCACATGAGCAAACAGAAGTGCATTTGTGTTTAATGTCAATACCAAAGGTTAATAATAAAATGAGTGGCAGCAGGTGTGGCGTAACCCACTGAACCCTGGTTATTTATACTTCCATTACATATCACATAAAATGGCTTGAGTTGATTATCCCAAAAATTATTCTGATAAGTAAATGATTGAAAGAGACTAGCCATGATATGTCTACAATTTAAAATTATGTGGTGATAACTACATAACCTCCAACCTCTCCAAGTTCAGAATGATCAATGTATTTGTTGGCTGGCCACAACATTATAACTTCAGTTCAATTCAGCTGGCCTCATCAGTTCAGAATAGCGTAGTGCTGTCAGCCATTGTATTTTCTCTCCCTAACCCATCAGTCAGCAGAGTACCTGTTAAATGCAGTTCATGCAGGCAGCCTACACACTAAGCAGAACATCAACAGGTTGCTGACGCACAATGAAACATGGTCAAACACACAATTCTACACAGGTGAACAACCACCAACATGGACCGTACCATGAAGAAGGTCATGGTGCTCCCCCCTTGAATGGTGCCATACTGAATATTGGTCTGGTCTGCCAAGTCGTCGGGTGACTCAATTGGCACCTCCATTCTCTGCACAGTCAGGAAGGCTGCCAGGTTGGCAGTGTACGATGAGATGATTATCAGAGTGAATGCCCACCTGAGATAGTAAGAGGGTAAAGCAAATTTACACAACTACTACAGTGTACTGGCTATGACAGAAACCTGGATATCACCCTCATTCAGATCTTGTTGTATGCCTATTTTGTATTGTATTTACGTATAATTATGTATTACGTGTTTGTATTATGTATTAATAACTATTTTCTATATTTTTTTATAATTGTGTTTGCATTATGTATTAACTATTATGTATCCTTATAATGCAAATGTATTTATTTAGATTTATATTCATGTATTATGTTTATTACTTTAATTGTATAACACTAATATTATAGTTTATAAATGTATATATTTTACTTGGCAATGTACCATTCTTCCTGGCTATACTGTTTATGACTTAGATTTAATTAATAGATTTGCTGTCACATTATTGAATGATGCACTTTTCGATTTGTTGATGACTGTGGTTCCAATCCTTGTACGTCTCTTTGGATAAAAGCGTCTGCCAAATGTAAATGTAAATGTAGATGTGTACTATAGTGCACAAAACGTCTGTTTGTGGCATGGAACAGCCACACAGCTTTTCCTCTACCATCCTAAAAGATGGTTTGTTTTAGCCCTTGAGAGCTGATCAGTGGTTTGCCAGTGTGGTAAGTTAATGTGAATCTCTTCTTTTCCCAGAAATCTGTATGGTATATGTCTGTAGTTTTGGTTCACTGCATATACACACATCACACATACATGCCATGTGTAGCATTGCTCAGCAGATACTGTACAGCAGAGGAAACTGCCATTTACCATGACCTTGTCAAGACAACTTATTAGTGTGATCACTCCCCCATTCATCAGTTCCCTACTACCAAGATACAGAGTTATTTATAAATTCAAATGTTCAGTCCCTAATTTTGAAATACCTGGTACACAAGGGTGTGTTGCAAGACTGTTAAATCTGGGCTTAAATCACACACTGTAACGACCTATCTGCAAAAGCAATAATGATCTTATCTGTTGACTCCTCAAGGCATTAGTCAGAGAGGCTTGCAGAGATGTAGGTGGAGAAGTCAGGTGGGCGTGGAACTCACCAGACACCACTAACACAGCGAGTCGAAAGGGCCCGGGGCATTATCTCGGAGCCCTGCTGCATGAAGCCTCCAATGGGGAACCACAGGCTGTTCCCCAGGGTGTATTGGTTCTCCAGCATGTCCTTGCGTTCTCGAAGGCAGGGGTGCGGGTTGTACCACTCATAAGGGCTCATCCTTAAGGGAATAAGGTCAGCAAAGCATAACACACGGTATGCTCTGTTAGCAGCAGCCAGGGAGGCCCATATGTTCGCACCAAAAATCACCTTCAGAAAATGTCTGCATAAATGATACAATCGTGCAAATGGGACTATATTGTGCTAACATGTTTATCCAAGCAACGCATTCCTTTTTAAATGAGGCAGAAGACAGTTTGCTCAATGAAGAAAAAAGAAACTTCCCTTTTATATTTTTTTCAAAAGATTTTTAAAAGGTCTAGACATACTCAACACTCATTATTAAAATGATAAAAATAACCATCACAGTCTTTTTATGACATGACCTATGCATAAAAAGCAAAAGAAAAGTAGTTCTGTCAGTCTGAAAGCACAGTTGACAATGGCATAATATAGACAATGATCTGCCAGCAAGGCCACCAGTGATGGGCCACTTCCGCTGCAGGATAGTCATAGGTCAGTGGCCTGGAAATGACCTTCACACCAGGGTTACAATATTGTAATGGCTATCCTGCGATATGACCAGGAATTGCAGCTACAACCCTGAGTGCTTATACAAACTTTGTTATTTAGTGAGCATTTTACATTCATTTAAAAGAATCATTTTTAGTTAGGAATTTATATGGTCATATTATAATGTTTACATGTATATAATATTAAAGCTGCTTCTCTCTCAATCCCTGGCACTGTAATACATTAACAACAGCCTAAATGAATGAGTGAGGTACTTTTTTGTCACTTGCTATCCCTCAGGAGGTGGCAGGCCCCAACATACTGGCTGCCAGAACACCTCTGTTTCTCTCTGAGGAGAATGGGCAATTTGTCTTTGTCCTATAGAATGGGGAATTGCAGATAGACTTGTGTTATTTTTGGGCAGTGTCTCTTCTCTGTATTTCTTAAATTTTGATATCAAGTGCAACTCTGTCTTAACCTCTTGAAGACTGTGAAATGAGCACTATCTGTCCTCTCATGGAAGCCCGATTTGCCTGTCCCTTTTAGTCTCTTCTGCAAAACTCTTATCACTGAGTGTATAACTTGTCAAAATATTTGTAAATAGATGATTTACACTAACGCAGTGTATGGGTGTGAGAGGTACCCAAGTCAAGTATGTGCCATTGTTGTGTGTTTGCTGTAATCAGTGAGGGGATGGTGCAACTGCAGGGTGCTGTTATGAAATCCCTTAGTATTAAGGGTTGGCATCAGCCCTTTCTGGAGAGCCCTGAGGTCGGGGGTTCGATCCTCAGTCTCGCCATTGCTCGCTATGGTCAGAGGTCCCCCTTAGTGAGGTAACAATTTGCCAGCTTCGCCTGGGATTTGATACAGGATAAGCCAGATAAAGTTTGTTGGTCTCATCACCATGGTGCCCTCTCTGTCATACTGGGCACCTGTGGTAGCACAAAGTGACAGTACACTGTCTACATCATCCTCCAACATCCTGGGCAGTGTGCAATTAGTGGTGCGGCTGCAACGTGAATAGAAGTGAGATTGTCGTCACGTGAATTGGAGGAGTCATGTGCTCGACCTCTCCTCCCAAAGCCGTCAGAGTGGGTGCTGCAGTGAGGTCAACTAGTTCAGTTGAACAAGTTTGGGTTGGGAAAAATGGAAGAAAAAATTTTAAAATAAGAATAGGCACCAGCTTCATTCTGCTCTGTATGATTATTACCACTGTATGTTTGGGATGTTTTTACAGAGCTCCATTCAACAGATCCCTCTCTTCACTACCATATGGCACATCTGGGCTAACCTTTTCAAATATTTTTCAAATATCAACATTTAAGAGGATATTATCCTGATAGCATTTTATCCTAAGGTTTGCATGTGTTCTTTGTCACCAGGTTGTTCTGCTAAGATGCTCAAAGGATTTACATCCTTCTGAATTCTGTCACCTGGTTGTTTTATAAAAATCATAATTAAATTTTGATTCTTCATATCAATACAGGGTCCAAGTCTGACAATATTTCTGTAGTACACAAGTGCTGCACAAGTTCTGAGAGCAACAGAGTGTGAGACCACAGGATGTAGATTATTCTCAAATTGTTGCCAGGTTAATTTGGATATGTTGAATTGTGTTTAACTGTGGCAGTATCCCTGCCTCACTTCACTACTAAAAGATTTAATTTGAATATTTTTTTTTGCTCATCATTTTCTCATTTCTCAAGAGTACATCGGTAATGGTAGCTTTACGTAAAATACAGCCTCACTGTTTTTTTCCTGTTAGTTTCCATTTCCCTCTTATGCACCTAAACACACATACAATGCTTCCACAGTTTGTGTATAGACTGTTGCACAGTTATCCATGTATGCCTAAGGAAGACTGTGCATTTACAGATTTTTATATTAATGGAATTTTTAGCTTATGAACTGTGTGTGTTACCTGGCAGCCAGGAAAAGAACACAGCTGACAGTCAGATAGGCCAGCAACATGAAGAGCCACACAGCTGGAGAGAATGGATCCAAAAAGGAGAAATAACCTGGCTTCCGTCCCTGAGACAGGAGATAGACGCATATGCAAACATGATCACCAAGACCCGCAACCTAGTGATGAGTAATGAGGTATCGTGACACAATCTATCAAAAATGTAACTTACCAGTAGCTCATTGATTTGAACCAAGCTGTTTTTTGGGAGGAAAACCCAAACAACAAGTCTGTAATTGACAGGTATTTATAGTTCCACCCATTTTTGGTATAAGGATACATAATTCACTATTATAGCCTTGCTCTGCTGCAATTCCCTCAGCAGCCACTGGGATGCAGCATCTCAACACTGAATGCTGAGTCTGGCATTTCATTAACTTTTTAATTCAATAACTCTAAATTATCTGGGCATAGTTGCAGATTATGTCAGAATATCTGATTATCAATTTTCCCAAACTTCCTCTGTTGTCTTTAGTCCTAATCTAACTTGTTCTTACCAGATGAACTCGGTAGAGGATGCTTATTCCGAGCGACATGAAGGGTTTAGAAAAGTCGATGACTTTCTCTCTCTCAGAGGTGATGGTGAAACCTGCCACTGCCAGATCCGCTTTCTGTATTGGGGGAGGGGTTAGGAAAGGGGGTGGTCAAACAGGGTGAAATTAAAGAAAAAAGGGAGGGGACAACCACAGGAAGGAGGCGATAAGGACAGAGGGAACATTCAAAAAGGGTAAAACAGGAAAACAGATGGTGGGGAAAGTCATCAGTGTACTGTGTGCAGGAAAACACACCCCAGATTCCACTCTGATACTTTAATTACAGCTGAACTGATTAACAAGGGGAGCTCATTACCCAGCTCCATCAGGCTATGGCACCAGGGGAGTGCAGCGAGTGACAACAGTGTGTGAATGCCACACGGGGAGAATCATTATAATTGAAGAATACCACAGGGCAATTAGCCACAAAAAGCCACACAATACTCAAGACAAGAAGTCTTTCATAGCCCATGTGTATGAACCCGGTTCTCTGCTGAGGCCTTGCTAGTAGTCATGTGAGTGTGGGCAGGGGGAAACACAGCGGTAAGAAGAAGGGAGGAGGAGTAGCCATCTTTGTTAACTCTAAATGGTGTAATCCGGGGCACATCACTCTGAAGAGGGTTATTGGCACACCAGATATTGAACTGTTGACTGTGGAGCTGAGACCGTACTATCTGCCCCATGAGTTCTCACACGCCATCGTTTTTGTTGTTTGCATTCCACTATTTGCGTAACCTGCAAAACAAAGGAGAATAAGACCCTGGACTTGCTCTATGCAAATTCTAATGGGGCCTACAGCTCCACTGCCCTCCCCACCCTCCACGGATCAGACCACAACCTGATTCACCTGGTTCCCACATACAGGTCCGTTGTTAGCCAGCAGCGGGTCATCACCAGGACTGTGAAAGTATGGTCTAGAGAGGCTGAGTAAGCCCTGTAGGAGTGTTTCCCAACAGACAGACTGGGACCTGTTCCTGGAGGACCACGGCGAGGACATAGAGGGGCTCTCCCACTGCATTATGGATTACATCTGGTTCTAGGAGGACAGCATTGTACCATCCAGGAAGGTCCGCTGTTTCCCCAACAATAAACCATGGATCACTAAGGACATCAAAGCTCTCCTCAACAAGAAAAAGAGGGCCTTCATGGCAGGTGACAGGGAGGAAGGCAGGGCAGTCCAGAAAGAGCTGAAGAGGGAGCTGAGGAGGGCAAAGAACAGCTACAGGGAGAGCATAGAGGACAAGCTGAAGAAGAACAATGCCAAGGAGGTGTGGACAGGCATGAAGAAGATCACAGGGTACAAACAATTATTCTCTGTGGTGGAGGTGAGCAAAGATCAAGTCAATGAGCTGAACCGGTTCTTCAACCGGTTTGACTCTACCCCCACCGCCACTGCCTCAATCTACACCTCTATTGCAGCTTCTACATCTACTACCGGGGACTGCATCTCTCACCCCTGCTTCAGCCATTCACACGAAGCAAAGGACAGATCAACAACAACCCCCTGCCCCTCCCACAGGCCACGCATCACATCAGACCAGGTGAGATTGGAGCTCTCAAGGCTTTGTTGCATCAAGCCATAGGACCAGATAACATCAACCCCAGGGTACTTAAGGTGTGTGAACTTGCAGGAGTATCCATCAACTTTTTAACCTCTCCCTGAGGAAGAAAAAAGTGCCACAATTGTGGAAGACCTCCTGCATTATTCCTGTGCCAAAGACAGGGCGTCCCAACACTCTCAATGACTACAGGCCAGTGGCACTGACCTCACATGTAATGAAGGTCATTGAGAGGCTTGTGCTGCAACACCTTAAGCTCCTGGTGAACAATTCCTGGGACCCCCTGCAGTTTGCATACAAAAGCCCACACCAATGTGGATGATCTTCCTTCTGCACAGAGCATGCTCTTACCTGGAGAGGCCAGGAAGCAGAGTCATGTTTTTTTTTTTTTACTTCTCCAGTGTGTTTAACACTATCCAGCCCCTCTTTTTTGCAGAGAACAACACAGTGGCCACAACACAGTGGCCTGGATTACAGACTACCTTACTGACAGGCCTAAATATGTCAAGCTGCAGGGCTGCCTGTCTGATGTGGTGCTGAGCAACACAGGTGATTCCCAGGGAACTGTACTTTCACCATTGCTGTTCACCGACTACACCTCTGACTTCATCTTCAACTCTGGAATCTGCCATCTCCAGAAGTTCTCTGATGACTCCTCCATCATGGGCTGCATGAGCGAGGACCATGAAGAGGAAAGAAGTCTCCAACCCCCGTTATCATCAAGGGGTATTAGATAAGAGATTGTGGACTCCTACAAGTACCTGGGAGTGCACATTAACAATAAACTGGACTGGTGTGACAACACCAAGGCCTTCTACAGGAAGGGACAGAGCAGGCTGTGTTTTCTGAAGAGGCTTAGGTCCTCCTGTGTGTGTAGCAAGCTACTATGGATATTCTACCAGTCTATGGTAGCCAGATCACTATTCTTTGCTCACTATGCTGGGGTGGTGGCATTAAGGCTGGGGAGTCAAACAGACCCAATAAGGTGGTGAGAAATGCCAGCTCTGTTGTGGGCTTGGAGCTAAACAGCCTGGAGGCAGTAGTAGAGAGGAGGATGAGGGACAAAATTACTGGCATCCTGTTGGGATGTACCCAAATACAAATTTGTTATTTATTTAAAAGGCACAGATAATTCAATGGAAATGGATATTTCTTCTACACAAATTTGTTTGTTATTATTCCAAAAAAAATGGACAACTGGCTGATTGACAAGTCTGTGCATCAGCCAGTTATGTTTCTTCAAAACGATTCATATCATTATGGATGTCCACAAGAAAAAAATGTCCATTCTGTTTGCGACATAGGACTTTGACTTCACTAGCTAGTCATTCCATTCACTACACATTATTGAAAAGTGATTGCTATATTCTGTGGTCACCACCACCGTGTCAGCACAAAGCACGCAGCGGGCTGAGAACTGACCGTTCCCGGCTATCACTCACATCAAGGAGGAGGAGGCGTTGTGCGGAAGCAAGCGAGAAAAAAGCCTTGAGTGGCAGCTGAATCCCTTTCAAACCCCCACAACCTATACATCCAAATGAAGCTTAAAACCTGTTTTTTTTTGCTGTATATGTCATTTTCTTCCTTTAAAAAATGAAGTTGAAATATTGAAAAAAAAACAACGTTTCACCTTGTATTTCAGTCAACAGTCAGTGTCAGTGGTAAGTGTCCCTCAGCTAGTTTTTTTTTTTTTTTTTTTGGGAGGTTGGGGGGGTTGGTGGGGTTCAGATGGTTTGCAGTCTATTCAATCTTAGTTCAGTAAGAGAGAAAATTAAAAATAAAATAACACAGGGCCATCAAGAACACTTCAAGAAATGTGAACGCAGCATAATTGGAATTTAAGATTACTCCCTTCAACTGAAGGATATTTTTCCATATATCTACACTGTAAATAGTTTCTATTTCAAATACAAAACAGAATCCTTCAATTTGTAAAACTTTTTTTTCCACTTTCTGATTGCTCAATATCTCTCAGTTAAAGGGGGGGTGGGGGTGGTGGGGTTCAGACAGTTCATAAACTTAGTTTAGGTTAAAATAAAAATTAAAAAAGGAAGAGATGAAAAGTTGAGGATGTGGAAATATATTTCATAATTATATGCCAATATTAAATCAATCTAATGCTTTGAAAGCACAGAAACTGCATTGCCAGTGAATATTAGGTTAGAAAATACAATATTTGCCCAATTTAACACGACTTCCTGTATAAACCACGCCCACTTCTGGTCTTCTATCCAAATACAGATACAGAGACAGATCATTTTGTTGGCTGAACAGATACAGATAATGGTGTCTCTGTACACCTCTACCATCCTGGAGCACCCCTCTCATCCTCTGCATGCGGAACTGTGGCAGATGTGTTGCAGCTTCAGCAGCAGACTCCACCCCAGCTGCAAGGAGGAGCGTCTCAGGCACTCCTTTGTCCCAACAGCCATCAGACTGTACAGTGTCCCCCTCACCTTAGTCAGCCCGACCCAGCCCACACACTCACCCTACACTTGAATTTTTTAAATAACAAATATATATATTTAACCCCATAAGACACAGCACTTTATAAATCAGAGGTTTAACTTCCTATTTATACTTTTGATATTTCATATATACTGTATATATTATTGTATAGTTTTTTATTTTGACTTTTTTTACTATTCCTGGTGTATCCTAAATTCTATTCTCTGTGCACTCTGCTGTTGTAACACCTTAAATTCTTCCTTGGGAGTTTAATAAAGATAAAATAATATAAATAATATAAGAAAAAAATCTTACTTTAAAATATCTTATATTATCTTATCTTAGAGGCGCCGGGGTGGCTGTATGGAATTACCCGGTTAATGAGCTCCCCCACCATTCCAGTCCAGGAGCCGTTGGGCTCCGGAGCTCCATACAGCCCATCATCCACCAGCTTGATCTTGAAGGAAAACTTGAGGATGTCAGCCAGCTCCTTCAGCATGTCCACACAGAAGCCCTCATACTGGTCGTTTCCCTGGAAGTCCTGGTAGTTTTCTTTGCGCATCACATAGGGGTTTTCCTGTAGAGCCAAATAGAGGCCACATACAATGTCACAATATGGATTTTTTGGGAAATGTGCAAAGTTGCCAGGTTCACTCACCAGTCTTAGATGCATACAGAATCCACACAGCACATCAGCCCCAACCAGTATGGCAGCTGCACAGAGCATATTGGCCTCAACCTCAACATCATGGCTGCCACTGCGAGGTCCCTTACCAATATGGTGGTGACAATTAGCGTCTTGTTGGCCAATGTCTCAGATACATTGATGTCCAGAGAGGTGGAGTTCATAGCCAGTGTGTTGTTGGAGTACCAGATCCCAATCTGGCAGAGAGAAGGAGTTGTAACCCATCACAAGGGAAATGAGGAAGTGATGGAGGGTAGGTATTCAAAAATTTAAAGACAGGGGGAGGGGAACTAAAAAAAAATTGTAAAAAAATAACTTTATTATTTACAGAACTCCCAACTTCTGAACCCCACACTGAAATTTACCTCTTTGTAACCTCCCCTGTGTTTCTCCAGAATTCGGAGGGTGTAGTTGGTCCTCTGACCTTTGCTGTTGAACTCCACTCGTCCAGTCAAGCCATCATACTCCACCTGTAAATATATACAGAGGGATTGATTCAATATGGCTTAACTCAACACCAGACTGAACTTACAGCCAAAGACAGTGTGGAGAGGAAAGGAGTGGGAAAGTGAAGAGAAGTAAACAAATAAAAGACACAGCAAGACATGGACAGATAATAGAATGATGGAAGCAGAAAAAAGGACCTGACAAATTGACACTGTGAGCAAGGCTGGGAAATGGAGCCAAAGACTTTGTAAGACTAGAAGATAGAGATTGAGTGATAATCTAACAGTGACAGAATGAGCAAAAAGAGAGATGAAAGAAGCATAGAACAAATGGAGATGTGGATAAAGAAAGAGGAAGAATGGCAGAAAGAGATAAAAGAGTGGCTTACAGAGCAAAGTGATGGAGGGGGATTCAGATATAGAATCCTACATAATATATAATGGCAGCCAGAAAACTAGGGATATAGAAGGGAGGACAGTTGTGGATGTGAGAAATTGCATAAGAATCCAGAAAGATACTAAGAATAGACAGACAGAACCACAAAGGGGTTACTATCAAAACCTGACATATGCACACATATTCATGCCCATAATGCACAACAGACAGAGTGGATAAAGACACATCAGGGAAATTTTCCATATTAAAATGTGCGAATATATTATAAAATACAAAATATCAGGAATGTTTTTAATTATAGCAATATTTTGTTGTATACTTTAAAAATTATACATGCAATATCTATGTATTGTAAATTACCTTATGTATAGAATATACTACATTTTCAAACACACAAAAACAAACAGTATTTATGTGAAGTTGGAATAATTGAAATTTAATGGAGGGAACCACGGTGCATCTAAAATGGATACACACACACGCACACGAAGAGCAGAGCCAACACCATTACACATCTGGGGCTGTCCCTCAGAAGAATGAAGAAGGGCCCCTGTTGGGTGGGACCTCTGTACTGGGCACTGACCATGCGCAGGTAGTTCATCAGGCTGGTCCCATGCTGCCAGATCTGGGGCGAGGTGCAGCTGAGCGGCTTCACGCCGATCTCCTGGCTGCGGTTCAGCTCCCTCACTGCGCCCACTACTACGTGTACTGCATCGAACATCAGGGCGGATGACAGCTGGGGGGGAGGTGCGACAGCAGATGGGTCAGATCAGAGAGCCATGTCCGTTAATGAGCTGATCAGCCAGGCTGGCTGTCATTAAATCCCTGTGTCAATCAAACACGTCACCGTTGCAGCTAGCTAATACAGCTGCTGAGACAGAGCACTGTCAGTGTGAGTGACAACTTTTCAATTGATCATCCAGTCAGAGAGTGTACTGTACTGCAAGTGCTGTGGAGCTTCGATTTTGGTTCATTCTACACTGAATCAAGTATATACTTGGTGTGAAGTGACTAACATCAACAAGTCCACACTTGAATGTGTCAAGGAGTATGTTTGTTTACACAGACGGCAGTGAAGGTTGTCAACCTTTATAAACTGAAGTCAAGTCATACAACATTGTATTGACATTATACAGTATATTGGTTGCACATGTAGTTGCAGTTTATTGTGCTGCACGCAAATGTCAGTAATGATGTTTCCATTTGAATGGTGAAGTTAATTTATCTTGGAGCACTAAAAAAAAAAAAACAATTAATTTACACTGCAAAAACCACCCACATCACCAGCCTTCTCTTGCCAAAAAAATGAAAAACTAAAGTTTTATGCTGACTGTACTTATTTCTATTATAAGCTAGATTAAACATTTCCAAGTCAAATTCCTCTGAAGTAAGGAGATTGTGCATGCAAACATTGCTAATGTAATTGGCTCAGTCTGGGGAGGCTCAGAGAGGGTGTGTCAGCCAGGGCTACTCACTGCAGGCCCTGGGTAGGGACTGAGGTCACACCCTTCCCTCCAGGACAGATTGAGGCTCCTGATGAACTCCAGGTAGAACGGATGGCTGGTGTTGAACATGGAGAAGCCCACGATGTTGGACTGCTCATCCACAATGTCATCTAACCTGAGAAGGGGGAAGTCCTGGGGGACCAATGAAAGTTTGAAAGCCAAGAAATCGTACACAGAGAAGCAGTTGCCCACAGTCCTGTATTAGCCTGGATGATATATATTTTAAAATGGTGTGATCCAAATTGAATAACTTTCTTCCCTGCATCTCCCCCTTTTGAAAAAAAAAACTATATCTTTTAGAGAGGGAAAGTGAGAGAGAGGGAGAAAAAAAAGAGAATCTACTTAGAAAAGAGGATAGGGTCTTACCATTGTTGTGAGGATGTACTTGTAAAAAGCTGATGTCATCCCCAGTTCTGATGCCTGTATGGTGCAGAAACGTAAAGACTGAGCCAGGTCCGCATTCCTGGGGGCTCATGTGATGCATCCCCCCAAAAGAGAGTCTAAGCTGGTATCTTACAGAGGATACAACTCTGCTCAGAGAAATTGGGTCTGCGCTCTGCCTTTGGCTCTGTGTTCTATGATGTGCTGATATAAGTTCACAACATTTCTGGCAAATGTTATGCAGACACAAAAAATAATTTAAGCTTCTTTGGGTTCTCTGGGTTTTTGATAGGACGTGTCCATGCATAAATTATGGTCTTACTTCTAATTTTATGAAAATGAATTCGAATGCATTTCACTATTATACATACAGTACAGGCCTGGCCAACCCGCGGCTCGCGAGCCGCATGCGGCTCTTTGCCTGGTTTCATGCGGCTCTTACGGTCATGTTGAATTTTGTGTTCGTTTTTTTTAATGTGTATGTGTATGCGCGTTTGCTTAGTTTGAGTTCAATACGGTATTTTCATCTCACGTACATGTGCGTTTGATGCAAATTTTCGGGAGGGAAAACCTAACTGTTGATTATTGTGTTAAGTTCGCCCTCAAAATGGCAGGGAAAAAATGTACAGCAAAACGAAAATATGAAGAGGACTTTTTTAACAGAGTGGGAGAGTTTATATTCAGGCGTCATTCGCGCATTTCAAGGCTTCAAATCTTCAGCGCCACTTTTTTTTTGTTGAACGTAATGGCAAGCCATTCTGCCTTATATGTCAGGCGTCATTGGCTGAGCATTTCAAGGCTTCAAATCTTCAGCGCCACTTCAGTTCACTCCATGCCAACATTGACCAGGAATTTCCAAAGGGTACTGAACTTCGCAAGTGTGTATGATTAGCACATACTATACTATTATTACAACAATCAATTCAATAAATCCATAAGGCTATTCATGGCCATCAAGGTCCTACAGGCAATAATTTCAACATTTTTTGATATACACATATATTTTCTCTGTGCTACAGCTTTGACCAAGCAGAAGGTTTGTGGTGCTGTGGCCACACTGACCTTTTTGAGGATGAGGTAGGAGATGGAGGTGTTGGCATCAATAATAATGGTGGCAACCTTGTCGTCACGGATCTCCTTCAGCAAGGGGGTGGGGTCTAGGCTGTCATCTAGCATTCTGACAGACAGCGTCTCCCTTGAGATGAGGAAGCGTCGCACCAGCTCCTCCAGTCGAAGCAGGCCTGGGGGGAAAAGCACATGGTGAGTTGGGGGTGGGAGGGGGAGCAGATATTGAACCCGCTCTTAAATAAACTTGATAAAATGAACTAAAAATGTAAATTAAGTGATAGAGCCTCTTCCGAGCGGCCATTGAAAAAAAGGAGGGAAAAGACTGCTCCGTTTATCAAGAACTGGCACGTAAGCTATATGGTAATCATGGAAACTGGCCAAAAAAAAAAAAGAAAATCAATGCTCTTTTTCCCCCCACCATCTAAGATATATCACTGCATTGAGAAATTAGAGTATTAAGACCTGAGCATAACCGGGGGATGAAGCCTGTTGCCTGCAGTAAGAGCCAAAATGTTGGAAGATTTTCAGAGAAAAATCTGGGCACTATTCACTCCTGGAGCCAGCCAAGATAGCTGAGTGTATCAGAGTGTGAAAACGCCTAATTTTATGATGATGAAGCTCTGACATTCAAAGTATCCTGGAGGCCATCTTGTGATGGGTCTGAAACACTGTGTTACCATATGATCAAAAGGACAGCTGAGACTCTAGGTCAGAATCCTCACCTATCAAATAAACATCACCTTTCTCACAGAGACCTGCAGCAACTCAAAATTACCACGTTGAGTAGAGGTGTGACCAAAAATCCCATACGCTATCACAGCAAATCTTTATCAATGAGTGCCCCTGGTTAGGTGAGAGCCATGAAGTACCCTGGCAGCAATATCAAACAGATGCACATTTTCCTATGAATAACAGTAAAACTGTAAATAACTCCCTTCTGTAGCATTTTACATTTAACTCAGTCAACAAACCACAACTAAGTGCCCACATATCAACTGGTAACTTGGTCCGAATAATAGATATATTTAGAGTGTCTAAAGCAATTGAAAGTGATACTACATTTAACATTCACAAACCATTTCCTTGTCTTAAATAAAGTCTTATTTGCCATTTGATTTTAACTTTTTATGCTCACTTTTTTAGAAAATATATTCAAAGTCGATGAATTTCTCATCTGCTTTGCAAGCCAAATTATGATTGCAAATGAATGTATGTCCGAGGGGATTGAGCTGATTCCCAGCAGAAGCCCCAAGATGTATAATTTCTGGTAACACTGAATTCTAATCAGTCCACTTTTGTTGTCAGATTACTCCCCTCTGACTCAATTCATGTACTGATTATTTGCGAACACATTTACATTTGAAATTTTATACTTTTTGGGAAAACAAACATGTACGAATTCTTCTTTGTACCTCCTCCCCAAAAGATCATGAATACAAATGTACACTGCCACTGGAGCAATGCAAACGAACAGGGGCATGAATTCCACACAGTGGCTTTGATAGGGTTGTCCATACAGACACAATATTCAAGGTAAGTAAATGTTCAATGGATTTACATTTTTTAAGGGTCACTTGACCAATTAAATGAGTGTTTGTGTCACATAATTGGCAGAGCAGATGAGCAGATCTCAATAGTAAGGGATAGCACACAGTGAAATGAGCTCCAGCCCTCAGACTCACACTCTGCTTTGGCACACACGAGACTCGCCATCGGGTTGCCAAAAGAGCGTAGAATGGCCCCAATGGCGAGGCTGAGATCCTCATTACTGGGGTACAGGCTGACTGAGGCAAAGCGCAGGTAGGGAAGCCGGGGAGTCTCCTCGGGGCCGATCTTCACATGGGGAATCTGGGACAGGGGAGGAAGAGAGTGGGTGGGAGACATTTGAGGACACAAAACAGTAGAAACAGGGAGACAAAGCAAGGACAAACAAGTGATGGTTGGATGTTAAAAATAATCAGTGCGGGTATCATGTTTTTCTTTTGTGCATGCCATTTTGTACCATAATTTGGCACTGCTTTGCAAAAAGTTTTGTTCCTGTAAGCAGGACAACCATTTCATTAAGCATCTACTTGTACTTGGTAACCTACTAGTTTTATGAGACATATAGCTTATAACTGACAAGTGTTATGGTCAAAAGATGGCAATTTACCCCATCCAATTACAGATGATCTCTTACATTTAGTGTGTTACGTCATCAGAATTGTCCACCATTATATTGACCAGATCATAAAGTATTATAAGTATTACTATTAGTAAAGGTAATAAGTTTTGTGTATGCATTGTTTTCATTGTTATAAACCCTACTTCAGTTCTAAGGTCTCTAGAGTATGTATACTTGCTGTGTGTATAACATGCAGTATTAATTCCAGGGCTTTGACCTGAATTCATTGGAGGTGGTGTGGGACATTGTTCTGAAATTCTGTAATTAAACCCATAATGAAATTTCACCATAATTGTGTGTTTCATGGTTTAACTATAAGGTAAATGTTTCTCACCTCCTTCTCTCCACATATGTGACTAACAGTGGACCCAGAGGCAGGACTAGAGGCAGGGCCAATGACCGAAACCACACCCTTTGGTAATATCTGACACACTGAGAGAGAGAGAGAGAGAGAGAGAGAGAGAGAGGCTTAACAATACTTTACAATACTTTAGTCGTTTGACCATTTACATCAACATCAGCACATTCTAAAATATACTATTCAAACGATTAGATAGATAGATAGATAGATAGATAGATAGATAGATAGATAGATAGATAGATAGAAAAAACACTGCAATTCAACCTGAGCAACACACTGTTCTTAACTTTAAAACTTTCTCCTTTTACTGAAGCTGTACCGAGGACCACTGAGCAAACGTTGATAAGATAAGTCTTCACCAAAACCTTCAAAACAATCTTTCAAAGAATTAAAAAGACCTCTAAACTTCAAACATTTAATAAACAAATTGTCTACCATCTCATCAACCCCACAAAATAGACATTCCCTCCCCACAGCTGGATTCAGGTGTGCCATGTCTGTTCTTTGCTATTGCCAAGAATCAGCCTCCATTGTAAATCAGCTGTAAGCTTCTCAACAGGAGGTTTGTACATTGACCTCCAGCATCAAGAAATCTGGTCCATACATTTCTGACTTCTGACCACCACCATGCCTCACTCACCATTGTACATTGTATGCAAAAGCTGAGGGGCCATTTTTGTATGTACTGTAAGCAGACCTACCCATCGGTTGTGTTTCCTTTATAGACCTCTCCTTGGTTATATCCCTCCTACCTGTGAACCTATCTTTCCAGAATTCAAGGCCATTACAGCTTGCATTCTCAAGATGTCCTGTATCTGTCTGTTCCTCAAGTTTGCACTGATCTGGGTAAAAAAGCCACTCCCTCCACTTGGAACTCCCTACAAAATGACTTGAAATTGCCTGAGCTAATTTCGTAAAGTGGATTTGTTTCAGTCATAAAGATCTTGGAAAGTAGCACTGTCTGTAATTGCTTGCATACCTAATTTTGTCACTTAAACTGTATAATTCCAGTGCTCCATTTTTAAATTTGGTTCTATTGTGATGGAAGGGTTGATGTTTTTATTATCTTGTGATGTTTTTTATGCTGCCTTCTTGGCCAGGTCTCTCTTATAAGAGATTTTAATCTCAACAAGACTTTACCTGGTTAAATAAAGGTTAAATAAAAATAAAAAATAATAAAATGCTCTTATTCTTCTTAAAACAGACTCATGTGTCACTTTTACACATGACATGGATAATGCCTTTTGCTGAAATCCATAAAATCCCCCAACGGCAGAATATACGCAAATGGATGGAAAACTTTGCTCCCTCTCCAGACCTTTTGAGGGCTGGAGTTTTATGCCTCCCTCCAGGCACCAGGCAATGCTGCCTGCACTTCCTCCACCACCCTGTCCAGCAACCATAATGAGTGGGCAACTGTGTCACTGAAGTGATATGGCAGATCTCCATCCTGTACCATCTCTCAAATGTTCAACTTTGGTACATCCAGCTTTTATCAGGCAGTCTCTTATGCTTCTTCAGGATAAAATTCTTGGCTGCATCAGGGGATTGTAAAAATAAAGGCTCACCTATAATCCAGCTCTTTAGCTGTGAGACATCTCTAGGGATATTAAAAGTCATTTCCCACACTCTTTAAAGGGACTGGTAAAAAGGTGTCAGATTGCTAAGGTGAATTCAGTCTCGGTAAAAAAAAAAAAAAAAAAAAAAAAAGACCCGATGCTTTCCTTAAAAGAGCATATGCAACACTCGCCCAGTCAAGATTTTTACCAAACAGTAGTCTCTATACTGCCTGCAAATGAAAGGCATTAACTTGACTCCTCACATCAACCAGGCTCTACCCAGCTTCTCGCACAGGTAGGTACAACATGTACAACAGGTAGGTGCCAGAATCCAGTACTGCCCTGACCAAAAAAAGTTCACCAATTTTCTTTGCAGATCCTTCTTTAGATTGCCTGGAGGCTCCAGTACATTCAGCCAGTGCCATAGCATAGAGGCAGCCAGGTTATTTGCAACCGATACTCTACCCCTGTAGGATAGCCAGGTCCATTTAGACAACTTAGCGGACACCTTTTCCAGCACTCCCTCTCAGTTTTTCTGTTGATAACCCTCCATACCTAGAAAAACACGAAGGGCCAAATTTACTAAGAAATAGTCACAGTGCAAAAATATTTGCTATATAGTGACACTTTTGTAGATGTAAACACCAAAATATTAACAACCAATTTACTGAGTTAGTCTAATCACGCAATTGCAATTTTTTCATGTAGCAATTTTGAAGTAGGAGACGCTCATAAAAAAGGTCAAATACGACACGCTTACACATTCAAGTAAACAAGGACAGCACAGCTCCATAATGCCAGCATAATTACAGCATATAAATTGAACACCAACCGAGAGGTGTATGTTTTGGAATGACAACATGTTTACAATTAATTTATTAGGTATAGGCTAACAAAAAGAACATTATAGTAAGTAAAGAAAATATGAAATGATGACCGATAGCATACAAAAAAACTTTCCTACAACACAATAAGGGCAAAAACACAGCTGGTGGTCTAACAACACACAGAATATTAACACCGATTGGAATAAGGTTATTACAGCACAGTGAAAACATTCCGCTTGTTCCACCCTCTCACTTTCTGTAGATAGAATTGCATCACAAGCTATGCATTCATGGGATATGTGTGTTCTATTTATGAACAATTGTTTGTTGTATGATGGAAAAACCCACCTGTAAGTTATGCAACTGTACTGAAAAGGTCAGGACGCAAAGGCATGTAGTTAACAGTTTACAGCATCACCACAGCCAACAGAGTATTTGATCTTTGGCAGCTACCTCCAGTAGTGTGATTATGCCATGGCTGTGTAACCTGTGTAATATCACGTCAGTATTTGCTGTTAGGTTAGCTGGAAGAGGGTAGATCTTGGATGGTGCAAAAGTTACCACCTGGTTTCAGAACTTGTAAAAATTCCCACGCTAAGACAGGTGTGGTGTTCCAACACAGAATTAACCAGTGTGGTACGCAGTTAAATGCTATTGGTACATAATTGGTGGTGATCATTTATTGGTTGAGCAAAAAGTATATAAAAGGCAGAACCGCCACTAGGGTTGGCGCCAAGTACTCCGCTCTATGCAGGAAGCTATACGTTTGGTGATTGTTATAATAAATAAAACTTTGGTGTTAGACGTTTGTCTGCCTAGTGTGCTTCCTCCTTATCTTAAACAGTTTTAGAACTTAGTGTTTATACATGACAGTTTTGGCGACGAGGATGGGATGTTTAAGTGGGAAGAAGTCACAGAGTTAGCATGGCAAGCAGCTCCAGCTAGGTAAAAACCAAGTAACCAAGGAGAGTGCACAACAGTTTTCACCGAAAGGCTATAAAGCAAATGTAGTTGAAAAGAAAGCGAGAGTAAAGCAGAGAGAGGCTGCGGAAAAGCCTATAGCTAATGGAAAGCCCTGCTATCGCTGCAGTGGAAAAGGTCACAGACCAGAGGATTGCCGATTCAAGGACACCGATTGTCACCATTGTAAGAAAAAGGGACACATCGCGAAAGCATGCCGTTCACGTAAGGAAGGAGGCCATGGCAAGGTATCGAAGGGGACTATGCACTTGGACATGGAAGATGGATGTTGCAACGCTCTCAAGCACGAGACATGCAGGAATTCCAGCGCTCTCGAGCAACCGGGAAGCCATGTTTGCAACGATCCCCAGCGCGAGAGGAGCTACGCTCCACAGCCCATGGACCAGAGCAAAGCTCACGATCTTCAGGCAGATGGACATCGCGCCCAGCCTCGGTCCCACATTAACCGGGAAGGCTGCGGTGTGCAGACAAGGTGCATGGTGGATGCTGTGCAGAACATTGACATTGGTCAAACTTTTGTCAGTGGAGGGGCTGATCTTTTTGCAATGGACACGGGTAAGGGTGGCATTACAAAACCCTGCTATGTGTATGTCAGTGTAAATGGTACAAGGGTAAGAATGGAGGTAGACACTGGCGCAGCCGTGTCAGTGATATCTGAAGCTCCGTTTAAACGCAAGTTTAAATCCGTGAAACTTAACCCTGCAAATTGTGTGCTGAAAACGTACAGTGAGGAGTCATTGTCACTGTTAGGTAAATTCACAGTAAAGGTGAAATGCAAGGAACGCACTGAAAAGCTAGAACTACTAGTAGTGAAAGGAAAAGGTCCTGCATTAATGGGTAGAGACTGGATTAGCCAACTAAAGCTAGACTGGTCAAGAGTCAACAGAGTGGCTCCTGAAACTGTGGATGATGTGTGTGCACGACATGCATCAGTATTCAAACCTGAGTTAGGCAAGCTAAAGGGTATTGAAGCTATGCTACATGTAACTCCAGATGCTGTGCCCAAGTTCTGTAAGCCTAGAAACGTGCCTTATGCATTGAGAGACGCAGTAGAGAGAGAATTGGCCAAATTGGAAGCTGAAGGGGTTATCTCACCCACTAATTACAGCGAATGGGCAGCTCCAATAGTTTGTGTACCGAAAAAGGATGACAGTGTGAGAATATGCGGGGACTACAAGGTCACCATAAATCCTTGGTTAAATGTGGAACAGTATCCACTACCCAAAACCCAAGAGTAATTTGCTAAACTGGCAGGAGGTCAGCAGTTTACCAAGTTAGACTTGTCACAGGCGTATCAGCAAGTGCCGTTAGAGGAAAATTCAAAACATTACCTCACTATAAACACACACAGAGGGTTGTACCACTACAATAGGTTACCCTATGGCGTTGCTAGCGCCCCTGCTAATTTCCAAAAGATTATGGATCAGGTTCTTCAAGGTATGGAGGGTGTTATCTGCTATTTAGACGATATATTAATTACTGGAAGAGATACAGAAAGTCATCTGGCTAATTTGGAAGAGGTTCTTAGAAGACTGGAAACCTACAATCTCAGGGTAAAAGAGAGAAGTGTGCATTCATGCAGAACAGTGTGTCATACTTAGGACATGTCATTGATGCCATGGGTATACATCCAATGAAGGAAAAGACAGAGGCTATTCAGAGGGCTGCAGTTCCTAAAAATGTAACTGAACTCAGGTCATTCTTAGCTCTGCTAAACTACTATGGAAAGTTTATCCCTAACCTATCTACTCTGATTCAGCCAATGACAGCATTGCTTCACAAAGATGCAGCCTGGGAGTGGTCAGAAAATTGTCAAAGTGCATTTGATGGTGCAAAGAAGTCTCTTCAGTCAGACAAATTGTTAGTACATTTTGATGCAGAGTTACCTATCATTCTAGCTTGTGATGCTTCTCCTTATGGAGTTGGTGCTGTAATTAGCCACCAAATGAAAGATGGAAGTGAGAGACCTATTGCATTTGCATCAAGAATGTTAACGAAAACAGAACAGAATTACTCTCAAATTGAAAAAGAGGCACTGGGTCTTGTTTTTGGAGTTATGAAGTTCCATGAATATCTTTATGGAAGGAAATTCCTGTTACTGACCGATCACAAGCCACTGTTGAAAATTTTAGGGCCAAAGACAGGTGTACCAACACTGGCAGCCGCTAGATTACAAAGGTGGGCTCTAATTTTGGCAGCCTATACTTACGAAATCCAGTACAAGAGGTACGAGCAGCATAGCAATGCTGATGCCTTATCAAGATTACCTGTGAAACCTGATGTAGATGTGATGCCAAACCCAATTTTCAGAGTGTCTTACCTGGAAGACTTACCTCTTACTGCTAGAGAAATAGCCAAAGAAACAGACAGAGATCCTGTTTTAAGAGTGGTTAAACAGTTGGTGTTAACTGGTTGGCCTAAACATGTACAGGATGAGTCACTGAAGCCATATTTTCAGAGAAAATTGGAGCTTACTGTTGAGGATGATTGTTTATTATGGGGTTATCGTGTGGTGGTGCCTGATAAACTAAGAGACAGGCTGTTGTCTGAGTTACATGAGCATCACTGGGGAATAGTTAAAATGAAATCCCTTGCCAGAAGTCTACTCTGGTGGCCTACTGTAGATGATTGTATTGAACGTGAAGTGAATCAGTGTACTATTTGTCAGCAGCAGCGTAGTATGTCCATGGGAAAGAGTACACCTAGACTTTGCTGAGGACCACAAGCAGATGTTTTTAGTAGTGATGGATGCCTATGCAAGATGGCCAGAGATAATTCCTATGAACACTACTACATCAGCTAAGACAATTGAAGCACTGAGAAATTTATTTGCAGCTTATGGGTTGCCTAAAGAGGTTGTGACTGATAATGGACCTCAGTTTGTATCACAAGAATTTGAGTCATTCCTGACTAAAAATGGAGTTAAACACATCAAATCACCTGCATACCATCCTGCAAGTAACGGGTTAGCTGAAAGATTGGTACAAAATCTTAAGAAATCCCTTGCAAAGAATCGAGCCCTTGGTGGTATGTCACTTGAGCACTGTGTAGCAAACTTTCTGATTGGGTACAGAAACACACCTCATACTAAGACAGGAAAAACCCCAGCTGAGCTATTTTTGAGAAGACAGGTGCGAACCAGGTTGTCACTGATCAAACCAGAGTTTTCTCAGAGAATTCAGACAGAGTCTGAACCAAACCTTCCCCGTGTTAGGTCTTTCACGGTTGGTCAGCATGTGTTGGTAATAAATTACAGGGGAAGGGAGAAATGGTTGAATGGGGTTGTACGTGAAGTGTTGGGTCCTGTCACTTACAGTGTGGAAGTTAATGGGAACTGTGTGAAAAGACATGTGAACCAGATGTTGGGTGTCAAGGGAAATCCAAACCACTTGACTCCAATGAACTCGTGTGATGGGGCTTGTTTGGACATTGATGATTTCAATGTAGACAATGATGTGTCAGAACAGTCTGAGCCACAGGCTGTGGAAGAACTTTTAGAACCACCAGTTGTGGAAAGGAGCACTCGTCCGGTGAGAGACAGACGCCCTCCTGATAGACTGAATTTGTGACTGAAATGCAGATTGGTTAATGTTTAAAAAAAAAAAAAATCTGTATTGTATGTACTGTTGAAGAAATACTGTACATGGTTATGAAAAAAGGGATATGTGAGAATCATAAAAAAATAATAATAATTAAATAATGGAAGTTTGAATTTACAGGGAGGAGCTGTGGTGTTCCAACACAGAATTAACCAGTGTGGTACGCAGTTAAATGCTATTGGTACATAATTGGTGGTGATCATTTATTGGTTGAGTAAAAAGTATATAAAAGGCAGAACCGCCACTAGGGTTGGCGCCAAGTACTCCGCTCTATGCAGGAAGCTATACGTTTGGTGATTGTTATAATAAATAAAACTTTGGTGTTAGACGTAAGTCTGCCTAGTGTGCTTCCTCCTTATCTTAAACAGTTTTAGAACTTATTTTTAGTGTTTATACACGACAACAGGAGTTGTAGTTATTTTAAGGTTTAGTAAGTTGATACCAAAGAAATTTTCTCTTTAAGGTCCCCTGGTCAAATAAAGCCTTTTAGATTAGTCTTTAAACTACATAATAAAGGCTTGATTGCCAGGCTGTCCAGAAATAAGATAACCTTGTCTTCTCACAGGTACTGGGCAACTCAATCAACCCCCGCATCTTAAGTATTACTGAAGCACCAGCAATCTTATCCAAGCTATAAAATTCTTTCCAAACCCAAAAGCATTCAGAACATTGAAGAGGTAATCATGACCTACATGAACAAAGGTTTTTTTTTTGGTCTATTGATAGAAAGCCAGAGTTAAGATCATTACCCATCGATACATCAATCCCATCTCTTACTAGAAATATGAACACAATATGCTTTCTCTCTGCACAAGTACATGTAAATATTCATCAAGCCTGTTGGTGAAACACTTTGATAAAATAATATAGTCCATGGACATTAACAAGACGGGTCTCTAGTTCTTCAATAATCCCAGGTCTCCCTTTTTAGGCAGGAGTGCCACAGCCCGCTGACAGGTGCTTGGTAGTAGTTCTCTCTCATAACATTCACAAATAACATCATTGTATGGACTACGGAACTACATTTCCCATAATTCCACAACTATACTTAAAAGACAACCAAGGTAACATACAGTGATCCCTCTCCTATCGCGGTAGTTACGTTCCAAGACCGCCCACGAAATGGGAATAATCGCAAAGTAGAGGCGAGATAGTTATTATATTATTTACGTATATATTAACCCTTTACGAACCTCCCCAACCCTTTACGAACCTCCCCCACACTGTTATCAACCCTCCCTAGACTGTATTACCTTTTCTCACACTCTTATATGTAAACACTTTTATGTAAAATATAAATGGAAATACAACACATACATTTTAAATACATGAAATACCTGTACATTAAATACATTTGTGCCTTGCGTGCACAAAAACTCTCCATTTAACAAGGCCCGCTCAACGTAGCCGACAAGGTAGCTTGGAATCACGGTGGTCAGCTATAGAGGAGGAGAAGCGCACACAGCCATGAGGCTGCAAGATGAGTAGAACCGCAGAGAGCCACGCTGCAAAGCAAGGACCGGTAGCGCAAAGACCTGTAAGTCCCTGGAGGTCAGCAGCCTTCAAGAAAGATCCCGCTGCGTGCAGAGAAATGACGGAATCAGACTGCAGAAGGAGGCCTTCCCATATCCTGAGAGAACGAGCAACCAACTTTGTGCCCTGGAAAACCAGAGATTCACCGTACCGAAACAAAAGGAATGCACTGCACCCGTTTAAACAACAGAGAAAACCCAAATGTAAAGCTGTAACACTGAGCAGAGACAGACAACATAGCTTAGCTGCAAACTGTTATGTTAATAACTGAATGTGATGAACTGTGTTGTTTGCTGTTCATATCTGCAAATATTGTTTAGTCACTGTTTACCTGGCTTTGAGCCGAGCACCGCGCAGTGTTAGTAGGCAAATATCTCACACAAACCAGTTTTGCATGTGATCTATTTAGCTACTACCCTACATCAACCCAGCATTAGTGATCTCGGTTTAAATTCTGTGCATCATTTTAGTTTTCCTTAAAAAGTCAATATTTATTCTGGGTCCTTTCCCCATACTCTAGTGTGCCCTTTTCTGTAATTTAAGTCAGCTTTTTTTCCTCAGCTATGCTACCACTGTACCCTCTTTCTGCCCAATATCTCCCACACATCAGCAGTATATGTGTTACTGACTCCAGCTGTTGAAAGTGATCAAACAACCCAGTTGGATGTTTTCCTTTGGTGTACATAGTACTGTTAAGTTAGGTGCATCCTAATCTGTATCTGGCCATTACAACCTGCTCTCTCCTGTTTCCCCATTGCCATGACGTTCTATCAACTCTGTTTTGTATTAAATATAAATGTCTCCCTTTTGTCTGCTGTTCCCAACTCTGTTGCCATTCTTGATTTATTTTCTTCCAAATGATGCTTTTCCCTTCAGACTCAGATAAGTTGATATTGACCTCTATATTTTCCCTTTTCACAGCTTATTTAGCCTGCTTATCGAATTTTTCATTACTTGGGAATCCAATATGTACTGGGACCCACATAATGGTAACCTCAACACCACTCTTAATCATTCCTTTGACTAAGAATAAAATCTCAAATACTAAATCCTGATGACTCTAGGATATTCCATAGTTGAGGCTTTGTATTGCTGACAAAGGATCACTACACACCAGCACTTTGTAAACCTGATCCTGGTCTATCCACAGTAACGCCATGAAAATGACATACAGTTCCACAGTATATACTACATTTAGGGTATTAGATAGTCTACTGTGTGACTCAATGTTAAGGCCCTGCACTAACATTCCTGCTCCTTTTGCTTCTATCTCTGGATTCTTTGACACATCTGTGAAAATTACTACATGATCCTTGTATTTGTATTCTGTTTGGCAAAATATCCATGCACAAAATCAATAGTTTTTACCCCTCAATTTGGTTTCATGCAGTTTTAAATCTATCTTGGGAGGTTCCAATAACCAGACTAACACAGTTGGCCACAACACTGTTGGGCAGAAATCCTTGTCATGTACCACAATATCCCTTGCCAATGAGTCGCTGACCCATCCAGAGCTTGTTGTCTGTGTTACTCCTCTCTCCCAGCATACTTGAGTAACCTGCTTAGTTGGATGAGTCTCCCCGTGTCCCTTCAAATTTATCCAAAAGTTAGACATTATTTGTTTCCTGCATAATCTTAAAGGCATTTTCCCCGTCTCAATTTGAAGTGCAGACAATAGTGTTGTCCGCACAGCCCCTGTACATATTCTAAGTGCCTCTGCTTGTATTCAGTCTAATCCAGGCAAAACAGTCTTTGCTGTAGATCCATACACTACACTTTCGTAGTCCAGTCTTGCTCTAATCAATGATATATATATGTGAATTAAAAATGCTTTGTCTGCACCCCATTCCAAACTAGCCCCCGCACTAACGTGCATGCACACATACACATGCTGAACCTAGCCATACACACGTGCACACGCACACACATACGCACACACACGTCATTTATTATAAATCCCTACATCATAAGTCTTTACCAAATAAAACCCAAAAATGCTGAGGAAATTCAGCAGAAAGTCCATCAACTCCAGGGCACAACCTTTTCCTCATTGCCATAGGGAAAGTATTTATTGTCCCATCTTCCTGGTGTAGATATAAAAATAAGCTTTTGTGGTGGTACCTTCTGTCCAAGATTAAACAACAAAGCGGTAGGAGCATCCATATCTTTAATTAAGGATATTCTGTCAGTAATCAATGCCCCCTTTACATGCTCCTGCAAAATGGACCTCAGCTCCAGATTTTTTCCTTTTACGTCACTGATAACACTCCTCTCATTATAGCTCATTTCTTTTTCCATATCAATAAAATATATTATATATATGTAATAATAATAATAACAATAATATTTTTGAGAATAGCTGTGGAAACAAATGCAAATTTAAAAAAATACAAAAAAATCCTTATCTAAATCTTTCCAACCTCCCACCATTGAGTTATATTTTTAAAAATTCTTATTCATCCTCCATATTGCCCAGAAATGTCTACCTTTCTCACAGAAGGACTTGTCTTACAAAAATTTGACATTGAAATGACAATAATATTTAGAATACAATGAGGTAGCCGGTTTGAACTCCAACCAAGATGGCTGCTTAACTTAAAAGAGTGCATCTCTTCACCCAGTTTCACCTGTATTTTCTTTTATTCTCAAAGTGGTCTTACATTTAGGTTCAGCTGAAAATGCGTGTAACTGAGAAACAAACTGCAAGTAAAATGGCTCCCAATAATCCCTCTCCATCGACAAACCCCTCTACTAAATTGGCCAAGAAACGTCTCACCATGACTTCTGAACCACCAACAGAAACTTCTAGCTTCTAGCCGGGTTTGTGACGAGAACGGTGAGTTTATGCTACCCGATTTCCAACTTGAGCGTCTGAAAACTGTTCTTACTGACCGTGTAAAAGATTTCAAGGATACATTGACTGAGCTTTGCGTTGATGGTAGGATATGGATAGTTTTCAATCCAGACTTAAGCACATCGAAGCAGAAATAGTGTCACTAACCACTGCAGTTACAAACCAAGGTAAACGTACGGATATTCTGCAGGCCATGCAAAGGCAAAACCGAAACAGTATCAAGGAATCGGCGGCCGACATAACTCAACTACAACGACAAATGGTGGAGCTGGAGGACAGGAACCGTCGCTCCAACCTCTGTCAGGTAAACATTCCAGAGACCATGGAAAGCGAGGATGGTATCAGGTATCGACAGTGTCAGCTTTCCATTTGGTTTCCTTCCCTGAGCTCCAGAGGGATAATCAAAATGGAGAGGGTGCACAGAATTCATTCTACTGGCAAGTCAAACCACCCTTGTGCTCTTATATTCAAACTTCGCAGATATACTGATAGGCAGGCTATTCTGATAAAGGCAGTTAGTTCATGGTTAGACCCAGCTGCAGCTATTTCAGGACTACTGCAATCACACTGTGGAGCGTAGAAAGGCATTCTCACCGGTTCTGGCCTCACTTCGACAAAAAGGGACCCAGAGTTTTCTTCCCTACCCTGCACAGCCTAAAGTTACCCATGGCTCTCAGACAAATGTCCACAATACTCCCGAAGAGGCTCAGAGATTTGTAGAACTCCTAAATTAGCCCAATCATTATGACGCTAGGCCCTGACTAACCTGCTGGTGAAATGTAATTGACAGCTACCTTTTTGGGTCAAGTTCCAGCAGCCTATAATGTTGCACTTCAACATTCAGCAAAGGTCTGGTTATGACAGGACTGTGTCTTTTTGCCCTCTGCTCTGGACTTTTGACAACCATAGCCTGTATTGTGAGCAAAGGGTTTTATGCTTAACCTATCTTTGTTAATGTGATAAGGTTAATGTCAATGTTAATTGTTTCTCCCCCCTAGCTGTGTGTCTTGCCATTATAAATTGATAAGTACTGTATGAATATTTTGGGGGCATGGACTCATGCTCATTATTTCAATGAATTGGTCATGGTTTTCACTTACTTTGTGGGGGTTGAGAGATGCGTGTTCCCGCCTTGGCTGAAAACCCACGGAAGCAATTGTGTTTAAATTTATGCCAGTTTCTCTTTGTTTCTTTCAGGGATGTGGATGCCCCAGCTAACTGGCTTTGTTTGTATGTTGGTACGTTTGTACCGTAAGTTCACATGATACATGTAGCCATATTACTCAGGCGGTACTTCAACTTTCTATTTAAAAATTGACTTGGTATATCTCTTTTGTTGTATATGATTATGCAAGTGTGTTTTATTGAGCTTGGTGTTTGCAGTAGTATCTTTTAAAGCAAGTCCTTGTTGCAACTTGTATTTTATTTTTAGCAACAATGTACTGAGCGGAGCCTGGGCTTACCTCACAGTCATAGTTCACAATAACAATAAACAATTGTATCAATAATTTTATTTCTTGGAACGTCCACGGACTAAATGGAAATATAAAGAGACTCCAGCATTTTGATTGCTTGCGTCGTAAGCATGTTGCTTTTCTTCAAGAGACGCATATGAAGTCGTCCAATGTTCATGGAGTTCAAAACAAATATTATAAAATACTTGCATACTCCTGTGCCCATAACAAAACTAAGGGTGTTATGATTTTGATAAACAGAAAGTTAGATGTGACAGTCAATCTTTCTGGCAGTGACTGAGGTTAGATTTTGTTTTGTATCCGTAACTCGGCTAGGTTTTAAACTCTGTCTCGCATCTTTATATGGCCCTAATTCTTACGTACGGTTGCCCTGAGAGGACATCTCAGTCTCAGCTCGTCAGCCTTAGCTCGTCATCCATCAGTCTCAGTTGTACTTCGTCAGTCTTAGCTGTACTTTGTCAGCCTTAGCTCGTCATCCATCATTCTCAGGTGTACTTCGTCAGCCTTAACTCGTCATCTGTCAGTCTCAGCTCTACTTTGTCAGCCTTAGCTCGCCATCCATCACCTAAACATTTGTCAATCTCAGCTGTACTTTGTTAGCATAATAAAAACTAGCGTTAGCATGCTAACTTTCACGGCCCATTTTTGCACAGCCTGCCTCATGTGCACGGGGTCAGTTGCTGGTTCCGGTGTAACTGCACCGTCTGTGCCCCTTGCATGGCCTGCGACCCCCTAGTTCCAGTTCTGTCGGCAATATGATGTTTCACCCCCTTATTTTTTATAACAGTATGACATATTCTTGCACTTTGACCCTTGTGTACGTACAGTTGAAACCAGAAGTTTACATACACTATATAAAAAGGCACATAACCTTTTTTTTTCTCACCGTCTACCATTAAACCAGATTAAACTTTTCCTGTTTTTGGTCAATTAGGATTACCAAAATTATTTCTATTTGCTAAATGCTAGAATAATGACAGAGATAATTTTTAGACAATTTTTTATTACTTTCTTGAGAGTCAGACGTTTACATACATTTCATTAGTATTTGGTAGCATTGCTTTTAAACTGTATGACTTGGGCCAAACGTTTTGGATATGCTTCCACAAGCTTCTCACAATAGTTTGCAGGAATTTTGGCCCATTCCTTCAGACAGAACTGGTGTAACTGAGCAAAGTTTGTAGGCCGCCTTGCTCACACATGCCTTTTCAGCTCTGCCCATAAATTCTCAATAGGATTGAGATCAGGGCTTTGTGATGGCCACTCCAAAACATTAACTTTGTTATCCTTAAGCCACTTTGTAACCAGTCTGGCAGTGTGCTTCGGGTCATTGTCCATTTGGAAAACCCATTTGTGCCCAAGCTTTAACTTCCTGGCTGATGTCTTTTGATGTTGCTTCAGTATTTCCACATAATGTTCTTTCCTCATGATGCCATGTATTTTGCAAAGTGCACAAGTCCCTCCTGCAGCAAAACAACCCCACAACATGATGCTGCCATGCCCATATTTCACAGTTGGGATGGTGTTCTCAGGCCTGCAAGCTTTTCCCTCCAAATGTAACAATGGTCATTATGGCCAAAAAGTTCAATTTTAGTTTCGTCAGACCACAGGACATGTCTCCAAAAATTAAGGTCTTTGTCCCTGTGTGCATTTGCAAACTGTAATCTGGTTTTTTTATGCTTCTTTTGGAGTAATGGTTTCTTCCTGAGAGAGTGGCCTTTCAGCCCATGTCAGTATAGGACTTGTTTCACTGATGATAATGACACACTCTTACCAGCTTCAGCTAGCATCTTCACAAGGTCTTTTGCTTTTGTTCTTGGGTTGATATGCACATTTCGAACCAAAGCACGTTCATCTCTGGGACACAGAACCCATCTCCTTCCTGAGCGGTATGATGGCTGGACATTCCCATGGTGTTTATACTTGCGTATACTCGTTTGAACAGATGAACGTGGCACCTTCAGGCATCTGGAAATTGCACCCAAGGATGAATCAGACTTGTGCAAGTCCACAATTCTCTTCCTGATGTCTTGGCTGATTTCTTTTGATTTTCCCATGATGTTACACAAAGAAGCAGTGTGTTTCAGGTGTGCCTTAAAATACATCCACAGGTGTGCCTCTAATTAACTCAAATGTTGTCAATAAACCTATCAGAGGCTTCCACAGACATAACATCATCATCTGGGCTTTCCCAAATTGTTTCAAGGCATAGTAATTTTAGTGTATGTAAATTTCTGACTTTGAAGAAAGTAATAAAAATTGTCTAAAAAAAATCCCTTTCTCATTATTCTGGCATTTAGCAAATAGAAATAATTTTGGTAAACCTAATTGACCAAAAACAGGAAAAGTTTAATCTGATTTAATTTTAGAAGGTGAGAATAAAAAGGTTATGTGCCTTTTTATATAGTGTATGTAAACTTCTGGTTTCAACTGTATGTGCTTATTTACCTCATACCTTCATATTGTTACAAAACTCCAAGCTAAGGAAGTTTTTATACCTTAGAAAGCTTTATGCTTAGTTTAGCTTAGCTAAAGCTAGTTAAGTAAGGCCTGCATGGTGACGCTATAGTTAAGGAAATTAGCAATGTAGCTTACGGTGAAGTGTTTTACGGTTCATTTATACAGTACACAATAACATACATACATTTCAATCCATTATATATAAATAATATTTCAATTACATGCACCTGAAATGTATATGCAATGTACCTGTTGGATCAGAATCGTATTATTGTCGACAATTGAGATTATCAATACCCCTTTTTTGGCCGGGATGCTAACAAAATAGAAAATTAGGCCAGGTAAATTATTGCTAATCGGTGATCATCTTGCTTGCTGTTGTGAGTTAATAAACACCTTAGTATCATATTTGTGTGGGACTACTATTTACTTATTGTGTCTTTTATTAAGCCTGTCTATAATTTTGGTTAACAATGATAACATTTCAATAGCTAGGCTACTGAGTAGTCACAGAGTGCGCTCAGCACTTCATTCCTTGGTTAGGGTGAGGAAGGAAATTTGGTGTGTAAAGTCAGTTTATTGATTATCAGAATGTCTGCCATTCTCTGCCATTCAGTATCGAATTCCACATTGATACAGTGCCATCCATTAACCTGTCTGCTTGTGACTACAAAGATATAATTGAATAACTGATGTAGCTTGCTAATAGTAATGCTAAGGGAAGTGCTGCTGCGTTATTCCCAAAAAGTGTGTTCAAAAAAGCCTGTTGTCAAGATTAAATCAAACCTTTACTTGACATAAATGCAATTTAATTTGACTTGCCTTTCATTCTCTGCTAGCAAGTTAACTAACATTTTATTAGGACTCTTATCCTTGTGACATCTTACATTCATGCTAGAAAATCAAAAATGTTAGGTACATAGCCTATCACTAGCTAGCTTGCTCAACATCAGGTAGTTACTTGCTTGAAATCTAATTAAACTAAAATTGCTAGCTACCTAATTTTTGCTTGGCCATTGGTTACTTGGTTATTTTAGTAATAAAATGATATGCTTACAGTCACACTTAGCGTTATATTTTCTTACTGACTACAACTGAGTTGAAAATGATGTATCATAGTTATAGCTATTTACCAAACCTTACACTGTCATAATTGCTTTGTTAGGTGTGTTATTTGTGCATCAACCTAGCAAGCTAATCTTACCTAACTCTAATTCACAACTGTAAGGTAGCCAGTTACCCAGTGATGGGTACGTCGGTACCCTTGATAGCACGGGCTAACTACGCAATTAACTTAGGTGTATTTCAGCGTAAGCATGCGCATAACTGTCTATGGTCATATGTGATCATGTGACAGCGTTATAACAAATAAGGGGGTGAAATGTCATATTGCCAAATGAAAATAGGCGGTTACAGGCCGTGCAAGGGGCGCGGGCGGTGCAATTACACCGGAACCAGCAACTGACCACGTGCACATGAGGCAGGCTGTGCAAAAATGGGCCGTGAAAGTTAGCATGCTAACGCTAGTTTTTATTATGCTAACAAAGTACAGCTGAGACTGACGAATGTTTATGTAGCGCCCTCTAGACGTCAGGTATAATTACTGAGGTGCGCTCCCCAAGTTCTTTTTCCTCTATTATCACGTGGTTAACTAATGAAGGTAAGTAATGATATGGTAGTACACTATTTATGAACTGTTTTACTTTACTGTGTTATTAAAAGTACTTTTTAACACTAATGGTGGGGTTAACTCTACTGATTTAATGTTTTTTAATCACTACTGTAAGTACATGAAATAATTATGAAATGTACTTTTTTCTTACCATATGTCCCCTTTAAGTTTGCTTAACGCTCTCTAAAGCACTCATAAAATCAAACCCACATACCCTCTAAAATGTCTACATAAACATAAACACCAGTATTTATGATGCCAGATGAAGAAAGAATAACAACCAGTAAGTATTAATGATTTACTTTAGCAAATATTAATCAACACAGACAAATATAAACTATTATTTGTCCCTTTAAATCTGTAAACAAATCAATAAACTCCAGTAAACAGTTTCTCTGTCTGTTCCAATACTCAACTGTCTTTTTTCAACATGAACACTAAACCTTTATGTTTCAAATGCACAAACCCCCATATATTTCACCTATAGCTGGCATTGCTAAATGAAAATAAAATGGGCACCCTTAAATCAGTGATTCGTTGCAGGCCTGAGTCTTTGCTTGTGAGCGGTGTAGCCTCAAACCAACATGGCTGCTTTGCGCCTGACGCAGGAAAAACATTAGCAAACTCATGGCAGGAATGGCGTCGTCCTCGTCCTTTCGGCGATGCAGCGTGTGGCTGTCGTCGGCCGTAGACGAGTCCTCCATCCTCCCCGGTAATGTCTGTGGCAGACACACTGTCGCCGGCCTTCTCATGCAGGTACGGTACACAGCAAACTGACGAGTTTCCCCCGAGACGAGAGGCTGAGTGAGGCTCGCAGGTGAAAACCACCAGGTAGCTAGCGTGAGCTACACTAGCTTCTAGCTGCACTCCTCGTGGAACCTCTTTTCCAGAGCCCCCCTCTTTCGACTTGAACTCACTACCGAGTTGACTGAACAGTCATTACGAGACTCACTGCTCGTTAGTCTCCACGTCCGATCCTCAACCAGTGTCTTTCTGGCCGTAGCTCCGCTCCGCCATGCAGCTCTCCTCTCTCCTCCTCCGTCTTTCTTTTTTCGCGCCCCAACTCCTCTTCCGCATCCGGTCGACCTCTCACCCTGATCACTGAGTGGATCTCCTCAAATAAGTAAAACTCAACATGATGCAATTGTTGTTGTTGTTTTTTTTTTTAAGTATTACATTTACACTCTTTTTTAATCAAATATGTACATTTCCTGGAAAATACATAAACAAAACAAACAAATAAATAAAATGAGTGCTTTTTAACAGGGCTAGATCTTATTTATTTCTTTATATTTTTTAACCGGATTACATCCCCCCTTACTAACCGTCTAGATGTCCTCATCAGACATTAACATTTTAATAATTACACAACTATAACTACGACCTGTGTCCTATACTTTTATAGGCACTAAGATTAACTACTTGTACCTAGTTTGATGATGATGCCTCCATGAACTATTGTGATTGGTTGCTCACTGGCCTTGCCAGGTTCATCATAAGTGAGTCTCAGTACTGGTTTTACTTGTCTCTTTTCAGTTGATCTAGGTTTCAAGCTCAGTTTTGCTTTTGGTGTTCTAACTGAACCTCTGCTACCCTTAAAATCTGATTCAGAGTCAGAGACCTCAACATCTGTCCCAACAAGACTTCCTGGATCATCCCCTTCTGTTTCACCGTCATAATCTGAGCGTTCTCGACTGACGTCCCTGATCATTTCCTCATCTGAGCTTGCAGACTCTCCTTCTCCAGAGGCAACTCTTCTTTTCAACAGAGAGTCTAAATAGTCTCTATAGGATCTACAGGGTCTGTCACCCTCTACCTCTGACGAGTACTCTGTTACTTCATGGATCTGTTCTTTTGGTTTTGTCCTTTGTGGCCTATTACTTGTGTTTGTTGATCGTGTTCTAGGTCTAACAGAAACTTCTTCACTACTCTGACCCTTTGGTGTCCTCACTGATGGCCCTATAGGTAAGAGATGGTCACGATGGATGGTCTTTACACCCCCTTTTCCTCCCTCAGGTCTCACCCGGAATACAGGTAAGTTTGGCAGTTTACTCACAACTACATAAGGTGTAGCACCCCATCGACTCTCAAGCTTGTGTCTCCCCTTTAGACCCAAATTTCTCAGGAGGACACGATCTCCCTCTTGGATCTTCTGAAAACTGACTTTCTGATCATATGTTCTTTTGTTGCGCAGGTGAGTCTTCTCTGCGGATTGACTAGCTAACTGGTAAGCTCTTTGCAGGTCACGCTTCAAACTATCTACATACTGGTAATGACTCTTCTCATCACTTTCGCCATCTGATGCTCTGAAGCATATGTCTACCAAAATATCTCGGAAATAGGGAGAATACCCTGTTGCATCGCTTTTTGTACTGTTATATGCATGCACTAATGAAGCAACATGCTGACTCCATGACCTTTTCTTATCTTGACCCAAGGTGGCAAGCATAGAGAGCAATGTATGGTTAAACTGTTCGGGCTGTGGGTCCCCTTGGGGGTGATACGGGGTTGTTCTGGATTTCCGTATGCCCAAAGTTGTCAGGAGCTCTCTTATCAGCCTGGATTGGAAATCTCTACCCTGGTCAGAATGAATCCTTGTCGGCAATCCATAGTGCATGAAATACTTTTCAACTAAGATCTTTGCTACCGTCAATGCTTTCTGATTTTTAGCTGGGAAAAGCTTGAGCACATCTAGTAAAGTGGTCGGTCACAATCAATACATTACTAATGCCTCATGAATCGGGCTCCATTGACAAGAAATCAATACAAACTAGATCCATAGGACCACTGCTGACAATGTGATGAAAGGGAGCTGCTTTCTTGCAAGGCATTTTGTGGGTCACACACAATCCACAATTTCTGACATAGTCCTCGACATCATTGGTCATTCTGGGCCAGTAAAACCTAGCTCAGAGGAGGTCAGTGACCCTGAGGTCAGTGAACACAGAGATGGCCCATGTCATCATGTAAAGCATGCAAAACCTTTCCACAAAATTCACCAGGCAGCACTATCTGTAGTGTCTCATCATTAGATTTCTTGCCAACACGGCACAGGAGTCCATCTCCCACCACTAGTCTTCCTGCTTCCCTCTTGAACAACAGCATCTCAGGACTCAGGGCCTTGCTGCTAGGCCAAACGCCCTGTTTCACAGCCTCCATCACAGGCTTAAGTACATCATCCTTTCTTTGGGCTTCAATCAAGTCAGCCTTTGAGAATTGCTCCAGAGAACTTAGGTGCAACTGAGATGGAAAGGCATACACGTCAGGGATACATGCTGGTGATGCACCTAGCTGTTCCACATATCTGGGAGACTCATCTGAACTTTCTCTAACTTGCACACACTGACATATGGACTTAACAGCTGTGGGCAACATGTTCACCCAATCACCACCCTCTTCAAGGTCAGCTCTGTTGCGGGACAACAAGTCGGCATCTATATTGGCTTTCCCCGGCCTATACTGTACGTCAAAGTCGTAGATGGCCAATGCAGCCAGCCACCGATGACCAGTTGCGTTGAGTTTAGTGGTGGTGAGTTCGTAGGTTAATGGGTTATTATCGGTGCATACCATGAACTTAGCCCCGTAGAGGTAGTCGTGAAATTTATCAACGACAGCCCACTTCAGCGCAAGGAACTCTAACTGATGGACTGGATATAACTGTTCTGGTGGGCTCAGCTTTCTGCTGGGAAAGGCCACAGGTTGTAACCCCTCAGGATTTTCCTGGTAAAGCACGGCACCTACCCCTTTAAAGCTTGCATCCGTATGCAGGACATACGGCTTTTCCAGATGTGCAAATGCCAACACTGGTGCGTTTATCAGACACTGAATGATGCATAGCCCTTTGTCAGTTCTGTGAGAGGCCTAACAATGGAAGAGTAGTTCGCTATGAAGCGATGATAATACCCACAGAACCCCCAAGAACAAGCGCAAAGACTTTAGGTCGGTGGGCTGAGGCCACTTGGCAACCGCCTGTATCTTGTCTGGGTCAGTCGCAACGCCATCAGCGCACACGATGTGTCCCACATACTTCACTCTTGGCTGACAGAACTGACACTTGTCAAGGGAGAGTTTCAACCCTACTTCCTCAAGCCTGTCCAACACCCGCAGGAGACGCTCTTCATGCTCGTCCAGCGAACGGCCAAAGACTATAAGATCATCCAAGTAGACTAGCACCTGAAGAAGATTCATGTCGCCTACTGCTTTTTCCATAAGTCTTTGGAATGTTGCAGGTGCTCCAGTAATGCGCTGGGGCATTCTTTCGAAATGGTAAAAACCCAGAGGACAAATGAAGGCGGTTTTTTCTTTGTCCTCATCTGCGATTGCAATCTGATAATATCCACTCCTTAAATCAAGGACAGAAAACCACTTACTCCCAGACAAACAATCTAACGCATCATCGATATGGGGAGTGGTGTACTGGTCAGGATTATTAAGAGTCCTATAGTCAATGCGCATTCTGATACGCCCATTTTTCTTTCTGGCTATCACAATTGGCGATGCGTACTGGCTCCAGGTCTCCTTAATGATACCGGCCTGCAGCAACTCCTGCAGGTGCTTACGCACATCATCAATATCGGCTTGAGCCAAGCGCCTCGAACGCTCTCTGAATGGTCTTGGATCAGTTAAGCGGATGTGATGCTCAACATCTCTCTCCAGACCAACGTCCCACTCGTGCAGGGAAAATACACTAGCTCGATCACACAAATTTTTGTGGAGCCGTTCCTTCCACTGCTGAGGTATCGGTGAATCACCAAACTGAATAAGCTCGGGATCTAACTGTGTGGGTGGAGTCACAGCCTCAGTGTCAACCTTTGGCAATGGAACAACTGGATCGGCTTGACATAGCTGGCCTATAATAGTCCCAACTGGGATGACAGTGTCTCTCAGTGACTCATTGTGGACCAACACAGTGAAATGGTTGACATCTACTGTGGCACCAGGGACAACCATGGGCTGCAGCAGTACTCCAGATGGCAACGGAGTAACTGGTGCGGCTTCCACCATCAGCATATCTTTTCCCAAAGGCCCGCTCAACTCAACTTCACAAGTGGCACAACACTCACCACCAGGAGGTAGGTAAAGAGATCCAGGCCCCATCCATTTTACCTTACTTACTGGTTCCTCTTCTTCTATCAAGGGTTGGCTGGTTTGGAAAGGAGACAGAAGCCTTAGCTTTAATGCCCAAAGTCTGACCAATGTCCGCTCCGACTGTGTCTCTGCACAGTTGGGCTAACCTCTGGAAAAGATTGGCATTGGTGCCAAGGATTACAGAGATTCCCGAGAGTCTGCTCGGGACATTGTGGGCTCGGACAAATCAAAGCCAAGACAGCTATGGTTTCATTCACACCTGTGACGTTCTCAGGAAACTCCATATCCACCACCACGTATCCCAGATAGGGATAACTTGTGTCACTCAACCCCCATATAGCTAGCCCGGACACTGGCTGAATCACCACATGAGGTAAGTGGAGCTGGTACCATGGTTCAAAGATGACTGTGACTTGTGAACCGCTATCAAGGAGGGTGTCAAACTGTTGACCATTGATCTTAACAGGAACGATGGAAGAAGGCCTAATCAAGCCCTGTGGAATGTCTTGTTTCAGAGCGTTCACTTCACTTTTCTTAGCCGCGCAGTTGGTGAGGCCGTTATCTGTCTGTGGTGTAGCTGGCTCACCCTGTTTAGCTTTTCTCAATGATCGTATGAACTTTTGAATGACTTTGGCCTGATTCTCTGGATTTTTACAGTTAGCAGAAAAGTGGCCACAGTGATAACAGAAATTTCCATCTGAATCGCTAAATGTTTGCTGTCTGCCCTTACTCTGAGCACGTCGTGTCGATTCTATTTTTAAAGCTGTAGCAGAGGCATCAGGCACTCTTGGCTTTTTAGTTGTTAACTGGTTTTGCTGCTTCCTTACCCGTTTCTTCAGGGCAGCTAATTCGGTGTCAACACCTGTCTCAGCGATGGGCTCTTTGGTCATTAGCTCATGTTCTTTTTTATTAGCAGAGACTTGGCTATTTGTAGCCGTCATAGCAGTGAACATTGCTTTCAGTGTCAGATTTTAAACTGTGAATCTCCCCCTCGCTAGCATCTACATATGTATTTGCTTGAAGCTGCTGCCCAGACGAGTTCAGTTTCATGCGGGAAGACTCGTATTCTTCTTCGCTGCGGATTTTGCTCAAAAGCTCCAAGAAAGATGGTGGACGTTCCCTCCGTTCCCTTAACTTGAGCCGAAACCAACATCAGATCAGAGTGCACAGCACCTCTGAGAAGTTGCTCCACTCGAGCACGATCTGTATGGTCAGGTGGAAGTCCTCCTTGCTGAACCACTCTGGTTAAAGACAACTAACCATCTCAAGAAATCAGACAACTTTTCCTTGGGTTGCTGTTGCAGCAACTGAAAAGAAAAATACAGATCCTCGCCTGTCTCAGAAGACCCAAATGCACTGTCAATAGCTTCCAAACACTGCACTGGACTTACGTCAGGGTCAGCGTTCCGTACAGCTTTCACAATGCTCAATGCGGGACCTTTAAGACTCTCCATTAAACGTCTTCTTTTCTCCTTGGCAGAGCAATCGCTCTCCTCTACCATAAGGCGCGCATGTTCCAACCAGTGCTCTAATGACTCTTTCCCAGCTGGGGTGGGCAAAGTTCCTGAAAACAGTCGCAAGTGGCGGTAACTGCTGCTCTCTCCATACGGTTTCTCCAACTTTGTTAATAACTCACCCACTGCACGGATAATGGACTCTGGAGAACCACCAAGGGCTGCATTTCCAACCCCCTCATCGGGAGAACCCTGTGGCTCTTCGACCACCCCTGCGTCCTCAGACACCATGACCAGGTTCCATGCTTTGGTTTCACCCTCGGGCTACACTTCAGAAGGGACTCGACTGGAGTCCACTGATTCTCTGCACTCACAGAGAACAGTCAAGAGGTTGAGCTTTTGGTTAAAGTTCCTCCCTTTTACACAGCCTGCCCCAAAGCTTTAATGTTTTCCATGGTTGCCTCTATCTGAGCAACCTCAACTCCCTCCAGAACCAAGACCATCAACGAGTGTTTCTCATCTAGTCCTTCCCCGCAACACCACTGTTTGAGCTCACTGACTAGTCCTGCATTGCTAGCGCGAGTCTCCATTTTTAGTTTTAGCTCTTAAGCTCTCTCAATGAACTGTGCTAGCTATTTGATTTTTTTTTTTCAATAGTTGAGTAGTTCACACAAAATTTTATGGTCACTAATAATCTATATTAGCACTAATTAACCCTATCCCAGACGAGCCCCCATTTTATGTAGCGCCCAGTAGACGTCAGGTCTATTTACTGAGGTGCGCTCCCCAAGTTCTTTTTCCCCTGTTATCACGTGGTTAACTAATGAAGGTAAGTAATGATATGGTAGTACACTATTTATGAACTGTTTTATTGTGTTATTAAAGGTACTTTTTAACACTAATGGTGGGGTTAACTCTACTGATTTAATGTTTTCTAATCACTACTGTAAGTACATGAAATAATTATGAAATGTACTTTTTTCTTACCATATGTACCCTTTAAGTTTGCTTAACGCTCTCTAAAGCACTCGTAAAATCAAACCCACATACCCTCTAAAATGTCTACATAAACATAAACACCAGTATTTATGATGCCAGATGAAGAAGGAATAACAACCAGTGAGTATTAATCAACACAGACAAATATAAACATAATAATGAAAAAATATTAATCACGAACATTCAAGTGAAAATCTTAGACTTATTTGTCCCTTTAAATCTGTAAACAAATCAATAAACTCCAGTAAACAGTTTCTCTGTCTGTTCCAATACTCAACTGTCTTTTTTCAACATGAACACTAAACCTTTATGTTTCAAATGCACAAACCCCCATATATTTCACCTATAGTCGGCATTACTAAATGAAAATAAAATGGGCACCCTTAAATCAGTGATTCGTTGCAGGCCTTAGTCGTTGCTTGTGAGCGGTGTAGCCTCAAACCGACATGGCTGCTTCGCGCCTGGCGCAGGAAAAACATTAGCAAACCCACGGCAGGAATGGCATCGTCCTCGTCCTTTCGGCGATGCAGCGTGTGGCTGTCGTCGGCCATAGACGAGTCCTCCGTCCTCCCCGGTAATGTCTGTGGCAGACACACTGTCGCCGGCCTTCTCATGCAGGTACGGTACACAGCAAACTGACGAGTTTCCCCCGAGAAGAGTGGCTGAGTGAGGCTTGCAAGTGAAAACCACCAGGTAGCTAGCGTGAGCAACACTAGCTTCTAGCTGCACTCCTCGTGGAACCTCTTTTCCAGAGTCCCCCTCTTTCGACTCGAACTCACTACCGAGTTGACTGAACAGTCACTACGAGACTCACTGCTCGTTAGTCTCCACGTCCGTTCCTCAACCAGTGTCTTTTCTCAAAGTCCTTTCTGGCCATAGCTCCGCTCCGCCATGCAGCTCTCCTCTCTCCTCCTCCGTCTTTCTTTTTTCGCGGCCCGACTCCTCTTCCGAATCCGGTCGACCTCTCAACGTGATCACTGATTGGATCTCCTCAAATAAGTAAAACTCAACATGATGCAATTGTTTTTTTTTTTTTAAGTATTACATTTACACTCTTTTTTTAATCAAAGATATACATTTCCTGGAAAATACATTGAAACGAAACAAACAAATAAATAAAATGAGTGCTTTTTAACAGGGCTAGATCTTATTTATTTCTTTATATTTTTTAACTGGGTTACATCTAGGTGATGGATGGCAAGCTAAGGCTGACAAAGTACAGCTGAGAATGATGGATGACGAGCTGAGAATGAGATGTCGTCTCAAGGCCACATTACTTCTTGCCCTCAGTTAATTTGATTAAAGACCATCTTGACATCTCACGTGAAACAATCAGAGATGCTGACGGTATATTATTTTCACAGACGCTTTTGGTTAATGAAACTTTCAAAACATATTTTTCTCATATTTACAAATCTGAGGTATTCACTGACTATGGAAAAATTTAAGAATTTTTGAACGCATTGGATCTACCATCTCTTTAAGTTGACCAAGCCAGATTTTCAGATGCTCCTCTCACTCTAGACGAATTAAAAGACACAGCCTGCTCAATGCAAAAACAGAAGTCCCCAGGCATGGATGGCATTCCGCCTAAATTACTGCTGGCAGTATGGGATCTCGTCGGACCCTTGATTGTCGACTCAATCAATTATTCCTTGAAAATCGGTTCATTGCATAAGGACAAAAACAGCCTTAATTTCATTGCTTCTCAAAAAAGGCAAGGAACCATTAGAATGCTCAAGCTACAGACTTATAGTATTTAAACTCCGATCTAAAGCTGTATGGAAAAGTTCTTATAAAAAGACTGGAAAAATGTATTGATAGTTTGATCCATCATGACCAAACGTGGAGGTAGGCTACGTGCTGATAACTTACGTAGAAATCTGCATATTCTTCATTTGGCCCCCCAAAATGAGATCACTAGATGCAGAAAAAGTGTTTGATCGCTTAGAGTGGTCTTACTTGTGGGCTGCGCTTGAATGGTTTGGTTTTCTTCCCTTATTTATACATGTGGTACATACCTTATATGACTGCCTGCATTCAGACAGGCTCAGTCATATCCCTACAATTTTCACTTGAAAGAGGTACTTGACAGGGCTGTCCTCCTGTCTTTATTTGCCCTCTCACTAGAACCTCTGGCACAGGCTATTTGGCAAACCTCTGAAATTTCCTGAATCTTTCTTTACATGCAGATGACATTCTATGGTATCTTTCAGACATATCCAATTCGATTCCAGGAGTGTTGATTTGGTTGATAATTTTGGGTCTCTATCAGGCTATAGGATAAATTGGAGGAAATCAATTGTAATGCCTCTCAATTCTGCTGCTAAAAATTCAGTACTTCCGTTTTCTATCTCAGTTCAGTCTGGTTTTATACATTTAGGAATTAAAAGTTACCCTAACCTCCAGATGATTCTGATACAAAACTTTTCATCTCCTGTAAGTAAAATTAAAGTCGATCTCACAAGATGGTCTCCATTACAGCTTACTTTACATGGTAGAATCTCAGTAATGAAAATGAATGTGCTCCCACAAATTAATGTTTTGTTTTCTATGATACCCCTCTCACTCCCTCAGAAATATTTATAATAAATTCATTAGATGTGGAAAAATTTCGTTTGAAATGGCAAACTTGCCAGGATATGGTTAGCAACATTAGTGTCCTAAAGCTTATGGTCATCTGTCTTTCCCGAATTTCAGATTTTATTATTTGGTTTTTCAGTTGCGAGTATTCAGGGTTTGGTTTGATTCTAATTCTTTTGCTTTGTGGCATAAAATAGAAGAGGCCATAGTTAAATAAATTAGAATTCAGGATTTAGTATGTTTAGGCCTCAAAAAGAGGTCTTTGCATGGACCATATAATTTCAAATTCTCTACAGGCAAATAAGTATTTTGGTATATCTTAATATATAATCTATATAATATATATATAATCTTCATTGCTTGCCCCCTATTTGGAATAACAGCTTTCTGCTGGCAGGATCAAAACCTTTCCATTAACCCCCCCATGGTCCAGCAGGAATGTGCACATGTTGTGATGTTTTTGATGATAAAGGTCTGCGTGTGTTCCAAAATATTAAGGAAATTTATTTGCTCCCTGACTTCTCATACTTTCTGTACCTTAGGCTCTACTCAGCCCTCCATGCATATGTGGTTCTATGGAATAAGGCTCACCCAACCCATCCATCCTTTATTCTATAGGCACCACTTGATCCCTGTATAACAAGTTTGTATCTCATAACATTAACACTCTGACTGTTTCTACTGTTTGGAGTAGGTGTTACTGTAGACTTGGGTTCAATCTGGAACCCTAGGGAACTTAACACCGTAGGTGTTATTGTAGACTAGGGTTCAATCTGGAACAATATTGGGATAAAAAGGGAACAAAAAAGGGATAAATTGATGAGCCAGATTTTTGAAGGTTGTAAAAATATTATTATTTTATTATGTTATTATTATATTATATGTCTATTTTATATACATATTATAAAAACCTGGCTCATCAATTTATCCCTTTTAAGGTGGCGCATTGATTCTATATCACCCCATACCACAGATTTCAAATGAAATTATCCAACACATATCTGCACAATTTGTTCATCAGGAGTAGTTGGTACATATCTACATATGTGGTGGGAGTGTCCTCCAATAAAGCATCTTTGGAACTATGTGGTATCAATAGTTAAAGATTTTGTAGGTGTGCAGATTTCCATGTGCCCGTGTTTGTTGGTGCTTGGGGATGATTCAGATATTGTGCTCATACAGTAGATCAAAAAGACATGTTTTACTGGCGGGATTGACTACAGCTAAAAAAGCTATCCCAAGGGGCTGGGTAAAACCTGGGATTTCATAGGCATATACTTGGTTACAATATTATTTGGATATATACATTTTGGAAAAGTCCACAGCAAGGTTACATCAAGTGAACATATTAACTGTATTGTCTGATGTCACATGTGTGGTGGGGCAAGAGGAGTTGCCCCCGCCCAGCGCTGCTCTGGCCGTAACAGCTGTCCAAAACCAACACTGTGGAAGCGCGGTCAGCATGCAGGACAGCACTGGGACTGAGCATCAGTCTTCAATCAGCCCTGCTGCCATTACTCCAAGGTGATTGAAGACCTACAAAAGGCACCACGGACCCAGCCTCGGGGACATTCGTCTTCTCAGCTCTCGGATCATACTAACGTTCTGTGTTGTATTTCCCACAGAATCCAGTTAAAGAGAATGAAGACAAGCTGAGCAGAGGACGGTGCACTCCCGTGGGGTTGGAGCCATGCGGAGTCTGATCTCTTCCTACAGGTGGCACACCAAAGCCAGTTTGGCACTGCCCAGCTCCAGGATGACCAGCTGCGCCACGCCTGGGCCCTGGTCCGGGTGATCGAAGGGAAGGCCCAGGGAGAGGGAGAGCCAGTGGACCGCTACTTCTCCCTCCGTGGTGGGTTCCTTTATTTCAACATGTGTCTGCAAGGGGAGATGCAGGAGCTCCTGGTGGTGCCACGTGACCACATCACCACTATACTCCACCTGGCCCATTCTCACCTGTTGGGAGCCTACCTGGAATTTGAGAAAACCTGGGAGAGGATCAGGGACCGGTTCCCCTGGCTAGGGATGTACAGGGCGTTGAAAGACTACTGTCGAGCATGTCCCACCTGCCAGGCAACCTCACCCTGTCGGCCGCGCCCTGCACCCTGAATCCCTCTCCCTGTTATAGAGACCCCCTTTGAGCCCCTGGGGATGGACCTGATGGGGCCCCTACCAAAGTCAGCGCGTGGCCACCACTGCATCCTGTTTATCCTGGATTACGCCACCCGCTACCCAGAAGCGGTGCCCCTGTGGATGGCCACCACCAAAAACATCGCTTGCGAGCTGGTGCACTTGTGCAGCCGGGTGGGGATCCCTAAAGAAATCCTTACGGACCAGAGGACTCCATTCATGTTCAAGGTAATGGCGGACCTGTGTCGCCTGCTGCGTGTTTCCCAGATCAGAATGTCTGTGTACCTTCCTCAGACTGGTGGGCTGGTTGAGCACTTCAATCAGACGCTCAAACGGATGATCTGGAAGGTCGTGGTGGACAGCGCTGACTGGGATCGGGTACTCCCCTATGTGGTCTTTGCTATCCGTGAGGTCCCGCAGGCTTCCACAGGTTTCTCCCCCTTCAAGCTGCTGTATGGGCGAAGACCCCGAGGCCTACTCGACATCGCGAGGGAGACCTGGGAGGAGCAGCCCTCTCCCCATCGCAGCCTGGTGGAGCACGTGGAGGCCATGCGGGAGCACATCGCCCATATCATGCCCCTGGTACATGCCCTGTTCACCACAGAGGAGACCAGCCCTGGGGATCTGGTGCGCATCTGTGATGACCTGAACCCCCACCAACAGCAAGAGGTAAGAGTACTCATTGACCAGTATCGCCAGGTGTTCTCTGCCTCCCCAGGTTGCACTGACGTGATTGAACACCACATCCAGAGCCTGGGGAACACTGTGGTGAACATGCAGCCTTACCACATACCCGAGGTACGAAAAGCGGCTATCGTTGAGAAAATTGAGCGGATGAAGCAGGCGGGAGTCATCGAGGAAGCATGCAGCCCCTGGTCAAGCCCCATTGTGCTGGTGCCGAAACCTAATGGTTCCCTTCGGTTCTGCAATGACTTCAGGCAGCTGAGCGCAGTGTCGGAGTTTGATGCCTACCCCATGCCCCAAGCGGATGAACTGATCGAACGGCTGGCTGAGTCGAGATTCATAACCACGCTAGACCAAACCAAAGGTTATTGGCAGGTTTCCCTCACTCCCACAGACCGTGAGAAGACGGTGTTTGCCATTCCTATTGGGCAGTACCAGTACCGTTTTCTTCCGTTTGGACTTAATGGGGCTCCCGCAACATTCCAGCACTTGATGGACGTGATACTCCGGCCACACCAGAGCTACGCGGCCGCCTACATCAACGATGTGGTCATCCACTCCCGCTCCTGGTCTGAGCACCTTTCCCAGATCGGTGCGGTGTTGGGGGCCCTTCAGGGTGCAGATTTGACAGCTAACCCCACCAAGTGCTGCATAGGGCAGAGTGAAGCGCAATACCTCGGGTACAACATCAGACGGGGTCTGCTCAAGCCTCAAGAAAGGAAGGTAAAGGCAGTAAGAGAGTGGCCGCGGCCCCGCACCAAGACCCAGGTACATGCTTTCCTCGGTTTGGCCTGGTATTATCGTCGATTCATCCCTCATTTCTCCTCAGTAGCTGCACCCCTGATGAACCTGACCAAGAGGGGGTCGCCTGAGAAGGTACCGTGGGGCCCTGCCGAGGAGACAGCCTTCCAGGATCTGAAGGCGGCCTTGTGTTCCGACCCAGTCCTCCACACCCCCGACTTCGACCGTCCCTTTGTGGTCCAAATGAATGCCTCGGAGGCTGGGTTGGGAGCAGTCTTATCTCAGATGTATGGCGATGAGGAACACCCAGTACTCCGACGCTTCACTCAGATGGGTGTTACATCACCATGATCAAATATGCATAATACACCCTGATAATAGAAGTTTCCTGTGGAGAAGAATCTGTGGCTGTCTTTTGCCATGTAGTAAGTTAGAATCTGGCTGGGTAGCTTTTTGAAATTACACTTTCCACATGTATTTTATGTATTACGACCCCCAGCCTCACCCTTCCCGGCTATGGTCAGAGGTCCCATTGGTGAGGCAACAATTGGCCAGTCTCACCGGAGTTTGATACAGGGTAAGCCGGCTAAACTTGTTTGGTTGGTCTCATTGCAATAGCACACTCCCTGTCATGCTTGGGCACCTGCAGCAGCAGGAGCCGACTGTACACTGACCACATCTTCGTCCAACGTCATAGGCAGTGTGCAGTTAGTGGTGTGGCCACAGCATGAAAAGAAGCAAGGGTGTCGTCACGTGAGCAGGAGAAGTCACGTGCTTGACTTGTCCTCCCACAGCTGTCAGGGAGGGTGTTGCGATGAGGTCAGCTAGTTTGGTTGAACATTCGGGTTGGGAAAACTGGGAAAAAATTTGGGAAAAATAAAAAAAAGGGTCTGTTGTCATTTCTTTGTAAATCTATTTATTTGATAATGCAGAGCGTGAGAATAATAATGACATCCAACATGGCCGAATAGCCTTTCCCTGAGAAGCAACGGAGAAAACCGAAGAATTTCTAACCACTGTCTATTTAAGGCTTTGAATCATTTAGCTGATGTGTCACAATATTTGTTCTTGTTTCAAAGCACTTGTGATAAGAACATCTGCTGGTAGCCTACACAAATCAGCGGACATATTATTCCCTCAAGAGACACTTTAAAACCAGCCTGTAGGCATTGTCCCAGTAGGTGGGTCCTATTTTATTTACAGTTTCCATAAAAAGTATTCACCCCCTTGCAGTTTTTCATATTTTATTGTTTTACAACATTGAATGACAATGGATTTAATTTGGATTTTTTTGACACTGATCAACAGAAAAAGACTATTTAATGCTGAAGTGAAAAGAAATCTCTACAAATTGATCTAAATTAACTACAAAATAATTGATTGCATTCACTTGAAGTATTCATCCCCTTCAAGTCAATATTTAGCAGAGGCACCTTTGGCAGCAATTAAAGACTTGAGTCTATTTGAATAGGTCTGTATCAGCTTTGTGCATCTGGACACAGAAATTTTTTTCCATTCTACTTTGCAAAACTGCTCAATGACAAACTATGTCAAACTAAGAACAGGTCTTTACAAATTGGCCTAAATTAATTATAAATATAAAACAAAAGAATTGATTGTATAAGTACTCATCCCCTTTACTATGACACACCTCTGGTGCAACAAATTGTGTTTAGAAGTCACATAATTGGTTGAATGGAGATCACCTTTGTGCAATCAAGGTGTTCCAAGTGATTTTAGGGTAAAAACACCTGTATAAGGAAGGTCCAACATTGGATTAGTCAGTTTCCTGACAAAAAGTACATCATGAAGACAAAGTAACATTCCAAGCAAATCTGCGTCAAGCACCAATCAGGGGAAGGATACAAGAAAATTTCCAAGGCACTGAATATCCCTCAGAGCAGTTAAGTCAGTCATAAACAAATGGAAAGAGTATGGCACAACTGTAAATCTGCCAAGAGAAGGCTGTCCTCGTTCGTGTGAGAATGGCACTACTCAGGGAGGACACCAGGAGGCCTATGACAACTCTGAGGGAATTACAGGTTTCCATGACTGATATGGGAGAGACCGTGCATACTAGAACAGTTGCCCGGGTTCTTCACCAGTCTCAGCTTTATGGGAGAGTGGCAAAGAGAAAGCCACTTTTGAAAACAACTCATAAAATCTTGGCTAATGTGGGAGACTCTGAAACAAAGTGGAAGAAGGTTCTATGGTCTGATGAGACCAAAATTGAACTTTTGGGCCATCACGTCTACATGCTATGTTTGGCATAAGCCACACACTGCCCATCATCAGAAGCACACCATCCCTACAGTGAAGCATGGTGGTTGGTGGCAGCATCATACTGTGGGGATGCTTCTCTGCAGCAGGGCATGGAAGGCTTGTGAAGGTAGACGGTAAAATGAATGCAGCAAAGTACAGGGAAATCCTGGAGGAAAACTTGCTGCAGTCCGCATGAGAACTGTGACTTGGGAGAAGATTTGTTTTCCAGGACAACAAATCCAAACACAAAGCTTAAAAACAAATGTGTTAATGTAAGTAGAGTAGCTAAGTCAGAGTCCGGACCACAATCCGATTGAGAATTTGTGACAGGACTTGAAAATTGCTGCTCACTCACGGTTCCCATGCAAATTGACAGAGCTGGAGCAGTTTTGCAAATAAGAATGGAAAAAATTTCAGTGTCCCGATGCACAAAGCTGATACAGACCTATCCAAATAGACTCGAGGCTTTAATTGCTGCCAAAGGTGCCTCTACTAAATATTGACTTGAAGGGGGTGAATACTTCAAGTGAATGCAATCAATTATTTTGTGTTTTAAATTTGTAATTCATTTAGATCAATTTTTAGAGATTTATTTTCACCTCCACATTAAAGAGTCCTCTTCTGTTGATCAGTGTCAAAACCATAATTAAATTCATTGTGACTCAATGTTGTAAAACAATAAAAGATAAAGAAAAGCTCCAAGGGGAGTGAATACTTTTTATAGGTACTGTAGTTACATACATTTACAAGGTATATAGCCCAATGGTGAAGTATTATGCGATAAAAGTGAATAGACTTTGTAGTTCAGATTCGAAAAGTGCAACTTCGGTTTTAGTCACAAGAGAAGATCAGAGCATTAACCATTGGACTACTTAAACTGATTACGTAAATTAGAGGGGCAATGTATTGAAACAACTGACAATGCTAATGCATTGGACTAGCTCAAATCGGTTCAAAACATTATCTGACGCTTTGGAAAAATTAAACACTGCCACGTCATCTGAAGCTTAAAAACAATTGAGTGCTTCGAAACACTGCCACGTTATTTGATGCTATGAAAAAATTAGAACTGTTTCAGAACACTGACACAGCTCACTCTTAGAACAATCAAGACTGTTTCTAAATGCTTTGGTAGCTGACTCTAATTCTGCAATAAGTCTGCTTTGAAGAAGTGGATATTAGTTTAGGGTTATAAAACAGTGTAATATACTTCCTCAAATGTCACTATAGTTATACTATAATATAATACTACATTTTATTAAATAGCAACGACTTTGAAGCAGGGTATTTTAAAGTAGGCCACACACACATACATAATGTTCAGGTTGTTATGCAGCATGTAACATGCAGGAGGAAGCTGTATTAGTGAAATGAAAATGTAGCTTATGGGTCATTTTTGCCAGATCATTAAGGATCATAAATTTTTAAGAGGGTCGTAAAATATATGCATATGAGATTATGGAACTACAAGATGCTTGAACTGGTTTATATCCTGATATATATCATTACATATGTCCAATTCTTGAATGCAGACTTATTGCAGATTACTTGTTATGACATACATGTATGTCATCAGCATAAGTTCCCATCACAAGTGTTTTGAAACAGTTCTTTGTTCCTAAGAGTCAGCTGCCAAAGCATTTGGAAACAGTCTTGATTGTTCCTTAGAGTCAGCTGTGGTAGTGTTCCGAATCAGTCTTAATTGATTCAAAGAATCAAATGAAGTGGCGGGGTTTCAAAGCACTCTTAATTGTTCCCTAGAGTCAGCTGGCTTATTGTTCCCAGACAGTCTTAATTGTGTTAATTTGTCAGATGACGTGGCAGCATTTCAAGACAGTCCTAATTGTTTCAAAGTCTCAATTAACGGTGCAGTGTTTCGAAACAGTTTTAATTGTTTCAAAATGTCAGATGACATGGCAGTGTTTCGAAACAGTCTTAATTGTAAAAAGAAAACTTAAGATAACTAGGTTTATATCTTGCCTATCATTTTTTGCTTTGTTGTAGTTTTTTCTCATTTTCTAAGTACAGTTCCCCAGTGAAGACAGAAATGTCAATAAAATCACAAAAACCATGTGTGGAGCTGGTGTTACTTGTTACAGACACTACCAAAACTAGAAGCACTCACTGTCTGGAGTTTACAGCCTAATTAACTGGCAATGGCAATTACACTCAGCTTACACAATAAGGCTAAACTTCAATAAATAGAAGCAAATTAAATGGTCGTAACACTTATCTTGAGGACATCTGCTGGTTACATAGGCAACATATCATTACAAGTAGCCTGCAATAGGTTTGATTTAAAAAATTGGACATTTGTGTCTGGCTATAAATGATAACCTAAAATAGTCCCTCAGATGTCATTATAATAAACAAGCTTTCATTAAATAGCAACGTCTGTAAAACATAGTATTTACTTCTGGTTATTATGCCACATGTAGCTTTCAAGAGAAAGCCATATTAGCAAAGGTACAAAAGTGAAGTACAGCCTATATGTAATGTTTATGCTGTCATAAAAAATGAAAGCAGATAGATTACAGAAATAAACACAACACACACACACATATATGTGACCATCATGGCAGTAGATATTGTAATACTAGTTGAAGAATAGCATATAGTTATTTTTGTCTTGGCTTCTGACTTGTTGGACACATTGGGCCTCATTTATCAATATGTTCCTAAAACTGTGAAAATTTAACTAATCTGAATCAAACTAACAAAATCCGCCATATTTCTGAAACTTTGATCTGGAATTCTTTACATATATTGATTAATAACTATCACTCGAACATAAATGAGAAGTATGTCCATAGATGTGGTGTTTAGCATGACTCCTGTGGTATTCTTGACGCCCCAGGAAGCCTGTATGCTGACAAAAAAACCAAAAACATGATGGTAACAACCAGTACTATGATACGCAGTGCTTTAACTTTACTCATAATTATAAAGCACATTTAACACAGTTGTTCAATCCAGTTTTAGACCTACAAAACAAACTACCAGTATTTAACCAGTGAAGTTAAATAACATCGAGATAAATGTAACTAGGCTACCCCAACTATAGTCTACCTATTCTGAAGTAAATGTGGTGCTACAAGTCAGGACAATAATTACTTACAGTTAATGCACCTGTCAAAATAGATAGGTAGGTACTGTAAAATTCAGAGGTGGTGTTTGATTTGCTAATGAACAAGGAAGCATTGTAATGGGCAGCTAGGTAATTAACATGATCTCTTTCCCCTTGAATTTAACCTGCCACACAAAAGCTATTCTACCAACTTGATTTGTTGAAGGATTTGTTAAGGATGTTTTCCGGCATATTCCAAGGACTGGGTGCAGTGCTGACATGGCACACTAGTCGGATGACCCCATCAAAATGGTCCTAGATTCCATCATGCAAGCATCATCTTGTATGTATGATATTTTCCCCTCTCATTTCCACATTTAGATGTCAGAAATATTTTTTTACTTTTCCCCACAAAGGTATGGTCCTGTCTTCCAGTTTATATGATCTTCTTGAATATACAAATATATTTCTAGGCAAGTGGTACAAATTTTATCTTACAGAATTAAACATTTATCTTCTGACACAGAAAGTACTTTGAATTTTGCAGAAATGAAGATCTCAAGGTTATGTAAGTTATTTTCAGTTATTTAATTACTTATGTAGTGTCTAATTCAAAGAATACCCTGGTCCCAGCTAATCGAAAATAGACCCAAAAGATAGGGGAAAATTTAGGTTATATTTCAGTGAGGTTTTGACAATGTTATAATGTAAACATGCCGTTAACATTCTAACATTCCACATGGTTCGGAACAACCATGTGGAATGGGCACAAGGAAACATTCCAGGTAAATAGCGTGCAAGGAAGAGAAAAGGTCAAAGTTTCTAGGAATACTTTATGTAAGGTTCTGACAATGTTCTGACAACCAACAACTGTTAGCTGGGGTATAGCCTTCTAAGGGATATTTCACTCAAAGTCTTTGAGAGGTCCACTGATGTACAAAAAAACCTAGATTTCAAGCTTCAGGGAGGGGAACAGTTGCAATTATTCACCTTTTTTCTATTCACTGGGGAATTTACAAAACGAAAGAAAACTGCAACAAACATGTTGGACAAGAAATAAACCTCGTCAGTAATGAGTCATTTATTAAACACAGAACATCATTAAGTTTTCTTCTCATGCTGTAAACTGTTGGAAACGCTCCACATTTGATCTTGTCTGTTACCTGATGTTGGAAACATGATGATGTTAAAAGCATGCTTCGGTTGGGGCTCTGAGTGTGCCAAAACACAGCTGCTTCAAATGATTTGACACAGCTTTGGAGAGCCGTTTCATTCCACCCATCTCTACTGAATGGGATTTTTGGGCTTTGGACTGGGTTTTTACCTATTATGTTGCTGTTCCTCCTGGCTGTGTTGTTTTTTTTCAGTTTTATTGTGTATTTTGTTGTTTTTTTCCCTAAAAAGGGTTAAATAAAAGGTGTTTGGGCACAGTCAGATAGCATACTGCCAGACTGAAAACAAGGCTCTTCCCCATTTCTATCCATTGCAAAATTGGTTGTACGGTTCCAATTCCCACCCATTATCACACACATCTCTCCATCTGTTTCAATGCAGTCCTTAACTTACCTTTATAATTTAAGTTCTATATGACTTGCAAAATTATTAGGTGTATACATATTAATAAAAAGAAAAAACCAAAGAACTTATGACTTAAGAGACATGAATACCTGTCTTCTAAAGGAAAGAACATGCTGGAAATGCTGGATTTTTACAGCCAAGTGGTACCATTTTAACTTCACTAGCAAACTTGCCAAAACGAAAGATGTTGTTAAAGGCTGCGGTAATACTGAACTCCATGCAACTGCCAATAGAATAAAATAACCTGCCATTAAAGGAAAACAGTCATTGGAATTATACTTTTGTTCAACTCCACTTGGATCTCTGCTTGTATGGGAGACACCCAGAGCCAAATGGACACCCACCATCTTAAGCTCAACTCAGACAAGTCAGAGCTCCTCTTCTTTCCGGCTCCATCCTCTCCTCTGCTGTACTTCTCCATCTCCGTGGTTGATACCATCCTGCCACCATCATCCTGCGTCAAGAACCTTGGAGTTGTGTTTGACGACAAACTAACCCTCTCCAAGAACATTGCAGCAGTAAGCCCAGCGTGCAGATTCTTCCTGTATAACATCAGGAGAATCCGCCCCTTTTTCACCACCTACTCCACGTAGCTTCTAGTCTAGCCTAGACAGTACTGTCCAGCCTGGACTACTACAACTCCCTCCTTACTGGCCTTCCTTCTACCATCAGACTCTTGCAGCTCATCCAGAACTCTGCTGCTTGTTTGGTCTTCAACATTCCCAGATGCTCCCACTGGCTACCTGACTTAGCATGCATCAGATTCAAAACATTGGTGCTTGCCTTCCAGGATGTTAAGAGGATGGCCCTTTCCTATCTTCAGGAGATCATCAGACCCTACACGCCTTTTCGTTCACTCCAGTCTGCATGTTCAGCACACCCGGTGCCCCCTCCTCTGCATGCCTGCACTTCCCGGTCACATCTGCTATCTGCTCTGGCTCTCTGCTGGCGAGAATGACCTTCTTATGGAGGTCCGAAAAGCAGATTGTGTGTCCACCTTCAAGTGCAGACTGAAGACTTATGTCTTCAGGATGCACCTCTCTCCTTCTCTCCCTAGCTCCACTACTTAGCCATAGTTTCACTTGACGCGACCTAATTTTGTTTTGAAGAAACAAAGAATTGTTGTTGATATTATTAATTGTTTTTCCTTTTGTTTCTTCAACAGGTCATCCACAGGGTTTAGTCCATGCTAACCCCTCTGGCACTTGAGACTTTTACCCCACTTGCACTTTAACACCCTCGTCCTGAAAAATTGCACTTTGTGTTGTAGGTCGCTCTGAATAAGAGTGTCTGCTAAATGCCGGTAATGTAATATAATGTAATGTATTCATAAGAATGACACGACAAATACAATTGGTGTAGGGAAACATCAAAAAGTACCTAAGTTTCACATAAATAGATTGGGGAGACTTAAGCGTTTTCTTGACCACTGAATCTATATTGCATTTGATCCTTTTGACATAGTTCAGTCCTACTTACCTATAGACCACAGGGTCAGCCCTTATATTGCTCTATGGTATAATGTATGAATTATTTAAGCCTTAAACATGGCACTAGTTATGTAGGAATTTATTAATCCTCACACAGGACACTAATTATGCAGGAATTATTTGAGTCTCACACGTGGCACCAGTTATGTAGGGATTAATTAATCCTCACATGGGCACCACTTATGTTGGGATTTAGTATTTTATTCCTCACAAATGGTAACAATTATGTATAGAACAATTAATATCATCTATATCCGCAAAAGTGGCCCGCCAAACATATGACAAATGGCCAATCTATAAATTACATGAGGCGCCAGAAGATATGAGGATAATGCGCCGGATTCTAACACGGTGACACAAAATAATATTAATAATCTAAAAACACATTAGTGTACTAATGCTTTACCCCTAGCATCTCATTTCATTCATTAATCAGTCTCATTTTAATAATTATGAACTATAATTACTGACACCCTAATCTGCAATTAAAGATACAACTATTAATTCATAACGGTTGAAGAAATTACGTTCAGATTGATTTGACTCATGTTCCCTCGACATCAAAACTGACACAACAATTAATAAAATACATTTATAAAACAACAGAGAAAATCACTCCAATGGACCGTTCACACTTGGCTTCTAAAATCCACCTCATCGTGCAAATTGTGGGCGGAGGTGCAGATTCCGGTAATTCAGTTAAAATGAGCACAAGCGGTTCAAGTGTAGTTTTCATCAAGAGGCAAGATAACGTTGTAGCCAGTTGATCTAATCATAAAGGAGAAAAGTAAATGCATCAACAGAGAGATAGTTAGCAAGCTAGCCAAATAGTTAGCTGAATAGCTGGATAAACTAGTTGTTGATTGCTAGCTTAAAGCTAGTTGACCGACAATGTATACCGCTCACTGGTTAGCTTGCTAGGATTCGATTAGAACTACAATTGGAAAATTGACACGCCCTCCAGGGTCAAACAGTGGGTCACCGGTTGGCCAGATGGCAGCAGATATGCAAATGTACAAGGTTAAAGTTCACCAAAGTTGAACTCAAGGAGAAATATTCGCACAGTACCACAGGAAGTGTGTAAATTTTCCGTCCCCTCTCCCTAATTCTGCGTGAATATTTCCCTAAGTATGACCTTTAGCTAAAACGTTAGCTTGCTGTAATTCACAACTGTTAGGTAGCCAATTACCCACCGATGCCTACGTTGGTAAATTTGATAGCTCATAAGCTACATATGCAAGTAACGTATGTGTATTTATGTGTGATCATGTGACAGCGTCGTAACAAATAAGGGGGTTAGACAACATATTGGCTGCGTTCCAATACTCAAATCCGTCTCCTCATTTCCTCCTTTCCTCCCCTCCTTTCCTCCGTCCCCCGGAAGCTGATTATGTGGCCTCCTTTCCTCCACTGTTCCAAAGCGAAATCTGGCTACGTTCCAATCCGAAATAAAATCCTCCCTTCACTTATTCCCTCCAATCGAGTGAGCCCTTCAGTCACGTAGCAGGTGAGGGAGCCCTTCCCAAACGAGGGGGAGCAACAGAGGGGAGGGGTTGTGGTTGTTCGAAATGGAATGACCCTCGTGGTTCTTCCTCACTTTGTGTTCCTTCACAAGGACTGGATTGCTGCGATGTGTCCATTGCAGGCTGCAGTACCTGTTCCAGTTAAACTCTCCACCGCATAACCAATCTAAAGATGGAGAGAGTTCTCTCTAGGCAATGTTATGTAACTTAACCACCAATACAGTTAGACAGTGAAGATGCATGTTAGCTAGATATGCCTACATATCTAGCTTATTCCCCATGTCAAAATCCTTATATTTTCCATGAGCATAAAATCATTTTAAGTCGATGTTTTTATTTACTATTAATAGATGTGATGTCATTTTCAATAAAGTTGCCAAGCTTTTCTGATGTGAAGCCACTTATTTGTATGCACAATTTAATAATCATATTAAATAATTATCACAATCGTAACAATAGTTACTATAATTATATGTGTAGCACCTTTTGAGCAGGGTGAATCCTGAAATGATTTGCATAGACAAGTAAAGATAATTAATAAAATCGGTAACAATAAAATATGGTAAAACAGATTAGTAATTAACTACAACAGTAACCAAGTAATGATAATTAAGTGTGAGGTGTAACAGGGTTTAAAAGTACATATGTGTAGAGACAGGTAAAATGATGACCAAAAAATTAATATCAATATCAGAAGAATAAACCCGAAATTATAATGCCATATATATAGGCAATTATACTGGTATGTTTAAATGGCCATTTAAAAACAATTTGTGCTCAACAGAAGATTCTATTTCATGCTCTGTGGATGATTGAAGCTAAAGGTAGCATAACTGTTACATTTAAAGATTCAGAAAATGTAGGTTATTCTTAAAATGCATGGCTACAGCAGCTATACCTCCACCAACTTATGAGAGCTTATGATTAAAACTTCATGGCCAAAACGTATATTTTTTGGACTACCAATTAACTTGATAAGCCGCAATTGTGTGTTGGGCATTTCCTTTGAATCTGTAAGAATTAAATAATGACCACCACCAACAACATACCATTTTAGCGAATGGATTGTATAATCAATCGGCAACAGAGGTCTTTGAACTTGGCAAACGTTTTTAAATTTTCTTATTCTTTGGTAGCAAGAGCATAATATTCAAATAAAGTTTAACACGTGGGCAAGCGAGCAAGCATCGCTGTGCATTCTGGGCAATATCAATGCTTGGAGGGATGTATTTTGTTGGCTCCATTGGAGGAAGTGAAATTGAGGGCTTGAGCAAATGAAAATTCACCCTTCCCTCAACAAATCTGGATTGGAATCTCCCTCACAGTGGCATCTTACATATGGGACTTTTTGGGGATTCCCCCCTTGATTGAAGGGAAGTGAGCACGAAGAAGCAAGCATTTTTTCGGATTGGAACGCAGCCCTCGCCTCCTCCTTTCCTCCTTTCTCGTTTCCTCCAAACGGAGTATACATCGACGTATCTTACCGCGGAAGTCTTTTCACATTTCTGGATGACATCATTGTGCTCACGACCAGTCAGGTTGAAAGACCATCCAACAGAATATTTTGATTGGCTTTGGTATCTTCAGAGTCAGTCGAAATTATTACTTCATTAACAGCCGACATCAACTTTGATGCCGAGCGAATCGGATTAGCTGTTCCAATTTTTGATTCATCTTCTCCTTTCCTCCTTTCCGCCACTCGTTTCCTCCCCTCCTTTCCTCCACATATTTCCGGCATATTCCCGGGGTAGGAAAGGAGGGGAGGAAAGGAGGAGACGAGAAAAAAAGTATTGGAACGCAGCCATTTCCAATAGAAATGGAAATGGGGGGTCGCAGGCCGTGCAAAGGCCCATAAGGAAAGTGTGTATGTGCGAGTGTGTGAGTGCATGCATGGGTTGGGAACAATGGGCGCGTTCCTGTCTGTATGGGCACGTGTCAGTAACTTAATAATAGCTTAATAATTACATATCTATTGTGTCAGATTTGGAGGACAATTGTATATGTAGTGTTAACTGTTGTACAGATTGCATGCATAGATCCCGATTAAGAAAGTTAAACTATTCCTGTTTGTGGAAGATATAATGAATGATAGCTGGTATAAAGCTAATTATGCCATAGCTAGCTAGTCAATACTGTTCTTAAAGCAGACTATGCACAGTTATACACAATTATATAGATATTGATGTTGCATTACTGTCACATTAAACAGAATGTGAAAATTTCAATGTGATGTCTGATGTGTCCACCTTACATGTAGCTGTTATCTGGGCATAGCAAATATTGCGGTCGTTTGTCCAAGGGATTGTCCTTTCGTTCGTCCATACATTGTTGGAGAAGGAATCCTGCTATTGAACTTTCCAAAACAGCGCGTCATCTGAGTTTGTGCATCTATATTGGATGATTTGGTTTGCTGTTATTTAGAAGTATCAGATGCTTTGAAGCAAGCTAAAACAATAGTTCAGTGTGTAACGCAGGATGGCTGTGGTTCAATCGTGTGGAGTGGGCCAGTAATGCAGGATGGTTGAGCACTTGCCTCCGAGATGAAGCACAGTGCCTGGAGCAAAAAGGTTTCTTGCATGCGTTCCACATGCCAGGGGCAGAAGGAAGCAAGAATTACAAGAGAGAGCCTGAAGGGCAGAAGGTAAGATGAGGAGGAGAGAGAATCTTTTTATTATTTAAGTTTTATTGCCCTTTGTGTATTTCTGGTGCTACAGTATTAATGTACTATTGCGCACATCAGCGGTCTTAAGTACTTACACTGGTCAAAACGCAGCCGCTCGCTAAGGACCCTACAATAAAATCTCAATCTTTTGTATGTACATAATGTATGATTTACATGATTAAAGCATCAAACCAATACAAAAAATTTCAAGTTTATTGCCCTTTTTCTAGTTGTATAGTTTTATAATCAAATGATTATTTCACAAAACTATGTAACTGAGTTAAAATATGCATTTATTTGCACTGAGGCTGCACCATGGAGGGCACAGCTTGCCCAGCTCTGATAGACTAGCTGAATGCTCTTTGACACAGTCATGCATGGTCAGCTCCTCTAAACCACAGGTCTAATTTAGCCCAAAAATATTTGTAAAAACGCCACTCTCTTCAATGGACTGAAGTTGTAGTGGCCTGGGACCTCATACATGTGTCCTCTGCATGGATGGTAGAGTAAAAGGGTGAAAAGCACTCACTCGTGTCAGTGGTCTCATACTGGGAGTCTCTCTGCAGTTCGAAGATGTCCACCTCCACACGAGCCCTGGATGGCCCTTCCATCACACTGTTAATGTTCTCCCGAGCCAGTGCTAGAGCCAACCTCTCCCCCCGTCCACACACTGACTGGTCGTCCAGTATTGCTGCTACAGGAGGGAGGAGACAAACACAGATTAGTCAAGAACATTAGCCACAAATGTGAACCAGTCAATATAACTGGGTGACTTACCCATTCTGACAGAGGACAGCAAAGTTGCCTGGCTGTGAGAGGATGGGGCCATGGTCAGTAACAGGAAGACAAAGCAAATCGACAGCAGCAGCGCTGGCAGAGCCGGCATCTTCTACTGCTCCTCATGGAGAACGGTCGTCTGGCTTCCTGTTCCACCACCTGCTGGACAGGAGGATTCATTACACCAAATTGACAGGGATAATGTTGCCTCCCTTGATAATTGTATGGAATCTGTGATTGAATCACTCCATAATTCAGAATTACCACTGTTCCTGAAAGATTGTTTGAAAATATTTTCACACATTCAATTGATAATGCTAACACATCAGGCCCTTTTTTGTGAGCAGGTGCAACGTGCTACGACTGATTTATAACGCCCCATGACCTCAACAAAACGTGCAGGTTATTGTCGTCAAGACGCTGCCAGCGCAAAAAAAAAAAAAAGGTGGAAGCATGAAGCCACTTATGTCACTGACCTAATAAATGGGGTGTAGAAGTGCGATGTCTGGGAGTGTTCTCTGAAAACAAATGGGAGTACTGAGTAACATGCAAATTGTGGGGCGAAATGTCCGAATTGCCATTTTCGTCCCAAGTGAAACCCTCGCGCTTAAGAGGACTCAAAAGCAGGTTTATTTGGACAGCCAAACTCGAAGGTAGCCAAATAAATTGTAGTATATTACCTCAGCCAGCAGGTATCATTAGACTTCGGAGATATTACCTAAAGGCAATAATGGTCAAATGGTTATTTGTGCTTCCATAGAAGCACAAATAATTATAATAAAAAATATTTTGACAGAAAATTGTCTGGTATTTCATGAATACCAGCACAGACAATACCAATGTCTCCAAATTAACTAATAACTCTCCACATGTATATAAGAATAGAGCCATTGATCAACATCAACAGAACCGAGGAAGTCAGGAAAATGTGACACATTCTCTTTCAATTTACATTCATTTAATTCTTGGAACATGATGGATACAGACTATAAATGGCTGATTTAACGCTTCCTTTTTGCTGTTGATCCCAATAGTATAGAATACAAAATTTCGAGAAGAAGGCATTACCGCAAATGAATTTTCAAACAGCGGCACTCCTTCCTTAATATGACTGAGCCTACATTCACACATAAGCAGAATTTCTGCTCCGCATTCCACAAGTGAGAGGGCAGGAATTAGGACAACGACACACCTGACAAAAATTGGCGATCGCCGATTGGAACCATTTTGCATTAGACATATAATTCGGTCGTGATACAATATTACATAAGAGCAATAAATACAGCTGACTGTAAGATAATTATCATCAATATACTTAGCTAGCTTGCTAAGATAGGCCCCCATGACCATAATGGACAATAACAAGCCAGTTAGCTAGCAGTAGTTAGGCAGATAGGATAGCCTGCATTTTATAGGTAATAACTATTCAAACAATAAAATACATATCAGCACATGCTATTTTCGGTCAGTGTTACGGTATGACTTTAATTTGATATTGTAGAATTCAGGGTATCCGTGAACCATAGCAATGAAGAGCCAGTCTTTTTTAAGGCAGAGTTCCAACGGGAGGAAGTAGTTTGAAGGGGGGATGTCACGGTTACGGTGCCGGGAAAAAGCTGGAATGGACAGCTGTAGTTTCTAGGCTGTTGCTGAGTGGAGCCTGCCTTGCATCCATTCAGCTGTTCATCCAGCGGAGACGGCTTTCCAGGGAGTCCACTGCGCACTGGAGTGCGCGCAGCTCCCTCTGAACGGTGGCAAAGCCGGCTAACTGCACTTGCAGGAACGGGAAATCAGATGTTCTCACTCTTCCTCGGCTTTGCCAACCACCTGTCAAAGCCTGGGTGGTGGAAGGACCCCTTCTAGTAGATCTGAGGTCTCACAGGTTTGCCTTAAGTAACTGTTCATTTTACCAGGTGATATTTGATGTATTGTACCACTGAGCACATATATGCGCCACTGAGCATATATATATATATATATATATATATATATATATATATATATATATATATAAACAAAGGGGAAATAAAAATAGGCCTTTATGGTCACCATATACATAAATTATATATTTAATAATTGGACATATGTGCTCTATGCCTTCGAATTTGGCCAGTGGCGACTATGTCACAGGATCGGAGACATGTAACTGTCAATTTTACCAGCTGTTATTTGCCGGTTTTTGCCAGGCTCAATAAACCGCTAAAACCCAGCGATCTTGTCCTTGTGGTGTCTGCCATAGTGCCAAGTGAGGAACTATGGGTTTCACTGGCAGATCAAACAATTTGTTCATGTCAGGCATGGACCTCACAAACCAGTACCCCTGTCTCCTCTGGTATGAAATTCACCTACCTCTGCCTTAGCTCATCCATGTTCTCTTGCTAGTGCTGGGTGCAAGTGATTTTATTGTCTGTAACACTCAGTATGATTGGTTGAAACATGCAACGTCATGCCAACGCTCTCTAATTGATATTAACACACTCTTCCCATTGCAGATTGTGCCATGTGAAGGACTTCCTATTGCAAATTGCGCCATAGAAAGGACCCACCCAATTGTATTTATCACCTGGAACTTGTGTCTAAGAAAATAGTTTTGTGCTTTTGCCCCTCCTTTCGAATGTTTCAAGAATTACTGATTTCCAACTTTTGATGTGTGACTTTCAAAATAGGGCCCATAACCTTGTATTCTTGTACGTTAAAGTCACTGGTATTCACTGCTAACAGCATCTGCAATAGTGCGTCTATAAATACAGAAAATATTTTAAAGATTCCGTCTTTAAACAAATGAGGGACACGTACCATTGTAGTAATCATAATAACCCTTGAAAATGTATCAAAAATTAATTCAAAAATATTTTTGAAAATCACATAAATATTAGTCTGATTTCTATGGAGCCTGGGAAGAGACATGGCAGGGCAAAAAAAAAAGGTTGGGATAAAAAATATGTAGGCCTATTTTGCGAGATCTTGCAAAAGTCCTTTCTTTCAACCTTTTGAAATTTTTCTCTTTTTTCCCTCCATGTACCTTCCCTGGCTCCTCAGATTTCAGAGGGAATTTTGTAAACAGAGGGGAAAAAACATAATAAATGACCTACAATTATCATTCTAGGTGAGGGTCCTTGATGAGCCAAATGTAACATGTGTCGTGTATAAGGCACTATTTGGTATTTTTTACGCGAGTAAGGCCACAATCTGATCAGGACCAGCAGGTTCGGCTACTGGAACAAATATGAATTGTTCAGGGACACACTGAAGTTAATAAAGTGCTGGAATGCATTTACAAACAAATTCATTTCACTATATATCTAATTGGGTGCACCCGCGACCTGATAAAGAATCTGAAAAAGAATACAAAATTGTAACCCCAAGTATTTAATACCTATAGCCAATTTAAATTTCACTACAGTTCAATTGTTCAAATATATCATCACATTCCAAAACACCATCAAAAGGAAAAAGAAGAGCTTCTTTAGCTCAGCATGTACAGTCACTGGAATGAGAAGTTAAGTCCACGTGCATGTGTGTGCACAGTTCCAGAGGAAATTAATGGTGAGTGTAAGCACTGTTCAAAATGCCAGGCGGTGATCAGTTGAGGTGAGTATAGTTTAATATTTATTCATTAATAGCACTCATCTAGCGGCATGGCAGCTGTGCACTGTTAATGGTGGCTGATATGGGAAATTGAGATGACACCTTATCACCAGATTGTGCGCCGGTCAGTGATGGGCAGGGCTTCTCTTCTTAAAAGGGCAAAATGGTGGGAAACAGGGAAGCATGTTGTGGAATGCACCTGGAACATACGTGCCTATCTGGAAAGACAACCACCCCCATTTCTTTGTCCAGGCTGTTTTGATTTGTTTGTTTGTTTAACCTTGTGCTACTGTCGTGCTTTAAGAAAAACTATCTCGATAATTAAACAAAACACCCAGAGCTCTTCACCGGCGGAGTGGCGGCTTGGGCTAGCCCGATAAACTGGTGAAGCAGCCTGGTGGATGTAAGTCTTGGTTTTCCTTCCAATTTCACCATTCCAGGCCAGCTGCCTCCTTTTTGTTCACGAAATTCTACCCTAGAAGAATGTGACCGTAACAAATAATAAAAAAAACAAACCTGACAACAGTCATGGCCAGATGAAAATCATGAATCATCTGAAAACTAGTTCAGTCATTTTCACCATGTCATTTGCATAACACAAATACTTTTAAGAAACAGTAATAACTTATACTGCACATACTTGGTACAAAATATAACCTTCAGTACATTCCCTGTACATTGCAAAACAAATGAAATGTATGAACAAAGTAGTGAGCTAGCAACAACTCCTCAATACCTACACCTATACTGCTACATATACATTATAAAATACTGCTTCACCGTCAATATAGAATTAACATTTCTCCTTGTATTACATGAAACATGGTTCACACCAATTCCGGGGTGTACGTCCAACTGCAAAAACACAACAGCACCCAGTGCACACACAATCTCTCACACAATTTGTTTTAATTTTGCTCCACAGAATTAGGTAACATTAGCGATATATAAGTAAATTCAGATAAAATATTGAATTTGACTTTGTGATAATTTGTGACTCCCCTTCCCATAGTAACTTGGGCAGTGTTTTTTCTTTTTTTTTTAACCCAGATTTTTCCCAAACCGAACTCAACTGAACTTGTTGACCTCACCACAGCACCTGCTCTATCGGCTTCGGGAGGAGGGGCTGAACATGTGACTCCTCCAATTCACATGACGAAAAACACACTGCAGCTGCACCACTAATTGCACACTATGACATTGGACGATGATGCAGTCAGCGTACCCTCAGTTTGTGCCACCACAGGTGCCCAGCATGACCAGAGTGGGCGCTATAGCCATGAGACCAATTACCTTAGCCGGCTTACCCCTTATGTCATCCCCAACGAGGCTGGGCTAATTGTTGCTTCGCCAATTTGGATGTTCGGCCATAGCAGCAATGGCATGACCAGCAAACCCCTGATCTCAGGGCTCCTAGGCAAACGTCTTACACAGTGAGCCACCCAGAGGCCCGGGCAGTGGTTTTAACTCTAACTAACCCTTTAGGGAGTTGTCTGCCCTTAGTTCTCTTCAGGGAAATTGCTTTGTTTAATTTGAGACGCAATGTGCAAGATGTAGCAGATGTGCAGTTAGGTGAGACTGACGGCCCCTGTTTTGGTTTGAGCTTCCTGTTGATTGAATTATTGGACACACGAGTGGCGTGATCAAGGTAATTGGTCATTTTGCTGACCAGGTGCTGGGGAGTTTGTGCACCTGTCCTCCATTTCTGATTGGGCAGTGTCACAGTATTTAGGAGCAGAGCTCTCACAAGTTGGGGCAGATGGCTTAGAGAGATTTGTACAGCCTTGGACATGGTTTTGTTTCAGTTTAATTTATTTGATTTTTTTTGTTATTTTTCTTTGGTTGGAAATTTACTGTTTGCCATTTTCTTTAAAAAATGTTTGGTTTTGTTTTTAGTTGTTTATTTCAGTTTGGTTATTTTGATTAGTGATGGCGAAACCGAGGCTTTTGAAACAATTGACACAATTGAAGCAATTGCTTCGAAAACGTATCGATGCTCTGACGCTTCACCCAGATGGGTATTACGTCACCATGATCAAATACGCATAATACAGCCCTATAACTGAAGTTTCCTATGGTTCTTTGAGAAGAGCCCGTGGCTGTCTGTCGTCACTTCGCAAGTTCGAATCTGGCTGGGTAGCTGTTTGAAGTTACAGTTTCCATATGTATTTTCTAAATAAATAGTCTCTTTACTACGCTTTTTCTTACTTGAATATGCAGATAGGAGAAACATAGGCTGTGATGTTATTATCTGTGTGAAATGTTCTGAACTAATGACGAAGTCAGTGTTTAGCTACATCAAACCATACATCGGAACATTTAGACTACTTGAGTAAGCTAAGTTAAACCATGTGTTTCATCATGATCATTTTCCAAACGCAAGAATGAATTACCAATTAAAAGGATCTGTCAATTTCTTTGTCAATCTCTTTATTTGAGAATGCAGAGCATGCGAATAATAGCGACCGAATAAGCTTTCCCTGAGAAGCGAAAGAGAAAACTGAAGAATCTGTCTATTCAAGGCTTTGACTCATTTAGCTGATGTGTCACAATAGTTGTACATACTTTTTTCAAAGCACTTGTGATAACATTTGCTGGTAGCCTACACAAATCAGTGAACGTATTATTCCCTCAAGAGAAACTTTAAAACCAGCCTGTAGGCTTTCTCTCAGTAGGTTAGGTGGATCATATTTTATTTAGTTACTCCATACACACGCATTCACAAGATATAGCCCGCTGTAGAAGTATTATGCGATAAAAGTTGATAGGCTTGTTCAGATTCGAACAACGCAACTTCGCTTTTCCTCACAAACAGCAGCTCAGAGCGTTAACCATTACACTACATGAACTGCTTACCTATAAAAGAGGGACAAGTGATTGAAACAATTGACAATGCTAATGCATTGGACTGACTTAGATCATTTCGAAACATTATCTGGCGCTTTGGAACAATTAAACACTGGCACGTCATCTGAAGCTTCAAAACAATTAAAAGTGCCTTGAAACACTGCCACGCCATTTGATGCTTTGAAAAAATTAGAACTGTTTCGGAACACTGACATAGCTCACTCTTACGAACAATCAAGACTGTTTCCAAATGCTGTGGTAGCTGACTCTAAGCCTGCAATAAGTCTGCTTTGAAGAAGTGGATATTAGTTTAGAGTTATTAACCAGTATAATATACTTCCCAGATGTCACTATAATACGTTTTATTAAATAGCAACGACTTTGAAACGGTATTTTAAAGTTGGCCACAACTTGCAGGAGGAAGCTATATTAGTGACATAACATAGGTTATGTGTCATATTTGCTCGACCATTGAGGATCATCTGTTTTTAAGAGGGTCGTAAAATATATGCACGTGAGATTATGCAACTACAAGACGCTTGAACTATTTTATATCCTGATATATCGTTACATATGTCCAATTCTTCAATGCAGACTTATTGCAGATTACTTGTTATGACATACATTTATGTCAGCAGCAGATGTCCCCATCACAAGTGTTTCGAAACAGTTCCTTGTTCCTAAGAGTCAGCGGCCAAAGCGTTTGGAAACAGTCTTGATTGTTCCTAAGTGTCAGCTGTGGTAACGTTTTAACACAGTCTTAATTGTTTACAACATAACATAAGTGTCCGATAACGTGGCAGTGTTTGGAAACAGTCTTAATTGTATCAAAGCCTGAATTAACTGTGCAGTGTTTCGAAACAGTTTTAATTGTTTAAGTGTCAGATGACCTGGCAGTCTTTTGAAACGTCTTAATTGTTCCTAAGAGTGCAGCGTTCCGAAGCAGTTTTAACAGTGTCAAAGCTGCTGATGACGTGGCAGTGTTTCGAGACAGTCCTAATTGTTTCAAAGCTGCTGATGACGTGGCAGTGTTTCGACACAGTCCTAATTGTTTCAAAGCTGCTGATGAGGTGGCAGTGTTTGGAGACAGTCCTAATTGTTTCAAAGCCTCAATTAACGGAGCAGGTTCCGAAGCACTTTTAATTGTTTCAAAGTGTCAGATGAGGTGGCAGTGTTTCCAGACAGTCTTAATTGTAAGAAGTTAATTATGTTATGTTGTAAAGCAGTGACACAGTAATAACTATGTTTAAATCTTGCCTATCATGTTTGTTGTTTTCTCTCGTTTTATAAGTTCAGTTCCTCAGTGAAGACAGAAAAAGGTTAATAAAATCACAAAAACCATGTGTGGAGCTGGTGTTACATGTTACAGACACTATCAAAACTAGCAAGCACTCACTGTCAGGAGTATAGCCTAATTAACATGCAATGGCTATGGCAATTACAACTTATACTACATGGATAAACTTCAATTAATAGAAGCAAATTAAATGGTTTGGAAACTACTGTTTGAACACCAATGATAGTGACATCTAGGGGTGATGAATGTCATAAATAAATTAAATATTACATCCTATTGATAACAGCGAAAAGACACTGTAGTTCGGATTCGGAAAGTAGAACATTGAGAAAGGTCACAAACAGAAACCCAGAGCTTTAGCCATCAGACTATTTTGACGGATAATCACAGCATGGGGGAAAATGCATTAAACCAATTGACAACGCTGATGCATTGGAAAGGCTCTGATTGTGTCGAATCTTAGCATAGCTGGTGCCTCAGAACAATTAAGACTGCTTCCAAAAACTGCACCGTTAACTGATGGTTTGAAACAATTAGTAGGACTGTCTGGAAACTCTGCACTGTTAATTGACATTTTGGAACAATTAAGACTTTGTCTAAAAATTGCACCTTTAATTGAGGCTTTGAAACAATTAAGACTGTCTGGAAACACTGCCACCTCATCTGACACTTTGAAACAATTAAAAGTGCTTCGGAACACTACTCCGTTAATTGAAGCTTTGAAATAATTAGGACTGTCTCGAAACACTGCACGTCATCAGCAGCTTTGAAACAATTAAAAGTGCTTGAAACAATTAAAAATGCTTTGAAATAATTAGGACTGTCTCGAAACACTGTCATCAGCAGCTTTGAAACAATTAAAAATGTTCGAACACTTGAGGCTTTGAAACAATTAGGACTGTCTCCAAACACAAATGCAGCTGACTCTGAGGAACAATTAAGACGTTTCGAAAAACTGCAGCTTCATCCCACACTTTGAAACAATTAAAACTGTTTGGAAACACTGCACCGTTAATTCACACTGAAACAATTAGGAATGTCTTGAAACACTGACACAGCTGATATTTCGGAACAATCTAGACAGCTACTGAACACTTTGCCCCCTGACTCATGGGAACAATGAATTGTTTCGAAACACTTGTGTTGGGGACATAGGCAAAATATCATTACAAGTAGCCTGCAATAAGACACACACACACATTTGTGAACGTCACTGCGATAGATATTGTAATACTTGTTGAAGAATAGCATATAGTAATTTCTGTCTTGGCTTCCGACTTGTTGGACACATTGGACCTCATTTATCAATTTATTCCTAAAACTGTGTGTTAATTTATGCGTAACCTGAAACGAACTAACAAAATCCGCCCTATTTTTCAAACTTTGATGTGGAATTCCGTACATATGTTGATTAATAACTATTACTCCATCATAAACGAGAAGTGCGTTCATAGATGTGGTGTTTAGCACCTCTCCTGTGATATTTTTGACGCTCCAGGAATACCACAGGAGCTTGGAATTCCGTTGCAGACAACATAGAAAGGTGGCAAAGAAATGATTAAAGGAAAAACTATCCATAGCGGTGATCAAAGTTCTTCTCATGGAATTCCAATATTAAAAATAATGGGCAACGTCGCTGTAAGCTTATGTAACACGATGAAAACAACCAATACAGTGCTTTAACTTGACTCATAATTACAAAGCAGGTAGCAGACCAGTGGAGCTAAATGACAACATCGAGATAAATGTAACTACCCCAACTATAACCTACCCATTCTGAAGTAAATGCGGTGCTACAAGTCACGACAATAACTATTTACAGTTAATGAACCTGTCACAATAGATAGGTAACCTATGTGTGTAGCTACTGTAAAATTCAGAGGTGATGTTTGATTTGCTAATGAACAAGGACGTATTGAAGCGGTCAGCTAGGCAATTAACATGATCTCTTCCCCTCGACTTTAAAACGCCACACAAAAGCTATTCTACTAACTTGATTTGTTGAAGGATTTGTTAAGGACGTTTTCGGCATTTTCAATGACTGGGTGCATTGCTGTCATGGCACACTAGTCGGGTGACCAGATCAAAATGGTCCCAGATTCTATCATGCAAGCATCATCTTGTACTTATGATATTTTCAAGTGGTACAAATTTTATCTTACAGAATTATATAATTAATTTCCCGAAACAGATATTACTTGAATTTTGCAGAAAACTATACGTTCTCACGAAGATCTCCAGGTTATGTGCGTTATTTGTAGTTATTTAAATACGTATGTAGTGTCTTATTCCAAGAAGACCCTGATCCCAGCTTATCGAAAATGGACCCATAAGATAAGGAAAATATAGGTCATATTTCAGTGGGGTTTGACATAATGTTATCATGTAAACATGCCGTTAACATTCTAACATTCCACATGGTTCAGAACAAGTTATGTTACGGCCACAAGGAAACATTCCAGGTAAATAACGTGCAAGGAACATTAAGAAAATAGGTCAAAGTTTCTAGGAATATTTTATTTAAGGTTCTGACCATGTTCTGACAACCAAAAACTGTTAGCTGGGGTTTAGCCTTCTATGGGATATTTCACTCAATTTCTTTGAGAGGTCCATTAATGTGCAAAAAAAAAAAAAAAAAAAAAAAAAACTAACAACGAATTCAATCTTCAGGAAGGCGAACATTTGCAGTTATTCAGATAGTAGCCTATGTTTCAAATTACATCAGAAGCCTTTGAATATTATTAAGGTTATGAACTCCAGACAGCGTGTGCTTGACAGTTTGATAGCCTGTAACATTTAAACACCAACTCCACACATAATTTTCGGGATTTTATTCTCGTGATTTTATTCACATTTTCAATACTCACTGGGGTATTTACGAAACAAGAGAAAACTGCATCAAACATGAAAGACAAGAAATAAACATTGACAATAATGAGTCTTTGATGAAACACAGAACATAACTTTTCTCCTGACGCTGTGAACTGTCGGAAACGCTCCACATTTGAACTTGTCCGTTACGTCAAGTAGGAAACGTGATGACGTTAAGCGCGTGCTTCGGTTGGGGCTCCGGAGCAGTGTGCCGAAACACAGCTGCTTCGAATGATTCGACGCAGCTTCGGAGCCCCGTCTCATTTCGCCCATCTCTAATTTTGATTATTTGTTCATTTGGGGAAGGATCCACAGGGGATCCTTTTTAACGTGTTTTTGTGTCTTTGTGTGTAACAGGCAGAGTGCTGCTGGACCACAGCCGAAGCCAAGGAGAACACTGCACATTTTATTTTGTCCAGCCAGAATGTTGAGGTGACGCAGACTGTGCTCTGTGCTCTCTCACTCTCACTAGTGGTTTCCGCTCCAGCTAGAAAGAGACACCAGGTGGCAGATGGCGGGGGCGGCATCCGGAGGTGGCAGTCCAGGGGAAGAGCAGCACTACTCCATCCTGGTTTTTGTTTCAGTTTTTGTTATATTTTGGGGTGTAGAGGAGGCTTGGCAACGAGCTGCAAGCCAATCTGTGCTCTCACCCTTATTTTTCTTTGTGTCCTGTGTGGAAAATCCCCCCCCATATGAAATGCTTATAAACTGAATGTAAAAATAAACTTCTGCTTACTGTGACACTGTCTCCTGGTCTTCTGTGTTGGGTGGATTACTGCACCTGTATTGTGGGGGCCAGCATCAGTGACTCCCAACATAAAATTAGTTATTTTCTGCAACAGAATCCTCTTCTCTTTACTTTTCTCCATTACGTTCACTTTTTTTTCTGTCTTAAAGCAGAGTATAATACCAATATTTCTTTCAGCTTGATTCCTCACACTTTTCATCAGTTTTCAAACTGCTGTGTCAATTAACCTGATTTGGCTTACATCGACACTTCAGTCTAATTATCCTAGTTTATCAAAAATGGATTTTGCATATTAAACTATATGGCTCTATTTCAGCATTGTTCTAATGAGTTTCTCCACCTTCAGATCATATCATGCAAGTTACACAAACAAGGACCTGTTGCTAACTTTTGTGCCTCCTGTAGCAGGTTCTAGGAGTACAATAATAATGCCAGAGCTGGTACCTTTTCACCTTCAGCCTTTGCACACAATGGGCCTCATTTATCAATATTTTTGTAAACTGTGTGTAAATTGACGCGTCAACAGATACAAACTAACAAATTCCACCAAATGTATCAAACACGCATAAACACAGCATTTGTTTGTATTCTGTGCATATGTTGATAAACACCAATCGATCGTAAATGAGATGCGTGTTCACAAAATTTTTGATTTGCATAAATTTACGCCCTTGAAATACCATATAAGGAGCTTGGAATCCCTTTGTTGGCAATGCAAAGTGATGGCAGAGAAAAGGCAAAAGAAAAAAAAACTTTCTGAAGCGGCGACTTACGTTTTGTTAATGGAAATAGAATCCAAAAAAAAAAAAAAATACTTTGTTCAGTAGTGTAAGTAGAGGAATGTCAGGCCAGGGAAGACCAAAGCCTGGCAAGAAATAAGTTGCTGTGAATTCGGTGTCAAAAGTTCTGCGTACGCTGCAGCAGGTTAAAATAAAATGATTGGACATGAAACTGGAGGCGAATTATTGGGGAGACGTTATTGGAATTACCGTGAAGGGTGACAGCGATCTGTTTTCCCTCATCTTGGATGAATCACCCTCCAACTCTGAAGGTACGTTTTTGTATATCAGCCTTATCGTTGCCATAAATCCTGGGGGGCAGCTGGCCGGCGAGGAGGGGCATGGTTGGCCGATGTGGTAACGACACATGCAACACATCCTTTGGACTGTCATGTTTTTCCAAAATAAACTTGGACCAAATCTCAAGTAAAATAATTTGTTCAAATTAAAACTATTATGTATTTAAGATCCTCCGTAATAGTGTGCCCTCCCTTGTCTTTCTCTCCACTCTGCAGTCCCTTTCCTTATCAAATGCAAACTTTAACGTCATTTTATCTTGTATGAAAATAACGACAATAACTGTAATGCAGGTTCAGTATCCCTAATCCGAAATTCTGAAATCTAAAATGCTTCAAAATACGGAAAATTCCACACCTTACTTCACTTTTTTGTGTTTTGTGCCTTGTTCAATCTATTACATACATTTAACACATATAACAAACAAATTACAATGGTCTACATGTGACCTTAAAAATACTTCATTATTTGTTTTAAATATTTTATACATATTACACAACTCAGCTTGGCTATCTACCTTAGCTAAAGTTAAATCTGTCTGTTTAGCTGTGCCTGAAGACAAATTTTAACATCTGATGAGTAACCATGACAACTTCGCGTGTTAGTATTGGTAACATTACGATTAAGCTCCATCAACTCTTGTAGCAACCGCTTTATTTCATAGAAATCGAAGCTATTACCCAAGGCAGGGAACAATAAGCAGAAAAGAAAAACTTTCTCAGTGCAAAAAACTCCAGTTTGTGTCTGCGTCTCCATCTCTCTGTTTCACAGCATAAGGCATGCGATTGTGTAGGTTACAAACTCCTTCTCATGCAAGCAGGACTAACAGGGGCGAGGGGGTGATCGCTAGTTAATCAATTGTGGCTGGCGTTGTTTACTCTGATGGATTAAAAACAGAAAACTATGTGCAAAAATTCCAAAATCCGAAAAAATCCAAAATCCGAAACACTTCTGGTCCCAGGCATTTCAGATAAGGGATACTCAACCTGTATTTAGATTAATTTTCAAAGAGAGGAGGAAAATAGATCGCAAATTTATACACAGTAAATAGCCCAATCAGCTGGCTATATTAGTCCAATAGCATAAGAATGCATGTTTATTAAATGAGAATGTAAATGCGTTATGACAGTCCTATTTCTGTGGTGTTTCGGACACATTTTGACTGCTTAAGTTTTTCTTAGAGTTAATAGAGCCAGTTCAGCCATAGCAATGAAGACCTTAGCAAAGGTTTCTGCTCCTTATTTATAGCAAACGTCCTTCACGTGTTTTATGGAATTCATGTAAAAGTCCAAAGAAAAATTAATGTGATTAATCATGATTACACAGCATCACCTGTATTAATGTTGAGTCCAATAGTGATTTTATTGTTCAGAGCACTCGTGAAATTTGTTCGGATCCTACGAACAAACTGATTTACGAAAACTTTGGTAAATCCCACATTTTTTGCATAAATTCATTTACGAACGATTTACGATCAAATTCGTTCGTCTCACGTTTGATAAATATGGCCCAATGAGTGTTCATCAAACACGAGATGTAGGAATATCCTCTCCCTTCTCTTTCTCTAGGTCTGTCTGATTGTCTGTAACCCTGTTCTGCTATACATTCCTTATCAGGCAGAAGCGTTTGGAGAAATTCCCCTGTGTTTGTAGACACATGAATATGTCATTGGGGCCATACAGACTAATTTTATTCAGGAAACTGTGACCTGAGAAAACAATTGAGCATTAATGTTATATTTTTGATTTGCATTTATCATAAACTGACAAGACATCAAATGCTAAAAGCTGGGAGCTAAAACAAGAAGTCACAGCTGCAGAATGTACTTTAAAATCAGAATTTAATTCAATTTGAGTTAATTCAAAAGGACTTTGGGTCCTAAATTAAATGTGAATAAGGAAATGTTTTTCTTTATTTATTCCCTTTCTCCCTCCACCCACTGTAGTTTTTGGTACATTTCTGGCATACAGAAAATGCAGAAGAGCTACAGCTGTTGTCAATGCACTCTGATTGGGTTACATGAGTGGAGAATACTCCTGATGACCAATCAGGATTTTTGCATATTAGCACAATGAATAACATCCAGTAGCCACAGTGCTATTCATTGTCAGTCAAGGTTAATTACAGCTGCAGGAGAGTGGTGATTCATTCATATCTTTCAACACAATTTCTGTTAGTGGCCAGATAACTGTAACACAAGAGACACAAGGGCAAATGGTAAGTGAAAAAGAGTTGAGGTGACAACAGAAAGCACAATGAGCTCCGGAATAGTATGTATGGGGCCAGCATGTGTGTTTGTGTTTGTTCCTGTCTGTGTGCATGAGTCTATGCATGTGTACATACAAGTGCTATCATGTTATCATGTATGAATGTCTGTGAACATGCTATTGTGTTGTATGGTTGCAGTTCCCTGTGTGTGTATAACGATATGTGCAGGCATACATTTATATGCAGGTATGTATGCATACCAGAGTGTGTGAGTGTGTGTCAGTATGTTGCAAGTATACACCTGGCTTCTGAGACTTGGCAGCCGGCTCACTCTGTCTGGTGCACTTCTATTATGAGAGTGAAAACCATAAAATCTGTGATCGTAATTATTAACAGAGAGACAGAAGGAAGGAGAGAAAGAAAGAGAAGGATATATATGCATGGTTTTTACCCTCAAGCACCAAGACAGAGAAGGTAAAGAGATGGGCAGAGCAACAATTATGAGGAAGAGAAAGAGCTCGGGCCACAGACAGTTTGCTTGCTTTTGTAAGCAAGACACAAAGACAATAATAATAACAGAAATATGAATCACTGTCATAATGAAATGTGAGGCTGGAACAACAAGAATTGCTGTGGATTAAAGCAGCACACCATCAATATCAACCTTCATGCAAAAGGATTCTTTTCAATGTTTCCATAAATAACTATTGTTTACTGATGTGTACATATTTAACAATGGCTTCTGCTGAGCACAGGGCTTCCTCCTTTAGAGTAACATGGAGAAGGCCGGTTTACATGATAATATATTTAGTCAATATTAACTCAACTTTTTTTTTTCCTCATTGGTCTCAAAAATAAATAAACCTACACTAATTTGATGCTGTCTGCACAGTCTCTGTTATTAGGCCTGTGTACTTGTTAATTCCCCAAGTGTTAGATCTAAGATCGGAGAAAGAGCTTTCTTCCCATGACCTAAACTTGTAAAAAAGATCATCTAGGAGTGCCCACAAGAGTCCAGTTAGTCAGTTGCCAGTGGAGTTAGTCTTATCAATAGCATGTTTCTGGTAGGATGTGTGAGGGTAGAGTCAGGGGAGTGCAAGTCAGATCGCTGCGACAGAAGGAAATGGGACAATTTTTTTTCAGTTTTTCTATCTTTTGGTGTGGCAGTTTTTCTTGAAAGAAAAATATATCATACTCATAACATATTTTGTCTGTTTTGTGTGCCTGATCTTAAGTGTGTTTCTCATTTTTGGAGAAAAACGAAAGGTTTTCCTAGTAGGGTGTAACTCACATGCCTGACAGTATACGATTACAATTACAGCAGATTAATCTAATCTACAGCACAAATGTTATAACTAACCAAAAGTACAATGATGGATAATAATGCAAAAATACAATGCATAACATAGGGGTCTATGCAAACCTGTGCTCAGCAGTGCTTTTTTGACCCATTACTTACCTTTTCGGTGTGTGTTTGTACTCTAACATTTCCGTGTGCAGAAGATTCATATAAATTGAGATATTTCTCTTTAAAATACCCTCCACATAAATTTAGGCTATGACTTCACTGATTCATGCTTTTGTATCCTATGCACAACACAACCCTGTATAAAGTCATGCACTCCTATCAATCAAAGCTTGATTATATAATTTTTTTAATCATTACTGTTTTGTATGAAATAGGACAACTCTTAAAATCATTTAAATTATCTGCATAAAAGATGCATATAAAAGTACTGCCCTTGGCAGAACAAGATGATGAGTTGTCTGTTTGCCAAAGCAGACATGAAAAATATGGACAACATACCAAATGTGTAATTCTCAATTGTTATTTAAACCTCATGGATATGTTTCCACCCTCTGTCTTTCTCAGTTCACACATCTCAAATAAATATATAATCATAAATGCTTTTAAAGTGCTGTCCATTTCATTGACTCTATTTCATTAAACCTAAGAACAATAAATTACAGACCTCAAGATATACTATATGCCAGTACAGATGTAATCCTCAGGTCAAGTAAAAGTAACCGTATATCAAGTTCATTATTCATTTCAGGTACACAATAAATTGTAAAATATGGTATCAACCAATGTCTACCATTCAACAATAAAACAGTACGTCAGTTAATTAAACCTTCATTTTTATATTAACTTCACCTAAAACTGAAAAAATATTATGCTAAGGCATAAAACAGAAAGGCAGTAGGGTTGCATAAATTTTTCAGTTGAAATGCTGGTGACTTTGCAGTGCAAATGTATATCCCTTTCCAAAACTATAGGTGAAACTGTGGTCCTCAGAGGCAGGCGTTCAGTAGGAAAAATGTATGGGTTGCAATGTATTTTACAAGAAAAAAGCTAACTACAAAATAAGCAATTTCGTATAAAAACATATATATTTATAGAAAAACCATACTCTCTCCTTCTTGGCCATGTTTAAAGACTGCCAGGAGATGTGGTTTGAAATAACACAGCCATTCGTGTCTGTTTACCTGTTTATAGTTCCTCATTGCCACACTTGGATTCGCCAAGCAAAATGACCTAGGTGTTCTTAGCGGAATAGATTGCACACATGTACTGGGTACTTGGTTAGACTCATAAATTAGAACAGCCAAATGAATATCATCTTTCAACACAATTGTTTTCTTAGTTGATGTTGGGATATATTTGTTGGATGGACTGATAACGGCTGACCACCGCTTTCAAAATTAAAATTTTCACTGCAAAGCCACTGACTTTTAGAACCAAGTAACATGGCTCTGAGGAAACTGTGAAAAATTGCTGTGCCATCAGGTTTTTGAAGGGAGCATATCATTTTCCAGGCTGAATTAGAATTATTCAAGCTCTTATGTGGGTCCTCCTACTTTTCTACCCTGAACAAGTAACATTTGCTATCATTACACTATAGTCATTTATCTGATTCTTTTATCCAAAGTGACTTACAGCTGGTTATGCTAACCAAGGGACAACCTCACTAGGAGCATTGTGGGGTTAAGGGCCTTGCTCAAGAGTCCAACAGCAGTGGTGTTCTCATTGTTGCTAGACTGGGGCTTTCAAAAGTATTCAGTAGGCTTCTTGGGATTTCTTGGGTTTCAAGATGGTTCGAAAGGGGTTTCAACTTGTATTTGTGTAAAAATGCATAACAACCAACTATAGTACACAATACATCAATAGAAATACTTAAGCTCCATCAGATTCAAACATTATTTTGTCATTATCCCCCACTGAAATCAACATTTAAATTTGACTTGGCAATGGCAGGCATGTTTCTGAACATATTGATAGATCTGTAATTAAGACCATACTGCAAAGGTACTGCATTCCAACTTTTCTGTCAATTTGAGTTATGTTTACCGAGAATGCTTTCACACATTATTTATTACAATATTACTGAAATGTTATTACATTATTGGTTAGATATGATGCTGTTGCCTCAAGTCTTCCTTCCTTAGGCCAGATGATCAATATCGGTGAGCAGACTTGGGTCAAATATGTAGTTTACATATTTCACTTAAGTTCAACTATACAATTATCTAAATTATTTGGGAAGTTAGCAAATAAAAGTATTTTATTTTTATTAAGTAGTTTATTTCATTTATTTAAAATTTTTTGGTTTATTGTAAAGCAATCAAATAACAGATCTTTGATACAAGGGTCCTAAAGTATTTGTCATTTGATGTGTTTATTGTAAATTCTCTCAGCATATTTAATCCATATTCTCCAAAGCGTAGTCTTGAAACTGCTGTATTTGAAATGTTATTTTAGATATAACTGACTCTAACTTGAGGGAGGGGGGATGTGGGGTAAAATGTTAAACAGATAAATAGTAATTAATGGGTGACTATAAAGACTATGTTAAGTGTTACCATCACACAATAAAGATATGATAATTGTTTATGCAGAAGTACACATCAAAGCTTTTAGTGTTTGAAGTCAAAACAAGATTTCCCAATCTTTAAATACATCTCACTGGAGTCACCAGAGACCCAACTTTTAGACTGACCTAAGAAATAGACTTCATTCCGTGAACACAATTGAATTATGGACAGTGGTTCCACACAATTGGGATAAGTACAAGATATTTTTAAAACTACAGAAACAACTTGTGCTGTGAACACACAAGCAATTAAGTTCAGCCTACTGAAAGCAACAATGCAACTTTTACATCTTAATTAATGTAAATCATTTGATCAGAGGTAAGGTGAAATGTGTAAGAGCTGTTTTACTGGAGTAACCATTCTCAGCTAGCACCATTTCATCATGAAAATGCTTTGCATAAACCCAGCAGGCTGTATTAATGGCAACACTTCTCATTCATGGTTACCACATAGTCACTTCCAGCAGTAACACGAGCAGAAGCAGGCACAGGTATAGAGCATAACAACATACTAACAATGTATTTTTAATTAAAATTAACTCAATCTTGTTGATAAAAAACATAATTCAATTTATTAGTTTCTCATTAATATGAATTTAAGTACACTACACAGATTATATTATGTTCACATTGAAATACAATTTATTTATGTAATATGAACTCAAAAAACTTCTGTAATTTAAACAAACCCCCAAGTTCAATAATAGCTGGCTTCTCCCAACTAATTGCATTGCATTGTCAGGGACTAAGGCAGAGACTAAGGTGCAGATGAATAATAAACTTTTGTTATTTAAGCAGCCAAAAATCCAAAAACCAGAATCGGTGTTGAAAGCTAGGCAAAGTTCAAAACCAGGAAGACACAGCAAAAGTGTAAAACCAGTAAGACATGGAAATCGGGCAAAAAAACTCAATCCAGAGACAAAGTCACAAGGAATAGGCAAAAGACACAACAGGCAGGCAAATGAACAGAGAAATGGGTGGGTTTGTGAAACAGCGATAAACTACTGAGGCAAACTGGCAGGATGTCCTTAGGCATCCTGGCAGGCATCCCTGGATGCTACCGGTGGAAGTCCTTGATGAGGGTGGGGTTGAGAATGTCCCAGGCAGGAACTGAGCATAACTCCTAGGGGCCGTATCCCTCCCAAGCCACAAAATACTGCAAAGCAAGCAGACCAACCCCCAACAGACAGCACACGGCTGATACCCTTAGCAGTGTGGAAGGGCCCAATGAAATGAAGATCCACACCCACCGTCCTTGGATGTAACGAGGAGCCTTGGAGTGACGGCGAAGCCCAAGACAAGATCCCTTGCCAGCCACCACAAGGTCCTCTCCACCCACTGCCCATCGCTCGGCGCCCATGGTCACACATATCCCTGGACTTTATCACAGGGTTGCCCCCATCTAAAGGTTATACTGTTATCTTAGTTATTGTTCACAGGTTCTCCAAAGCCTGTCGTGTCATCTTGGGTCTTGGGTTGAAACAGTCACCTTAACTGCAGCTAGCTTGGCAAGTATTGGATATATTTGACAGTGGGTTTTCCTGAAGAGCAGGTAATTAGCTGCTGGGTGCAGATGTTGGTTTTGAAGATACCCCTAAATTTCCTTTTGGACTTCTCCTCCTCCTGGTTGCTTGGAGGTGTTTGGCTGCAGCATGACATCAAATAGTAGGTCCAATTCGGTCTTTTTACATGTGTAGCCTATGGGAAATATGTTCAGCAGTTAAGCACTCATAAATAGAATTAACAGGTTAAAAACTGTGTGTTAATGTTATTGTTTTGTACGTATTTTGCATATTGTTATTTCATGGTAAAGCTCGTGTGTAAAAGTATAAATACGTAACTAGCGTATTTCGATTCTTGAGTTAGAGATATAGTAACATAAGTGCACAGACAGTGAACTTTGTAGTTATTGTATCCTTCGATCAGACAGCTGTGACCAATATCTTTGGCGAGGAGTCCACGGTTTTCCAGCTCGACTGCTAGCTTAGCCCAAGCTAGCAAACCTGAGGGAAATAGCGGGGACTTAGCTAGTTCGCTAACCCAGCGAAATAACAAGGGTTGGAGCACAGCGGAGGAGAGTGGAGGAGAGAGACTTTGCAGACTTCACTTTTTTTGCCCCTCACATTCTGCTCATTGGAGTGAAGCAGCCTATATAGTTTGGCTACCACGCACGCTAGCTACTCTCCAAGCCTGCAATGCGTTCGATTGGGACACATTTATTTTGCCGGCTTATGGTTTTGAAATGTATGTTATGGGCCCAATGCTTGTCTAACAGTATTACCAAGTATATTGCTCTGAAAGTGTATTTTTTTTTGTTTATACTCTTTAGTGGTTAAAGGTAAAGGGTACGAGTTTATGTGTTAACATCTATAAGGGGAATCATTTCAATAATTTCTGTTGTGTGACTGTGTAAATAAGTAAATAGTTATTATATAAAATCTATATTGTGATTGAATGTCTGTGCCCTATGTAAAGTTCACCTCACTCTACACCAGGAGGGGTTAGAGTCCAGTTACTTAATAGTGAGCTAAAGATCTATGTTTGAGAACTCCACACATTACAAGAACAGAAAATAATTAAAGGAGACAATAATATATTGTTTGATGAAGGAACTCAGGGTAGCTCCCTCATTTAAAGCCGGTACAGCAATGGTTCTTCCCTGGGTTGCTCATCTTGTTCATTGCTGCTGAACTTGGATGCAAGATTACAAAGCTCATTTTTGAGTGTATCCTTTTCATCTGTTGTACATGATACCAACTGGAAACATGAGTCTAAAACAGAAGTGATCTGGTATATTTGATTTTCTTCACACTTAGAAAGCCACTTGTAAATTGATGCCCTCAAACTATTTATGTGTTTACAACTATACTTTGGAAAGAAGTTGTTGAGGTGGTTGGACAGCCCCTCTGATACAGAGGATGATTTACCTGGCTGTGATAATATTAGATCCTTGCACAAAGTCAGTGGCTACTGTTACAGACAGGCCATTTCCTAGTGCAATCACATGATAACCCTGTAAGAGTGCCAGGATGATGGACTTTATAGCCTGTTGTGAAGTTATAAATAATAAATAAATAAATTTTATACTTGGGGGATCCCCTAGAACACTTCGGTTTGCTTGCGTACAATTAGGGTTGACGATCCAGTGACTCAGTGACGCAGCTGGGATGACGGTATATCCGGTGTGGTTAGGGCGGCAGTTTTGGGTGCACGTGTGTGTTTCTGGCTGGCTGCATGTACGCCACTGAAGCGGGACTCGAAAATCCCTGAGGACCACGGACACTGGAATCCACGTTTTCCCTTGTGAGAATATCAACCCTAAACCCAATCTTGTACAGCGACTAACGAAAAAGAGGATCTTTTAGGAAAAAAAAACGAAACTAAACAAACAGATTGATGGAGGGCAGTGATTGCACCCTGCATCAATCCAAAGACCGGGCTGACCGTTACCAGGCGACCAGATTGCCGCTGAAGGAGAAGCTTTGGCGTGGAACCAGGTGATGTCAACCTTTCTTTATATTGTAAGCAAGCAAACCGAGTGTATTAGCTGCACGCCACCCTGGGAAGTTCGTGGAGATACAGGAAAAGTACTACCCTAGACAATGATAAAGCTAACACTTACAGTGTAGGAAAAAACCTCGGTGACACAGAGCTTGAGGTGTCTCTGCCCAAGGAAGCCATGACACTACCTTGAAGGGGACCAGGACATTGACTGCCTCACTGAGAACATTTCTCTCATGGGTAGAAAACCATGTTACAGGCAGTTGGTCCAACTTTGTTTTATCAGCCACAAGAACAGAGATCATTTTGAGTTGAGAGATCCATGTGATGACAGTGGCAGGCTGCAGTCACTTTCAAGAGCAGAGAACAGAGATGGAGTCAAAATAAATAGTAAAAGGGGAAATTTACAGCTTGGTTGGGAGACACTATCTTATTTGATGAAACTTTGAAATTTTGTTTGAAATATCAGTTATACAAATACTATGTATAGTATTTGAACAAAGTATTTGGAGGATATTTCAATTTAGAATTTATCTATTTGATACAGTTTTAATCAGTTATTTGAATTATTTGAAATACTTTAAATAAAAGTAAACTGTTTGGCCTGCTTCATTAGCAAGTAATACAAATACACAAAATAAATATTTAAAATAAAAAAATATGCAGTTAGTATCTGTTTTTTACCCAGGTCTGATAAACAGAGAGGAGGGGGAAAGGGAGTATGAGATTGGGTCAGGACCCAGCAGTGGTGTTGTGAAGCAGACTTGGGTCTAGTGTCTGTGCAGTTTGTCTATTCCATAATACTGTTGCCCATGGCTAGAGATAAAAACGGGCAACCCAACCGAAAGCACCATTTCAAGTACAAAGACCACGGTTATGGAGTAGGCACAAAATACAACCTTGCACATTGAACACTGCAGCTATATTGTACACATGTATGAATGTTGCTAATATGAGAACGAAGGGAAAGCATTGTTGCAACTCCATTTGGCTGTATTTATGCAAATAGTAATGAGTAAATAATACACATCAGTATATGACAAATACAGTGTATTTCATGTTACATTATTACAATATATTCCATGATATATGCATAACAGAACATATATGAAAGCTGTAAAACCTTTTGTATATACTCTTACGTGAAAGCCTCTCGTATTCCAAAAATTATTTTTAATTTTACCAACATATCAATATGATTTAGTCAAATGGGTTTTCATACAAATTTTTGATGTTTGTTTTATGTACAGGTGAATACAATTTTTCAGTGTGCATGAAAAGCCCATATAGGGTTCTTTGATACATATGTAATAGCTTTATTATACCGTAGAGGTTAAAAATTATTTCACAACATGTAAAAAGAGGTAAGGCATCGAAAATAACTATGTGACGGAAGTTTGCCGCACAACACCTGGGTGAAGAACATGACAACTGGAACAATGTGCTCTGGGCAGATAAATCAAATGTAGAATTGTTTGGCCACAATGCCAACATCATATTTACAAGAACCAACAACTACATTTGAACAGAAGAACCTTACACCAGCCATTAAGCTTGGAGGTAGGGAAGTTATGGTTTGGTGCTGCTTGCTGGCTAAGAGCCTGGCCAGCTTGCAACCACAGTGTTAACCGCAAATTCCACAATGTACAACACTTGTGAAGAATGTGAGGCATACTAAAAAAAAGTGAAGGAGTAAGGAGACCTTGCAAGGAAGAGTAGGTAAAATTCCCCCCAGTTGATATAGGAAATTGATAGGTGATTCATGAAATGCCTACATTAAGGGGGGAATTCTGACCTGCGAGTGCTCAGCATTTTTTTTCCACTGAAAAAACGTGTTCGTATTCTGACCTTGCTTATGAGGCCATGCCCTGTCCGTGCAGAGCAGTAAAGTAGAAGGGTCCATATAGGAGCTTGAATAATGCTAATTCAGCCTGGAAAATGACAAGTCCCCCACAAAACTTGATGACTTGATTTAACATAAGCATATGTACAAGGAAATAATAAACCTGCCGCAAAACAAAATTCCTCAATTTTACATTGGTGAAATTACCATCTGCAGCTCAAAAACATGAATATGTCGCATCAATGAGGATATGTTTGAAAAAGCAAAAGAAAAGTTTTCCCATTAACGTAAATGATCAAGATTACTGTTTAAGTCTGACACTTATAAGTGTTGGTAAATCCCTTGTCATGTTTTAGAAATTTTGATGGTGAAATATTCAGTGGGATGGTCTTTTAATCTCACTGGTCGTGGGCATAATGTCACCCAGAAATGTGAAAAGACTTCCATGGTAGGATACATCGATGTATCCTTCGTTTGGAGGAAAGGCGGAAGCGAGTGGAGGAGGTGAGATTTCGTATCCTACCCTTTTGGAACAGTGGAGGAAAGGAGGACACACAGATCAGTTTCCGGGGCACGAAGGGAGAAGAGGAAAGGAGGAGACAAATTTGAGTATTGGAAAGCACCCACTGAAAAGGGTGTAGCAGGTCAAAAAACTGCTTAAGTCACTCTGAACGGGTCTAAATAGACCCCTAAATTAATTATGTCTAAGGGGATACACCAGATATTGAAGCTATTGTTAATTTGCCATTGTTATTTTTTTTTACCTTTATTTGTAAATGATCTTGAAATAAGGATGAAATATTCATATGTCCCATTGTATCAGAAAAGAGTAAACTCTTCAAGTGGGTAACTTTTTCCCACAACTGTGTAGGGACTACTGAACTGCATTTCCCATAGTTCCACAGCCAAATTCCAAAGACATAAAACATAGGTAACAAAAAGGACCAACACCCCAGAAATCTCTCTCTTCACTCTCTTCATTCTTCTCTCGTCAGACTCTCTTCCCATTCTCTCTCTTCAGAATCTTCTCTCACCCCTCTCTCACCTACACTCTCCTCGCTCCTGCCTTAAAACATATAAATGTTTTAAGGCAGGAGCCATAAAACTCTCTCATCTGGGCCTGGCGTGCACACCGCATGCCAAGGAACTCTGTCCCTCATCTGCCTTGTGTGCAAGAACTCACCCGGTTAAATAGGCCCGCTCAGCACAGCCTAAAAGGTAGCTTCGAACCTGGTGGTTAGCTACAGGGATGCGCAGTCAAGAGGCCACGAGACGAGTGGAACCCTGCCGCATAGAGAGCCATGCAGCAAACCATGGAATCCAGCAGAACGAAGACCTGTAAGTCCCAAGAGGCCAGCAGCCTGCAAAGAGGATCCAGCTACGTGAACGACGGCATTGGACCCCAGAGAGAACGAGCGAACAACCAACTCTGCGCCCTGGGAAACCAGAGACTGTAACAAAAGGAACGCACTGGACCCATCTAACCAACGGAGAAAACCGCAACAGTAAGGCTGTAACACTGGGCACAGATAGATAACATAGCTTAGGTATATATTCATAACTAAATGTAATTTACAGTGTTATTTATTTTTCATATCTAATCATTCCTGTTCGATCACTGTTTAGCTGGCTCCTAGCCAAGCGCCGTGCAGCGTTAGTAAGCAAATATCTCACTCAAACTAGGTTTTGCATGTGATCTATTTAGCTACTAACCTACGACAACCCGGCATTAGTGATCTGCACGATTTCATCCATTTTTAGCACACTGCACGCGCCATTTTCCAAAAACGCTTAGCTTCAGCTAAGTTCAAAACTCCCACCATCTCTTTTCCTTTGTTCTCCATGAACACGTGTGCAGCGCGCACACACCCAAGGCTGCACGACCCCCACACATAGGAGAACATTCCTACCACCACACACGCCAACGCCCATATACACTCTGCACCATATGCACATGCACACACACGCATCGTTTATTGTTACATTTCCACCACGCAAGTGACACCCTCTGTTGTGGGGAATATAATAATAAAGTCTTACGTAACTGGTGCCACACGTGAGGCTTAAATAATTATTTACACTTTTGGTGCCCTGTGCGAGGAATACTATAACAAATCACAGTATGTGTCACTGTGAGTGTGACGTTACACATTCTCATGAGTATTTCCATGCTGCTTGTAGAGTTAACACATAACACAGAATATTCACCTTGTGTCACTGCAGTGTTTGCCCATTGTGCAGAATTCCAGTGGGTCAGCAGCCCTTGAGTGTAGCGGTGATTCAATCTCCCTGATATCACCACCTTCAGACTGCCACGACCCCACACCTGCAACCTGGGCCACACTACAGACCCACAATTTCTCATTGACATAGTTTTTTAACAGGAGAAATTATTGGATTCCATTTTTATGTCTTTGGTAGCCATACAGCACATTCATCAATGCCTTGTTCATTCATCAGACAAGGAAAATATTCAGGATTCATTTTCAGGATGAGAAATATTCATTTTTCAATTTGAAGAACTAGGGTATAAATAAAGGGTAAAGAACAAGTTTGGGAGTAGAGGACAGAGAGACAACTAGAGTGAGATCTGACATATATAAAGGAAATGGCAGCATTGGAAGGCGAGCAGAAAAGCAAAACTGACAGAGCCCAAAAGGAAGATAAAACAAAAGAAATATGGTACAAAGGGAAAAAAGTCAAGCAAAGGAAAGTAGAGAGTGGGAAAATGAGAGTGTTTTTCCAGGCTCTGAAATAGGCTGCATGTTCTGAGTTATTACTGAACAGGCCACCGTCAAACCAGCCAACATGAACTTCAGTTAAATGAGATTCCAGGACAGGGAGTAGAGATGGCAACGTGGTTGCCATTTTGGCCATATCTGGCTTCAGACAGGATTGTTTATGGTGCCCATAAACCCTCCAAAGGATTTACATGATATAAACGCTTTGAACCAGGGGAGTGATTGATGAGTTGGTACTTGTTCTTGCTGTTTTTAAGTGTAACATTGAGTTTCTGCATATTGTTGTCAAGTTTGGATTCTTAAATTTTGAGTGATGCTCAGGTGGCATTTGCATCCGTGACAGTTGTGCCCTGAGTTACGGATTAAGAGCATGACATCATGTTTTCAGAGAGGCAAGCAATATGAGTTCCACTAAACAGAACCACAGGTGACGAACCTCAAGAGGAAAGTTATTTTACAAATGTTATGAAGAAGCTTAACCTTAATCATTAAATACTGTGATGTAGCTATAGTATTTCTCACAAAAGCCTTAGAGACAAATGGGCCTTGATTCAATCTTTTTTTTTTGAATTCTGTTAGTTTTTTGTTAGTAAAACAGTTTAGTTGGTTCATGCTGATCATTGCCAAACTGCTTTTGCAATGAAAAAATGTGTAGTTGGAAAAAACATGGTACTGGTATTCATTTCAAATATTCTTTACATTCTTGATTATATTTTAGACTGACAATTTTGATAAGGGGAAAGCTAAATATCTATCTCAGACTACTTGAGATGCCAGAAAGCAGTGACCTCAGCACTTTGCAGACACACATCTGTCACTTTGTAAAAGCAGCCAGGTCATCTAATTCCACAGAGTACAATCACCTTATTGAACCTCCTAAGACCTTGAGCTCCCCTGTGTGACCCCCTCAGGGAAATGACAGAACCCCTCATTAAACATCTTGTCTGACTCATGAGAATCTACCCATTTTTAGTTTTTTCATTATAGTGGCACACAATAACAAATGCCAAGATCAGGTCCAGGGAGCTGTGATGAAGAGTCACTGTCATTTTATGCTCCATTTGCCATGTTAAAAGATGGCCAGAGAGCATTTTCAATGTAGGGTCATGGTCTAACAGCTCTTGTATTTGGCTACATTATTTATTTCCATTTGTTGTTTGATTTATTGTTTGCCATTTTCTCTGAGAGAAGACTCTTGTAATGCTACACATGGTTTTTGGGATTGATATAGTTAACAGTTATGACCATATAATAATCATAATTGTATTGTTGTAATATGCTCATTTCCATAAATGCTATACAGCCAATACTGTCACCATAATGATATTCTAAGACAGTGCCTTGAGAACAGTCACATTTCTGCTGTAAACCATTTCCCCTTCACTGACAGCAAATTTTAGTCAGACATATTTCCAATTCTGACAGCAAATGACAACACTTGCTGCAGTGCCCTTGAGTCTGCCGCTTCACCCCAGTTTCTTCAGAATCCAACATTATAAATGGCAAACAACACATGTAAGGAGTGAAGATGTGAGCCATTGTGGATATGAGCACCTGTGGGGTAGACACATGTTGCAACAATGTTAATACTGTCACATTTGCTCAAACAAAAAAGAGTGGGGATGTCTGGTTTGGACTGAGAGAGGGGAGAGGTCCAGTTTCCATGGCATAAGCAGCACTGGTGTCAGGATGCCTCAGACTCTCCTGTCCACAGTCGCTGCTGGTGCCACAGCTGGGGACATTTGTGACAACCAGGAAGCGTAGCGTGTCTGGACTGCAAGCGGTTTTTGCCAACGGGTCAGACTGATCTCTCCATCAATGACATTTCCCTTTAAAAAAAGGGCCGTTAACGTCAAAGGCACTTGACATGGCCTGCAGGCTTTTGGGGGGTGAGAGGTGGGTTAGCAATTCCCAAAAAACCCCCAGAATATGACCTCATTTTGGCTTACAGCCAAAGACGTGCGTGTTCTGAGACAAACACCCAATACTGTAATGTAGACAAAACAGTGTACCCTCAGAGCTGAAGGAACTGGGAGTGACTAACATAACCATTCTCATGTGTCTAGCATGTCTGTCGAAGTGTCACTGGTGTCCTATTCACACCCTGTCACCATGTCCTTTTCCGAACTGACAGGGTTCCCAACATAATAACAGAAAGATATCCCAGTTCTCTCTATTTTTAATAGTGATGACAACATCTACTCCTCTGTGTTTTGAGACAAGATGACACATCCAAGCTTTGGAAAGTCATTCATGAATGAGCTTGCTATAGCAATATGTATGGTCATATAGTACATTTAATGACTCCATCACTTCATGTAAAGACATTGAAATGGTTCATTTTGCCTGATTTCCTGGCTATGGGTACAAATTAAATTATAAGGACAGTGTACCGCCACTGCCAGAACTGTTTCTCTCAAAGAACTTATTACTGTCACGATTCCAACACATAAATTAAGAGCACTTCCAAAAGAGCTGCTATTCCTTGTAACATATGTAATCTGCATGTGGGTAATTTACTGAAAAACAGGTAAAAAACAAAAAAATCAGTGGGTTTAACCCTCAGGCATTTTACTGAGCAGAACCGTAATTTTGTTTTACATAAACACGGTTCTGCTTCATTGATGAAGTGTTTTTACTAACTGTGAATGGGAGGGATGCTGTTCTATAGCTAAAATTAACGTGTAACTTCATTCAAATGTAATTAAAATCAAATTTAATATGATGTTCCTTACCTTTACAACAAGAAAAAATACATTTTAAAACCACATAACTTTTTTCCCACAACTAAAAAAAATCAAGCCAATGTGAACTTTGCCTATTTGTAATCTACTTCAAACTCCATAGCCATCGAACAAAGCTTGTTGTACAAAACATCTTTTTCCACTTGCTGACCATGTTTGTACCCTGCAAATAAACATTCAAGAGCACTGGGGAACACATTAAGTAGATTCCCATTTTGAGTGAAATTAACAGTATAACAAGATCATTTTAAAATAGACTTAAATGTCAGCAATTGTCAAGGTCACAGAACAAAAAATCACAGGTAGCATCCCTTGATAGTTATTAAATAAAAAACAATTAAGTGCACATGTCACTTGGACTTTCTCCAAACCCATTCAGCTGTAGCAAAATTTTTAAAAGACTGCTCATTATACCAACATTGCTTTCGTACATGTCTAGTTTTGGTTCTCATTACACCAGGTTATTTGTTGTTCGGCATTAGCCTTGCAGTTTACTGATGGCAGCCCTACCATAAATACCAGCTTTGTGTACCTCACCGTCTTCAGTTTATGTTGGGACTGACTCACAGATGTACGGTAATTCCTAAGTTCGGTCTTGGTGTTTCAGTTATTTTTTCTACCCCAAGAATTTTAACAAGGGACTTTTCTTTCCAGTTGTACAGTACAGTTGGAGACTGACTAGAAAGAGAAATAATTACAAGAATTACTGGTCTCTAGGTTTCAACTAAAATTTTAAAAATAAATATCAATATTTAAATGAAAGGTAAAAGGCTTAAATGCTTCAAGAGACATGCTTTGAAGGCTCATATGGAGATTACAAGAAAAGAGCTTTTTTGTACAAGGGGTAACAAATTAAGTGTGAAATAATGGCTCAGCCATTACGGAGGGAGAATGTCTCATGCTAACATGAATGCTTGAGATTTCTATGAAACTTGGATTTCCAGCTTAAATTTGGCGAAAAAAAAAACAGCAACATTCAAGTTTGCTTCTTAGACCTTAACTTCTAAATAAAAATATAAAGACCAGAGTAGGCTCTTCTCTGTTTCCAGTCACATCACCCTCAAAGATTATCTCTAAAGACTACAGCAAGAGACCGGAAAAAGTGGGTTAAAAAGGTCAAAGTATCCACAAAATGATTAACTGAATTCACAGGAACACTCAAATTCTCACGTAGGTCTACATAAATCTTGCATTAGTCCAAAGTCAGATCATTCTTTCAGTTATCTGTACTTCAGTTATAAGTACTCTTGCACAGCTACTAAAATCACCCTGGTACTTCTCAAACACTGGAGGGTCGGAACACATAAAGATAATTTTCAAGAGAAGCCCATTATGGTGCTAAATAAATATTAGAGCTTCCCCTAAGTATGCATGGTATGTGTGATAAGATGAGCTAGACAAACTTGACTTAATTCAGCTCTAATGTATATAAGACATTGTGAATGTGATGTTCATGCTGTGCCCAATGCAAACTCAATCAATCCTTTAATCAACACAGGAGTGTTCGATTTGTAAAAAAATAAAAAAAAGATGTGCTGAGACTGAGATGTGGCCTTGGGACCACATCTCAGTCTCAGCACATCAGCCTTAGCTCACCACCCATCATTCTGAGCTGTACTTTGTCAGCCTTAGCTCATCATCCATCAGTCTCAGCTAAACATTCGTCAATCTCAGCTGTACTTTCTTAACATTCTAAAAACTAGCGTTTCATTCCCATTTTTGCATGGCCTGCCTCATGCGCATAGGGTCAATTGCTGGTTCTGGCGCACAAAATAACAGAGGGCTGATATAGCCAACACTGGCTGAGGTTACGTCGACTGTGTAGCAACGATTAGTTGCATGTGTTTTACCGAATGTAAATAAACAATTGTCCCAGCTGTTGTGATGATTTCTAAAGGTGTTCATGGCTTTATATCATAGCATGCATTTTGCTGGCTGTGATATAAAGCATGATGGGGCTAGTCCCCATGTTTTTATCAGTTAATTTGGGGAAAAGGAGCATAGTAGCTAGTAGTTGGCTATCGGTAGCCTAGCAATGTTGATTGCCTTAGCTTGTGTTATTGCATTATTATTGTTGCCATTACCATTGTGCTTACTACTCCTTTCCTTTTTACACATCAGCTAACAAACCGACTACCTGCATGCTTTTGTTATAGTGACACTTTGTATAGGGTAGGTTTTTTTCCCCTAATATTGTTGATGCTATAAATGTCGGTCTACTGGAATTGCAGTCATAAACCGGCGGTTTGAAAAGCCAAGAAAATCGGTCTCATGAGCTATGTACATTTCAGAGATAATGTCCAGGGAAAACAACTTTGTAGTGCTATTGTTGTTGTGGTGCATATTTTGTTATTAAAGTAGCGTGAGCTGGGGAAACTGCAGCTGGTTTCATTTACATAGCGACGCTGTCTTGAAAGGGTGAGTTGTAATACTATTGTAGCTAGCCATAGTAAAAATTGAAATCAAATGGAGAATATGAACTGTGTGTTTTAGCATTGTTTTTGATTGCTTCAACTTGTACCACCTGTTCAGTAATGGATTGTTAGCTTTGCGCTGCAGTTGCAAGGCAATTGCTTTTAAGATTGTTATCCTATAAAATAGAGGGGTGAATACTTTTGTTCTTTCATCAAAGGGAGGGGTTTGAGTGCAAGGGGAGTTCCCATGGAAATACAGTATAGCCTAGAAGGGGTGGGCTTCACCGTGGGATTTAGTTAGGCACCATAGGATTTAGCATGTGTCCTCCTGTCCTCCACTGTTCCAAAGAGAAATTTCGCCTCCTCCTTTCTCGTTTCCTCCAAACGGAGGATAAATCGATGTATCCTACTGCAGAAGTCTTTTCACATTTCTGGGTGACATCATTGTGCTCACGACCAGTCAGGTTAAAAGACCATCCCACAGATTATTTTGATTGGCTTTGGTATCTTTAGAGTCAGTCGAAATTATTACTTCCTCAATAGCTGACATCGACTTTGATGATGGGCGAATCGGATTACATGTTCCGATTTTCGATTCATCTCCTCCTTTCCTCCACTCCTTTCCTACCCCGGAAATATGCCGGAAATATGTGGAGGAAAGGAGGGGAGGAAAGGAGGAGACAAGAAAAAAAGTATTGGAACACAGCCAAGGAGACATTATTTGAGTATTGGGCTGCGTTCCTTCCTTTCCTCCTTACTTGTGAGCAAACGAAAACGTGAACATGTTATCATCTGTGACGATCTCATTCAAGATTAAACATTGGTTGAGCTGTTGCCAAAGTTTTGTTACATCTGTTAATAATATCCGTTATCTGTAATAGTATGTTATCTGTTAATAATAATACATGAGACTGGTTATCATCTCACCTGTCTTCTTCTTTACTAAAAAACTTCTAAGGCCCTGCTGAACCAGTCAGTAATGCTGTTTCAACTTGTGCCTTTTGTTTGTTTTTACTTTGTTAGTTTGTTTTTGTGTTTTTTTTAAATTATTTTTCCAGTCCCTGTCCATATGCTTTTGTTTTCCTGTCCTTTTGTGTTCCCCGCCCTCCTCGTTACCTGCCTTGCTCAAGCTGATTGCTCAGCTGTTTCACCTGCCTTGCTGTCCACCTGTGTCTTGTTTGCTCATTAGTCTTGTGCATTTATACCCTGTTCGTTCATTTGTTTGCTGTGTGTTTAGTTACCTTTTTCGCTACAAGCCTTTTGTATCCTGCCTGTCTGCCTGCTTGCTTGTTATTATTCTGTCTGTTTTCCGGTTTTTTGATTCTTGCTCTCCGATTTTGTACCTTTGCCATGTCTACCTGTTACGACCATCTTGCCTGATTTCTGACCTCTCTTTAGTACTGTGTTTTTGTACTGTTACTGTGCTCCCTGGTTTTTACCTTTGCCTGTCTGACTACAAGTTGTAGTTTTTGGTTGCTCTCGATAAACGGCTGAACTTTATGTCTGTTCGTGTTTGGGTCCCATTCTGAGTCATGACAGCACAAACTTGCCAAATTGACAGCGGCCAGTTTTGGACTGTTTTGAAACGGCAAGGCACAGTTCTCCACCGACACTTGACCCAGCTAGAATCTATTAACTCAACCCTGGAGAGTTTCGCGGTCAGCATGAACAATCTGTTGGCTCAGCTTCAACAACTGCAACTTATCCGGGATGTTCGTGCTGCTACTGCTCCATCACTACTGGTCATTACTCCTCTGGAAAAAAGCCCCATCTACCACCGCCGGAGAGCTATGCGGGTGAACCTGGTACCTGCCGCTCCTTCCTGTCTCAGTGGTCCTTGGCTTGCAAGTTGCAACCCTCTACCTTTCCCACAGACTATGTCATCACACTCCTCTCCGGGCATGCCAGAGAATGAGGAACGGCAGTCTGAGATGCTCGAGCTTCCTTTTTCTCAACATAAGCTGCCTTTTGCAAGGAGATGAGGAGGGTGTTTGATCAGTCCTGGCACTGCCCTGAGACAGCAAGGGAGATGCTCCAGATTCGTCAGGGGAGAGGCTCGGTGTCCAACTTCGCCATTGACTTCTGCATGTTGCCTGCCTCAAGTGGGTTGAATGAGGGACCCAAGAACAATACTTTCCTCCAAGGCCTGTCAGACAAAGTGATAAATGACCTCATCACCTGCGATCTACCCACTGGTTTTGATGCTCTAGTGGAGCCGGCCATTTGCATAGATGGGCGAATGTCGGCTTGTCACCGGGAGTGGGTCAGAAGGGACTTCCATGCCCTTCAGTCAAGCCGTAAGTCACCTGCTGCCACTGCTTCCACTGATCTGTCTGTTCCTGCTCCTGCCATCCAATATCCAGAGACCAAGCAGATTGACTGCACCCGCCTGATGCCCGCTGAGAGACAGAGGAGGATTCGCAACTGCATCTGTATAGAAGGCAACCCAGGCCACTTTGTATCCACCTGCCCGTTGAAAGGCCAACGCTCACCCATAGCAGGGGAAATACAGGTAAAAGTCACTCCTCTTCTCAAGTCCCCAGTAACCGGACCCCTCCTTTCAGCTTCCTTGTCTGCCAGTGGTCTTTCTCAGGTGGTCCCTATCCTCGTTGACTCTGGAGCTGACGGTAACTTAATTGATGCCACCCTGGTCGCCCAGCTTTGCCTCCCTCGGATCCTGCTCCAGACGCCGTTGTAGGATCACCTGCATCACCCATTATCAATACTCTGCAAGCGTCAGTAGTTCTGGGTCACCCCTGGTTTTGCCAACACAACCTGTGGGTGGATTGGGCACAGAACAGGGTAATAAAGTGGAGTGCTTATTGCCTGCCTCACTGTCTCCAATACGCCCAGGTACCTGTTTCCCTGAGTTACCAGACTGTTGAGGAATTCCCTGACCTTTCAGGCATCCCTCCCAAGTACATGAACCTCAAGGGAGTATTCAGCAAGTCCCGGGCCACCACTCTGCCTCCCCATCAACCGTATGACTGTGCGATCTACCTGCTGTCAGGAAACACGCCTCCTCGGGACCGTCTTTTCTCCCTGTCAACTCCTGAGATGCAAGCTATAGAGAAGTATATTCAAGAGTCCCTGGCTGCTGGCCTGATCCGCCCCCTTCCTGTCCGGCAGGGGTAGGCTTCTTCTTTGTGGGGAAGAAAGACAGATCCCTGCACCCCTGCATAGATTACCAGGGCCTTAACAACATCACTGTTAAGAATCGCTATCCTCTCCCTCTAATGTCTACTGCTTTTGAGTCTCTGCGGGAGGCGTCCATCTTCACTAAACTTGACCTGCGCAACACCTATCACCTGGTCTGGATTTGCAAGGGGGATGAGTGTAAGACAGCATTCAACACCCTTACTGGCCACTATGGGTACTTATTTATGCCTTTCGGCCTTACTGACTCCCCATCTGTGTTCCAGGCCCTAGTTAACAATGTCCTGCGGGATATGTTGGGACGGTTTGTATATGTCTACCTGGATGACATACTGGTATTCTCCTGCTCCCCTACTGAACACTCCTGCCACAACACTGTGGCCTTCCTGAGGTGTATCATTTTGGAAGGGGGTGTCCTCATGGACCACAAGAAGGTACAGGCTGTGGTGGAGGTTTCTGGGCTTTGCAAACTTTTATCCAAGGTTTATCCAAAATTATAGCATGGTGGCTCTGTTAACTGCTCTGACTTCCTTGACTACAAGGTTTTCCTGGTACCTGGCAGCAGAGGCGGCTTTTTAGGGGCTCAAGAGGCACTTCACCTCTGCTCCCATTCTGGTCAAGCTGGACTCGGCCTGCCAGTTTGTGGTGGAAGTGGGTGCCTCGGATGTGGGGCTCGGGGCGGTGCTCTCTCAAATGTCTGCCTGACAAGCTTCACCATTGTGCTTTTTTTCTCATAGACTGTCTCCAGCCGAATGCAATTATGACATCGGCACCCGGGAACTCTTAGCCATCAACCTTGCATTGGAGGAATGGAGCCATTAGCTGGAGGGGGCAAAGGATCCATTCCTGGTGTGGACAGATCACAAGAACCTGGAGTACCCCAGTTCAGGTAAGCGGCTTAATTCCCGTCAACCACGTTGTCCTTATTCTTCGCCCGTTTCCACTTCTCCCTATCTTAGCGTCCGGGCTCCAAAAACAGCAAGCCAGACGCACTTTCATGTTTCCATGCCACAGATGGGAGCCTTCCAAAAAAAGGGCCACATCTTGCCTGACCACTGGTGGATCGCGGCTACCCTCTGGGACATCAAGTCAGTGGTCTGCCAAGGAGGGTGAGCCAGCTCCTAGCACCTGTCCTGTCAACTGTCTGTTCATTCCCCGGCTTGTTCATTCCCAGGTGTTGAAGTGGGGACACTCTTCCAAGCTGGCCTGTCATCCTGGGGTGAGATGCACCATGGCCCTCCTCAGACAGCATTTTTGGTGGCCCGACATGGAGTGAGACATCCGCAGCTTTGTCTCAGCCTGCTCAGTCCATGCCCGGAACAAGCCCTCTACCAGCTCTCCTGCTGGCCTGCTGCACCCTCTCCTGGTTCCTCTACTGGTTAGAGGCTGCGTAGAGGCCCTCTAGAGGCCCTGATTGCATAACACCCTGGATTTCGTCACTGGTTTGCCCCACCATCCTCACAGTCATTGACCGCTTTTCTAAGCTGCCCACTGCCAAAGAGACTACTGAACTCATGGTCTCTCATGTCTCCAGGCTTCATGGGCTTCCGTTGGAAGTGGTGTCAGACAGGCGGCCCCAGCTTACTTATCAGTTTTGGAGGGCATTCTGTAAATTAATTGGGGCTTCTGCTAACTTGTCCTCAGGCTTTCATCCTCAGACTAATGGTCAGACAGAGCGGTCCAACCAACAACTGGAGAAGGTGCTGCAGTGTTTCGTCTCCGGGAGTGTCTCCACCTGGAGTCGTCAGCTGTCTTGGGTGGAGTTCTCCGTCAACTCACTCCCCTCCTCCTCCACGGGTCTGTCACCTTGCCAGTGCTGCCTTGGCTATCAACCCCCTCTGTTCCCATTCCAGGAGGATGAGGTGTGCGTCCCGTCGGTGGCGGCCTTTGTTTGGTGATGCTGCCGTACCTGGAAGAGAACTCGTGCAGCGTTATTATGGGCGTCTACCCGCATCAAAAGGGCAGCTGACCCTAAGTGCTTCAAGGCTCCCCGGTACGTCCAGGGCCAGCGTGTCTGGTTGTCTACCTGCAACCTGCCACTTAAGGTAGATTCCCGCAAGTTGGCTCCCAGGTTCATTGGGCCCTTTCCCATCACAAAGGTTGTCAGCCCTTCGGTGGCCTGACTCCATCTGCCTCCCCCCCTCCTCCACATCCACCCCACCTTCCACATCTCTTGCATCAAGCCTGTTGTCCGCAGTCCCCTCTGCCTGCCTTCCAAAGCTGGACTTTCATAGACTGCATCCTGTATCGCCTGCTAGAATGCCAGGTGGCGTTCACTGTCAGTAATGCTGTTTAAACTTGTGCCTTTTTTTTTGCTGTCGGATTTGTTCAATTGATTCCGTGTTGTTTTAGTTTTTCCATTCCCTGTCCATGTGCTTTTGTTTTCATGTCCTTTTGTGTTCCCCGTCCTCCTCTTTACCTGCCTTGTTAATTGCTCATCTGTTTCACCTGCTTGCTGTTCACCTGTGTCTTCTTTGCTTGTGATTCTTGTGCATTTATATCCTGTTCGTTCATTTGTTTGTTGTGAGTTCGTTTCAGTATTTAGTTACCTGTTTTGCTACAAGCCTTTTGTGTCCTGTTTGCCTGCTTTTTTTACCTTGTCTGTTTGCACTTGGGTCCCATTCTGAGTTGTGACAGCTTAGCCATTTTAACCTGTAGCATCTGCAACCGTCGTCTGAAGCAAAATTCATGGGGTGCATTCTAGGGTACTTTGCAAAACTTTTTCTTGTCTCCTTCTTTCCTCCATTCATTTCCTCCCCTCCTTTCCTACAGAAATATATGGAGGAAAGGAGGAAATAGGGGAGGGGAGGAAATGAGTGGAGGAAAGGAGGAGTGCATTCCAGTACTCCTTTCCTCTCCTCCTTTCCTCCGTGCCCTGGAAACTGATCTATGTGTCCTCCTTCTCTCCACTGTTCCAAAAGGATAGGAAACGCAATCTCACCTCCTCTACTTGCCTCCTCCTTTCCTCCAAACGAAGCGTATATAGATATATTCTACTGCAGAAGTCTTTTCACATTCCTGGGTGACATCATTGTGCTCATGACGTCAGATTAACAGACCATCCCACTGAATATTTCACCATCGAAAAATTCTAAAACATGACAAGGGATGTACCAACACTTAAGTATAAGCGCCAGGCATTATAGAGTATTGCTGTTTGCTAGATATCCACATTGACTCGATATATACACATTTTTGAGTTGCGAATGGTAATGTTACCAATGTAAAATTCAACAAGTTACTGTAATGGCAGTTATATTCATTTCCCTGTACATATGTATATGTTAAATCATGAGCAGAATGCAACTAATTCATATTTTAATGCACGAAAAGGGCTGGCGGCATATGAGAAGTGTGATTTGCTTAGGTATCCTCGGAATCAGTGAAAGTTCCTTCATCAATAGCCAACATCGACTTTTATGACGGGTGAATCGGTTCCAGTTTTCGTTTCCTCCCCTCCTTTCCTCCACATAGTTCCGGAGTAGGAAAGGAGTGGAGGAAAGGAGGAGAGAAGAATCAGTATTGGAACACACCCATGCTGAAGTTTTATTAGTCAATGAGAAGCATGCATTTGCAGGCTCCATGCAAATAAGCAATAAGCAATCAAAAGCCACAAAGTCACAGAGGATACAAAACAACGCAAACTGCAAATAACCTAATTGTGCAAATAATGTAAGATTGACATTTAAATATCACTGAGAGGTTTCGTCTTTTCATGATTAGGTGAAAAATAGCATAGCTAATTCAATTAAAGCAAAGGGGATGGGGAGGGAGAAGACAATTTTACAAGTAGGATGGATGTGATTAAGATTTTTTCCAAGGGGCGTGGCATCCCCATGCATCCCCGCTGAACTTGAGCCCTGAGTATGAGTCATTAAAAATAAGGAAAGTATGTTCAGATGTAAAGATATATTCTAAGCAATTGCCTGTAATTTTCAAAAGATGAACCACACTCTTTATGGTGCTGCATTCCCAGGCACCGGATAAGCTTCAGCAGACAACTAAGAGCATGATAAACTGTTATTACAGGAATGAGCTAGAAGGTTACATATACTAAACACAATAGTCCCTAAAGGCAACAATAAAGAATTGGAGCTGTCTTGTTTTCTGAAACAGCTTCTTGTTTCCCATAGACTCATAAGAATTCCCTGCCCCATCCAGAAAGTTCTCCTGATATACAAGTGGTGAGAACCTGCCTCTGGTGTGCATCACATGCCAAACTTCATTGTATACTCTCTGTAGTGTCTGCTGTGTTTATCACTCTTATGAACCTGTTTTTTAAGATATTGTAAAGTAGCATGTCTGTATTATAGTGTTATTCTGTTTACTGTGGCCTAGATTCAATCCATATCTGTCCTTAACTTTGACTCATTTTTCAATGGAAATGTTTTCCCCTCACAGTTTGGTAAGTTAATTTTGGTAGCCACTGACATTATCAACCTTTGTGGAAAAAACTAATAATTTTATCATGAGTGAAAGTACAGAAAAAATGTTTATTGAATTAAGGCCTTTTAGTTAATGATTAACAAATTTTCTAAAATGCACAAGGTAACACATATGTGAACTAATTTAATGTGAACTAGCAGTTTTTTGGTAGCCTTCAACATGCATAGTAGTGATAATTAATTGGTTTTATATAGCACAGATAGTTAATCTCAAAGCGTTTCACCGTGAAGGAAGGGTGACTCAGCTCAGCTAATACCAAATTATAGCACACACGGGTGATACGCTACAGCCATTAGGTTCAAGATCACTTGTCATACATTAACCATGGTGGAAAGGGAAGGCTGTATTAAACCAATTAAACTGGCTGGTGATTGGATGAGCAGATAAGGAACCATAAGGAAGGAATCCCATAATCTTTGGAATAAGCGCCATGGGAGGTTTAATGACCACAGTGTTTCAGTAACTTTAACAGCTCTCCCAAATATGATGTCAGCTTCCCTTGAATTTGCCGGAGCAAGGTTTATTTGCTTTTGTCCAGAGGGAAGACTGCCCCCCACTAGGCTAAAAACACAACTTCCGGCAGTTTCCTGGGGCCTCATTTATAAACTGGGCGTATGCACTAAAAATGCTCCAAAACATGCGTACGCCAATTTTCACTCACAATTTGGGATTTATAAAATGTCTACTAGATGTGAGAGTGTGCGTACTGGTACGATACATTTGACCCATGCGTACGCACTTTTAGGACACGTATTTGCTCTAAATAGCACACCCCAGAGACCAAAAGAAATTTGCACAATAGGTTCCTTATTCAGCCTGATTAATTTGGATCACTTTACTTTTCATAATCAATGTTGTTTTTGACCATAAATAAGTGATACATTAAATCAACAGATATGAGCAATCAGTGCATTTTTAATAAATTTATTTTATTCACATAAATAGACCTAAAGCGTGTGACGACACACAGCTAGAGGATATTGCGGATGGTATGGAGTGACGGGAAGGTGTTTTCAGGGACATTCTGACTTTTTTGCCGATGATGATGACTGGCTCATGAGTCAGTTTCGCTTAACATGAGCTGTGCTCTTGGAGCTCTGTGCTAGATTGGGGCCAGCACTGGAGTACCTTACACAAAGCAACTAGCCAATACCTGCCCATCTGCAAGATCTGTCATCTCTGGGGTTCTTTGGCCACAGGGAGTCTCCAGTGGGAAATAACGGAACGGTTGAATATATCCCAGCTCTCACTCAGTCATGTCATACCAAGAGTGTTGGATGGCATCATTCCGCTGTGTTCGAGGTACAACAGATTTCCTCATACATCCGACAAACATCAAAGAGCAATTTGCAGCAATGACCGGTTTTCCCTATGTAATCAACTGCACTAAAGTTTTAATAAGGGCGCTGTCAGTAGATGAATATGTCCAATTATATCACGGATACGGATATCTGCATTTCTGATTGGTTGGCAGGTGTCCATTACTTTCGCATAGCCTGGACACTTTGAATGTAGGCCAGGTTAAAAGTTTTATCACTGTTCATAATCAGTGTGCTGCGGCTATACAATGGCTGTATTCCAATACTCAAATTTGTCCCTTTCCTCCCCTCCTTTCCTCCATGCCCCAGAAACTTATTATGTGTCCACCTTTCCTCCTCCTTTCCTCCCCTCTTTTCATCTGTGCCCTGGAAACTGATTATGTGTCTTCCTTCCTTCCACTGTTCCAAAACGAAATCTCGCCTCTTCCTGTCCTACTTTCTCATTTCCTCCTTTCCACCAAACGAAGGATACATCAATGTACCCTACCATGGAAGTCTTTTCACATTTATGGGTGACATCATTGTGCTCAAGACCAGTCAGATTAAAAGACCATCCCACTGAATATTTCACCGTCAAAAGCTTCTAAAATGTGACAAGGGATTTACCAACATTTAAGCGTAAGTGCCAGAACAGTAAATAGTAATCGGGTAATTTACATTAATGGGAAAACTTTTGTTTTGCGCTTTCAAACATATCCACATTGACGTGATATATTCACTTTTTTCAGATACCAATGGTAATTTTACCAATGTGAAATTGACTGAGTTTATGTTGCGGAAAGTTTATTTATTCCTTGTACAAATGTTAAATCATGAGCAGAAGGCAAGAAAGTGACATTTGTATTGTAATGCATGAAAAAGGCTGGTGGCCTTCAAGAAACGTGATTGGCTTTGGTATCCTTGAAGTCAGTCGACATTATTACTTCATCAATAGCCCACATGGACTTCGATGACAGACAAATCAGATTAGCTGTTCCAATTTTTGATTAATCTCCTCCTTTCCTCCACTCATTTCTTCCCCTCCTTTCCACCACATATTTCCGGCATATTTCCAGGGTAGGAAAGGAGGAGAGGAAACGAGTGGAGGAAAGAAGGAGAAGAGAAAAAGTACTGAAATGCAGCCAATAGTAACCGTGCCAACCATAGCCTTGTCAATGGTCAGCTGTTTCCATTCACTCATTAACATTTGAACTAATTCGTTAACTAACATTAAAACTAAAAAGTATAAAAACCCCAATGGACCATTTTCATGTTATTTTTAATTTATTTGGGTAGGACAAAACATTTGATATCATGTAGTCTTAAAACAGTCATATTTTGAACCAAAAAAGTGACCATATATTGAAATGAACCTAGCAAGTAACTGTGATATAAGAGGCATAACACTCTCCGAGGTGTCCATTTTGTCTATGAGAGTATTTTCTGTCACTGTGACTAATGGGCGTGTCAAACCTTGACAGCTCTGGAATGGCTTACATCTGGCTTTGAGTTCAAGATGCGGTCAACTACTCCAACTTAAAGTAGTACCTGTCATCTATAGTGAGCGTATATGTCTTTAAATAATCATATTTTGAGCTGAAAAAAGTGATCATATATTGAGATGACCGCACCTAGCAAGTATCCGTGATATAAGTGGCATAACACCCTCAGAGGTATCCGCTGTACGAATATAAGGGACTTGGCGGAGGCAACTTTGCGCCATGCAGTTCTTCGCCTCCACCTCATCCCTTACATTTGTACAACAAACACCTTGTCAGATGTTATGCTTTACACAAATTGTAAGAATTCCCATTCAATAAAAGTGCAACTGATTTGTGATGCACAAATGACACCGAGACGAATGTGGTTGCTTGATGGTCAGGGTCATGTCATGATTTGGTTATATTGATAAACAATTTTTTTAATCGCAGCTAGCAGCACATCGAGGGAACTCAGTGGTGGCATCCCCATACCACTCCTACACTTGCAGTTGGGCAAGTATACACATGTTTGCCTCAACCTTGATGTCACACTATTTTTTCTTGATTTCGATCTAGGTCTGTGGCTCTCTATACCTGAGAAATTGACAGCTGTGGTAACCTCCTGCCATGCAAGGTTTTTTGTGTGACCCCAGTGCTGTGGCCACCTGAAATTATACTTTTTCTAATGAAAAAGAAAAAGAATAATGCTCTGATTTTGCATTCCGAGAAGTTTCTTTTTCCCCTATTCACTGCCATTGTTGCATTTAAAATGTATTGCTCTGTCATACACATTATCTATAGAGCTTGCTTAATTGATCTCAACTTCTGGTGCACCATATATGTTTAAATGTGAGCGTTTCAGTGTGTGGTTCTTGCACGCTTTCACGCATGCACAGTTGTGTGATTAGTTGTGATTTATAGAGGAAGACTATTTATTGCGTACGCAAGTTTTATAAATCAGAATTTTTTTATCCATACACAAATTTGTAGGTTTTGGCATATGTAACTATTTAAGTACAGAAGTATGCATAGTTTTATAAACAAGGCCCCTGGTGCCCCAGGAGATCTCCCTTTTAAGCGCTTCTGTACTCAAACCATGCTGTACTTATTCTCAGAATCTGCCATCAGGCTTCAGGGTAACAAGACTGTAGGCAGAAAGTACAGTATGCAACAGTGCCTTAGCGTCTTGTCAGGAGAGCAACCTGCATTTTATGGCTATTTGCCCTGCCCTGTCTCCTGTATGGTCATCTTCCTATCTTAGGGTCAGATAAGATATGCCAACAGAGTCTGGGAGTGAAAAATGGCTCCCAATTATAAATACTTTTAAGTCAGTGACTGCAGGTCACTCACCTACCTAAAGTTAACAGCCATTTTCTCAAGATCCCAGTGAAATACTAAAAACACCACATTACTGATAGTCAACATGGATATGCTTTGAGGTTATCATTTTAATGTGGAATTGAGGTTTAATGTGCCCCTGAAATGTTGAATCTTTTGATAAAAATATTTGTAATTGCAGGGGGGCATCACCTCTCTGTCTCACAACAAGCAGTGTGTGTATATGTGTGTGTGTGTGTGTGTGTGTGTGTGTGTGTGTGTGTGTGTGTATATATATATATATATATATACATGTTGGATCATGTTACTTTTTTTTTATACCACACAACTCCACTGTCATGATAAATGTTTGAAAATTTGAAGTCTCATGATGACAACTGTGTCCCTCATAGCAGCTAAACTGTTGCTGAGCTGTCTGTTTCTCTCTATGAACTTTCAAGAATGATCTCCCCAAACTCTTGTATATGAATGTTTGGGGGTTGTTGCAATACACATAAAGAGTGGATTATCAAAATGATAATCCTGAAAAGGTAACGTGTGTAAAGTTTGGCTCATTTGTGTAAAACTAAACATTCAGGCACTCCCCCACCAGGTAATTAATGTTGCGAGGACCAGGGAGGAGAGGAGAGACCCTTCATAAGTTTCCTTTTTGGTGTTTGGCTGCCATTGTGTGTGATTCCTCTGTAATTCCTCAAGTCTGATAGACAGTTGGCTCTGGTAACTTTTCATTTCATTCATTTGTCTGCTGTGTTATCTATTCATATTCTTGTTTTGTTATTAATGTCTTTTATACCTGACTGTCAAAGCAGTGGACCAGATCTGTACTTTGTCTTTGTCCAATAAACTGATTTAAAGTATTTCATTTGCAAGTGTACATTTCTGACCAAGGTTGATCCACTAGACTGCTAATTCCAATCAACAAATTTGGGGATTTAATTCATGGTTTATATTTTTAATAGTAATTATTTAATTAAATCTATTTAAACTTATTTAAAGTGTTGGTTAAGTGAGAGGTTTTAGGCGTTAGCGTCACTTATGTTTGGCATTCAGAGTGTCGAATGTTAAACAAGGGCATTATTTGCTAGAACCAACTAGATTCTGAGAATCATCATTTTTAACCCATTGACATGTTGCACTGAAGTAATTAGCAGAGCAGAGTGAGAATGTAAGCCTTGTCAGGGAATCAAGTCTGGTAATGACCAACACATGTATATCTCTCTCAATGTAACTTTCACTTAAAGCACATGTTTCATGCATTTATTTTCCAATAAATTCTTGATGGAATATCTAATTTTAATATTAAAAAAATGTGAAGTACAGTATTATACTATATATATAAGTATTAGGGATGCCACGGTGAGGAAATTTTCCCACCGGTTAATAAACTCATGACAACACCGGTATTGAAAAATGGAAAAAAAAGAAAATATTAATCAGTGACGCTCAATATCTGTAGAGTGCTTCCTTTGATCTTTAACGTTACATCTTTAGATCTTCCCCTTACTTTGAACAAAATGAATGTAACATCATAAGTGAAATCTGACTCCTGCCACTCTGTGCTGCGACTCATCCAACTAAATAGTTTTACAGTTTTTTTTATTTAATGAATGAGGGCTCTGATATGCGAAAATGAACGCAGTGGGTCTTATTTCTATAATAAAAAGCAAACCGATGGTGGGGGCGGTGGCCAAGTGATGTAATCGATGTATGACCGAACATCGTGTAACACTGACTTATTGTGGCAAGGAGAGTGGCCAGGCCACCATCCTTATGTTTTTTTTTTTTTTATTCAGACAGTAGGAAACCTGGAAGGGTTACAGGGAGGGGGAGGCATAGACAGAGGGGCTAAGCCAGGGCTCAGACCCTGGTCTCCCTGGGATTGATATGAGGGCAAGACAGCTGATCAGCGGACTGAGCTATCTGGTCTCACCAAAACCAACAATATTTCATAAAAAGCATTCCTGGTATTTCATATGGGAATTCAAAATTCTATGTTCATAAAACATTTAATTGGAAATACCTTTTACACTTCTGTAAAAATGTATCAGTTTACATGTAATACATTATCAAACTACTAGTGGTGAAATTACCATTAAAAGTAATAATCAAATCATTCACCATTTCAGGAAAAAGAAAATTGTTCATTATAGGAAAGAAATGGACAGCTGACAAAGCTCTTCTTCTGTAACACTAAGTTATTTTAAATCAAAGGGACATGTGTTTTATTACTGTTTGTTTAACAAAAATCTAACACTGGATCTACAATTGGAGACATTCAGTAAGACAGCCTATGCATATGTGTAGCAAATATTTACAACCACAACCCAAAGTTAAATTAAACTTAACATTGCAGGGATTTGACAGATGCTCCTAGGAAACTCTCTATAAATAGTAGACCTACTAAACAAAGTCTTAACACATATAATGCTCCTTAATGACATATGTTACTTCAAATATGAATTGAGCATTGGTTGCATTAATTAGCTAGCAAGTTAATTTGCTTCTGAAGGTTTTGCAGTCCTCTGATACTTAACGTCCTTGCCGACCCAACAGAGATGCCAATATTGTGGAAATTATATGCCTGATCTAACTTGGGCAGCCACAGTGCTGTAACTGTTGCTATATTTTGAAAATCTAAAAATGCATCATATACATGGATGCTTGAAGTACATTTTTAGAGTGCCTTAGCACACTGCTTGCCAATATCATTATGCAAACATCTATAACCATGGAATGCCATATAACAATTACAATGGGACTGTATACTTTACTGTATACTTTAAACAGAGGGCAAAACAAAATATACATCTTTCTCCTCAACTGATAGCAAAACCATGCAGTTTGGTGGCAATGGAGGTGCTCAAATAACTACAAAGTTTGTAAAGGATAAGGTATGTGAAGATAAGCTATTCGACAAATTCCTCTTTCTAGTCAAAATACTGAGGATTTAGCAGGACCCAAGACACCCTTAGAGCAGAGTTTAAATGACATGGAAAATGAACTTTAACACAATATAAATATATCTATCTATAAAATATGTTCATAATATAGTGATGTCTATCAATCTAGGCAAGCACTCTGGGATACTGTTGTGTGTATGACCACTCTATAAAATTTGTTATTTTCTCACAAAAATAAAGATTGTTTTGTCATTGAATTTCTATATGGAAATTTTCAGAAAATTTACAAATACAAAATTTTCCCTTGGAAGAAGGGTAGATGCACAAAATCCTATCTGGATCAGCACTGAGGAAAAGATGTTCCTGATAACTGAGTTTAACACTGAAGCTTGGCTCACAATAATTACCTAGTCTGACTGTCGGTAAAAGTGTTGCCTACCTAATCTGTATTAAGGGGGTGAAACAGGATGTCTGTTGCTGTCTTCTTTACTCAATAAAGATCCTCTGCTCCATTCTTGTTGAGCATAATGCTCTCTCAATAGCTCCATATCTCCATCCATACAAAACATAGATGCTGCTTTCTATATCCCAATTAATCCTTGAGTTAATTCAAGTCAACTGTCCTTCATGGATTTATGCAGGCCAGGTGGGAAGTGAAGTCCAAACATAAAGAGCAATACTCCCAAACCAGTTGGCATGTTTTTAATATAATGAAATGCTTGCTATTGTTATCTGTGGAAATGTCAGATGTGGGGTGCTGTGTGGATGATGTAAAGCTAAGTTCAGATCAAAGTTCTGCAATGCATCAAAAGTGTTTTAGAATGCTTTAGCGAAATGATGCAAACGTTTCAACTTCAATCAAGCCGTCAAATCATCACAAAAGTTTCAACTTGTCAAACCTGAGTTTTATAACACATCTTTTGTCATAAATGGAACCGGAGCAGTTGGAGTGTATGTTCACACTCAGGGTGTGCTCCAATACTTTTTCTGGTCTCCTCCTCTCCTCCACATCTCCTACCCCAGAAGTATGTGGAGGGAAGGAGGAGAGGAAATGAGTGGAAGGGACAAGGAAACAAGGAGATGAAACAAAAATTGGAACAGCTAATCTGATTAGCCTGTCATCAAAGTCGACCTCGGCTGTTGATGAAGTTGTGTAACTTCGACAGAATCCGAGGACACCTAAGCCTGTCAAAATATTCTGCGGGATGGTCTTTTAATCTGACTGGTCATGAGCACAATGATGTCACCCAGAAATGTGAAAAGACTTCCATGGTAGGATACATCATTGTATCCTCCATTTGCAGGAGATGAGGAGGAGAGTGAAGGATACAGAATCTCATTTCTGACACTTTTGGAACAGTGGAGGGAGGGAGGATGCATAGATAAGGTTCCAGGGCACAGAAGAGATGAGGAGACAGGTGGAGGAAATGAGGAGATGAAATTTGAGTATTGGAACACACCTGAAATTTGAGTATTGGCACACACCCTCAGAGTGGCGTTATCAACTCCTTCATAAGGCGGCTCCTTACTCACTTTCATAACCCTGCGATTTTGCACTGTCTTCATAAAAGTTATTGCTACTAGACTAAGTGCATTATCATCGTGGTCATACTTTATGGCTTTTTTGTGGCTAGCTAAACAAACTCCCACTTCAACAATCAGTCACATTGTTTCTGTGGAAACTGTCATCTAACCATCACTTTGATGTGGACAGTTTAGGAGTGTCTGCTACCAGACGACCTGGGATTTTTCGGAAGAGTTTCCAGTTTCATCTAGTATCATCGTGAACACTTGATCTGAACTCTGAATCAGTCAAAAAAAATGGAAACAGAAAAAAAGGACATGTATTTTTGAGGAATTAATTTACTATTTAAAATGAGGTTACACATGTGGATATGGAACAGGATAGTTTCCAAGAACCACCAAACAACAGCCTCACAATTATCACCAAACTAAATACACATCTCCATGATCCAGTCTGAACAAAAATGTGAGCATACATACACAAACATGATATTTATGGTAGGGCTGCCATTTGATAACCACTTTTAACCAACATCAATGCACAAAAAATCATATCCTGGTATAATGAGCACAAAACCTTGACATCTGAGCAGTGTAAACAAGTATTGTAGTCATATGAGCTGACCTTTCTCAACGGTTAAACATGAAAGCGGGTCTGTTATGGTATGGGCAGCAATCTGGTGGTCATTGGGTCTAGTTATTGCTTTGCATGGTAGAATTGCAGCCAAGGAATGCAAAGCAATTTTATGTGTCAGGTTGCATTGTGAAAACATTATTTCTTCAAGAAGATGCACACTGCTACAAGAATTCAGGTGTGGCTTTGTTGGTGGATGGAGTATAAAACCTTCCATAGACTCCCTAATCACCAGTTGTAAATATACAACCTTAAAAAGAAGTTCTGAAATATCAAGTGTATGAAAGGTAGGGATGGGAATCAAGTTGAGAACCGGTTCCAAATTGTCTGATCCATCAGAATTGTATGCCTCCGAGGTTATCAATTCCTTTTATTGATGCCGGCATGTTTTTCTGACAGTTGCACATTGCAAAAATTCATGTGTCATGGTGTCAAACTGTGTGTCTGTGTTGCTGGAAACTTGCAACAAGAATATGGAAACAGATTTGTTCCAAAATAATCTAACAAAAACTATTTAAACATCAAAAAACAGTCACTTAACCAAAAAAAAAACTAATCTCAAAAGTAAAAATTATATCTCACGAACAAATTATTTGTGTCATTGTGTAAACTTGGCTAATAATATGTTCTATTGTTTACAGTTCTCTTGGCTTCCTTCTTGCTGATCAGTTTTTTGCCTTCACTGACAGCTTTGCGGTCACACTGCCAGCCTTCTCTCTTTACGCTGCCTGATTTTTCATTTGCAGTTTTGACACAAACCACTCGCGTGGGTGGTTTTTTCAGAGGTGCGTCCCCATTGGCCAATGGGTTTTTAAGTGACAGCTCAGTGGCCCGGACATAAGTATGTATTGAATATATATGACATCTGTCTGGACAAGATGTTTTATTGATTTGCTGTGTTAAGTTAGAAGTAAAGCTGTTAACTATGTAACTATGTAAGTTAGTTAGATTTTACCTGAAAACTTCAAGTTCACTAACTTGCAATCTGTAACAATTGCTAGCTGAGTAGTCAAACTCATATTGTTGGCTACTCTGTGTGTGTGTGTGTGTGTGTGTGTGTTACCATAACAGCCTATTTACATTTCTGGTCAAACACTTTCACACTTGCTGCATAGGGAGGGGAAATGAACGAAGAAAGGGTGAACAAGTGTCACCGTGCTTCCCTCCTCTTTCTGCAGAAGAATTGTTGATTTTATGTGCCACGTTTATATCTGGTTCAAGCTTATTCCCTTTTGAAAAGGAGTATTGTAATTTATTCAAATGTTACTACGCATACATTCTTATTTTTCTAAAGAATTGTTTATTTTATCAGTCAGTATTTGTTTTCCAAGTTATATCCATTTAAGAAAAGGAGCATTGTAATTTATTTTAACATGTTCAAATGTTATTAGGAAGACATTCTATACTGTGTTCAGACTCAGAGATAATAAAACAGCTGCGTTGATGCTGAAAACCTGCGTAGGGCCTACTTTTTTCAGGAATTTGAAAATTGATCAGGAATCAATAAGGGAATCAATAAATAATCCGGCTGATAAGCAGAGTCAATAATGGCATTGGTATCAATAAAGTCTTATCAATTCCTATCCCTAATGAAAGGGCCACAAGGGATGGAGCTTGCTTCACAAGGGAAGGATTTCAATTGACATTTTGTGTTTGTCCCTGTACCATCCCCCTAAACGCTGCCTGCCTGCAGCCTGTCTGGGAGCTCCCCCTCCCTTTTACAGCACCCCAAAAGACCAAAACCAGGCCATAAGTCAAGCTAGACCGCACCCCTATAATTTAGTTTATCAGGTTTGATCTGCCCTTTGACCGGTCTGTTCCTGCTGTCTGTGGACCGTAGCACCAATTAGGAACAGGGCATAGGTACATTATATGTACAGTTGCATCCCTCCCAAGTCAGCAGTTCACCACCCACATGAAGATTGAAGAAAGACCCTGAAGAGGGACTGTCAATTTCCCTAAAGTTTCAATATACATGCATTGTGCGTCTATGCCTTATGTAAATAGTAAATTTTTCACTTTTGGGGTGCCTGTTATTACAGTCAGGGAGGGGGGGATCCTAGTAATGTATACAGTTAATTTGCTCATTTGTATTTATCATCTATATATTTATACTTGATTCCTGTATTCCACTCATTTCCAGTTAATAGTATTTGTTTGTAGTTATATCCTCCACATCTGGAGGATATAACAGGTGTGAACCACATCTGTTCACACCTGTTCTCGCCTTAACACATCTTACATATTAATCCTGGACTGTGCTTGTGTTGTATGTGTGTTTGCAAATACAAGTTTTGAACTGGAAACTTGAACTCAATTGTATCCTGACCAATACCCCACTGTGACAGCAAGACCCTAAACCAGAGTTAGAAGCCTGTACACTTCCCAATTTTTCATAAAGTGTGGAGTAAACACCTCCTTCATCTCTAAAAGAACTGGAGGCTTCCTTTTTAATATTCATCTAATATCCTACCAGAAACAGTTAAAATGTTTAAAGCTGCATTCCAATAAGGACTGGGGATGTTTTGAAGGCAAAGGGTGGACCAACCGACCAACTCTTTCTTACATAAAAATATTCATATACTGCTTGTTGTTTCCATTGTTTTGTCTACCCCCTACATGTAAAACATTGTTTATATTTTTCCTGTTGAGTTTACCCCTGTAAAATGGCCACGCAAATTACTGAGTCAAGTGCAAAGCTTAATGGTGCACGCACATTTATCGATGACCCCCAAAATGAGCACACTACAGTGCAACCAGTAATCTATTTGCAGTCCCTGAGTACTCAGAGTGCTCATGCAGGAGAAAGTGCCTTGGAGATAGATCCATTCCTCGGAAAAGACGTGTTCTGAATTCATTTGGATAAAGCATGTGTTCCCACCATCTTGCATTCTGTAATTTATGCATAACCTGCAACGACAAAAATACAGGTTCTAAATTCTGTGTCCTTCTGAGGCAACTTTTGAACAACAATGTCTTACAAGGTGAAGGGTCAGGCCCCACAAGCAGTCACTCCAAAGCACTCTGTCCAGTTCACTACAGTTGAAAGATAGGCATCATCTTGCAGTGATACTAATAGAATGGAGGAATTTTCCTCTCAGAAAAAGGAAAAGAAAGAGTAAGAATACAATGGTGTGTTAGTTATGACACTATAAATGCAAGAATGTCCCTGTTAAGTGATCTTAGTCATTAATTACTTTTGATTTCTTAAATTGACCAGAATTATTTGGTGTGGCACAGGACAGGGTGTGGGTCTACCCGTGCCTGCCTCGTCCCTCAGGATCAGAGCACAGCCGGCCACCTTCAGCATCAAGGCACCCTGGACAGCGGCACCAACCCAGCTTCAGGACCAGGGAGAGCAGCTGTCAATTGAACATTAACTACTGTGTGAAGTATGTCAGCTCTGCAACTGTGGCCGCTCTCAATCAGAGCCTGAAGCTGGATAAAACCAGCCAGTTCTGCTGTTCGGGGAGTCTTCACTTGCAAGAAGTGCTGTTACTAACCACTCTTTTACTGTTTCCCCACAGAATCCATGTAAGCAAGAGTCATGTTGACTGTGGGGTTCCGGAGACTGCCTGTTCCCTGCCACCTGCCGACACTGCACCAGTGGAGGGTGCCAGGCATACTTTTTATTGAAAAAGTAGGACTAAGACACTTTTGTTCTTCGCTGTATGCTATTTTTCGTTTTTACCTCTTTTGTGTGTCTTTTTGTGTTACAATCTAAAGAAAAGTTTTTTTTATTCTTTGCTATCTTTAAATTACATTAATAGTCATGTTACAGACACTTTTATCCAGAGTGACTTACAACTCAAAGTGCATTATTCCAGGGACAAGAGTGCTAAAGTGCTAGAGTGGGGTCAAAGTCCCATGTGCCAGAAGGGACAGCATGGACTAAACCCTGTAGATAACCTGTTGAAGAAACAAAACGAAAACCATTTGTAACATCAACAACAATCATAAGACAACAAAATTAGGTTGCTACAAGTGGGAGAAGCTAGGGATGGATGGAGAGAGGTGTGTCCTGAAGAGGTGAGTCTTCAGTCTGAGCTTGAAGGTGGACAGACTATCTACTGGTCTGACCTCCATAGGAAGGGGAGCCAGAACAGACAGCAGACATTACTAGGAAGTGCAAGCATGGAGGGGAGGGGGAACCAGCCGCACTGATGCTGCAGACTGGAGCAAATGGGAAGGCGTATAGGGTCTGATGATCTTCTGAAGATAGAGCTGTCCCCTTGGCAGTTCGGAAGGCAAGCACTAATGTTTTAAATCTGATGCATGCCATGATAGGTAGCCAGTGGAGATCAGCGAGGAGTTGCAGTAGTCTAGGCGGGAGAGTACCATCGCTTGGACAAGCAGCTGTGTGGAACAGGTGGTGAGAAAGGGGTGGATTCTCCTGATGTACAGTAAGAATCTGAACACCCGGCTCACTGCTGCAATGTTCTCAGGGTGGGTCTGTTTGTTGTTAAACAACACTCCATGGTTTTTGATGCAGGATAAAGGTGCCAGGATGGTTTCACATAGAGAGATGGATAGGTCCAGCAGAGGATGGGGCCAAAAAGAAGAGGAGCTCTGTCTTGTCTGGGTTGAGCTTAAGATGGTGGGTGTCCATCCAGCTCTGGATGTCCCGCAGACAGACAGAGATCCAAGAGGAGACCTGTGAGTCAGAAGGAGCGAATAAGAAAAAGAGTTGGGTGTCATCAGCATAACAATGACAGGACAAGCCATGGGCAGAGATGACAGGTCCAAGAGAATGGTTATTGAGAGAGTGCTGCCCTGTGGACAAAGCCCTGGGAAACCCCTGCAGTAAATGGATGGGGCGCTGATACTGCACCATCCCAGGCAACCTGAAGTGAGCAGAGAGATAGGACTCAATCCAGCCAAGGGCGGTGCCACGGATCTCCATAGCAGCCAGGAAGAACAGGAGGATGGAAGAGTCAACTGTGTCAAAGGAAATTGATAGATCCAGTAGAATCAGGGCAGAGGAAAGGGAGGCCGCCTGTGTTGTGTGAAGTGAACTGACC